>CM033453.1:2474254-2574254 GCA_019425755.1 Amaranthus cruentus
TTGTAGGTTATTGCTGTATCGTCGGCAACCTGATGTCCCCGATAAAGCAAATGGCGTTTATGAAATGTTTTTTTTTTTGTGGTTAAGCTACTTTTTTTTTTTCAGGTTCGGTAGAAAACTATTAAATAATTAAATTTGATGACTCCAATTGACTTTTATTTTTTGCTCATCTTTATACAAATTTCAAATAATTAATATTAATACTTTATAATTTTTAATAAAATGTTAACATTTCATATGAATAGGATATTTTTGGTGGGAAAAAAATATTTATGAATCCGTGCATTGCACGGGTAAATACCTAGTTGAGTATAATGGAATAAATTCCGACTTCCAAGCATTGGAGGGTGAATTGGCACTTAGTCAAAATTAGGGGAGGTGACAAATTTAGTGAAAATGAAAAAATACCTTTAATGGAAATTAGGTCCCCCAAGCTTAGTCAGCTCTAGCTAGCATTAGCTATTTTAGGACCACTTGATCAATTAAACTTTACCTCAACAATTTGTCATTAAGTGAGACAAAAATAAATTATTAAGAAAAATTATAGCAAATAATCTAAGGTAAAGGTAAAGCAAACTCTCAATATCCCGTACAAGGTAGGGTCTGGGTGGGGATTTTCTTTTTTTGAAAGACGCTGACAAATCATACTCGTATCCCTAAGGAGGGAGTAAAGAGAGATGCGCGCAGTCAAGAAACCCCCTAATTGATACCTGCGCCCAGTATGGTTCGAACCTCAAACCTTCTGCTCCACTTGCAGATGCTCCATCCATTGACCAACAAGCACTTTTGGTATCGTAAATAATCTAAGTTTTTACTCATTCTCTATGAATAATTGCAATACTAAATTAGTTTTTAATAAATCAACATTTGTTATGTATTTGTTCCCATTATATATACACATTGATCTGAACCATCATCGCAATCTTACCCCTTTTCTCCCACACCGGGTATGCTGGAAGTAATATGTATTAAAGACTAGATTATTAGGGAAAAATCAATAGGTGAGATCATTCATACCGGATGAGGGCGGGGATCAAATATTTGTGGTTTCAACTTCCTATTATTAAATGTTATAAATTCAAAATAATTAATCATCAAAATTCAAACATTTACATTAGAATCTCCTCATTTGTCCTTTTGATAAAATGAAAGAGAAAATGATTTTTTTATGTGGATATTTGATAATAAATGAAGCGAAAGATTGAATAGTGTGATTGTAATAAAAAGAAAGTT
This sequence comes from Amaranthus cruentus, assembly GCA_019425755.1. Classification (NCBI taxonomy): domain Eukaryota; kingdom Viridiplantae; phylum Streptophyta; class Magnoliopsida; order Caryophyllales; family Amaranthaceae; genus Amaranthus; species Amaranthus cruentus. Next base: position 2,475,488 of record CM033453.1, read on the forward strand.
AGAATGCATGAATAAGATAAAAATAAAGTGGTAGGTAAATTTCCAAAAATTAAAATGATTCAAAATGAAAGAGACAATCAAAAATGGAAAATGATGCTAAATAAAAGAGAAATAGAAAATATTGAGAATTGAACCAATATATTTTTTTTAAAACTTAGAATTTGTTCTTTGCAACTTAATAAAAATGATTTAATTTGAACTGATATAATAAAACATAAAATTGAGGGTTAAACCCTCTGAATTGAACATTTGAACTAAAGCAAGATTAGGATGCATTTATTCTATCATAGAAGTATCACCTAAATTTTCATATTATTATTTGCATGTACTCATAAAAAATCTCTATTTTTTTATTTTTCATCAATTTTAAATAAATCTATGAGTAGAGGAATTAATATATCACAGAAGTACATCAAATTTAACCTTAAAAACTCACAAGAATTAAATACACTCACATTTTTTTATTCAAATAATTAAAAATCAAAAAAATCATTTCCATATCATATATTGTTGTGAGAGACGGTCTTTCTAAAAGACGCATTAAATAGATGGGCTAAATAGCCCGATCAATACAAAATTAGTTTTATTGGTGATTCCAAAAAAATCATTTTAGGCAGTTTTATTGGTGATTCTCCTAAAGAATCTTTAATGTATTCTACTAACTTTATTTTAATATTTTTTTAATATTTATGATTCCTATACTTTTTTCAATAACTTTATTTTATATTTTTTAATACTTAAGGTCCCGAACCACTTTTCTGATCTATTAACTTTATCCGAAATAAAAATTAGCATTACATAAGGTAGGACATTTTATGAATGGGCATGATTCATGAATGAATCTAGACTTCTAATGATGCTATAATTTGTAACACAAATTGTTAATAATTTTTCCTTTTATTCACTTTAAAATTAAATGAGATTAATTAATTGATTAAGTATAATGTACTAGGAAACATACTTGTTAAGAAAAGATGAAAGCACTAATTAATAGGAAAAACCTTTTTCATAAAAATAATTGGCAACAATAGAACCACTTCCACTAATTATATTATGTTCATTGTAAAGTTAATTATTTATAGAAGAAATAAGAAGAATATCCTAGGGCTTAACATGAATATACCACTATACAACTAAATTTCGACATCCCATTATCTCTTTAATTTATATAATAATAAGATCTTTAATTTATAATATATTATTTAAGCTACATAATAATATGATTCGTTGTCCATAGTAGTTGTACGTGATTTGTGATATGATCTTTTTGATTTGTGTGATCATCATTCTACTCAGTGTATTCCGTTCATAGAAAATTATAGACAGAGTCTGGAGAGGGAAGAACGGCGGCAACTCATACCCATATAGAAGAGCGCGACCAAAACAGTCCCCCGACTCGAGAAAGGTTAAGAGAAGTTACTGCAACGTGAGAGATAAATAAAACGCATAGAGATATAAAACAAAAAATATTAATAATAATTACAAATAATAAAATAAAAACGAGCAAAAACAAGAGAACAAGATCACGAATAAGTAATGTAAAAAGGAAATCAGTAATCTTTTTGATTTGTGTGAGATAGAAAAAAAAGGAGTGTGACATAAGTTGGCACTTAGCACCTTGGACGTTCCTTGTTCCAAATGATAAATTAAAATTATAAAAAGTACACGTAAATAATTTTAAGTGTAGTTTATTTTGTTGGAATATTCATAACGTTGTAGTATTTTTAAGAAAAAAGAACATGGAAATATCAAAAAAAATTAATTCAGTCAAAAACTTAAATTGATGGTTAAAATACAAAACTAAAATTTATCCTTCAAATTAATTAGTTTTTGATCGCATACATGTGATAAACTTTGAAAATAAATTTATATTGCAGAGTAATTAATATATAATTGAGAATATTACGAGAAGATCGATCATAATTAATTTTATCATTATTATCATTATTATTGTTTATTTTTCCATTTTTTATTTTTTCATTATTATTGAGAATATTACTTCGCTTGGTGTTCACTCCTAGCTAGAAAAGTTGTCATCCCCAAATGGCCCTCCATATCAATTACCACATGCCTCTTATTAAGTATTCTGTTCCGAAATTTAGGTTTGAATCTGTCTAAGTTATAATTTGAGTCATTTAATTAAATATTTTGTAAATATTAAGCCGAACATATAAAATAACAGTCTAGTTGTTTCTATATACATGTAGAAATTATTATCCTACTTACTCTATAATAGTATTCTATTGATTCATTACAAATTCAGTTTAAAATATTAATTTTCACGTTCACGAACGAATAATAATTTATTATGAAATCTCTTCACTAATCTACTCCTCACTTTTCACTCAACTAACTCACAATTTCTAACTCATGCTTCATTAATCAGAGATTAGTACACACTATTTTATGTGCTTCAATTTGATGCAAAACTGACTTATATAATTATTCTTTATACTATAATTATTCTTTATACTATAATAATTAAATTTTAATCTAGTACTATTTTCAACAGAATTCCATATACACAATTTCAAAACTATAAAGGAAAACTTATCCTAAATAATCCGATCTATTGTCTATCTGCCGTGAATAATCCCAACTATTAATTATTTTTAAATAATCTAACCTTTGTATGTTTTTTGCTGACAGCATCCCTTGTTACATTTTAACCAACTATTATAGGTACCTACTAGTCATTACACTTACTTTTTCTTCCTCCTTATGCTTTTTTGTTGGTCTATTCCAACTCCTCTTTGATGGTATGTAGCTATAGTAGTCGGTTAAAATGTAGAAAGGGATGTTTGAGCAAAAAATATTCAAAGGTCGAAATATCTAAAAATAATCAATAGTAGAGATTATTCGTAGCAAATTGACAATAAATCAGATTATTCAGGACAATTTTTCCGACTTAAAAAGCAACAAGCTAGATTTCTAATGTAATCTATCTCTTTTTTAAAAAATTAATATTTCTAATCCCAATCAAACATCATGCAACCTCTTTTCATCCAATGATTAGATTATAGTCTAATTATACTAACATTTAATTAGGACCTTTAGATCAACTCCACATAGATAGGCATGCAAGTATGATTATTGGTATAACAAAATTAATTAAAGTAATTTGGTGGGCTGATTAACTTAATCATAATTAATTAGTAGCAAATTGACACGTCCTAACCTCGCAAAAACAGGATTGATTGGATAATGGTTCCTTTCTTCAATGTCTTTGTCCCTATTTATTCATTTAATTAAGATTTTATTAGCATTGTTAAGCTTTTGATTAGGGTAATGTCGTAATTTTTGCTTAATTTAATGGTTTCAGTTTAGTTTAATTTCTTAAAAAGTGTTTCTCAGAACAAGGCTTGAATAGCGCATTTAATATTTAAGACCCTTTATTTTTGGGGGTCATACGTGATTGGCTACTTGGAATGGGGCTAAGAACCGGCCCTTGTCCATGGAAGCTGTACGAGTATGGTCTGTTCGCCTCCTCTCCATACACCGACTTGTGCCGAATATTGAGCTGATGACTATATGACTATGACTATTTATGACAGACATGAAGATCAGAGAAAATTTTGAACATGATTTTCATGGATACAAATAAGTTAATATATTTATTATAGAGTATATTTATAAAAAGCTACAGTTATATATGCTTGAAAAATATGTAAAAAGTCAAATGTAATCAACAGCGTGAAACGAATAAAGGGTGATATATGAAAATATAATTTTAATTACTTTATATTGATTAGTATTATTTATTGTAATAATATGGTCATTGTCAATGAAATGTCAACATATTAAAGGAAGGCTTTCCCAACTTAATTTTAATTATAGTAATCAATCAAGAAATAATATAATATATACTCATGGTTTAATAAAGGTCTTTGAAACCTAATCTTGTCGCGCCCACAGTTTTTTAGAAGATCATATTATGTTTATTGTTTACTAATTACCCCATTTATTTTTAATTAGTTTTAAATGTTTGCTACGCATTAATTAAATATTGATAAATAAAATTTCATGAAAGAGTAATATGATATAAACAACAACAAATATACTTAGAAAAATACTTTAGTCAATTTATGAAACAGATTATATCACAAATTATGAGACGCTCTTACTATGAGACATGTATTTTTATTGGATTAAAAGTCGAATAATAGAAACTTTAAGCTTATGAGCTTTATGTTTTGAGGTTGTTTCACCTTGAGATGGTCTCATACAAGACCAGTTGAGATTATATACGTCCTTGTGCCAAATATTGAAAATCATTACTCAATATATGGCTCGCGCAATTCATAAATATTTATACTATAAATTAATATTATTATCACTATGTAATATTTCTTCTGGAGTTTAATAGTTGCTACAGTCATTGTAGCAACTACTGTTCATCAATTGATCTTATTTGACATATACATCTCTATGTATAATGTAAAATATAGTCAAGTGATATCTTAATTGATTCGTCTTAATGCATATTTTCATTATATTAACTTTTTAGAATTTTTTTATCATATAAAATTAGAGATAACTAGTATAGAAACTCGTGCAATGCACGAATTTATAAGTATTAAATATATCAAAATATAATTTAAAGAATAATGCAATTACATAGTATCGTGATTAAATTTAACGAATAAATGATTTTTTTTAAGGAAAAATTAAATGCTGATTTTTTAAATTATTTATTGAATATATCACTATTTGATTCAACTAAATATACTTCATCAAATTTTGTTTTAGTTATATAGAATTGCTATAATAAATTATGCTCTATACTATACCTAATTTAGCTCTAATTTTAAAAATAATTAAATTCTAAAGAACACTACTTGTAATTTTTCAACATTTTTATAATATTGTATGATTAAATAATAAATAGCATGAAAAACAAAAATATAACAACTATTAAAAACATCAGTAACAAAACCAAAAGGATACATACTACTTAAAAAAACCATATTGCCTTGATGAATAGATTCTCTTAAGAACACTACTTGTTTAACCCCAAGAATAACAATGATGCAAACTCATTACAAACTAGTCTTATAACTCGAGTGTTAGCTTGTTCCAAAGAAATTATTTCAAAAAAAAGGAAAATTAAGAAAAATGAGTAAAAGTGATAAAAGGTACTTATATTTTATTGAAAAGTAGAAAAATGTACGAATGAGATGAAAATTTAAATTAAATATATAGATGAAAATTAAAGAAATGGTGTTGATCATAACCAAAAATAGAAATGAGACTTATTCAATAGGACAGACTAAAAAAATTAATGAGGCTAATTGTTAACGACAGAGGGCATGTATGAATGCCAATTATTTCGATAAGACCAAAAATTTATACTTTGTTGGTTTCTGATTGAATTGGACTAAAGTAAAATGACTAATTTTGTTAAGAATGGTTAATCGAAAACTAAGAAATCTAAATTGTAATTTTAGGTTCTAGCAAAATATAAATATTTTTAAAGCATTTATTAGATTTTAATATCCTAATATCATACTAAATGAATTTTTCTAATTTCTTATAATTAGTAACTTCTTGTATGTATTAAACATTACGTAAATTATTATAATATATCTTTTGAATAAATTGTGTATCATATATAAAGAGACAAGATAGTATATTAATCTTAACAACCTAAACAAAGACCATGCTTTTAGGTGATTATATAATTACTGGGTATTTATGCGTGCCCGTGCACGCACGGAACTATAAGTACTTTTTTCATAAAGATATGATTTTGATATAAAAACTAATTTTATAATTAAAAGGGAAAACATATAATAAATGTATTTTCTAGAAACAACGACAAATAAATATGAGCAAATACAATTGCAAATAAAAAGTATGTAGCTTACCAACAATAAAACAAAAATTAATTGAACCCCTTTATTAGATACAATTATAATATAAACCTTTGTTTTTAGATGTTGACGAAAAAACATGTTATCGTGGCTCATTATTTTAATATAATGTTTTACTATAATGTACTTCATGATGATTTGATAATAAAAATATTATTGAAATTTTATCAAAAAGAAATCTTAATACATTTGATTATATGAATTACAGGTGAAATTGTCCTTTGTTTATAGAAATAATATGAAAAGATAAATAAATATAATATCATAAATGTAAATATGTATATTAATAAAAATATGTCGATAAAGAGACATGAAGAAATATTGTTTGATATTTACTCTAATGAAATTTATGCTTATTTTTTATTGGGTTAACCTAGTGGCTGAAAAACTTATCGTATATTGTTCCACAAATAGAGTAGTAAAACTCAAAGTTTGGGTCAAATTACCAATAAATTTTGGACAATCTATTATGGTTATAGATCACTCAGGTATTGCTACCATAACAAATTTTTCTATTTATCCATAATTAGCAAAAATTGAACGATTTAAGTTTAAACTTTAATAAAATTTAAATTGAAAGTAGAATGATTTGCCTCTATGCAGCATCATGACGTCCATATTTTTTATCTCCTTTTCAAATTGAAGACATAAAGTGGTGATTGAGTGGATTACTACATACTATAAATAAAATAAAATACAAACACAATACCACGAACACAAATTTCAAATTCAACTAAACTAAACTAAAAATAAAACAAATAAAACCCCAATTTTTAATTATATAAAAGTCATCTAGGATAAAAATAAAAATATCACAATTAATAAATTTTCCGAAACCTTGTTAAACAATGAAATCAAGAAACGGTAAAATAAACACACAAAAATCCTATTTTCAAAATTCCCATAAATTTATAAAATTAAAAGCTCGAAATTCAAAAAAAATAACAAAAGCTTAATTTTTTTCTACAAAAATGACACATAATATTGTAAAATTTTAAGGAAAAAAAAACATCAAAGCAAAAAAAATGCAAACCTTTCAAAGTAAGATTTTTTTACAGTAAAAGAAAATTGAGAAAGAGGGATTAAAATTAGTAGTTTAGTAGTTTACCATATATGAATAGCTTCTAAAGGAAGTTTAGGGATATACAATGTTGAGCAGTAAATATTTATAAAGAGGTGAGATTGTAGAAATGGGCGGGAAAACAATAATTGTAGTAGAGACACGTGTAGTAGTATGATGATATGATGATATGATGATATGATTCTTTTTTTATATATATATATATATATATATATATATATATATATATATATATATATATATATATATATATATATATATATATATATATGGGGTATTACCTTTTCTGTGCCTTTAAATATAAAAAAACGCTCTCACTTATTTAAATTATGTATAAATTGAAAGAAATCAAGAGATGTGATTTCATATGCTCTTGGAATATTCTTTCATGACACACTGCACCATTACCAATATAATCCAAGAATTAGTAACTTAATTAATACAAACCTTGTTTAGAAAGTAAATATGTTTGGTTAACAAAAACATCAAGAATATTAATGTTAGGAACACGAATATGCTAAAGCTCCAATTTATAATAGTTGTGTAGACATGTAGTTAAGCCAATTAATTCTTAGGTTAATATCAAACAAAATATCTTTTGATAGTGATCTAAATCTAATACAATCTAGGACTATGTAATTTATTTTGCTTTACATGTAATTAAGATCCTCCCTGCGAAGAAAGTACAGGTATGGATTGTCCCTCAACTTCCCTCATTCAGACCCTGCTCTCGAGCGGGACATTGGGTATGATGATGATGTAATCAAGAGTTTTAAGTGGAGGATCGGATCTTAAATTAGTTGGAATAAAAACCACTTTTTTCAGAAAAAATTCAAAAATCTATTTTTTTAATCCTCCTCTTTTCTCGGCCTATTAAAAGTGTAAAACAACATTATTGTACTTTTCCTAAATCCCAATTCAATATTTTGTGCTTCATCATTCTCTTCCCTTAATTAGCAATTAGAAAGTTGGGTACTTTAGAAGGTATTAATACTCAATCCGTCTAAGGAGTTTTGCAATATTTTTCCTTTTTTGATGAGTTTTATAGAATTTGCTATATTTTTATTTTTGATATGACCATATAATCTCTTTAATTTTCATTCATATATTTAATTTATCTTTAGATATAATGCTCACCTTTTTTCTTATTCTCATAATTCGCATTTCAATTTATTACTCATTTTCAACTCTTTTTTAATGATCCACCTTTTGACCTTGTAGTAAATGCTACGGGACAAATAGGGTCGTTCCTGAGAGTAGTTTTAGAGGTGCAACCGCTTAGGGCCCATCTCAATATCTCATGAGGAGCCCAAATTGACTTAATCCTTATAATTAAAAATTAGTATTTGCATAAGTATTTTCTAGCATGGATCGAACTTGCGGCATTGAGTTTCTCAATTAATAAGCACGTGACTATTGAACTAGATAGTTCGAGAAAATAATCAAAATTTTACTTATATAAAAGCCTTTTTTATATTTCGCCCCGGGCCCAATATCGTCACGAAAGGCCCTGGGGACAAATCAAGGATTATATATCGAAGAGAAACCGTGAACTAGAATGGAATAGCATGCCCCTCAATCCTGTCGAGCTGGGTCTATTGAGAAGGATTAGGAAACTACATAATGAGTAAATAATTTATATTAGGTTTTGTCTCAATCACTATAACATATGCTTAAATAAGTTTCCTTTTCTTATTTTACGCCCTGTTTGATAGGTGATAATAAATGGTGGTAATGCGAATAAAAAACTAATGTAAATTTGGTTGAAAAATAATCTCTTGGTTACCTTGATGGTCATACTTGTTCAATTTCAATCATCTCATATTCTTCATAAAATTCATTCTAATACATTACCATTGGGAGAGGTAGTAATGAAAATATGTGAATAAAAAATTTTTCTTTGATCAAAATGTCATTACGATGGAATAATATGAACTTTTAATAAAATCTTACACTATAAATCATTCTCATTACCACCTTTTAGTAACACTAACCAAACGGACCGTTAGGGTATTTTATTTGTTGTTCACGTAAAGAATCTTTCTATTAATATTACAAATTAAGGACAAAATTAACCTTATTTATTCTCATTTTAATATTTAAAAATGCTTAAGAGTTATAATATTAATTTTTACAATTTTTTATTATGTATAACTAAAAATATGAACGATTAAATCAATATATCAAATAATATAAATGAGATAAAAAAAGTGATATGCCACTACTATCGAAAAAGATTAAATGGATGACTTAAAAGAAAATAAACATGTATGAATGAGATAAAAAAAAGTGATAGGCCACTATTATCGAAAAATAAAAATGACGCAAAATTGAAACGGACGGAGGGTGTATTAATTTCTTTTTAGGTAGGCCGAGGAAAAGAAAAGTGCAAAGTAAGAATCAAACTGATAAGTCACAATCCTTACTGAAAAGTGATACTTACTCTCCAACTAAAACAAATTCAAATCCCTTCACAATATTTTTCATGTTAGCTTCTTGTAAGCTATTTCTTTACATCATTAATTTTAAATTTGTAACAAACATATACACTGTAACAGAAAGTAATATACACCAAGCTATGCCATGTCATCAATCCATGTGCTCATACAAGAAACACAAAGTTAGTTAGACTTGATTTGTAACAAACATATACACTGTAACAGAAAGTAGTTAGTGTACATTCAGATTAGCCTTTCATAGTTTCTTGATTCATCTTCTTGTATATATAGCTCCTGTATACCTTGTGTATTTTTCACCAATTCATTAATAAAAGATTGTATAGTTGAAGATTGAATTGTGTCTTCCTTTTCTTGAAACTTCTTTGAGTTTAACATGGTATCAGACATTTGATCCTCCTTTTACCACTTCTTCCGCTTCTGTTTTCTCTCATGGCTTCCACTTCTTTTTCATCCACCATTGAACCCACCAATAACCCTGCTAGCATTTACTTCATCCCTCTGATGTTGGCCACAAGATTATCAGTAATGTTTTTAATGGCTCCGGTTATGGTGATTGGCGACGCGCTATCATTCTTGCTTTCTCTGCCAAGAACAAACTGACCTTTGTGGATGGCCGAACAAAGAAACCCGCTAAAGACTCTCCTGATTTCAGTGCATGGAGATGGGTCAATGATGTCATTATTGGTTGGCTTCTATCTTCTCTTGAACTTAGCATTGCCAAGAGTGTCCAATGGCACCAAACAGCCAAAGAGATTTGGGATGAACTCAATTGTACTCCCTACAAGAAGAACTTGGGCAACTGACCCAAGAACCTGATGAACCCATTGCTGACTTTTACACTAAATTCAAGACAATTTGGGATGAATTAGATCATCTAAATCCCCTACCCTCTTGTTCTTGTGATGAATGCTCTTGTAACCTTACTCAAAAGTTCTACAAACTTCAACAAAACCAGAGATTAACCCAATTTCTCATGAAACTTGATTCAAAATACACACAAGTCCGTAGCACTATCTTGATGATGACTGAACTTCCCACTATTGCCCAGGCCTATCAAATCCTTGATCAAGAGCAAAGGCACCAAACTCTCAGCAAATTACATGATTCTCATGTTGAATCTTTGGCTTTCAATGCTGACAGAAAGTCTTACGACAAACCCAAGCCCTCTACTTCTTCTTCTTTTAATAACAAACTAGACAAATCAAAGATTTCTGGTACAAAACGTTCCGGTTCATACTATTGTGATCATTGTAAAACTTATGGGCATAGTCTTGAACGTTGCTGGAAGGTTCATGGTTATCCTCCCACTTACAAACCCAACACTTGGCGACGACCCAATGTTTCTGCTCATTTTGCTCAAGGCGAAGCTGAAAATTCTGATGGGAATCTTGTTACTGCCAGACTCACTTCCACTCAGTACAAGCACCTTCTAAACATTCTTCAGAAGGAAGCTACATGTTCTACTGACACTTGTACAACCCTCTTTGCAGGTATCTCTTGTTTCCTTGCTCAAAATGCACACTCTTGGGTTCTTGATAGTGGTGCTACCGATCACATGACTTATGACATTGATCTTTTTCAATCCTATACTCCTATTAATGATAAGGATCATGTCATTGCTCTCCCAGATGGCAGAAAGGTTAATGTTCACCATGTTGGCACAGTGTGTCTTTCCAATGGTGTTGAATTGAAAGATGTGCTCCATGTCCCTGATTTTCATTTCCATTTAATATCCATTAGCAAACTATGTCTTGACATCCCTTGCAATGTTTTATTCACCTCTAATGGTTGTTTTGTTCAGTACCAATTGACCAAGACTCAATGGCTTCTTGGTAGACAAGTCCATGGTCTTTATCATACTACAGCAAGATTGCCTTTTCCCAGCCGCAAGATTGATCATGTTATACCTTCAAAAGATTGTATTCATAAGATTGATGTTTGTAATAGTGTTCATAGTAATAAAACTGTTTGTACTTCAAAATTGTGGCATCTTCGCTTAGGGCACATGCCAATGTCTCAAATAAAAAGATTGTTCCCTTCTTTGTCTCATGATCAACATGTTGATTCTTATTTTTGCACGATTTGTCCCATGGCTAAACAGACACGACTCCTTTTTCCTCACAGCACCACTACTAGTTCTCAACCCTTGGAACTTATTCATGTTGATATATGGGGACCCTATAGGTTCAAGACTAGACAACATCACCATGCTTTCATCACCATCGTTGATGATTTCACCAGATTTACTTGGGTTTTTCTAATCAAACACAAAAGTGAATACCCTGCCTTCATTAAACATTTTGTGTTCCTTGTCGAACATCAATTTGATACAAAGGTTAAAACCATTCGTTGTGACATTGCAAAAGAACTTACTGAGGGTCATTCTCTCCTTTTTTTTACCAACAACATGGCATCTTTTTTCAAACTAGTTGTAGGGACACTCCACAGCAAAACGGAGTGGTTGAAAGAAAACATCGCCATCTTCTTGAAGTGGCTCGAGCTTTATCCTTTCAATCCAATCTTCCTCCATCATTTTGGGGTGATTGCTTGCAATGTGCTACCTTTCTCATTAATAGATTCCCTACTTCCACTCTTCATGGTCTTTCACCCTATGAACTTCTACACAAAAAAGCCCCAGACTATTCCATTCTTAGGGCCTTTGGATGTTTGACCTATGTTTCTACTCTTAAACAAGGGCGCCACAAATTTGCTCCTCGTGCCACTCCTCATGTCTTCATCGGATATTCCCCTCAACAAAAAGGTTACAAGGTCTATAATCTTACCACCAAACTTGTTTCTGTGTCTCGTGATGTTATTTTTTTTGAGAAACATTTCCCTTACCATTACTCCACCCCTACCCCACCTACACCACAATTCTTCTTACCTATATCCTCTTCTGATACTACTCATTCTGTTTTGGAGTATCCTGCTCCTTCCCTTCCATTCTCTGATTCTTTTCAGCCCTCTCCTTCAAACTCTCCCTCACCTGCTCCCCCCCATCTCTTCGAAGATCCCAAAGGAATATCAAACCCCCTTCTCATCTCCAAGCCTACCATTGCAATCATGTTTCGTCAACACATTGGTGTAATCTTGTCTCCTCCCACTCCTTAACAGCATCTCACAAACTCATTTCTCATAATCATCAACAATATCTTGAACCGCAAACTTACACAGAAGCTGCTCAATATCCTCACTGAATTGCAGCTATCAATAATGAACTCAAAGCTTTAGAACTTAATAATACTTGGACCATTGTTGACCTTCCTAAAGACAAAAAAGCCATAGGTTGCAAATGGGTCTTTAAGACCAAATTAAATGCTGATGGTAGTCTAGAACGCCATAAGGCTAGGCTTGTAGCCAAGGGATATACCCAAAGGTATGGTATTGATTTTGAAGAGACCTTTTCCCCTGTTGTCAAAATGACAACTATACGGTGCATGCTTGCTGTTGCTGCACATCATCACTGGCCTGTCTACCAACTTGATGTCAATAACGCATTTCTTCATGGTGACCTACATGAAGAAGTGTTTATGAGGCTCCCTGAAGGTTTGAATGTTCCTGGCAAGAAAGTTTGCAAACTTAACAAGTCCCTATATGGTTTGAAGCAAGCTTCTTGCCAATTGTTTGCTAAACTGGTTCACGCCCTTACCCAACAAAATTTCCAGCAATCCAAGTATGATTACTCCTTGTTCATCAATAAATCCGGTTCAGACATCACCATTATGGTTGTTTATGTAGACGACATTTTGATCACTGGTACAAATATTCAAACCATTGAGGCTCTTAAATCTCATCTACATACTACATTCAGCATCAAAGATCTGGGCTCATTGCATTATTTTCTAGGGATGGAAGCTAGCTATAGTGATAAGGGTATCATACTTACTCAAGAGAAGTTCACAAAAGATCTTCTCCAAAACAGTGGTCTGACTGATTTCAAAAGGGTTCTCACTCCTCTACCTTCTAATCTCAAACTCTCTGCATCAGATGGTACTCCTATGCCGGATCCCACTACCTATAGAAGCCTTGTTGGGAAGCTCAACTTCCTCACCAACACTAGGCCTGACCTCTCATACTCCGTTCAAACTTTGAGCCAATATATGCAGTGCCCTATTGACATTCATTTTGCTGCTCTCAAGCATACTTTATCTTACATCTCTTGTACTATTGGTCAAGGCATCATGTTACAAGGGTCAGATAAACTCAACCTCCAGGCTTTTTCTGACTCCGATTGGGCATCTTGTGTCGATACACGCAAATCCATCACAGGTTATCTTATTATGCTGGGTCAATCCCCCATTAGTTGGAAGTCCAAGAAATAATCCACCATCTCCAAATCTAGCTCTGAGGCAGAATATCGAGCTATGGCATCCGCCTCTGCTGAAGTTACTTGGCTTGTTCGTTTATTACATGACTTTGGCCTCACCAAGCTCCAACCTGTGACTCTTTTTTGTGACAACCAATTTGCTCTCCATATAGCCAAGAACCCCGTTTTTCATGAACGGACGAAGCACATTGAAATTGACTGTCACTTTACAAGGGACAAGGTACTTGAAGGTCTTATACAACTTTCCTATCTTCCCACCAAGCTGCAACTTGTTGACATACTGACCAAGGCTCTTCCTTCCCCTCGGTTTAGAGAGTTACTATCCAAACTAGGTGTCTTTCCTAGCCCACCTAGTTTGGGTGTTGGAAGTCCTACTGCTGGAAGTAATATACACCAAGCTATGCCATGTCATCAATCCATGTGCTCATACAAGAAACACAAAGTTAGTTAGACTTGATTTGTAACAAACATATACACTGTAACAGAAAGTAGTTAGTGTACATTCAGATTAGCCTTTCATAGTTTCTTGATTCATCTTCTTGTATATATAGCTCCTGTATACCTTGTGTATTTTTCACCAATTCATTAATAAAAGATTGTATAGTTGAAGATTGAATTGTGTCTTCCTTTTCTTGAAACTTCTTTGAGTTTAACATGGTATCAGACATTTGATCCTCCTTTTACCACTTCTTCCGCTTCTGTTTTCTCTCATGGCTTCCACTTCTTTTTCATCCACCATTGAACCCACCAATAACCCTGCTAGCATTTACTTCATCCCTCTGATGTTGGCCACAAGATTATCAGTAATGTTTTTAATGGCTCCGGTTATGGTGATTGGCGACGCGCTATCATTCTTGCTTTCTCTGCCAAGAACAAACTGACCTTTGTGGATGGCCGAACAAAGAAACCCGCTAAAGACTCTCCTGATTTCAGTGCATGGAGATGGGTCAATGATGTCATTATTGGTTGGCTTCTATCTTCTCTTGAACTTAGCATTGCCAAGAGTGTCCAATGGCACCAAACAGCCAAAGAGATTTGGGATGAACTCAATTGTACTCCCTACAAGAAGAACTTGGGCAACTGACCCAAGAACCTGATGAACCCATTGCTGACTTTTACACTAAATTCAAGACAATTTGGGATGAATTAGATCATCTAAATCCCCTACCCTCTTGTTCTTGTGATGAATGCTCTTGTAACCTTACTCAAAAGTTCTACAAACTTCAACAAAACCAGAGATTAACCCAATTTCTCATGAAACTTGATTCAAAATACACACAAGTCCGTAGCACTATCTTGATGATGACTGAACTTCCCACTATTGCCCAGGCCTATCAAATCCTTGATCAAGAGCAAAGGCACCAAACTCTCAGCAAATTACATGATTCTCATGTTGAATCTTTGGCTTTCAATGCTGACAGAAAGTCTTACGACAAACCCAAGCCCTCTACTTCTTCTTCTTTTAATAACAAACTAGACAAATCAAAGATTTCTGGTACAAAACGTTCCGGTTCATACTATTGTGATCATTGTAAAACTTATGGGCATAGTCTTGAACGTTGCTGGAAGGTTCATGGTTATCCTCCCACTTACAAACCCAACACTTGGCGACGACCCAATGTTTCTGCTCATTTTGCTCAAGGCGAAGCTGAAAATTCTGATGGGAATCTTGTTACTGCCAGACTCACTTCCACTCAGTACAAGCACCTTCTAAACATTCTTCAGAAGGAAGCTACATGTTCTACTGACACTTGTACAACCCTCTTTGCAGGTATCTCTTGTTTCCTTGCTCAAAATGCACACTCTTGGGTTCTTGATAGTGGTGCTACCGATCACATGACTTATGACATTGATCTTTTTCAATCCTATACTCCTATTAATGATAAGGATCATGTCATTGCTCTCCCAGATGGCAGAAAGGTTAATGTTCACCATGTTGGCACAGTGTGTCTTTCCAATGGTGTTGAATTGAAAGATGTGCTCCATGTCCCTGATTTTCATTTCCATTTAATATCCATTAGCAAACTATGTCTTGACATCCCTTGCAATGTTTTATTCACCTCTAATGGTTGTTTTGTTCAGTACCAATTGACCAAGACTCAATGGCTTCTTGGTAGACAAGTCCATGGTCTTTATCATACTACAGCAAGATTGCCTTTTCCCAGCCGCAAGATTGATCATGTTATACCTTCAAAAGATTGTATTCATAAGATTGATGTTTGTAATAGTGTTCATAGTAATAAAACTGTTTGTACTTCAAAATTGTGGCATCTTCGCTTAGGGCACATGCCAATGTCTCAAATAAAAAGATTGTTCCCTTCTTTGTCTCATGATCAACATGTTGATTCTTATTTTTGCACGATTTGTCCCATGGCTAAACAGACACGACTCCTTTTTCCTCACAGCACCACTACTAGTTCTCAACCCTTGGAACTTATTCATGTTGATATATGGGGACCCTATAGGTTCAAGACTAGACAACATCACCATGCTTTCATCACCATCGTTGATGATTTCACCAGATTTACTTGGGTTTTTCTAATCAAACACAAAAGTGAATACCCTGCCTTCATTAAACATTTTGTGTTCCTTGTCGAACATCAATTTGATACAAAGGTTAAAACCATTCGTTGTGACAATGCAAAAGAGCTTACTGAGGGTCATTCTCTCCTTTTTTTACCAACAACATGGCATCTTTTTTCAAACTAGTTGTAGGGACACTCCACAGCAAAACGGAGTGGTTGAAAGAAAACATCGCCATCTTCTTGAAGTGGCTCGAGCTTTATCCTTTCAATCCAATCTTCCTCCATCATTTTGGGGTGATTGCTTGCAATGTGCTACCTTTCTCATTAATAGATTCCCTACTTCCACTCTTCATGGTCTTTCACCCTATGAACTTCTACACAAAAAAGCCCCAGACTATTCCATTCTTAGGGCCTTTGGATGTTTGACCTATGTTTCTACTCTTAAACAAGGGCGCCACAAATTTGCTCCTCGTGCCACTCCTCATGTCTTCATCGGATATTCCCCTCAACAAAAAGGTTACAAGGTCTATAATCTTACCACCAAACTTGTTTCTGTGTCTCGTGATGTTATTTTTTTTGAGAAACATAATAATAACGCAAATTTAAACAAACAGAAAATTTGGAAAAGATGAAGTAATATGAAGTCTAAATTTGGGTTTTGGAGTATGACATTCTATTTATTATTGTAAGGGTCTCTTTAGTAAAAATATACTTAATTGATTAAAAATAGATTTAAATTAGAAAAAATAACATCAGATAGTATAAAAACTTATATTTCTCATATTTACTTGCTTCATACCTGCTTATCTCGTATTCAAATTAAATTACTTGTTGTGCGACATCGGAAGCAGGATCGATGAAATAATAATGAAACAATAAAGAAATTCAAACAAAATAATAAGAAAATGACACAAGAGATTTAACGTGGTTTACTATCAAGGTGATAGCTACGTAACCAGCACCGAGATCAAATAATTTCACTATAATCGCAAAGAATTTACAAGATTAATCACACTCACAAATAACAATGGCTCTCTTGTCTATCAAGGTGATAGCTACGTAACCAGCACCGATAATATATATATATATATATATATATTATATATATATATATATATATATATATATATGTATTATGATATTGTGTGTGTTGTGTGTATATATATATATGTGTATATATATATATGTGTATATATAGTATATGTGTATATATATATATATATATATATATATATATATATATATATAATATATATATATATAATATATATATATATATATATATATATATATAAATATATAGCTAGCATGTACTTATATAAGCATAACATATGTACAATAATATATAAATACATACATATTAATATAATATATTATATATGTGTGATGATATATATATGTATATATATATATATATATATATATATATATATATATATATATATATATATATATATATGTATATATATGTATATATGTATATATATGTATATTGTATATATATGTATATATATGTATATATTATATATATATATATATATATATATATATATATATATATATATATATATATATATATATATATATATATATATATATATACTAAAACCTAACTAAAAGATACTTGGGCTCCAAGAATCTCAAATAACCATAAAAAAACCCACGAGCAAATAAGAAAAACGCATAACCGTCAAAAGCGACGAGTTGTCTCCATTGAGCAACAACTCGTTGCAAAAAAGTGATGAGTCGTCCCCAAAAAGCCACGACTCGTGGCAAACATTCTGGCCCAAAAATGCGACTTCAGAGAGGAAGCTACGACTCGTCGCTTTCTCTACTCCAGAACTGACGAGTCGTCGCCTAGCTCCTGACCCATATCTTCACTCGTTCAACTTCAATTCATGTACAACCACGATCAAGACTCGACTCGAGTCACCAATCATCAATATTACTCTATAATAATATATAAGTTATAAAATAATTGCAACCATCCTGAGTCTATGATGTCCTCTTCTCCATGACCCACTCATGCCACCAATTCTAGCACCACCGTAATTATAGTAGTCTCCAATGAAATTTTAATCTCATGTATTGTAGTTTGTTGGTGTAAATGGTCTAGAATACAGTTGTCTTGTTCTCAAGTTTAGTGTTGATAGTATTTAAAATTTTGTACTCAATATTTACAAGTACTGTAAATTAGCAAATTAAGATTTGATGCAAAATTTGCACAATTATAAAAATTAATGCAATTGTAAAAGTTACTCAACATACTTCAAACCTTTAAATGTCAAGTTTCAAACTTAAATGGTTAATTTCAAGTTTTAAAATGACAATTTAACGGCTTAAAAGATCAATTTTAAGATTTAAAAAGCCTATTCTAAAGCATGCATTTAATATCTTTACAAACCGTAAAATGCCAAATTCAAGCCTTAAATGGCCAATTCCAAGCCTTAACAAGACAACCAAGCTTCAATATTAAACTTGCATCAAAGAGAAAAAAGCAAAATTAGTGTAAAGCACTCCAACACTAAACTTGCTTACTAAAATAATATATGACATTTTTCAAGCCTAAAAGTAGGGGCTATAAGCCATGAATTAGGGATTTTAAGCTTTAAAATTAACATTTCAACTGTTGAAGTAAGCTCTATTCTTAGGCTTAAAAATATAGTGAAGCCTTTGGAGAAGGAATGTTAAGGTTTGGAATGTTAACTTTTCAAACGGGTATTTTGAAGCTTAGAATTAATATATTTTTAAAAATTAAAAATAAACTATAATTGGACTGGGCTGATCGCATGTGTGAGGAGGTTGCATGCAAGATTTGCTTTTGCTCTAATTGCTTCGTAAACATTGGATGTGCTCTCATGGATAAGCATTGTCGTTTAGTAAATCTCTACATTTGCATGGGCTTTGCTTGGCTATTACTGGATTATCTATTTTAGGGCTTGTTTGATAGGATTGGACTTCGATTTTTGATTGATATTAATTTATGTGAAAATTCAACAAAAAGAAAATTTATAATAAATTTTCAAAATAAGCTTTGAGAAATTGTATTCTTAAGATAAGCATCAGCCAGTCCAAAGCTAAAATTTGGATTATGTTTCGCTGTTACAAATAGCTAACAAAATAATCTTGGCGAAGAAAAAGTCAATCACATTTTTCGTTGTTAGTAACAACGAACGGAGGCTTGACCTTGTTTGACCAAGTCTTTTTTGTTCGTTGTTACTAACCACGAACAAAGATTTGACCTTGTTTGATAATGTCTCTTTTGTTCGCTGCTAGTAACAGCAATCAAATAAGGCTGCTTTTTTTTTTTTGACATTTTCTAGTAGTTATTAAACTAGCCTTTGTGGTTGGTCAAACAAACCGTCTTATTGTTCGCTGTTAATGATAGCGAACAAGTGTTCTATAAATACACACCAAATTGCCTAGTTACACTTTATCCAAACTCTATTAAAAAAAATATAAAAATCGACTTTGAAGTAAAGATAAGGTATATTTTAGACCCGTTAATTATTCTCATATAGGGATGGTCATAGGTAGAGTATGGTTAGTCTAGATCATGTTCAACTATATGAGGAACGAGAGTTTAGATCCATTAATTATTTTGGACCAAGTTCAGGTTTCTTAGGGTCTAAAAATTTTATACCTAGACAAAGAATGCCATATTTAGTAATTATGTTTATAAATGGATCCATAATAGGTTCTTAATAAGTTTAATTAAATTATTCATTCTTACTTTTCTACATTTTAGAAGTTTAATTACTTCTAAAATGAGCATATTAATTGTAAATAAGTTAGTGCAAATGAATATTAAACAATTTTAGAATGAGCTCAAATTTGATTTTAGGTTGAGCCATTGAGTAATGGGTCGAATAGTTTGGATCTGGTGGGTCTAGGTCTTAAATAGGTCTAAAGAGCGGATTTGAGTCTTAAATAGGTCTAAAGATACAATATTTGCGATGCGATTTCAATGGGACAGAATCAATAAGGGAGCCAGAGTTAACCATAAGGGGGAAAGTTGCTGCATGTATCCAAGTTCAAATATTTGAAATTGGTGATTCAGAGTAATGGGGAGATTGATGGAGATATTTCTAATCGTATACAGGCGTGATGGCTTAAGTGGCGAGCAGCGACCAGGGTGCTTTTTGATAAAAAAAATGTCCTAGTAGACTAAAGGGTAAATTTTATCGCATTGCAATTAGGCCGACTTTGTTGTACGAGACAAAATGTTGACCTGTAAAGAAGGTTGTCGAACAGAGGATGAAAGTAACAGAAATGCATATGCTAAGGTGGATGTGTGGTAAAACTATGATGGATAGCATAAGAAACCAAGAGTTCAGGGAGAAGTTAGGCGTTACACCTCTCTTTACAAAGATGCGGGAGAACATGTTGAGATGGTTTGAGCATGTGCAGAGAAAGACCTATGACGCCCCAATAAGGAGGATCGAATACATCATAGTAGAGGGCAAAAGAAGTCGAGGAAGACCTATGAGAACGTGCAAGGAGCAGATTAAAAGTAACCTGCACGAACTCCACCTCTCTAAGGACCTGACCAGGGATAGGTTTAGTTGGCGGCGCCTTATCCACGTGTTAGATTACTAGACATGTCCCTCGCAACCACCGTTTGTTATTGTTATTTGCCTCTACTTATCGCTCTTTACCACATCTCATACCATTATCGTTTTTTAGTTATTTGAACGTATTTTATTTGTTGTGTATATTTAGTTAGTTGATTACTATTCATGGTCAACGTGGGTATAAGTTGCAGGCTTACGAATAGTTGCAGGTTCCTCTTTCTTTGAAGACCCTTCCTGAGCCAAGGGACTCTTTGACCGCACTCTCCTATATGGGTATGAGCCGCCGTCTATCTTTCTTCTCCAGACCCTGACCATAGTTTGTCTATAAGCGGGATACACTGGGTATGATAATGATGACGATGACGATGACGACTCAAACCCAAATTCAAATCTATTAGATCTCAAAAACTTGGACCCAAACTCTAAAGTTAGGATAGAGTTACTTTTGAGTTTGGGATGGATTCAATAAGATACGAGACCATGACGATCCCATGCCCATGTGAGCAAATGACATTAATAATTAAAAAAAAAATCTTAAATGAGATAGGCTATTTGAGAGACGTTTCTAATTTGTCCAACTCAATTAATTGATAAAAAAGGAAAAAAAATTAAAACTTTAAAAAACATAAAAACCCTTGATTTTCTCCTTCTTCATTAAAACCCTCTATGACTTTTCTCTCTTTTCTCTATCAAAAGCATTCTTGACTATCTTCCTTCTCCGATTTAATTTTAACCATTAAATTTACTAAAAAAGAATCTAAGTTATGATACATTAGAGTTTATTATAAGGACTTTCTTCATTATTAGACCTAGAACAATTTAAACCTTTAATTTACAATTGTGAAAGCGTTTGTTATCCAAATTGAATTTTGTTTCATTCTGCATATTTGATTTTACTTTTTGCTCAGCCTGTTTTGATTTTTGTTCATTTATTTCTCAAGTAACCATTTTTTTCATTGGCCAAAATCTTACTTCCTTTGTTTTGATTTTCATTGACATACTTCACTTCAAATACGTACGTGCGTAACATAAACCCTACTTGACAAACTCTAAACCCCTACTTGACATACTAAAAACAATACTTGACACTTAATAATTCACTAATTGACATACCCTAAAACTTAACTTCATATATCATAAACCCCTACTTAACATACCCTTCATATTTAGTGGACATAACATATACCCCTACTTGACTCATTAAAATAACTACTTGAGTCTTGACTCAATAAAGTACCTACTTTTATTGATAACATTTACTATAACTATCCTAGTACCTACTTGTACATGTAAAATACACGTTGTGAGCCATTATAATACCTACTTCCACCAGTAAAAATGACTATTATGACTCAATAAAATGCATATTTCTTCTAACAAAAATACTAATTGTGTTCATGATATATAAAGTAAAGGTTTTTAGTATGTGTAGTACATGTTTGTGATATGTCAAATAAGGGTTAGTGATTGTCTTATAAGTGTTTTTAGTATTTAAAGTAGATTTTTTTATATTTAGAGTAGGAGTTTATGATATACAACGTAGGAATTTTAATATGTAAACTATGAGTTTTTAATATTTGAAAGAATTAATTGTGAATTACAGTCGCGAAGTTTAGGCCTTTTGCAAATTACAGCTGCGAAATTTTTTTTTTGCGAATTACAACCACCAAGTTTTGAAAGTGACCACCATTTCGGCCAAATGACCGGTTATGACCGTTGACCAGCAAAATGACCTTTGACTTTCTTTTTTCTTGATTTTACTTTTTTTTTTGAGTTTTCTTTTTTCTTTTTTCATTTAACTTTCTTCCCCAATTATTTTTCTCTCTCTTTCTTCTTCCCCAATTACCTCCATTATACTTCTCCTTCATTATTACACATCAAAGCTTTAAATTTTATTTATTTTTTTCCCATTTCTGAGTATTTTTCTTATCACCACCATTTCCATAGCTTCATTTATTCTAAAACATTAATGAAGGTTGAAGCTTTTTTAAATCTCTTTGACTCTTATTAATTTTACCTTAATTTATTCCCGACAAAACCATTCAAACCCAAAAAATTCTCAGAAATTCGCAAATCAAACAATTGAAAGATGACTCAAAAAGAAAAGTTGGTCTCCTCTTTCCTTCCTTCCTTCTGTTTGTCTCCTCTTTCTCACAAAACCCCACAAAATACAACATTTACACACTTCTCCAATCAACTCAAATTCAACTATGGCTTGGGGACTTGTCACTGCTGTTGATCTTTTCCTAAGCATCACCTTTACAAAAACCCAGAAAAAAAATGTCAATTTTTTCTTAAAAAGATCATAAATTTATTAGAAAAATTAAATTTCCGAGAGCTGCGGATACGTACCTTGTTTAAGATGAAAAAAGGGTAAACTTTCTCTCAAAAATGCCCAGAATTTAAGATCAAGATCGAAACTTTGGATCTCACAACCAACTAACTGAAACAATCGGCCAAAATTAGGAATACCAACCCAGATGAATAAGACCAAAAATTGATTACTTGCTTCAAAGATCAAAACTTTTTCTTTCTTTTTCTTAATTTCTTAATTTTCTCAAATGGGTAATTAAAATCAAAGATCAAAGAATCAAATGGGCCCACAAAAATGCACATGCAACACCCATGTGAGAGAGATTTCTAAGCTACTACTAATAGTGAATTTGTATAAACAACTCCTCTTTCGCAGGTGTGTGAATTTTATCCGGTTTTTATTATTAATTTTTTATTTTTTATTTTTTGGTTAAGAAACTGCCCATGAATGATGAATTTTAGTAGTAGAGGAAAAAGAGGTGAATTAAAGGATTAAAGAAAGGAGAAAAGGCTTGGAAAAGAGTGAGGGAGTTTTTAGTTTGAGTAAGCTTTATAAAAATGGAGAAGAGTGTCAATTATCAATCGATTGTTATTGGGTCTTTCAAAGTCACTAGTTGTTAATGGTGGAAAGAAATCTAGGGTTTAGACTTTGGAGATAAATTGAGTCTTTGAAGATTATTGGTGACTTTGAAGATTAATGGAGGATGAAGAGGATGAAGATGGTGGAGAAGAAGGAGGAGGAGAGAGAAAGATGATTGGGGATGAGGAGAAGTATAATGGAGGTAATTGGGGAAGAAGAAGAAGCAGAGAGAAAAACAATTGGGGAAGAAGAGTTAAATGAAAAAAAGAAAAAAGAAAACTCAAAAAAAAAGTAAAATCAGCAAAAAAGAAAGTCAAAGGTCATTTTGCTGGTTAACGGTCATAATCGGTCATTTAGCCGAAATGGTGGTCACTTTCAAAACTTGGTGGCTGTAATTCGCAAAAAAAAAAACTTCGCGGCTGTAATTCAATTAATTCTATTTGAAATAGGCATTTATAGTTTGAAAGTATGTGTTTATGATATGTTGAAATAGTATTAGGATCATCTCCATTACTTTTCTCTATTATTCATATTAGGATTTTGACACCTATTTTAAAAATAAAAAATAAATTATTAAAATCTCCCATTTGAAAATCCATCAAGTAATTATAGCCATTAGATTGAGTAATGGACCCTCCATTACATTTTAAGTAATGAAGAAGATCCTTACTCAATGAAATACGCATTCAAATTCAAACGCCAAATTATGCATTTTTTTGGTTTTCAAATTTAGAGATATTATAGAGAATTTTTTACAATGAATGGAGAAATCGTTTTTTAAAGGAAAAATTACCTAGAATAATCCAAACTATTCATGATTTTCCTACAATAATCCCACCTATTGATTAACTATGAATAATCCCAACTTTGAGGGACATTTTCTTATAGTAAACCCAGTGACCGGATGACTTGCTATAACAAGTTTTATTTTTTTAAAAAAAAATTAAAATAAAATGTCGGAAAAATTTTTAAAAAAATATTCCTAAAAAATTGATGATTTTTTTTATTATTTAGAATTTTTTATGTAAATTTTTAAAAATATTTTCTAATTTTAAATTAATATTTAATTTATTTTTTTTGTGAATTACCTATTATAGCAGGTCATCGGGTTACCCAAGTTTACTATAGGAAAATACCCCTCAAAGTTAAGATTATTCATGGTTAATCAATAGATGAGATTATTGTAGGAAAATCATAAATAGTTTGGATTATTCTAGGAAATTTTTTCTTTTTTAAAGTGTGTAGATGTTTTGGTTTTTTAATATTAAAATGTACTTCTTCCGCTCCATAATAATTGATAATGATAGTGATATCTCCCCAAACAACATGTCACACTCAGTAGCAAGTATGGAGGAACAAATAAAGTATTGAGCTTGTGGAATGCTTCTCTCAAATAGACCGTCTCTCACAGTAGTTGCTGAAAGCTTAAAATGATGAAAACTACTCTTTTACCCTCATTGAACTCTATCCAAAACCATAGAAAGATCACTTTGTTTTGTTTTCTGAATCACTTAACCATGGCTTCAACCTCATCTCTTCTGAATTTTCTATCCCCTCTCTTCCCCTCCAACACTTCAATTCCTGTCTCAAATCCCAAATTCCCAACCTTCAATCCTCTCTCTTCCAATTCGCAATCAAATTCCGTTTCTCTATCTTCCCCGAAAAAGCAAGAAAATGGTGCAATTTCAAAGAAAGAAGAATGCCCAAATGATAATTTAATGGCTGTAGTTTGCCCATCTCTTGCGTTTTCAAATACCCTTTTCTTTAATTCAGCTTATAATGTTCAAGTTTTGGTTGAAGAGAATGAACCTGAAGAAAGATTGATTAATCGATTTAGAAGAGAAGTTATGAGAGCTGGTGTTATTCAAGAGTGTAAACGACGTCGTTTCTTTGAAAATAAGCAGGATGAGAAAAAACGCAGGTCTCGCGAAGCTGCTAAGCGCAATAGTCGTCGAAGGTTCATCCTTTTTCTTAAATTTCTTAATCAATTCATACCAAAGTTTTCATTTTTATTTAATTAGATTCATTTAATCATATATACTTCTTCCATTCTATAATACTTGCTGCATTTTGTTTTTGGATACTATTTATTGTTTAAACTTATTTTATATATTGCAGCTAATATGTAAATAATAATATAGTCAAGTGAGATCTTGTTTGAATCGTCTAATCGCATACTTTCATAATATAAATTTTTTATAATTTTTAAATATGTATAATTCGACATATAAATGAATAAAATAGTACATTGGATTGCGTAAAAAAGTTAAATGTAGCAAGTATTATGGAACAGAGGAATTACTTCGTTTTTAATCTTTCATATTATGAAAATACCGTTAGATGAATTAAACAAGATCTCATTTAGTTATGTTTGACATTATACATGGAAAAATATATACCAAATAGGATTAGTTGATGAAGAGTAGTTGCTATATGAACTATAGCTCATCTGTTTTTCGCTCTTTACTACTCCCTCCTATTCACCCTACTTGTCCTATTTACCTTTTGCACACATGCTAAGGCAACATTTTGACATTTAATATATTTAATTGTGTATGATAAAAATTATAAAAATTTGATATTAATAAACTTTGCATTGAGATAATAAAATAAGATCCTACATGACCATATTTTAACTTATAAATTAAGAACAAAATATAAATTAAGAGTGATTAGTGAATAGTATCCAAAAAGTAAATGGGACAAGCAGGAAGAATAGAAGGGAGTATCTTTTAATCTTTCATATTATGAAAATACTGTTAGACGAATTAAACAAGATCTCACCTTAACTATGTTTGACATTATACATGGAAAAATATATACCAAATACGATTAATTGATGAACAGTAGTTGCTATATGAACTGTAGCATCTAATAAAATCCAAAGGAAGTATGTGGTTTTTAATTTTCGTCTTCATATTAATTGGTCATCTACCTTAACCAATATGAACCAACGTAACCAATGGCTTGAGGATACCTTATATACTTTATTAAATCCCCTCACATAAGAGTGTTGGAGAGTCTTAACAAAATTAGCTTTGACTTATTCTTGGTGATTTAGACTGTGATCTCTTAATTAGGAAAATGTTTTATTTTGAAGATTAAGGAGGGTTTGTCAAGGAACCAACTCAAACCAAAAGCTTAAGCTGATGGTTGAGCCTCCAGGATATGTTATATACTCTAACACGCCTCCTCACACGAGAGCCCTTTAGGCTAAAAGTGTAGATGCAGCACATGCCCTCCTCATACATGGCGCAAAATATTCCATTTTAAATGAGGGGTGGTTGAGATTCGAACCTGTGACCTCTTGGCGCAAAATATTCCATTTTAAATGAGGGGTGGTTGAGATTCGAACCTGTGACCTCTTGTCACCCTGGCTTCTGATACCATGTCAAGGAACCAACTCAACTAAAAGCTTAAGCTGATGATTGAGGCTCCAAAATATGTTATATACTCTAACAGTTCCTCTCCACCATTATTGGCATTATTCTAGTGTAAACCTATGTATATACTCAAGGCTTTTAAAACAATGTTTTCATACAGTAAAAAGAATTCATTTGAAAACCCAAAATCTTCTATCAAATTCTTCTGAGAGTTCATTGGGTAGAGGTAGAAGTGTGGACGTAACACAAACTTTCTTCATATTTGTCGCTAAATATAAGATTAATGAGTCAAGGATCCTGCTTAAAGGAACCAACTCAAACAACAGTTTAACTGATGGTTGAAGTCTCATGATATATTATATATTTATCACGCTTCCTCACACGAGATTCCTTTGGGCTAGAAGTATGGATGCAACAAAGACTCTTCTCAAACCTGATGCGAAATATTCTGATGCAGGGTTTGGGAACAAGTATGTCATTTCAAATTATAGATTTCAATTATGAAATCATAAATGAAGAATTTGAGAATAACAATGTTTGGATAGTCACTCTCAAATTCTCAACTTTAACTAATTTAAAAGCAATGGTGGAATTTGATCCAAATCCTAATTTGAAATTTTTTGATTTGTCAAACAATAAATTTGAGCCAATTTCAAATTTTGCAAATAAAATCATTGTTTCCAAACATGACATAATAAAATTTGAGGGTAGTTGAGATTCGTACTCATGACCTTTCATGCTGACTTTACTTATGCTATAATCAACTCAACTAAAAGCTTATGCTAATGGTGGAGGCCCAGGATATGTATGCTCTAACAGAATGATATTCAAATTGTTACGCTGAGATCTGATATCAAGCTCTTTTTGTGTGTGTTTGCACTGATCAGTACTTGTGGTTGAGAATGTTTTGTTGGGTTTGTGTATGATTGGTAAATATGTGGCTGGTAATCTTTTAAATGAAAAGGCTGAGGATTTGTCATCATTTTTAAATTATCCTATATGGTACTTTTGATGATAATGAACTTGAATTTGGTTGGGGTTGTTGAATTGCTATAATATAGGTGGTAAGGATCGACACACTGTCAGAGAGAAAGTCTTCAATCACTAGACTAATCAATTATTCTCGTATAAATCCACATTTTAGCTCATGTATTATTTGGGTATAGAGTAGACGATATGACAATTTTCGCTAGAGCTAGCACACATGAAAATTCGATAAAAAAATACCCGAGTGTGGAACTGCGATGCGTACGTGTGGTGGATATGAGCTCCCGATCCGAGTAGCATAGATTGTAGGCACCAAGTTGAAATTGCATTGGGCAATAATGATTTATGCAAACTCTGGATGTTGGCTTGGATCACCTGTTTTCATCTTCATGCCTACTCTTCTTTATTGCTGTATTTCTCCATATGTTCGGTATTGAGGCCTTGGCATTGTTGTTTGCAAACGTATTGCTGTATTTCTCCGGAAATCTAGATCTAATGTAGACCATAAGAGGGTTAAATCTTAAAAGAATGAAAGCAAAATATTTGAGGTTTGTAACTAATTGTTTTGTGAAAGTTTTTCCTTTTTAGTGTTTTAATCCAGAAGCATTTTCAGTAAACTAAAAGCTTGAAATCTTCATTTTTGCCATTGTTAAGGAGGCTTTGACATTGTTTTTCCATGGCAGTTCGTTACATAATCACCCATGGGCCCAGTCGTGCGAACACACCCACAGGGTACCCATGGGCTTTGTTCACAAACCCACGAGTAATGAGTCTTAACTTGCACACACAATTGATAAGGTTCGAAGGATTACCCACCAAGCATTATATGCTACAACCCTCTACTTTAGTGACGTAGAATCTTCCTCACATGTAAAGTATTTCCAACACAACCCCTCACATGTGAACACGTCATGTTAAAGAACCACCTTCGGCTATGATAACATGTAAATTTGGGCATGTACACAAGACCCACACACGAGCAGAGTTGACTGCACAAAAGCCTGATGAAGTTCCATCCTAAAACCATATGGTAATAGGAGGATTACCCACCAAACATTATATGTAAGTCCACAACCTACTATTTTAATGATGGGGTTTTGCTCACACGTGGAGTATTTCCAACATAAAACACTTTTTGTGAATACAAAGGTGTAGTCTTAATCTTCCCCTCCCCTTGCATATAGTATAGAGTTATATACATGAAATGGGATGTTTCTTTGGCAAGAAATACTATATACTACCATACCAAGATATTCTTTTTCGAGACTTCTTTCTCAATCGTCAATGCTACCGGTTTTTCCTTTGTGATCGAATCTCCAATTCGTAACAGTTCGCTGTGATGATCAAGCGGTTTCTTGTCACTGCTTCTATGATTATGCAATTTGCTGTTATACTCAACGTCTTCCTATTGCAGGCGCCCACCATTTCGTGGTCCATACCAAGGAAAGGAGGACGCAGCCAAAGTTGAGAAAAAGGAGGACGATGAGGATAACTGGGACATGCCCGAAGATGCTCCTTTCTGAGTGTATCTAGCCTTCAACCCACATTTCGACGACTTCACTTATAACAGAGAGGATTCGGGGTGTGTTAAGTTTAGGTTTATGTTCTTTCTGCTGATTCATTTCGAGTTTGTTGATAAAAGTTTTATCGGTTAAAATGTTGTATTATTCGATAGATCGATCCTTTCGAAATTTGATGGCATTTTGATATGCCCTATTACCAATTGTACCAGAAATTCAATGAGAACAGCTTTTGGCTTTGCTACAAGGGCCTGTAATTTTTACATGTTAATCGACAGTGTATTTGCAAGTGCAAATCAGTTTCAGAAATTGCAGCCAACTTGAGAGAAGTTATAATGAACAAATTAGAGAATCGGGTCTTGTTTTAGTTGGATAACAGGATCAGTATCACCTTTTTGAGTAAAGTCTTGAGTTTGATTTTCATCTACCCTTCTCCTCTCCCAATGTATATTCAACGGAAAACGTTTCCTATTTTTGATGGAGTTAAAGATTTATATATTATCACGAGTTCTTGTGAGAGATGATCTCTCTTAGAGATCATATCTAATTGGACCGGCGCATTATATATTTTATAAAATATTATAAGTATGCATTAAGAATGATGTAAGCAGACATTTAAGATATTGAAAGTATGCATTAAGGATATGGTAAGTAAGCATTAAGGATAATATAAGTACATATTAAGAATTCGGTAAATAGACATCAATCTTTGATGAGCTAGCCAAGCTAGGCTTGAGATACGTCTCTCAAAGAGACGGTCTCCCAAGAGACTAGTTGTATATTTATTATATTTTGGATTATGATGAATTTTAATAAAAGGCTTAGCTAATCATATGTGATGTTTATTCATGTAGGGTAAGTCTCTTGTGAGACGGTGTTAGCCGTGCAACTGACTCAAGCTCAATAACTTATTAAAAATATTCTGACATACTAATTTTAAGACTTAAAAGACAATTCCAAGAGTTAAAAATCCAATTTTGAGACTTAAAAGGTCAATTTCAAAGTTTTAAATACCAACTTTAATGTATGAGAAATCCTATTTCAAAGTTGATATATGAGAATTTAATGTTCTGGATTTGGTTTTTTAAGTCTTAAAATTGATTTTTAAAGTATTAAATTTGACCTTTTAAGTGTTAAAATTATCAAATTACATGACTTAAAATGTCAATTTCAAATCCTTGAAATTGGTCTTTTAAGTCTTTGAATTGGTCATTTAACTCTCAAAATTGACATTTTAATTTGTGAAATTCGTTAAAGAAAATTGTACAATTGGGCTGGCCCAATAAATTGCGTCTCACAAGTGAAGTGGTCTCACCTAAGTTTTTGTGATTCATGGTAGGTTGTAGACAATTTCAAATTAAAACAATCTATTTATTAAAGTTGGGTAAATTTATTCAGAAAAACTTGAGTTTAATAATGTTAACTTTTACACATCCATTAAAAATAATTTCAATTTTTTTCTATTATTTTTCAATAATTTTAACTATGTGGCGTATTTGCTCATAATAAACTATATGAACTCATGGCCCCTTAAAAAAAAACTCTTATGAATTAATGGCAATTTTAGCAATTAAAATTTGGAAAAAAAAAACTTTTAAAAAGTTGTGGTCGAGTAGGAGTTGGGAAGAGGATAAATTTATTTTTATTGATTAAATTGATTTTTACTGATTGTAACTCATTAAAATTCCACGGGGTAATCTTGAATTTTCAACTTTTTCTCGTGGTAGACAAATATTTTTTATATATATGTAGTAACCTTGAGCTTTCAACTTTTCCACGTGGTATACATAAAGGAAGTTTTTTTGTTAATTTTTAAGCTATTTTTACCCACCATAATGACATTTTTTTTTCAAAAAAAAAAAAAACGCCGTGATCATCCTAGTTGATCGCAAATCCAGTCGTATTTAATATTTTTTCTATCATATGAAAAAGTTGGAAATTCAAGATTTTTTTTTAAGATCACCTGCAAATTATATTAAATCATTCAACGCCAAGGAAACAAAACCTTATGAAAAAGAAGGCATACAGATATTATTACAAGCATCCCCGACAACCCACGAAGCAACCTCATGTACTAAAGAGTTGAACTCTACAAACATTTTTTTTTTCAAATGAACTTGAAAGATTAGCATAAATCAAGCTCAGCCAAGGTTTGAAGACCTTGGGGGAAAGGATTGAACTCTACGAACATGGGTACAAGTGAAATTAGAAAAAGACTTTATAAAGCTAGCAATACTATCATAGTACATAAAGATATGGGAAAGTTTTCTTGGGTGACCTTCTGGAAACTCCACAGTTTAGTGTGCTTGATGGGGAGCAATTTTAAGATGGGTGACCTATGGGAAATTTTCTTGGGTGCGCACGAGTGAGGATAAAGTGCGTTGGACAGGATAAACCGGGGAGAAGGTCACAGAATAATTTATACCATAAGTCTGGGTGTATCCCTTTGCCACAAGTCGAGCTTTGTATCTTTCCACAGTTCCATCAGCATGATACTTTATTGTAAACGCCCATTTGCAACCCACTGTTTTCTTCCCTTCAGGTAGCGTACATTTTTCCCATGCACTACTTTTCTTAAGAGCCAAGATTTCATCTTCCATCGCCTTTCGCCATTTTGGATCCTGGAGAGCTTGATTAGTGTTTCGAGGCAAGGAGCTGGAATAAAGGCTAGATTTGAAGGCCTTTGCTGTTTGGGCCAAACTACTTCCTTCACCTCGACTAATGGGGTATCAAGATCTTTGCGACTCAAACTTCGGATCATACCTCTTTGGAGGGACACCTCTTGTCATCCCTGGAGGTAATGCATACTTGGATGGAGACTTAGTAGGACCAGACAGATCATCATCATCAACAATAATAGGTTCAGATTCTGTTAATACCTCCTAAGTTTCAGAAAACACCTCTATTTCTCCAAATGCATCAAACGAGGTAGGAGAGGTCTAAGGAGGAAGGAACACTATGTTTTCAGTAGCAATGTCTATGGGGTCACCTACTTGCTCTTGGGGATCTAAATCATCAGAAACAAAACATGTAAGCCAACTTAAGTCATCACATGTAGTCTCCCCCTGAGGACGATGCTGGGGATAGAAATATGAAGCCTCAAAGAAGTTACAATCTAAAGTAGTGTATAGTTTGTTGTGAATCGTGTCAAAGTAGCGATACCCTTTTTAGTTAACACCATACCCTACAACGATACATTTGATAGCCCGAGGTTCAAGCTTATGTCTGCTAGGTTTGGAAAGGTGAACATAAACAACACACCCAAAAATTCGGGGAGGTAGGGAATAACAAGATAGGACGGTGACATGAGTTTGGAGGGTTTCAAAACGAGTTTTGAACTTGAGGGATTTTAAGGGAAGTCTGTTGGTAAGGTATGTAGCAGATGCAATAGCTTCAGGCCAAAAATAGGGTGGAACA
This sequence comes from Amaranthus cruentus, assembly GCA_019425755.1. Taxonomy (NCBI): domain Eukaryota; kingdom Viridiplantae; phylum Streptophyta; class Magnoliopsida; order Caryophyllales; family Amaranthaceae; genus Amaranthus; species Amaranthus cruentus. The sequence continues at coordinate 2,508,527 of CM033453.1, forward strand.
TGGGCTTCAAACATAAGGGCACGCCTTATTTCAAGAAGTGTTCAATTTTTCCTTGCACCTCCATTTTGTTGTGGTGTATGTGGACATGAGGTTTGGTGAATGAGGCCATGAGTAGTGAAAAACTGGCTCATTTGTTGATTTAAGTATTCCCCTATTATCAGACTCAAGGATTTTTGGTGTTGCTTTGAATTGGGTGACAAACATATTATAAAACTTAACAAAAGCATCAAACACTTCGGATTTATGTTTCAGAAAATACACCCAACTCATTCTAGTATAATCATCAATAAAAGAAACAAAATATGAATAGTTCTGTTTATTAAACTCAGGAGCTGGACCCCCACACATCAGAATGTATCAAAACAAAAGGTTCGCTGATATGACTACTACTAGGAAAATAAGAATGTTTGTGACTCTTTGCAAGAACACAAGCTTTAATTATTCAATGATGGAAATAGATGTTTTAGATTCCCTAATGATGGATGTCCAAGACGTCGATACCAAATCCATAACTGATGCTCGTGAGACCCATGAGCAAGCAAAGTGTGACCCGTTTGAATCGCTTTATGCACGTAGTATAGTCCGTCTCGTTCAGTACCACGCCCAATAATCTTCCCTATGTGAGCATCCTGCACAACACAATCAGAAGATGACATAAGCACAGTACAATTTAATTCCCGAGTTAGCTGGCTAATAGAGAGCAATTTATGTGATAAACTCGGGATTAAAAGACAAATTTTTGATTTTAGAGATGGAGAAATATTAACCGGGCCGGATCGATCAACATTAACACACTCCCCATTGGCTGTTTGAATGTAGTTACGGGTTTGTGGATTAGTGGATAAATGATCGCGAGGGTCAAACATCATAGTGTATGTGGCCCCGCAATCAAATATCCACTGGGATGAGTAAGAGGTTTGGCACATGAGCCCAAATGGAGGGCCCAAATTGGGCCATGGGTTTTGGGTTAAAAAGGGAGCCGTGGGTTTTTTAGGATTTGGAGGGGATATGGTTTTGAGTGAGGGAGTATTTCAATCAAAATAAGGAAAGTTTTTATTTTCACTCCTCCCCCCTCTCTCTCCTCTGGTCCGGTTTTTTTTCCTTCTCTCTCTTCTGGTTCACCTGTGCCGCCATTGTTATGAATTTGAGCTTCTGAGTTTGGGTTTGGTTGTGGATCAGACACGTTCTCTTGGTAAAGGACACCGGTGGCCATGTTAGCCTTTCCGCCGGTTCGGTTTGATTGAGCCTTGGTGGCAACTTTTCGCTGTCGGTGCTCCTCCCACCACTCCGGGAAGCCGATTAATTTGAAGCACCTATCCCTTGTATGTCGGCTTCCTCCACAGTAGCTACATTTGAGGTGAAACTTGTAATACCCCGTTATTTTATTGTCTTTTATTATATGTGTATGCTAGATAATATTATTTTATGCCATAGGAGTAATAATAGTAAAACAATAACTTAGTAAATACTAATAAAAATAAATAAATAAATAAATGATTAAAAAATATATATATATAAAAATAAATTAAGAAGTCATCAATTAATTGAGAAGTGGCCGGGCTTCCAACGTATGGAAATAATCATCACTTAATTATATTGATAATTACTCATCACAGTAAACCAATTTCATGGTAAATGAACTGATCAGGAACCTTACAGCTTCATCTTCCTCATCAATGGCTAACTTATCATCTTCCCCTTCTCCTTTTATAAATACTCATATCATTGCAAGACTATTATCGTCATATACCAATCTTACTTTCTCTAAAAAGAAAATTAGTAATAATAATCAGTAGATTATACGGTAGCGGTGGTCGGTCTCGACGTCAAGTTAACGTTGATCCGGAAGCTTACTACATTCTATTTTTCCGTCCGATCTCGTTCTTATACAATGTGAGTAGTTATGTCTAATAAATAATTTTATTTACGTCTTTCGTTTTGAAAATAGATTTATAGTATAAAGCTATTGTCGAAAATGGTTTTGCTAGTTTTCTTCATAATAGATAGTTGAGGATGATGATATTTTACAAATCGTAATACAATATGTTTTAGCCACTAATTCCTTGTCGTTATTTTACTTTGTTTATTTTAAGTTGAATTCTTAAAGAACTTACAGTGGCTATTTCGTGGTTATACATGGTAGTTGATTCTTATAATTAGTATTTTTATTTGTTTAAAATAAAAAAAAACGTTTTATGTCTAGAATAGAGCATTTGTGTTGGTTGGTGTATATTATACTTATTTTACATAAATCAATTTGGTGTTTTAAATTTGTATATGAAAAAAAAATGAATATAAATGTTTTTGCCCCGGACTGTGTAGGGTAGGTCAACCCTTGGTGCACCTAAATGTGACATGTGTTTATATTGCCAAGAGCAAATTACCTCCCCAAGGTGTCTGGTGGATCGGCCTTTGGGAGGAGTCCATAAAAGGGGATGTGTTATTTCGTGACAACATATATTGTGAATAAATTTTGTTTTCTGTAGTGATAATTCAAGTGTTTTATACTATGAGTATATTTTATTTATATTAAATATAAAGGTATTTTACAAATTGGTACACTTTTTTTTTTAATTATATTTTAAAATCAAACGTTTTTCAAAGTATGGATTGTTTGACACGTTAGAGTAACAATTTACTGAGTTGTGGCTCATATTTAGTGTTTTTGTTTTCCACAAGTAAAGGCGAGCTTTTTGATGTATCTAATGCATGATGGGTGGGTGTCGTAGATCAAGCGGAAACAATAAGACATATTACTTTTATTTTATATAAGAATAATACATTTTAATTATGTTAGATTAAACATTTAAAGTTGAAGTTTTGACGCCTTACACTCCTCGAGTGTGGCGAACACCTCGAATTTACTTTCGCTGCTACTTAATAACATTTACGTTTTCATAAATAATATTTTATAACTATCGAAAAATTTAGGGGTGTTACAAAACTTGTCTTCCATTTCACTCCGGAATGAGGTTAGATCTGACCAGTGGTGTTTAACGGCCAACCCACTCCCAATTTCTGACAGAATTTTTTCCGGTGATGAAGTGTGGGTCATTATCCTACACCTTGAGATTTTACGGCGAATGGTGGCGTAGGCTATTTCAACGGTGGGGTTTCTTGGTTCAATATATCCCTTTTTTCCTTATTAAATGACTCATTTATTCCAGCGAAAGACTGGAACAAACGTTGCTTTTGTATAAAGATGTTGAAAATGGTTATGTCCTCTGTGTGAACCATGGGCCGGGGTTCGGCTGTCTCCAATCTATTTCCTTCCAGATTGTAATTAATTTTCCATAAAATGCTTGAGTATAATCTAAGGTCAAAAATTTGGAGTTCATTAGCTTGACAACTAAGGTCAAAAATTTGGAGTTCATCTCTCCCACTGCTTAATAAAACTTCAATGCCTTTCCATAAATCCTTTGCAATAGTATAATCTAAGAAGTGGTTTATGAGATCAGTATCAATATTAGAAATTATCCATAAGAGTACGATTTTTCTGTTTTCATGATTTTTACATGAGATCTGTGGTGCTTGGGGGGTCGTCAATGTTATGGCTGAGACGACCCCTACAGTCCACTTCAATTTGGATCATTCTACACCATGTTGTGTAATTTTGGTCAATATATATATCAAAGGGGCAGGAAAGGGAGAGATGAGCGCACCGTTAAAAGGAATTCATTTATCCTTCCATATATTGATAGAGGACACATTACCAACTCTTCATCCAATACCTTCAAGAAGAAGAGATTTCGAACACCAAAGGCTCTTCCATGTATAACTCGGATCATAACCTAAGTGAGACTCCATCACATTTTCATGCTTAAAGTACTTATGTTTGAGAATGCTAGTCAAGAGAGGATTGACACAAAGATCACCACACGAATTTTAAAAAATATTTGTAAAAAATTCAAAAATATAAGGTCACCACATGACAGTTCTCAAACTAATTTTTACTGATTATTATTTTTTTGATCAACTGATTATTTTTTATTAAAGTAAACTAAACAACCCGTCCTGTATAAAACCGTCTCACCATGAAATGGACTCATATAATTAGCTCCTTACTTTAAGTAATTACTTTAAGATCGTATGTGATCATTTTAAGGTTATAAATAATCAATCTAAAACTATACAAAGTAATTATTTTAAAATTATAAGTAATCACTTTAACGTTATAAATGAGCACTTTAAGACAAAAAATATATATTGGGTCAACTCAATAGAGATGCTCAAACGTCTCATTTAAGAATCAAATACTCAGCTGGTCTTGGGCGAGACCGTCTCAAATTGAGACTAGAAAGGGTCGGCTCAATTCGCGCGCCTTACATGCTTTCTCTTTTTTTATTTTTTATTTTCTGGGCATTTGTCAATTTTAATCTTAAAGGTATCAATTTTGACATTAAAGATATCACTTTCAACGTAAAGTAATACTTAAACATATCAATTAAAGTAAAAATTTCAATTTAAACCTAAAAGTGATCAATTTTGACGTTAAAGTGATTAATTTCTACCTAATATAATTGACAGTGATAAGTATTAAATTGTATTTTGTTATGTAGTTCATTTATTTTGTTTATAACTGATATAGTTAGTATCATAACAGGAACAAGATAAGGTCATAATTGATGCATGTTTGGTAATAATTGACTGTGGTAAGTATTGAATTATATGTTGTTATGTAGTTCATTTATTTTGTTTATAATTGATGTATTAACATCATAAGAGAAATAAAATAAGGTTATAATGGATGCATGTTTGGTAATAATTAATATTGTTAAGTTTAAAAAACTTATAGTTACATTGTGTTTTTTATATTGAATTTTTTTACTGTTTTTTTTAGTTAATGATATTTATGCTTTTAATATGTAAACTGATACTTATAAGATTAAAATTTATAAAATTAAAATTGTCTACATGGGCGAAGCCACATGGGGGCCCGGCGGAGGCCCGGCCCCCCTTGTTGAAAATGTGAGTCTTTGTAATTTTGGCTTTAGTCCCCCCTTACTAATATGATATATAGTTTAAAGAAAGTACAATTATAACAAAAATTACTATAGTTTAATGGTTGGAGTAACACATTTATAATCTAAGGTTAAGGGATCAAATCCTCATTTAAACAATTATTTTTTTTATAGACTAATAGATTTATACTATAATGTTATTACTATTTATCTTTCATAATTTAACATTCATCATTTTTAATGTGCGTTTATATTTTCTATCTTATTTTAATAGTGTCTTTTTTGGAGAATTAATAGGCAAATTAATAGAGGTGTTCATTCGGGTCATCAGGTTGATTTCGGGTCAGGTGTTTCGGGTCGGTTCAAAATCGGGTTTTGTGTTCACATTGGTTTTTACATAATTGTAGATCCATTTTTAAGTTGGGTCAAATCGAGTTCGGTTATAAAGTCGGGTGTCTATCGGGTTATCGGGTCTGTTTTGAACACCTCTAGGCAAATATATAGTCAAAAACACTTAGTTTTTTCAAAAATAATATCATAGCGAAGCTTCAACTCTATTTATTGTTAAATATAATTTTTGCAATGATTCAAGTTCATTTTAGTCTATATGATTTTAATATTTTCATAGCTTAACTAGTGTCTAATGGTGTTCGTTCGGGTCATCGTTGATTTAGGGTTAGGTGTTTCGGGTGGGCTTGAAATCGGAATTCGTGTCTATATTTTATTTTCCATAAGTGTACATTTTTAAAGTCGAATCAAATCGGATTCGATTACAATGTCATGTAAATTTTTAGCCATCGTGTTTGTTTCTAACACCTCTAATTTTTATATAGTAAAATTTTTTTCTAGTATATCGACAATTTGTCCCCCCTAAATCAAAATCCTGGCTTCGCCCCTGATTGTCTGGACTTTTTTATGACTATCTCATACAAGACTTGTTGAAAATCAGTTCTTCTTGTATGAGACAGTCTCACTAGTACTCTTATTATGTTCCATTGGAACCATCAACCATCATGTTGCATTGAATAAAAGTAATTGAATTGTACAATGTTTTTAACACTATTATTGATAGTGTTATTGACCATTCATTTGTTGTTTAAATTTCATCTATAGAATGATAAATAATAACATTTTATTAACTCCGTTCTCAAATTGTGAAACAAAACCATATTTAGATAGAAATTGATCAATTTAACGACACAATTAATCACTTAGAGGTTCAAATAGAAAATTTTAATGGGAAAATTACTTTAAAAACTCCCAACTATTCGCGGTTTAAATATAATAAAACTCCCAACTATTGATTATTATTCAAAACTCCCAATTATAGGCCCATATTAAATATAAAGCACCGATATATTTTATAACCTGTTTTAACCGGTTAGCTTTTGTTGAAATGGGAGGGTACGTGAAGGGTCGTGTAAGGTCAAAGGAAGTGAGGTGATTAATAAATACAATTGGGTCTCACTACGTCTCAATTAAAACCAATTTATCCGGTTATAAGTCATCTTGGACTTTAAATATAAAATGAGCCTAAAGTTGGGAGTTTTAAATAATAATCAATTGTTGGGAGTTTTATATTTAAATCGCGAATAGTTGGGAGTTTTTAATGTAATTTTCCCAATTTTAATTTAATTGATATGTTTAAGTACTGTTTTACGTTAAAATTCATATCTTTAAAGTCAAAATTGCTACATTTAAGGTCCAAACTGAAAAATGCACAAAAAATAAAAAAGACCAATCTGAAGGGTAAAGTGCGCGCCTAGCAATGGGCCGGCCCCGATCTTCTCTTTTTGTGTGAAATACTAAAAAATGACTTAGGAGGTGATTAACCTACAAAGCCCAATTTAGATGTACGTTAATTAATATGCGAAAATGAAAATGCAAAAATATTTGCGTACATTCCGCATTACCACTCACTTCCATCGTCGTCTCCACCATACTTCCGCCATGGCTACACCTTCCCCTTCTTCTTCATTCCTGTCCTCTTACATTAAGCATTCTAACCCTAACATCCGCAAATCTCTCAAAAACAATCGCACCTTCAAATTTTATCCTATACGCTCCAACAATTCTAATAAATCTTCCATTGATATCAAATCACCACAACAACAACGACAAGGAGGAGAATCGTCTCTTCTCTCTATCTCCTCGAAACGGTCCCTCGCTGTTGCTACCGGTGAGCTTTTTATTGGAATCGCTTCTCGTTTTATTAATTTTCAAAGAAATAAGAGGAATTTGGTTATGGACGAAGAATCGACGGTTTTGACGGGGGATTTCAGTGAGGAATCGGAAAATGGAGAGAGAATTGCGTCCGTAAGGGAGGATCCTTTGCAACCAGAGGTTGTTTGGGAACAGAGAGAAAAGGATGTTGAAGAAGAGCAACGAAGAATGGAGGTTACTAGTCCTGGGTTTAGTTTTTCTGCTGCTGGACTTTTGTTTCCTTATCACCTTGGAGTTGCTCAATTTCTTATCGAAAATGGCTATATTAAGGTTTGCTGATGTTTCTTCTCTTATTAATAGCTTTTAGCGTTTTTAAGCTTTCATTCATCTTGTTATCAATTTGCAAATCTAATACCTGTTATTTAATTTGAATATGCACTTTTGGTTTTAAAGGAGCTGGTAATTGAATTGAATTTGAGGAAACACAAGCTTTAGTTTGTAACTGTTAACTATAGTTAGGTTAATTTGGGAAATGTAACATGTTTGTGGAAATTAGGCATTGTTAATTGTTGGATATATTGGCCTTTTCAAGGTCTTCTCAATCTCTTTTGATGGCTACAATCATCAACATACATTAGTAATAATGAAAATATAGTTGTTAGAGGTATCAATGTGGGTTTATTAACTGATCATAGAAGATCACCAATGTATCAAAGATTAATGGCAAATCAATAAAGTCCCAACGGTAACAACGAGGAGTTCCTAACCTATAAAGGTCTATTTATCCAACATTAATAGGTTTAGGGCCGGTTCAACGCAAGATAGCTTGAAGGCAGTTGTTTGCTAATTGTGGTGGGTAGCTATAGATTTAAAATTGTAGTCGTTATATATTAGCTATGTAATTTGATGTGTGGAGAAAACATAAAAAATGATACTTTCGTTATCGAAATGCTAAAAGTTGTAAATACAAGCTCCTCCTCTATCGCTAAATGCTACTTAAATTGCTACTTTGCCGAACAAGATATTTTTTTTTGTGGTGATTTGTCCTTATTTAACCAGTAACAACCACTTAAACCACTGTGCCAAACATACCCTAAGTGTGCTCATTATTAATGTGTTTTGCACTTAGTTGGGGCAAAATCCTTCCCCACCCTAATGTAGGAGCTTGTGTAGTGAAGGTGGTTCTATAAATGATATCTGGCAGAGTGCTAGTAGCCTACTAGTCTGATGCTCATCTGGACATGTCCACCAGACTCCAGAATTGAAGAAGAGCTTGTACAGCTGTTGCTGATTCGCTGTAGTTTAAAGTCAGGATATATCCTTGTGTGACCAGATTGCTGCTGTATTTTGTTCGTGGGAACATAATAGGCTTTACTATTATGGGTTTTTGCCGATTACTCTAGGGATGTGTAGCATGTTGTAGATATGTTTTTAATTCATTAGTAGAGACTAGAGAGAGAGAGAGAGCTGCTTTTTTCAAGTAGAGACCGAGCAAAGAGAAAGAAAACATTATTGTGGAGAGAGTGAACCTTATGTGAGCTTTTTAAGCCAGTTGAAGGTTATAATTGTTGGGAACCTGTAGGGAACACACCAGAGAGCTTGTGAACAAAATGTGAGAGCAATCAGCAATTGGAAGGAAGTGATATATTTGAAAGATTAGAATTATAAGACATTTCTCAAGTGGAATAAAGTAAACAAAACGGGAATTAATAAGACATTTCTCAATGACAAGGGAAAGTTTGATTTTTAAATAAAATGTCACTAACTTTTACGACAAGAATTATATTATCAAAAATAAAAATAACTTTTTTTGTTTATTTTTAAAACTTTGATGAACTAATGTTATCGTGGTATAGTTTTATATGCTGATAATGCTAGTGGCTAAGCGTTAAAAGTTCATTATGGATATGCTGTTAATGTTAGTGGTTAAGCTGTTTAAAGTTATCATTATTTCAAATGGAATGCGTACAACATGATCAGGAGGTTTCTTTTGTCAAGTTATGTTGTTTTCACTTGATGCTTTAAATTTTTGTTGTAGCAATGTCTTCTTCTGAAAACTAGGCTTTCCTGAGTATAATTTTCAACTTTTGGGCTATTGCATCCTAGATTAGACTATTTGGGTGCATTCTTTGTCTACATTGTGACTCCTTGTTTAGTACTATTGTCTATTTGGTTAAGGTCATATTGTGTTTTAAACTTTGATATTCTGGTGATTGCTGTTTTTGCCTTATTTCTTATTTTCTTTCAGTAACTGGGTTTTTCCTATTAAATTTGCTTAGAGCAGGATACAACTCCTTTAGCTGGTTCCTCAGCTGGTGCCATTGTTTGTGCAGTGATTGCCTCTGGAAGCACCATGCAGGATGCTCTACAAGCAACCAAAATTTTAGCTGAAGACTGCCGGACGGGAGGAACAGCATTCCGACTTGGGGTATGTGCTAATCCTTGATAAATATATAACGGATTAACGAGTGCATTTTGAGAACATTAGAGGTTATGTATGTACATAAGTGACTGTTTCATCTATTTTTAAAATATTCTATATTTAATAAATCATTTTGAGGATCAGCCTCTTTAATGAGTCCTTGGAGGATTTCTGATTTCCTTGAATTTTCAACCATGTTTTGACCTGTGCGTGAGAGCATTGGTAAAGGAATGAGTCGGTCATTGTTTGAATTGGAATTATGATTCAAGGAAATGGGTGTTTGGTAATGTCCAATTGTTTGTGTTCATATGGAAAAAAGATATCACGGACAAGTTTTCTGTGATCTTTCTGGGAATGCATGCATGTGTAAGAGCATTTAGGCTTGGATGTGAATAAATCTATAGTCTCTGTAATCTGAATACATGCTTAATTCAGTGACATAAACTGCAGTCATAGATCTTTATTTCTCAGTGTCATCATGCAGGCTGTTCTTAGAGATGTTTTACAAAAGGTCCTGCCAGAGGATGCACATACAAGGTGCAATGGTCGAATACGAGGTAAAAATTTTAAATTTAAAGCTCTTGCAAGTCTGGAACATCTCTTGTTGAATTCTTTTTCAATTGATCTTATTTTTTTGGCTGTGATTTGGTGAGTTGTGTATGAGCGTTACCTCCACTGCATTACTCTAGGCGGAGGGATACTGGACTTCATTTTCATTATCTTCTTTGAGCCACTCAATAAAATTCTTGGAGCCTTTGGGTTTCAGATTGTTCAATGAGCATATTATGTTCTAAACATTGGCTTTGGTTTCTTACTTGAGTATAAGCTTGTGTATAAAGCATGGTTGAACGTGTAGACTTGCAACAGAATCAAAATTCAACTTGAGCCTTCAACGATTGAGCTGGGAGACCACAATTCTTTTGTGGAGTAGATACATTGATGCATGTTCGTCATTTCTCTTATTTAACATTGCCTATACAGCTTATGTCATAACTAACTCACTTTAGGTTCCATTTGGATGATGTTATGCCTTATTTATGTGGTGAAATTTGTTGTTCTTCATAACTGGTTATCTAACTAGTGATGTTATCTTGTACTTTACAGTGGCTGTAACACAAATTGGATGGAGACCAAAGGGGCTACTTATAGATCAGTTCGACTCTAGAGAAGATCTTATCAATGCGCTATTCACGTCTTCTTTTATTCCTGGGTACGTAGCAGATGACTTTCCCTTTAGAAACTTCCTCAGGGTTTTTGAAATGTTACAACAATATTCTGTCATCCCATTGCCTTTAAGTGGCTCCCACCTAGGCGGGTTTTTTTGAGGGGAACATATTTACGCAACTTTAGTCTTTACCCGTGTTGGTGAGAATTGATAATTAAGAGGTTGTTTCCTATTCATCTTGGAGAAAAGATCATGTACATCACATAAAAAAAAGTGCACGCGATTTAATGAGCATGTTAATATAGTACATTATAATCTGAAATTAAAAAAAGTATAAATCTTTAGTCCGATCGAAATAAGAGACAATCTTTTGAAATACTAAAGCAATTTATTGTGGTTTCAGCTATCTTGCTCCAAGACCTGTAACAATGTTTAGGAAACGGCTTTGCATAGATGGAGGTTTAACACTATTCATGCCACCAACATCGGCATCTCAAACAGTATGCTTTCTACTTGCTTTGCGTGGTGTGCCTGTTTCCTGTCATATTTATTTGGAAGCTTTTGTGGTATCAAAGTGGTAGCAACCCATAATTATGGATGGTAATAGTAGGGTAATCTACCGGGAATTCTGGAATGAAATATTGGGAAAAGGAGGAGCCATATACTGTAGGGGTTCATCTGGGGAAAAACCTGCAATATTAATATATCATGACTAAAATGTGTAATTTGCTTCTTGGAGGTATTCTTCTATCTGTTATTAAGGTGGGATGTGAGGGAAAGGTAGTTATCAGAAATCAGGATGAAGGTGATGTTTAGCTACAGTTATGTGTGTAATAAAGGTAATTATGAGAAATCAAGCATGATGTTGATAGTGTGTTAAGCTTTTTGATAATCTGGCATTGAGTCTGAGATACGAGTTGATGTATTTGAAAAGGAGAGAAGTCTTTCAGCAGCTATTTCTCCAAATTTTTCATTATCTATTGACATAAACTATGCAATGGCTGACTTTTGGACCAGTATGATAACATTGTCCACATTAGGGGTGTAACAAATTGATTTGGGCTTGAACGCTTATGTCTCTCAAGTTCATTTACTTGTAGATGATGTATTCTAAATAAGCTCATGGAGAATGGACATGATCATGAATTCATATTAACTCTATATGGTACACATCATGTAATTAACTGTGATCATTGGAGCTTCAGAACTTCAGATACATAGTGAAACAATGCTAATTTCTTTGCTATTCGATCATAGGATTTTCTCCTTTAGTGTTTTAGGCATACAGAAGTTCTTGCCTTGGTGTTTCATAAGTAGATATTGCGTATCTACATTCGTCAAGTCCTGACTAAATCAGATAGCTCCAGTTCTGCATATTGTTGTGGATATAGTTGAACTGGCATGGCTGCTTTTGTTCTGTCCATTTAGGAATGCGTTTTTTTGCTTCTAAATCATGCAACACATTTATATTTTTCCATCAGAGTCCTTTTTGAAATTATGTTTGCATTTATTGTTTTAAACAGGATTGACTTTTTTTTTTTTTTAATATTTTGGTAATTACCAGGTTCGTGTTTGTGCCTTCCCTGCTAGTACTTTACGAATGCAAGGCATTGGAATTAGTCCAGACTGTAACCCCGAGACTAGGCTTAGTACTCGGCAGGTAAGTTCTGTTTTTATATTGCAGAATTTATTGGGATATTAAGTTTCACATTATCTTGCTATAATCTTAGTACCTAGATTTCTAATTTTCTATGATTGAGGCTCCTTGCCCTCTCCTACTCACATCTAGCTTGACCCTACTTATGGATTCCAGAGAATTTCTTCACTTGGATATTGAGATCATTTGCTGTGACATACCCTACCTTGATCTTGTAATTAGAAATTAACTCCATCATTTCCCTTCTTTATCTTATCTTCTATCTACCTAAAATTATTTTAGTCCTAGTTTTAAATGAATTACCTTTTAGCTGGTTGACATATAAACACTGCTATTTACTTAAACACGATGCTTTCACGGAGCGTTCGTTATTGGTATTAAAATGTAGGAATGATAATGAAAATATAACAAAATTATTTGACAAGGTTTATGATCAAGCTTATCATACTTTAATCATTATTTTTCTACACAAAATCCATTATCATCCATTACTACTAAAAAATGAGATATTGATGGTAATGAAAAAATGTGAAGAAAACAATTGTTTGAGCCAGAGAGCGCTACTACCATGAGAATGACATACCTTATCTTTTGAAACTAAAACTAAATTTCATTTTCATTATCTTCATTATCTTCATTAACACCAATAACCGAACACTTCATTAATATTTTGGTGTCAAAGCCACAAGAAAACTTAGTAAAAAACTAAATTCCTCAACTTCCTAAACTAAGGTTCCCTATATCACAATTCATAAAGTTTGATAATATTTGAGTGAAATTTTGTTGACTTCCTGGGTAAATTTGTTGAAATTTCCTCATTTAAAACCTTGATTGTTATCAACGAGACCGCAACATGCTCAACAAGGTACGAACTGGGGTAGGAAGTGAGGGCATGACTTCGTTTTCATTCTCATGTATGTGTATGTCGTAGAAGAATTGATTTAGTTTACGATAATTGTATGTAGCTTTTCAATTGGGCACTTGAGCCAGCAGATGATTTTGTGCTTGATAAACTCTTTGAGTTTGGATACTCGGATGCTGCTATTTGGGCACAGGATAACCCAGTGAGCTTGATTGTCCATGAGGAGCAACCCCAACCCCAACCCCAAGGATTGGTTTGAGTCATTTGACATCCTACATTTTTGGAATTCTCAAGTAATAGTTTTATATAGTTTTAGGACTTTGATTATTTGATTCTTAATTCTTATCTTTATGATTACTAATTAAGAGAAAATATGATAGTGATTGTACGCATTGGGTTTTCCATGTGTCTTGCCTATATATATATATATATGTACAGATTGATTTTTCATAGTCTATGGAGTTAAATATTTATAAATTAATATTTGTTTAGTTTTTTGATCATGAATTTGTAACAGATCGCCAAGACCCGTTACCGAAAGTGATAGTTTGGACACTTCGAGTCTACCCAATGACTCCCGTAGGACACTTTGAGTCTGCTCTCCAACTCCAAAAGAATACTTTCTTTATTATTCAATTAATCCAAAGCTAGTGAATTATTACAAGGGTGGCTCTATATATAGTCTAAGCCCCTAAATGACAATTAAAAGATAACAACTAATCTAATTACAAAGTACAAAGACTAATTAATATGAAATGCCGATAATGCCATTTGACCCTTTGACCCGAGTCATGACAGAATTTTATTAATATATGTTATTGAAATTTGTACTTTATGTAGTTGATAATGTTGGTTATCAAAGGTCAATTGAAAACGACTTTCTTAGTATAAGCAAAGGTTGAACTTGTTGTTGATGCAAACGGGCGTTATATCCCTCGACTGTTTTTTCTTCCTAGTTTAGAGAATGAGTTAAAGGGTTAGTTTGCAACAATAAACCTTCTTAAATTCTTTCTGGGAAGGAGCCACGCACGAAAATTAGGGTAATACTATAATGTTTATATATTATATTCTCTGTTTAGTTATTTTCATTTTCATTTTCATTTTCATTTTGAGAGTTGTTTTATTTGTTGTTTTTATAAAGAATCTTTTTATTTATATCATAAATTTTAGACAAATATAATTTGGTTTATTCTCTTATTAATATTTTAATACCCCTCCATTCCACCCAAAATGGGATATTTACTTTTTGTACACTATCTATTTAGCAGATTAAAACATAGGCAAATGGGTTCTTCTTTGATTCATTTCAATGCAAAGATTATTAATGTTCAATTTTTATAATATTTCGTGATTTATAATAACGGACATGTTTTTGAGTGGAAGGGGGGAGTAATAACTATAGTCTTTATATATCTTCTATTAACTTTATTTTTATATTTTTATATTAAGTCCTTACATGTTTTTCACTAAGTTTATAAAAACATCTTTATAATAATTGTCCTTGTATTTTTTTTTCATTAACTTAATTTTTTTGGTTCTTATTATCCTCAATTAAATTTATTATTTAATAAAATAAAATATGTATCATCTAAAAGATTATATATTTTTTTAATTTTTGTGAACATCTTATAGAACTTTTTTTAAGGAACAGAGAGAGTAATGTGTTTTTTCGTCTCAATTAATTAGCATCATTTGGTTTTGAGATTGTGTCTAAGTGGACTAGGTGGGAGTTGTATTCTTTTGCCCCAATTTGGCGATTGGTTGGGGCAAGTTTGGTGGTTTCATTGGCAGCGGCAGGGCTAGGGTTGGCTAGAGGTGAGCAGGGGGGTGATCATGTGGGCAGTGGTTGAGCTAGGGTAAGGGCTGAGGTGGGAGGGAGTGGTGGTGGTGGGAAGGGTAGAGGGAGGTGTTTGGGTGAATTAAGATTTTTTTTTATGTTTTAAGTTCTTTAAATCAAAAACTTTAAAAATAAAAAATACTTAATTGGTCGGTCAAAAAATAAATAAATACTTAATTATTTTTAACGAAAAAAATTAATAATGTCATAGTTCAAAAAAGTTAAGTAGGGAGTAGAGGTGTTCATTCGGGTGATCGGGTCGGTTTCGGACGGGTGTCATTCGGTTCGATTGTATTTCAGATCGGTTATTTTTCGGTTGTTTGTTATGACGGGTCACACTCGGGTCGGGTCGGTTAGTCACGGTTCGGTTAAAGATCGGTTATTCGAGCTATCGGGTTAGCATCGGTTCAGTGTCGGTTGAAGATCGGGTCGAGTGTTAATCAGTGTCGGGTTGTCATCGGTTAATAATTGGTTCGGTTTTATCGGATACAGATCGGGTTCGGTATTTTTAAAAAACAGAATTCGGCTACGTATTATTAATTAATATCGATCGAGTCAATATCAAAATAAGTTGTTAGTGAATTTTTAATTGATGACAAGATTCCCTTTACTTAAAGCAAAATAGTTAAAATGCAAATCAATTAGTAATAATTATTACTTTGTTACTTTTACTTGTTTGACCGGAAATTAAAAATATAAAGTTCTATCAATTTTCATTTAATACGATTAAAAATAGTTAAATAAACATTGACCATTGATTATTAACTCTAAATATATGAAATCATGTATTTATAAAATTTAATTTATTGAAATATCTATAACTTTATTAGATTAACCAATAAGATGACTGAATATAGGAAAATTTACCTAGAATAATCCAACTTATTTGTGATTTTCCTACAATAATTCCATGTATTGATTAACCATGAATAATCCCAACTTTAAGGGGTATTTGCCTAGAGTAAACTTGGGTAACCCGATGACCTGCTATAGTAGGTAATTCCCAAAAAAAAGTAAACTGAAAATTAATTTAAAATTAGAGAAAATTTTTGAAATTTTACATAAAAAATTCTAAATCATAAAAAAATCATAAATTTTATTTTAACATTTAAAAATTATTTTTTCGACATTTTTTTTTAATTTATCTTTTTTTTTAAAAAAAAAACTTGCTATAGCAAGTCATCCGGTTATCGGATTTACTCTAGGAAAATACCCCTCAAAGTTGAGATTAGAGCTGTTCAAAAGTGACCCGACCCGAAAATCCGACCTGAAACCGAAAGTAAACCGACCCGAAAATGTGTTCCTTTTTAAGGTTTATCGAACCGACAATATCCGAACCAAAGTTGAACCCGAACCGATTGACAACCGAAAATGGGAAAGCTGAACCCGAATAAGTTTTAGAACGAATTGCTTTAAACCTGAACTAATTTTTAACATAGAAGTATGATATACTCATATTCAATCATCTTATTATTTAATCTAATAAAGTGATAGATATTTTAATAAATTAAATTTTATAAATACATGGTTTCATATATTTAGAGTTAATAATCAATGGTCAATGTATACAATCGTATTAGATGAAAATTGATAGAACTTTATAATTCTAATTTGATATTGACTCGATCGATAGTAATTAGTAGTACGTAGCCGATAGTAATTAAAACCCGAACCCGATCTGTAATTGACAAAACCGAACCAATTATTAACCGATGACAACCCGACACCGATTAACACTCGACACGAACTTCAACAGACACCGAACCGATGCTAACCCGATAGCTCGAATAACCGATCTTCAACCGAACCGCGACTAACCGACCCGACCCGAGTGTGACCCGTCGTAACACGCAACCGAAAAATAGCCGATCCGAAATACAACCGAATCGAATGACACTCGCCCGAAACCGACCCGATCACCCGAATGAACACCTCTAGTTGAGATTATTCATGGTTAATAAATAGATGAGATTATTGTAGGAAAATCACGAATATGTTGGATTATTCTAGGTAAATTTTCCTTGAATATAAGTATATCATACTTCTATGTTAAAAATTAGTTCAGGTTTAAAGCAATTCGATCTAAAATTCGTTCGGGTTAAGTCGGTTTTAGCCGGATCGAATTCGGTTTCGAGCATGATACGGGTCAAATATGACTCAGGTCGGTCATTTTTAGGTTCGGGTAATCTCGGTTAACGGCTATGTGTCGGTTACAAAAATCGGCTACAGATCAGGTTCAGCTTTTCCATTTTCGGTTGTCAACCGGTTCGGGTACAACATCGGTTCGGGTATTGTCGGTTCGATAAACCTAATAAAGAAAGACATTTTCGGGTTGATTTACTTTCGGTTTCGAGTCGGGTCACTTTTGAACAACTCTAGTAGGGAGTATGACAAAACATTGAGAATCCCGAAAAATTTAGGGGTAGCATCGACATAGTGCTAAAGTAAAGGAGTATCATTGAGGGGTCGTTTGGATTGAGAGTAAATATTTAAGGTAGTAAAAAAAGTCAAACTAATGTAACAAAGGTAATTATATATGCAAATGAAGTTATTTAAATAATTGTGATAGAGGTAGAATAAGAGTAGATTAAAAATGATGAATAGAAAAAAAGTTTGATTTCACTCATTTGGAGGTAAAAAGTTCCTCCACCTCCCCCTAGGGTAAATTTATACCCCAAAATAAGGGAACTTATTGCTATTTTCTCTATTATTTCATTACCTTCTAATGCATTCTTCCACCTCTCCAACAATCAAATTCCTTTAATCATCTACCTAACTAACCTTAAATTCCTATTTTGACTTTTATTACCCCTTAAATATTTCATTTCAATCCAAGCGACCCCTGATAAATGATAATCTCCCTTATATATAAAAAGCTAAGAGTATTTATTTTTGCTTAATATTTAATTGTTTTGTGACGATAACAATTCAATAAGGTTATAGTTGAAAAAAGTTGAGTAATACAAAAAAACTTAAGATTACCATTGATAAAGTGCTAAAACATAGAGGTAACATAGATAATTCCAAAAAAGAATGTGTGAGTAATACTCACTCTATTTTTTTTCTTCTCATTTGCTTATTGCAAAATTTTCAAAGCAAATTTTAAACCTTAATATCTCTAATTACGCATCAGAAAAAATTATTAAAAATGTATGATGATAAAGTATACATTAAGACGAATTTAACGAGATCTCACATAGATTTATTATACCTTCTATACATTTCTCAAAAATCATAGTCAATCTCAGTGATTTGCCTGATTGGGGTCGAAAAATAAAAAAATTACAACTTTGGTGTTCCCTAAAACATAATTCCCAAAATGGTTGTTCATATAATTAAATAGTTTTACTAAGCTATATTTTTTTGGTTTGGTAATTTCAAACCTGCAAGAGGATAATATTGTTTTGTCAAGCAAATATATGCGTTAAACAAATTCAAAATAATCCCACAAGTCTATGTCTAAAAAATACTTCTACATACAATCAAAAGTTCAAAACTCTCAATCAAGTCCAAAAGTTAAAATCTCAATCAATTTGTCGCAACTACTATCCTTAATTTGCAAATTGGTTGAGGCTGTCATAGAACTTGTGTGACTTTACCATGACTAAAGCCAAAAAGACGTGTCAAACCAAGCAATAACCCACACTTACCATTACCATATTCAATAGACATTCTCTATAAAAAAATATATAATAGTTTAACAAATATGCAATGTGCAAGGCTACTACCTCTAAATGAAGATAGCCTTATCCTTTTAATCTGTTATCAATAAAAAAAAAAGAGATACGAACTTTGATAAAAAAAAAAAGGTAGTAATTTGATGTGAATAATAAACTTTGATAAAGTGCAGTGGAAATTTGATGTTAATATTCTTATTCATAGAGATCCCAAAATATAAGACAATAAATACAAGATAGATAACATCATGACTACAATTTATTAAGTTAATTGTTAGGATAGGATTTCCAAACAAAATATTTTAGCTTAGTAAAACTCTTTACTTATAAGAACACTATTTTGGGAATTAAGTTTTAGAGAATACCAAAGTTGGAATTGTATATTTTCCAACACCCATTAGACAAATCATTCAATCAAACTCCCCTCTCATTAAAGTGAAATATTCTAAATGAAAATAACATAAGAGAACGTAGGGAATATAATTTTACAAGGATATACTCTCTCCGTTTCATAATGTTTTTCCGGTTTAGAATATTCTACTTTGGAGAGAGATCTTTGATTAAGATTTTTAAGATATATATAGATGATAAAATATATCCATGTGAGATTTCGTTAGATTCGTCTTAATGTATACTTTTTTATTACATATTTTTTATAGTTTTTTATGATGCGTATTTAAAGATATTAAGGCTCAAAATTTACTTTGAAAACTATGCAAAAAGTAAATGGGAAAAACATTTGGAAACGAAAAGAGCAGTAATTATCATAAATTTACTTTTATTTAGATTTCGAATTTATCGAACTAATCAATATGTATTTGACTTAAAAATAAAAATAAAAGAAAATTTACATAGAATAATCCAATTTTTTTATGATGTTCCTACTAATCCGTCGTATTGATTAACCACGAATAATCTCATCTTTAAGGGTATATTCCTTTTGTAAACTTAGGTAAATAGATGACCTGCTAAAGTAGGCAATTTACCAAAATAAATAAACTTAAAATTAATGTAAATTTCGAGAAAAATTTTAAAATTTTACATAAAAATGTTGAATAATTAAAAAAATCAAAAATTTGTTAACATTTTTTTAATATTTAAGTTTTTCATAATTTATCTGTTTTTAAAAATAAAATATAATTTGTTATAGCGAGTCATCCAGTTATCTAGTTTACTGAAGGCAAATATTACAAAAAGTTGGGATTATTCATAGTTAATTAATAGGTGGGATTATTGTAGGATAATCATGAAAATGTTAGATTATCTTAGGTAATTTTTCCTAAAAAAAAATTTAATGATGTTTTTATGATGGTTGTAACTATCCTACTCTAATCTATTCCTTTTACTCTGATATTAATGTTGGTGTTGGTGTTGGTGTTGGTGTTGGTGTTGCGGTCCGACAACAAAAATTTAAATATAAGAGCACTATAGACGGTGTTATGATTGATGACGAAGGTAACATCTAAAATTGTGATTAAGCAGAAGACTGTTCCCAAACACACTTTTCAGATTTCACTCAAAAATCAAATGTAGGGCTTTGCAATTGGTGTTCATGACTGTGATTAATCAACCATTGATATGATGAATCACTGTATTTTTCTAGTAATGGACCAAACTATGATGATTGATCAATGAACTCGCACTGATATGTATAGTCGTCATCATCATCAACCCAATATCCCGCTCGAAAATAGGGTCTGGGTGAAGGAAGGTAACGTACAATCCATACCTGTACTTTTTTGAGAGGGAATGCTAGAGAAAAACGGTCAATTTTACCACAAAAGGTGAAAACCCTGTGTAAAGAGGAGTGTGATTAGTATTTGATATGTAGTCATATCTTGCTAAATAGTAGAAATTAAAGTGAGGAGGGGTGCATTCATTATGAAAATGAAAATTTGTAAGGAAATTTTACTTTTCTTTGCTTCTCAAAATAGCCATATTTTTGTCACAAAAGTGTTCATTTGATATATCGAGTTGATTTTAAGTCTTGTGTTCACATTAGCTTTTAGGCAATTTTAAATTTATCTTGAAGTTGGTTCAAAGTCAGATTTAATTATAAAATCCGGTAAATATTGAATCATTAGGTTTATTTGAATACCTCTAATTTAACCTTTCTAAAGTTACGGAGTTGAATAGAAGTGAATATCCACAATTTTGAAATAAAATAAGAAGTCAAACTCAAGTCTTGTTTGTAAATTTGAATCGCTAACTCTAACTTAGAGTACTCCCTCAACCCCTGTCATTTAGCAATATTTTTCATTTATCGTGGTTCATCTCATTTTGCATAATACATTATTCTTTTTTGATTTAGTTAGATTCGTTTTAAATATATAATTTTTTATTTTACATTTTTTATAGCTTTTTATAATTTGTATTAAAAATATTAAGATTAAAAAATTATTTTGAAAACTATAATACAAGTAAATAAGAAGAAAAAAGAACCAGGGAGTAATTGCCATTTTCTATCCAATACAAAAGTTAACTATTAAGACTTAGGACATTTGTGGATAATGGGAGCAATTATTAATGATTTAATGATAGACCTAGAGATCAAAACTAGCTTAATTATGATTTTTATGTAGAATTATATAGTGTACTCCATAAGCTTTGTCACACTTTATAAATATCTCGTTTCTCGGTCTCAAACCATTAAATCTTATGACGTTTATTTATTGTATTCTTAATACCTATTTACATTATCTTTAATGTTCACCGAGTATGTAATTAAGTACTTATAGTATTTCAAATGCCTACTTACAATACTCTTAACGTCTACCGAAAATCTTAATCTATATTTTTCCATTTTAAGGCAGCCCTATTAGAAACGATGTCTTAAAAAGATCGTCTCTCAGAAGAATTTGTGATAATTTTTATCTTTTATTTAAACCTTTACACATGCATTGAGCATCCATTTTACTTGGCAAGTAAAGCAAAAATAAAGTAAGATTGGACCAATTGATGGTATCATTACCACTCTAAATCTAATTCCACAAGCCACAATAAACTCATTGATGTTTTTCCTCATGATCATGGACCCACCCATCCTTTTTTTTAATGTTTTCCCTTTTGTCAATATCCTAATTTTTTAAATGATTTTTATCAAAAAATTCAAGGTAAGAAATTTCTTACATGAAAAAGGGAGAAATTAATTATCGAATTCCTATTAAGAAATTACTAATAAATTAAAATTGATTTTGCACATTTATATTATTTTTAAGTTGATGACCCTAAGCTATTTCTAAATTGTTGTTACATTAATTTACTTCATATTAAACTTTACTTGTCATCATTATTGACTTCAAAACCAAATTATTTACGAATTATTTTTAGGAAAATTTACTTTTAAAAATCTGACCTTTTACTTGTTCTATTTTAAAAATTCCACTTTTCGATTATTTTTTAAAAATTCGACTTTTTGCGTCCGTTTTCTTTTATAATACATTTTACCAGTAACCGGATAAATTTGAAAATTCATTATTTTTTAAAAGAGAATAAGTAAAAGGTCGGATTTTTAAAACAGAACAAACAAAAGGTGAGATTTTCAAAAGAGAACAAGCAAAAGGCCGGATTTTTAAAAATAAATTTTCCTATTCTCTTTTTTTTTTAATTCGAAATTAACCGGTTGTTCAGGTAAGTTAGGGAGGTATATACTATAAAAGAAAACGGAGGTACAAGGTCGGAGTTTTAAAAAATAATTGAAAGGTGGAATTTTTAAAAGAAAACAAGCGAAAGGTCGAATTTTTAAAAGTAAATTTTCCTTATTTTTAAATAATTGACTTCATTCATCATCATCATCATCATCCTACCCAGTGTATCCCGCTCATAGAAAACTATGGACAGGGTCTGGGGAGGGAAGGACGGCGGCAACTCATACCCATGAAGGAGAGCGCGACCAAAAAGGAGTCCCCCGACTCAAAAAAGACTAAGCGACGCCCCTGCAACGTGTACATAAAAACGTAAGAGATATCTAAAAAAACATAAAAACAATAAAAACTAAAGGGAAACGGTGCAACAACAACCACAAAACTAAAAGCAACTAAAACAGCGAGAAAACAGGCCCCCCAAAAGAAACTCTAAAAGAAAACACTAGTCTAAAACATGGACAAGACGCCTCCAACTACCCCTATCCCTAGTCAGGTCCGTAGAGAGGTTTAACTTATGCAGGTCAGCCTTTATTTGCTCAATCCAAGATCTCCTAGGCCTTCCTCGACTCCTCTTACCCTCTACTATGATGCTTTCAGCCCTTCTCACAGGGGCGTCGAAAGACTTCCTCTGCACATGCCCAAACCATCTCAAACTATTTTCGCGCATTTTCTCAGAGATAGGGGCAACCCCTAGTTTGTCCCTAAACTCTTGGTTCCTAATCCGGTCCATCAACGTGCGCCCGCACATCCACCTCAGCATACGCATTTTTGTGACTTCCATCTTATGTTTAAAACTCTTCTTCACAGGCCAACATTCTGTCCCATATAACAAAGCAGGTCTGATTGTCACCCGGTAGAATTTTCCCTTTAACTTACTTGGGACCTTCCTATCACATAGCACTGCGGTGGCTGCTCGCCACTTGAGCCAACCTACCTGGATGCGGTGGTTTACATCTCCGTCAATCTCCCCATCCCTTTACATGATCGATCCCAAATACTTGTACTTGGACATACTTTTAACAACTTCTTCGCCGATGGACACCTCTGGCTCGTCTACCGGTGGTGTCCCATTAAAGTCACGGCGCAAATACTCGGTTTTCGTGCAGCTAATGTGCAACCCTTTACCTTCTAAAGCTTCCCTCCACTCGTCCAATTTGTTACTGACCTCCTCTTTAGTTTCTGCCACCATCACAATATCGTCTGCGAATAGCATGCACCACGGGACCGTCTCCCAGATAGATTTTGATATCTCATCCATAATGACCGCAAAAATGAACGGACTTAGAGTCGATCCCTGATGTAGTCCAACTTTAACCGCAAAAGGTTCTGTCATCCCTACCGGTGTTTGAATGCTAGTCGAAACTCTGTCATACATATCCCGTACAACTTCAATGTACACCGGAGAAATACCTTTAGCCTTGAGATTATCCCAGATAACGCATCGTGGTATGCTATCATACGCTTTCTCTAAGTCTATGAACACCATATGCAGGTCTTTCTTCCGTCTCTATATTTTTCCATCAGTCTTCTCAAAATATGAATAGCTTCCATGGTTGACCTTCCTGGCATAAAACCGAATTGGTTCTCACTAATCACTGTTCCCTCTCTGATTCTCCTTTCTATCACTCTTTCCCACAATTTCATTGTGTGGCTTAGAAGCTTGATACCCATATAGTTCCCACATACTTGCGCATCGCCTTTGTTTTTAAACAGAGGAATGCGAGTGTTGTTCCTCCATTCTTTTGGCATCTTATGTGTCCTCAGGATAACATTGAAGAGTTTAGTGAGCCAACGAATGCCCTCCTCTCCTAGTCCTCTCCACACCTCTATCGGTATGTTATCTGGCCCGAATGCCTTTGTTCTCCCCATCTTCTTAAGAGCTTCTTTTACTTCATCGGTTGTAATGTCCCTTGTTGACCCATCATCTTGTGTTTCTTGTGCATCTGAAGCTTGACTATCGTCCTCCTTAGGCTCCCTAGAATCATTGAGTATGTGAGAGAAATACTGATGCCATTTGCTTTTTATGTCTTCCTCTCTCAGGAGAACTCGCCCTCCCTCATCTTTAATGTATCTCACTGCACCTAAATCTTGACGCAGCCTGGCCCTAGTCTTAGCCAATTTAAAAATATCCTTCTCCCCCTCTTTGGTATCAAGCTTCTGATACAGGTCCTCATAAGCACGGCTTTTCGCCTCTATAACAGCTTTCTTTGCCGTCCGTTTGGCTTCCTTGTATCTCTCTCTCTCATCTCTACCCTATCCTCCTCCTCCGTACAACTCATAAGCTTCCTAAATCTCTTGTTTTTGTCCTTTATCTTCTCCTCCACCTCTTTGTTCCACCACCACGCCTCTTTGAACACTTTTGGTCTTCCTAACGACACCCCTAGGATCTCTTTCGCCTCCTTTCGAATGGTTTCTGCCATTTCCACCCACATTGTTAACTCTTGTTATTATTTTCTTGGCTTAAGTTTTCACACTTAACTCATCTTATATATTTACAATTAAAATTTTGATTTTTTTTATTAATTTTCATTATCAAATAAAAAAATAAGGGATGCTTGATAAAAAAATTTATTAAATAATTTGTTAACTGATTTTGATGTTAACTGGTTGGATGGGTCAAATAAGCTAAAAAATATATTTAATTAATAACTTATTCAAACAACTTATTATGATTAATATGCTAATTCCTAAAACAGTGAGAAGCCAAGCATACTTCCACCTTGTAAAATTCATTTCATAGTACAATATACTATAACAATACCATTGACCGAATAAAATGTTATTTCCTCTACCCCTCTCAATTTGCACCACTTTTTATATTAGTTTATCTTATTTATTTAACATTCTTTCTTTTTTTTGGCAATGGTTTCACTTTCTTTCTGTTAATATCATTCACAAACTTATTATCTTTATCCATCTTAACCACTCATTTCTATCATCCACTTGGTTTTTGTCTTATTCTCCAACTCAATTTCTCGTTCCACTAAATTTCACTCGAAAAATAAATGATGCATTCTCACAAGAACGGATGGCGTATGTTTTATTTGGCTTTATGCTGGAATTTCGCCTCTGGGGTACTTGTCGCTTACTATTGATCCTTAGTCTGAATAAATGAGGAGGTTGAGTGGTAGGTCAGAGACAACTATACTTCAGTAAAACTTGCTTACATCAATTGATTATGCAAAAAAAAATTGAATTTTTGTTGTGGCGTCCCTCACTCAACGATGTGTTGTACTTCTTAAGCTTGGTAGTAGTGAAAAGCATGCAACGGTTGCTCGGTCCTTTCCCATAAGTGACGCACCACATTCCCTATGTGTGGTGTCGAATGAGAAACCTAAGGTAAGTAACTTATAGTAGGTCATTGTGCGGAAATAACGCGTCAAATGGTCCGAGTGTGATGGCAAATGAGCAAGGATACATAAGGTTTAAGAATAGGAGGTTAAGGAAAACTAAGGGTATTAGGTTAAGATTGGGATCTTGGAACATTGGTAGCTTGACAGCAAATTTTCAAAGTTGATGGAAAATTAACATTTAATGTCTACAAGAGAAAAGGTAGGAATATAAATTGTGGTGCTCGGGACTAGATCTAAATCAAAATGGAGTTGGCATGATTATGGGTGAAAATATAGTAGAGCTATGCAAAAATAACTATGTGATTGTAAGAATAAGTATATGGTAAAGAAATTTTGAACTTAATAAGTAGTTACGCACCCCAAGTAAGGATAGAGAAATCAATCAAAAGGAACTTTCAGAATGATGTCGATGATATCGTGCAAAACAATCAATCAATGAGAAGCTCTATATTATTAAAAGTGATTTTTTAATATGCTGCTAAAGGGTCTAATAAATGTCACTAAATCCTCTAAATATACTATTACCAATTTGAAATAGCGACATTTAAATTAAATGTCGCTAAATATATATCCCACTAAAAGCCAATTATGTTGTAGTGTCATAAGCCATACAAAATAGTTATGGAAAAGAGTAATAAGTAAACAAATGAGGCGATGCACCTGGATTTATACCAATAAGATTTATAATGACTACAATTCATCTAATAAGACAATATGATGGAGTATTATAGGGCTAGTTAAAGGAACTTGTACATGATTTTTATTGACTTGGAAAAAGCATATGATAAGGCACCAAAAAAAGTACTTAGTTGGGTAATGACAAACAAGGATCTCCCCAAGAAATACATTAACATAGTGCAAGACATGTATCGGGAAGTGAAGACAAATTTTTCGAACAATTGTTATATTAGAACGATAAAGAGATACTGTAACCCCTTAAACGAAACAAAAAACCGCAAAGGACGGGAGGAAATTTGGGTGTTACAGATACATATTAGAATGATATGTATCGAGTAATCTCGTCTTAAGTCTTTTTCTTTTTGCAGCGATATTAGATGAGATTACTCGTTTGATACAAAGAGATGTGCCTTAATGCATGTTATTTGTCGATGATATTATTGTGTTAGATGAGGCCAAGGAGGGGGGTCAATTGTTATATTAGAACGATAAAGACATGAGTTTGAGTCACGTGTGTTCAAATTAAGTTGGAGTAAGAAGAAATACTTAAATTATAAATTTAGCATAAATGAGATAACAAGAAGCAGAAATCATTACAAGTGGATGCTTCAAATACCTTTGGTCCATATTTCAGAGTATAGGGGACATCCGATAAGATGTGACCTATAGAATTAAGTGTGAGTGAAAAAATAGACGATGAATACTAGGATATTATGTGATCAATGTATGCCACTAAAGCTATATGGTTAGTTTCATTGAATAACTATTATACCAACACTACTATACAAATCAAAATGTTGGACTTTTAGATAGGATCATAGTAGGAAAATGAGGATAGCCAAAATGCAATGTGTTGATAGATAATTTGGCATGCTTAGAGGGATACAATACGACTTTTAGATAGGAAAAGATAGGATATACAAATCAAAATGTTGGACTTTTAGATAGGAAAAGATGTAAGAGAATCTTTTTAGATTGTTTGAGCCTATGTAAAGATGGAATATTAGTAACTGGTAAGGAGGATCAAAAGTTAGAACTCGTGGGAACATAAAAAGAGGGGGAGAAAAACAAAAATGACCTAGAGGGCAGGATTGGAAAAGGGGCAAGAAGAATTTAGACTTATAGATTGAGATGAAGAAAATCAAAACGAGTAAAGAAAACGAATCCAAGTGGACGACCATTGGAAATGCATAATATATTGATTTATGTATTAGCCGACACCAATCTTTTTGAATTGATACTCTAACATTGTTGTTTTTTTATTGGATGGGGCTTTACTGGAAAATTTCTTACTATTATTTGCCAAACACTTTCA
Source organism: Amaranthus cruentus (assembly GCA_019425755.1). NCBI lineage: Eukaryota > Viridiplantae > Streptophyta > Magnoliopsida > Caryophyllales > Amaranthaceae > Amaranthus > Amaranthus cruentus. The sequence goes on from CM033453.1 coordinate 2,536,261, forward strand.
TAATTTTTCTTATACAAGATAAGAAAGTGTGGAGTAATATTTCACTCTTAAGGGCATGCTTGTATTGGGTGTAAATATTTAAGGGAGTAAAAAAATTCAAACTAATAAAATGAAGTTAATAAATGAGAAATTAGTGAAACTTGATTGTTGTAGAGGTGGAAGAATTGTTGCAAAGTAATAAAAAATGAAGGGAGCTTTCAATTTTGTGGGGTAAATATTTATCCTAGGGGAAGGTGGGGGAATGTATTACCTCCATAATAGGGGAAATTATCTTCTTTTTCCATCATTGTTTTTATTTTATGTTCATTTTATCTTCTTCACAACTATCTCAACTACTTCAAATGCATCTCTATTTGCTTTCATTTCATTAGTTTGACTTTATTTACTCACTTAAATATTTACACCCAATACAAGCATGGCCTTAGAGCTCACTTGGATTGAGTGTAAATATTTGTGGGGTTAAAAAAGTCAAACTAATGAAACAAAGGTGATTAGAGATGCAAATAATGTAATTGAAATAATTTGAAATAGGTAAAAATGTAGAATAGAGTAAACTAAAAAAGATAAATAAAATGATTTCCTTGATTTGGAGAAAAATAATTTCTCTACCCTACCGTAAGCTAAATTTTATAACCAAAATAAGGAAAATAATTTATAATTTTATCCATTTTTCTTTACTTTCTAATCAATTCTTTCACCTCTTTAACAATTAAATTTCTTAGCTTTAATATTCTATCTAACTAACTTTATTTTCCAAAAATTTAACTTTTATTTACTCATTAAATATTTACACTCAATTCAAACGGGCCCTTGATTGCATCATAGAATAATATTCTCTCCTATTCTTCCTAGTAGTTACATTTACTTTTGAGTTATTATTCATTTATTACTCTTAATTTGTATTTTATTCTTAATTTATAAGTTAAAACATATTCAAGTGAAATATTATTTTATTCATCTCAATATAAGAATTATTAATATCAATTAATCATAATTTATAATTAATAAAAATTAAATAATTTTTTTTTGAAATCAATAAAAATTAAATATATTAAAAGGGGTCTAAAATAAAGTTTATATAAATTCATTTTAAAAGTGTTACTTTTATATCAAAAACTGTTACTTTTCTACCATAAAAATTTCACACAAAATAGTAACACTTTTTTGCTAAAGAATAACAAGATTCGCACGGTTCACACTTAACCACAGTTCGCCACTAGAACTTCTCCCATATTAAAAGTAACTTTATTTTCACTTTTTTATCTAACTAACTTTATTTTCCAAAAATTTAACTTTTATTTACCCATTAAATATTTACACTCAATTCAAACTGGCCCTTGATTGCATCATAGAATAATATTCTCTCTTATTCTTCCTAGTAGTCACATTTACTTTTGAGTTATTATTCACTTTTTTTTTAGAACTGAGTTATTATTCACTTATTGTATTTTATTTTTAATTTATAAGTTAAAATATATTCAAGTAAAATTTATTTTATTCATCTCAATATAAGAATTATTAATATCAATTAATCATAATTTTTAATTTTTAATTAATAAAAAGTAAATATATTAAAAGTAAAAAATATTATCTCTAAATATAAATAAGACAACTTTGAAGTATAATACTACTCTCTCCTATTCACCTTAGGTGTCCCATTTACTTTTGGGACACTATTCATCTATCACTTTTAAATTACATTTTATTATTAATCTATAAGTTAAAGCATAGTCATGTGGGATCTTATTTGATTTGTTTTGATGTAAAGATTATTAATATCAACTTTTTATAATTTTTAATTATGTATAACTCGATATATTAAAGATCGAATAAGTGCATTGGATGGAGTGTATAAAGTAAATGAGACACTTAAGATAAATAGGAGGGAGTATAATCTTTTGATTCTTTTTGGTCTCCATTTTTAAAATTTCATTTGTAGGACCCACATCACACTCGAATTTCAACTTTAAAATATTGTTGTTTTATTTTGAAAGTGACAAAAGTCTTTAGAAAAAATAATTGTCGTGACATATAAAAATTTGTTTGGAGTCTTAATTAATAATTAAATTATGGAACTGTTAGGATTTCCTTAGAAAAAGGACTAATCTTGCCGTATCTATTTGGTTTCATATGTATAGTTGAAATATCGACAATGCCGCGTTAATATTACTCCACTAATCATCCAAAACTATTCCACGAGTGGGACCAATTTTTATTATGATTGCCATTATTTTTTAAAAAAATTATCTACAATAATTTAATACTTTCATGATTTTCCTACAATAATCTCACATATTGATTAACCATGAATTATTCCAACTTTAAGGGGTATCTGCCTAGGGTAAACTTGGGTAACCCGATGACTTGCTATAGTTGGTAATTCACCAAAAATAAACTGAAAATTAATTTAAAATTAGAGATTAATATTTACATAAAATATTGTAAATACTGAAAAAAATCATAAAATTTTTTTTGAATATTTTTTAAATATTCTTTTCGACATTTTATTTTAATTTATCTTTTTTTTGGAAAAAAAAATAAAATTTGCTATAGCAAGTCATCCGGTCACCAGGCTTACTCATGGAAAATACCCCTTAAAGTTGGGATTATTCATGGTTAATCAATAGATGAGATTATTGTAGGAAAAGCACGAATAAATTGGATTATTCAAGGTAGTATTTCTTTTTTTTTTTTACTATCTTAAGCTTTTTTAATGGTTTTCTTAAGAAATTATATGGTTTGTTTGACAAATAATTTAGGCCGTGACAATTCGTCACATAATCTTACCGTGGCCCACTTGTGTGGACACAGGACACCCGTGGGCTTGGGCCCAAAAACACATGGGTTAAGAGCTTGGTGAGGTTCATTGTTTCCTTATGGTAGTAGGAGGATTAGCTCATCCAATATATATGAAAATAGCAATCCACTATTTTATCGATGTGGGATCTTATTTGACATGTGAAGTATTTCTACAATTGACTATTAAGAGGAATTATTGATTGAAACTATAAGTTTATTGGACCAACTGAAAATATTTGTTAATAAGTCAGTTGTTTAAGTTAACTATTTATTTAAGTCAACTATTAATGAGATGTGTCAAACAATCTAAACAAATCAACTATGGGCAACATCGTAAGGTTTTCAACTATGCTTTTACTTATTTTAAATTTATATATATTATGGTTTATCATTCTAATTTTTCATATTTTGATGGGGCCAAAAATTTATAGTTTTTTGATTTTGAATTATAATAGACTAAAGTAAAATGACTCACTATATCACGTGCAATTCTTATTTATGTGAAGTTATTTGACGTTTGCTACCGACGGTCAAAAGTCAATCATAAATGACATCACTAACAAGGGTAAATTTGCGTACATTTAACCCCTAAAACCCCACTCTAGGTTATAGGCGTTCATCCGGGTAATCGGATCGATCTCGGGTGATGTGTTTCAGGTCAAGTTAAAATTGGGTCTTGTATACACATTATTTTTTACATAATTTTAAATTCATCTTGAAATCGGATCCGATTACAAAATCGAATAAACATCAGATAATCGAGTCTATTTTGAACGCATCTGCTCTAAGTGGGGTTATTTATTGGTATAGGGTAATAGAATATTGTTCTAAAGTTTTTTTTGAATATATATTGTTCTAAAGTTTATCCTTCTAAAATAAAATTTTCGTATAATTTAATAAAATTTAATAATGTTGATAGGAAGTACTGCCTTTTAAATTTTGCAATTAAACAATCACACACATGTGTAAGTGGATCATGTTTTTGTTAATCTCCCATCTATATGAAGTATTTTTTTTTTTTGACCAAACTAATTTTCAAAAAATCTGTAGATGATGGGATCCAAAATCTTTCTTAGTCAAGTTATATAATTATCATGCCCAAGAATATTTGTCTTTTTTAATTATCACAAATTCAACCGTGTATACAATAGACGTCTCAAAATTTGGGGTTGGCCCAATTTATAAATTAAAAAAGAAACCGATTTGTGATTTTGTAAGTTAAAAGGGAGATATGGGTTGGGCTCTTAAGAGACGTCTATACTATAGACGGTCTCTCAAGAAAGGGTCTGTTTAATTGTAGGCAATACTACCTCTTATGAATTTGCCAAAGTTTCTATTTTGGTTCGCTTGTTTTACTTTGTAAATGTCTATTATTTCGATAGAGTCAAAGATTTATTGTTATTTGATTTCACATTATAATGACTAAAAAATTTTATTAAATCATTTGCACTTTTTATTTATGTGAAGTTGCACATTGTAACCAAAAGTTAATCAGAAACAATCTTTTCATTAGATTTATGATTATAAGGATAAACTTGTAGCTCAATGGATAGAGCATCTGCATGTGGAGTAGAAGGTTTGAGATTCAACCCCTATTGGGCGCAGGTATCAATTGAGGAGTTTGTTGACTGTGCGCATCTCTCTTTAGTCCCTCTTTAGGAGAATGGGTATGATTTGTCCGCATCTTTTAGGAAAAAAAGAAAAACCCCCCACCCGTATCTGTGTGCGGGATACTGGGAATGTCTTTTACCTTTACTTTTTAAGGATAAAATTGTGTACATTCGACCCTCTCAAACATCACCCTAAAAAGAGAGTTACTTAATGACATTGAGATAATTAAATGTGTTGTTGCCTTTGCGACATTTCTATTTTAAATAATATCCTTATCACTTTTTTTAATTCTTATTTACAAATCTTCTCTGATTTAAAATCTAATCCACACAATTATATTTTGTTACTTCACGCTCTAGCTAATACTTCCTCCGTTTCATAATACTTACTACTGTTAATGATATTTTTCCACGCAATATTTCATAATACTTACTACTGTTAATGATATTTTTCCACGCAACATATCACACTCAATAGCAAGTAGTATTATGCAAAGGAAGTATCATGAATTTAATAGACCTCCCATGTTGTATTATCATGACATAAAATGTACTACAACCTTGCAATTTGCATACAGTATCAAAAACCCAGGTAGCAAAACAAAAATTCCCCCGTATCATGAATTTAATAGACCTCCCATGTTGTATTATCATGAAATGAATACTCATAATTAAAAATATATATATATATATATATATATATATATATATATATATATATATATATATATATATATATATATATATATATATATATATATATATATATATATATATATATATATATATATATATATATTATGTATTGTTTGGGAAAAAAGTATTTCATTTTAAATTATGGATTTCAATTATGAAATCATAAATGAAGAATCTGAGAATTAATGATAAAGTTTGGATAGTCATTTTCAAATTCTCAATTTTAACTATTTTAAAAATAATATTGGATTTGATCCAAATCTAAATTTAAAAATTTTTGATTTGCCAAACAATAAATTTAAGCCAATTCCAAATTTCTAAATGAAATTATCTTTCCAAACTTGGCATAAGAAAATGACTTTTTGGAGTTTATAAGGGCACTATGAGTTGAGCTTGTTTCAATTGGAGAGCAACTATAGTCTACTAGTGTAGAACCCCGTGCAATGTACGATTTTTTTTAATATCGACACATATAAACATATGATATTAAAAAAATCTAGAAATATTATGCCGTAGAAACACTCAATTTTGACAGTTATAAGTATGAATTAACTTTGTAATTTTGAAAATTGTCAACAATATATTAAGCAGTATATTATATTCCTTAATCAACTCAAATTAACTATAAATAAATGTTAGTCAAAAGATACTTTAATTGTAGATATATTGTTCAAGATCAATTGTCATGTCATTAGTCTTTAGTCAATAAGTGAATTTTGGCAAATTCTCTTAAAAATTGACACTCGAGATTTTCCAAGCTTTTTATTATAATGTATGATATACTATATTTTGTTTTAAATAATGTTTTGAGTTCGATTCGTATCCAATCCTCTTATTTTCTTGGCCAATATTGTGATGATAAAAGAAAGGTTATAGGAAATTTCATGTGGTATCTTTGAATTTTTGACTTTTTCACATGGTAGACAAAAGATTATTTCAATTTGCATGGTGACCTTTAATTTTCAACTTTTCCATGTGTTAGATAAAATTAGATTAAGTTCTTTGTTATATTAAGTACTCATTTTCGAATAGATTTTCAAAAAATGCGTCCTAAAGGATGATAGGTGTTTGTTTTTATGAAAAAGTCTTTATGATGAGTAATAATAATGTAAATTTTTAACAAAATCCTTAACCTTTTATCTACCAAATAAAAAAAAAATTAGAAGCATAGGGTCACCATGCAGATAAAAAAAATATTTTATTCACCATGTATAAAAGCCAAAATCTCAAGATTATCACATAAAAGACTATTACTTTTAAGTTATAAATGTATTAGTATCGAAACTCGTGCAATGTACGAATTTATAAGTATAAATTCTATAAGAATATAACTTCAAAGAATTATGAAAGTATATATTAATTAGGATACCAACTACAGCCTTGAAGTTTTGGCATTTTAGAATAAACAGCCTCGAAGTTTTTTTTTTTAAAACAACAGCCTTCAAATTACCAAACACGACTTCGATACAACCACTTTACTGGATGACCTGCTGCATGGCCGTTGACCAAGGTAAATGACCTTTGACGTTCATTTAAATTCAATAATCTAACCTAATTGCCTAATTACCCGCAATTAAACCCTTCTTCTTCAACCTCTCTCCACCCTTCCCCAATAAACACCATCTCCCCACCCCAACACCACCACCACCACCATTAAAACCTTAATTTTTCCCTCAATTTCTCCTCAAAACCTAACATACCTATTTCAGTAAACCAGATCAATAACAAAATAGTAACTTAAATAATACTTCTTGCAAGAATTGAAAACCCATTAAAATTCATGGGTAGACAACACAATTTGCTAAAGTTTTGATCTTGAATATGTATAATTTACAAACATTCAATCAAGTTGTAAACCCACAACTTTTTTTCCTTCATTAAGATAATGGGACAAAATTCAGGGCTCAAAATGATAACCCAAATAAAAAAAAAGAAATTGTTTTTTCTAGGCAAGTCTCCAAATTGACTGGAATTTGTTAATTTCAGTTAGATATGGGTGAAGTAACAAACACAGTAACTTAATCTGGACAAGTAGGGATGGCAATTCAGTCCGAATCCGACCCTAGTCCGACTCGATCCGAGGAAAATAATCTGATTCGAGTCCGAGGAAAAAGTCATCCGACTCCGACTCCGACTTTACGATTCGAGTTCGAGTTAGAGACGGACCGGAGTTGGACCTTATTAAAAATCCGAGACTCCGACCCCACTCCGACCCTGAAGGACATCCGACTTTGAATTTGACTTTAACACTAATATTTTGTTTCCTTTAAAACTCTAAATGTGACTAATTCAAGCTCTCTCTCATACTAATCGTAATTTTCGATTTTGAAAAACTACTTGGTATTTTTCTTTAGATTAATGAATCAAGAGAAGGCAAATGAAATCAAGAAAAATTAAATACGCCAAATTAAAATACGAGAAAATTTTGTTAAATTTTAGTAATAGGATTATTTCTCTTGTTAAAACTGAATTCAAATCAAAGTACATATTTTTTTGTTAAATTGTATTTGAAAAATATATTTTGTAATTTTATATGCTTTAAAATCATTACTACAATATCACAGCGATACTGTTTGATAATAATCCGACTCTGCATCCTACTCCGTTGGAGATCCGAGAGTCCGAGTCGGGGCAAACTTGGAGTATGCATAATCCGACTCTGAGTGGAGGTGAACTGAAAACAAAAGCCCGACTATTATCCGGAGCAAAGTCGGAGTATGTATAATCCGAGCCGAGTCCGACCCATTGCCATCCCTATGTCTCCACTTGGAATTTCTACTTTCTCAGATTTGAGAGTGTTCTCTTATGCCGTATTTGGGAACGATGATTTCATTTGGAAATTTTGAATTGATTCAAATTTATTGTTTGGCCAATAAAAATTTTCAAATTTGAATTTGGATTAAATTTCACTATTGTTTTTAAAGGAGTTAAAGTTGGGAATTTGCCCAAACCTTGTCATTCTTAAATTCTTCATTTATAATTTCATAATTGAAATCTATAATTAGAAATAAAATACTTGTTTTCAAACACTACATTACGGTATTTTGACATAGGTTTCACCAAATCTTCGTACTCTTGAGCCCCACATTTCTACTTTTGAAGAACTATTCATGAGAAGCCCTTAAATTCTCATAAGCAACACATAAACATTTCTCATTAAATTTATCTTTAAACTTACAATTGGGATGTGATTCTTGTATCTTTACATTATTTTTCTTCACCACAAAAAATTTCCTCTCTTTGATCTTCTTCTTAGGAAATAAAAAGCTTGGATTGGGGTTGTTATTAATGGTTAATTTATGGGTGTTTGGTGATTTTAGTTTAGGAGATAAAAAATCTGATTTTGCATCTTTTGTTGGAGTTTTGTCATTTTTTAATGGCGGTGGTAGTGATGGTGGTGGTGGATGGTGGTGGTATTGGGGTGGGAGGATAGTGGTGATTGGAGAAGGGTAGAGAGAGATTGGAGACGAAGGGTTAGATTGGGGAAGAAGGGTTTAATTGGGGTAATTAGGTAATTAAGTTAGATTAATGAGTTTAAGTGAAAGTCAAAGATCATTTATCTTTGTCAACGGCCATTTAGCAGGTCATCCGGTGAATTGGTTGTATCAATGTCGTGTTTTGTAATTTGGAGGTTGTTGTTTGTAAAAAAAAACATCGAGACTATTTATTCTAAAATACCAAAACGTCAAGGCTGTAGTTGGTAATTGATTATATTAATTATCATAATTAAATTTATCGAATACATGACGTTTTTAAAGCAAAAATTAAATACTAATTTTTTAAAAATTATTCATCAAATACATCATTTTTTATTCAATTGAATATATCAAATTCTGGTTTAGATATATAGAATCGCATTAATAATAAATTATATAAATATTTTACCTAATTTAACTCCAATTTAAAAAAACTAAATTCTAAATTAGGTGAATATTGTCTAGTAATATATGTAAGATGCTAGCATGCTTGCTTATATAGTAATCTCTAGTTTTTTTATCGGAAAAATTATAAGAAACTACCTAATCTATAGATTTAGTTGTAAAAAACTACCTAATTTAATTTCTTTTGCAAAAAAACTACCTAATCTAATATATTTCTTTGCAAATGACTACCACTTCATGAAAAACGTTAGTTGACCATTAAGTTTGAGGGTTTGAACAATTTGAGAGGTTAAGTGGTCTATGTGGCAGAATCTTATTAGGCCTCATATCTTTTAATAATTTATAATTAAAACACATAAATTAACAAAATAAAAATAAAAGATATTTAACGTCATTTTTACCCATCATAACAATTTTTTTCGAAAAAACGGACGTCGTGATTATCCTAATTTGGGTAACTCTTTTGTAAATCTAGTCGAAACAAGTACTTATTTGTCTATTTTTCGATACGTAAACCGAAAAAGATATTTAACATCATTTTTACCCATGTCACGACGTCTGTTTTTTGAAAAAAATCGTTATGATGGGTAAAAATGACGTCAAATATTTTTTTCGGTTGACGTACCAGAAAATAGGTGAATAAGTACTTGTTTCAACTGGATTTTTGAAAGAGTTATCCTATAAGGGTAATAACGACGTCTATTTTTTGAAAAAAAATCGTTATGATAAGTAAAAATGACGTCAAATATCTTTTATTTTTACTTTGTTAATTTATGTGTTTTAACTTTAAACTATTTAAAAATACGAAGACTAATAAGATACTGCCACATAAACAACTTAACCTCTTAAATTGGTCAAACCCTCAAACTTAACGGTCAACTAACGTTATCCGTCAAGTGGTAGTCATTTACAAAGAAATATGGAGTATTAGAATAGGTAGTTTTTTGCAAAAAAAATTACATTAGGTAATTTTTTGCAAATAGACCTATATATAAATTAGATAGTTTTTTATAGTTTCCTTTTTTATTTGGTTAAGATACCTTTGTCTCATCCGCTCTTTTAAATGTATTTAGGATCGACTATGAAATTTGAGAGGTATTAGAGTGAAATATTAATTATGGAAGGATCCCTAATTACTAATTATATTATTAAATGCCCTTAAATATACAATTAAATATTTAAATAATATTTTTTTTCGTTTTATAGATGAGCCCGGAGCACAAGATCCCTAAATGAGCTATGGAAATACTCCAAATTATCGAAAATAGGTTTGAATGTTACGTGCTGCATGCATGTTGTATATCTTCTATCTTTACGAGTTTGTCTCGTTACTTAAAACTAACTAGTATAATGCCCGTGCGATGCACGGTTTTTTTAAAAAACTTTCATGTATGTAGTAATTTAACTATTTGATAATTTATCTTAGCGTAATTATCAATTATTCAGATAAAAGAGACATTTAATAATCATATTAAAAAACAGTTACTTACTCGATCTAAATTTGTATAATCGGATCTTTAAATCGTAGGACTGTAGCATCATAGAATCATGTTATGATTTATCTATACAATTTTTTTTGAAATTAAAATCTTAAGATCCTACCAATTTACTATCTCTACCTACGATTCAGATCGCTTGTTTGTTTTTGGATCGTAAAATCGTAATATCATAGATTAGAATCGCAATTTCGATAATAATAAATGAGATAATTATGCCTTAATTAGTACAATTATAATTCTCTACAGTCCTCATCTGATAATTTAGTGAAATAAATATCTTCCTGTTATCAAATTAATTTCAATTTAAGGTATAATATATTTTTTAACTTAAATATCACATTTAAATCGATCTAAAATATAAATTTAATATTTACTTTGATATGAGTTTATTGTAGAATCGTAAGATCCTAATTCGATTTGACCGATTCGATTCTACCTCTCTGAACGATTCCATATAGAATCCCATATTAACAACTTTGATCTCATTTATTTTGATTTGGAGTATTTAGGCAAAACATATATATTAATCCTTAAATTGAAATTATTCTGATATTTTAGCAATTATGTTGTTAGAAATATTTTTCAAGAGCTACAATACATTAAGTTTGAATGACGAAAATGAGTAACGAATATGCGCAGAGATAAGAATTTTTTTATAATAATAATAATATTTTTTAATCATAAGAATAATATTTTTTTCTCCAAAAAAATAATATTTTTAATAATAATAATAATAATAATAATAATAATAATAATAATAATAATAATAATAATAATAATAATAATAATTAAGCAAATGAGAATACAACATTTAATTAAGAAATGTTATTTAAAGTGACACGTGGCAAAAAATTATGCATTTCTAACTTTCATTCTAAAGCTGCCACATGTCAAAGATGTTTCTGAATTAGTATATGTATGATGATTAATGTGGCAAATTATAGAGCTGTTTATGGGCGGGCTTGGGCGGGTAGCGGATCGGGTAGTACCTAAAAATTCTACCCGCGGGCTCAAACATTCAAAAGCCCGTCCGTATTCGCGGGCATACTTTTTTGTCGCTACCCGCCTATTTTTAAAGCGGGCGGGACCCGCGGGTAGGCGGGTATTTTTATATAAAAATAAAAAACATTATCTAAAATACTCTAAATATATATAAAGTCTTGAAATACTCAAATTACATGAATATTGAATATAGACGATGGAGTCGGCTACTTGTTCAAACTTTGATAGTCCACTGTTTGAATGCTTTGAGGGTTAAAAATATCGAATGTAGATAGTAGAATTAGAAACTTTATTAAAGTCTAAAAAAAGTAAACCTTAAGACTAGTAGAAAAGTAATAAACTAAAGTTAGGTATGAGTCATGTAGTGGCATAGTTTAATAATTAATAGAATTGATTATTTAATAAATAATATAAAAAGTAAACCTTAAGACTAGTAGAAAAGTAATAAATAGCAATGGTCTGGACATGGCGTAGCCGCCATGAACAACTGCCAAATTAGAAATGCACCTTGTGGAGTTTTAGTGAAACTTAGTGAAAAAAAAATTGAACTATAGAAATAAGTTTGATAAAAAAAATAAGTATTGTAATTAAAATGGAAAAAAAAATAAATTTATAAATGAGATTAAAGGAAGTTGAGTAATACCATTACCAAAAAAGAAGATGTAAAATCAGTGAAACGAACAAAAATCAAAAGTGATATTAATTGAGAAGAACACGTACAAAGAATGAGTTTGCTACATTTATCCTTTATACTTCTCCCGTTTTATTATACTCGATACATTTGACTTTTTATGCAATTCAATGCGTTATTTTGATAATTTATATATTGCATTATGCATAACTAAAAATAAAAAAATGTGAATATTATGAAAGTATGAGAATTTACGATTCAAAGAAAATCTCACTTGACTATATTTGTCCTAATTCGGAATAGATAAAATAAACTTGAATGATAAATGGTGATAATAAATGTAAACTTTGAATGGGTGAAGGTAAACTTCGATGCTCATCTGGGTCACAACGATCGGGGGCTTGGTGTTGTAATTAAGGATGCGAATGGTTCCCTGCTTGCTGCTGGTGTTCGACGCTTGAAAAGCCTGTGGTCTGTGGACATGGCAGAAGCATATGCTGCCAAGTTTGGTATTGAGCTAGCTGTTCGTCTGGGATATAGCCGTATACATCTCGAGGGCGATGCGTTGAACATCATTTCCAAAATTGCTACGGGTTGTGAAGGCGCCTCTCCTATTTTCCTGATTTATGATAACTTATCCTCCTTATTGGAATCCGTTAGTCACTTTAATATTAGCTTTGTATGTAGAGGTGGTAATACTCTCGCCCATTCCGTTGCTAGATGGGATGTAGGTAATGCCACCGAACGTGTGTGTATGGAACCGTTCTCCCAAGGTCTTTCCACCTTGGCTGGTCTTGACTTAATATAATGATGCAGATTTTCCTCAAAAAAAATGTAATGTAGCGAATATTTTAAAAGGACTAAATAATTTAGTATTTGATTAACTCTTGACGCATTAAAACAATAAAAATAATAAAATCATTGAAAATTCATTAGAAACGAAGAGATTATTTGCAATTGCAAGTGTTTTTTTTTTGGTTTTTTTTAATTGCAAGCTAATTTAATAAAGGCGCCGTTTTAAGATAAGTGGTTGTCGGAAAGTAGGCTTTGACCCACAAAATGATCCACACAAGTCGGGAAAATAGTGAGTTATCACACCCTACTATCATATTGTCACATTTTTTTAGTTAGTTATTTATTTTGTAATACTTCCTCGGTTCCATAATACTCGTTATATTTTTCATTTTGGAAAATTTCATATTACTTGTTACATTTTCTTTTTTAGTAAAAAATCAATCATTTAAAGTTATACCTACTATTATTTTTATTATACTCTATATCTAATTATTACTCCTATTTTTCTTTTTCATTTTTCAACAAATAATATTGGAAAATTCCAAAAAAACAACTTTCCACATGTTGCTCATCATTGCACAGTAACTTCTTAATCTTTGTGCCCATGCAATGATAGCAAGTAAATCAGAACAGAAGAAGTAATTCCTTATAAGGAAAAGTTTATGCCGATTACTTTTATTTTTAACTACTAATTTCGATTTTCTTTTAATATTATCCGCATAATATAAATGATACATTTCTTACATGAGATAGTATTATCGTGAGACACTCTCTATACATAGGCTGAATAGTCCAATTAATACTATTATTAAATTAGCATATGAGCTCTTTGTTTTGAGGTCGTCTCACCGAAAGACGGTTTCTCACAAGACCAACTCTTCAAATTCCTGTCATTTCTTAATTTTTATGCAAAATCTCACGCTACAACATAATTTGCTTCTAATGGGATATATTTAGCGACATTTAATTTAAAAGTCTCTATTTCAAATTTCTAATAGTATATATGAAGAATTTAGTGACATTTATTATACCCTTTAGCAGCACAATAAAAAAATCACACTAAAACTTTTTGCGACATAGGATTTAGTGATATTTTTCACAAATGCCATATGCCACTAAAAGACCAAATAAAGTGTTGCTAAATCACTTTATAGTGAAACTTAAAATAAAAATCAATAATTATTACACTAAAAATATAAATCAGTGATATTTTTTTAATGTCACTAAATCCAATATCGCAAAAAGTTAAATTTGTTGTAGTGTATTACTGTAATTTATTAGGGAGGGAAGAGTAGTTTCCTAATTTTCCTCAAAATGTGGCACTTAGTATAATTGTATATCATAAATTCTACTAACTTTGGTGTAAAGTTAGTCCATTAGGCCGCAGGACTATAATCTACTACTACTATTTTAGACTACTAATACTTAATTAGTAGTAGTGTTCCTTCAAAATAAAAAAATTAAAAAATAATAATAATTAGTAGTGTTAATTATAACATGTCAATAAGCACTATCTTCAATAACTTTTGCTTAACACTACTTTTTCTTATTCCTCTTCACGTTCATGCCTTTTGGTTTTATTTTATATTTTTTTAAGTCCTCATTTGGATTTTTTAAGGAAAATTTTGTCAAATTTTACTTTATGGATGATTAAAAATATGGTGGGGTTTCTTTTTGGGTTACAAAAAATAGTTACTTCATAGTGAAGAATTTGAAGGTAAATATATACTTTTTATATTTCCTAATAATATTTATATAACGAATATTCACAGAAATTCAAAAAAGTTAGATCTTTTACATAGTAAATATTTTATGACAACAATATACAAGTGTTGAAATGAAATTATTGAAAAATATGTGAGAATAATAAACATTAATAAAATATAATCAAAATAAGAATAAACAGGGTTAATTATGTCTAAAATTTGTAATATAAATAGAAAATTTTTTATAATAACAATTAACAACCGATGTAACGATCTAAAATAATAAATAGGAACATGATCTAGTAACTAGGAGAGTAAGCAATTAGCTATATATCTTATACACTTCTACTCTATGGAGTAATAATGCTCCCCATACAAGTATGAGATAAATGATACCCCCGTATTCAGTATAAATGTCCCATTTAGTTTTTCACACTTGCCGAGGCAACATTTTAACTCTTAATATCTCAAATTATTCTTAATTAAAAATTATAAAAATTTGATACTAATAATCCTTGTATTGAGACGAATCAAACAAGATCCCACATGACTATGTTTTAACTTATAGATTAAGAGTAAAATACAAATTAAGAGTGATGAGTGAATAATGCCAAAAAAAATATGGGACATTTAGGCTGAATAGGAGGTAGTAATACTTTTTAGGACTTAAAGATTTTTATAAACTCTTTTATGAATTAAAGAGTATTGATCCAAGAGTGATGATAACAATCTCAAATAAATTATAGGAGTATATATTATACTGATTCGAAACAAATAAACTATTATTCACAACTTTTGACGTATAAGTATGTTTTTTTTTTTTTTTTGAAATGAGACGTATAAGTATGTTAGTTCTTTTGTTATTCTGAATTATTTACAAAATAAAAATCAAAGTTGAGTAGTTTTTTATACATCACACAATGCAAAAATGTAGTATCATCAGTTGCAACAATTAACGATACAGATCACACAATAATATGGACACGGTAACGAAAGTGGTTCAGTTATTGTAATGTCAAATGTATCAACATAAACAATGAGATATCCCTTGAAATGGCCAAAACTACCATTTTTTCGCACCTTTACAAAGTAAAAAATATCGACTCGTTTTATTTTTGAAAAAACATTTACAACATGGTTAATACGTTGCAGTGTGACCTTATTATTGCACTCCGTTTTCAAATATTCTTCCCATTTACTTTTTTGCACAGTTTTTAAAGTAAATTTTGAGACTTAATGTCTCTAAATACGCATAATAAAAAAGTATACATAAAGACGAATCTAATGAGATCTCACATAGATATATTTTATCATCTATATATATCTAAAAAACCTTAATTAAATTTCTCTTTTCAAAATAGAATATTCTAAATGGGAAGAACATTAGAAAACGAAAATAGCACTATATATGGAGTATCATATACTTCCTCTATTCCAATATAGTCGCAACATACGAAAAATAAGCACTATTTACTTATCTCCCTTAATTTGTGATTATCAAATTTTTATAATTTTATATTATTCATAATTATAGATATTAAGGGTTGAATTAGTGATTGCACTGCGTAAAAAAGACAAATGTTGCAAGTATTTTAAAACGGAGGTATTACTACTAGTAAAAGTTGGTGTATAAGATGAATAAAATCACCGAAAAGTTGGTATATTGATGCTCTAAGAGTCTCAAGTTATTGTCAAGAACAGAAAACAAAAAAATTTCGTGTGTAGTTTTTTGCGTAGAAAATCCTAATGAATCACGGTGATCTGTAAATCACCCTAAAAAAACAAAAGATATATTAATAAAATAAGCAAAATACAAAAAGATAAATTATAATATAAAAAAAGTCACCCTATTAAATTTTTCCACATAGGTGTGATTTGTCAAGGTGGCAAATAACCGTTATTAACCTAGAGTTATTGTTTTTTGTGCAGGTGAATTTTCAAATCACAAGAAAACTAATAAAAATGTAAAACAAGTCTTACAGAAAAAAAGAAACCAGCTTTTTCAAAGGCTTTTGTTTCTCCTTTCATTTCAATATACAATTAACAATATGATATGATATGCCATTCCTTTTTGCTTTGGCATAATATCATAAGGAATTGTCATCATACTAACCACTCTCTTCTCCCTTCTTTCTCTTTCTTCTCCACGCTCAAGGCCCCTCATACAATCACGCCACCACTTAACATAGTATTATTCTTCGTCTAACGGACGATTTCTGAAACTGATCTATTCGTTCATATAATCGATATAATTCACTAAAAGTCTGAAACTGATCTATTAATTCATACAGTTGAACTTTAGGTGTTCATTCAGATAACTAGATTGATTTCAAGTCAGGTCTTTTGAATTTTTTCAAAATTCGAATGTTGTGTCCATATTGGTTTTTACCTATTTCTAAATACATTTTAAAGTTAGTTCAAGTTGAGTTGGATTACATCATCAATTTATTATCATCATATTCAGGGTATTCTGAAAAAAACCTATGATCAGAGTCTGGGGAGGGAAGAAAGACAACTCATACCCATAAAAGAAAGTGCGGTCAAAGAGTCCCTCGACTCAAGAAAAGAATCTTTAATTAGAGTAAAGCCTGCAACTTACAACACACATTTACCCTTGAAAAAAAAAATAAGTCGAGTTAGATTATAAGGTCGGATAAATATCGAATGGTGTGTCCTGGAACCCAATTGACTTTTGTGATTGTTTGTTGTTTATGACTAAATTTCCTACTCAAATTCTTCAACTTCAACTTCACTCTATCTTCCTTACTTTCCCTTCTAAAAACACTCCCTTAAAAAAAAGAACCTTTGTTCTTTCAACATGAATACATCTTCATTTCATTTTCATACCCAAACCCATCATATAATCTTTCTTATATGCATGACATTTTTCTTACAATCTTCATCATCATCATCTTCTTCCCCTGTAACAGATGCAGAATCTTTACTATCATTCAAGAAAATGATTGATAATGATCCAACCAAAGTGTTAGAAAACTGGGAAATGACCAAAAATTCTCCTGTTTGTTCATGGCAAGGTGTAAACTGTTCATCTAATGGCCGTGTAGCTCAAATAGACCTAAGTTGGCGTTTTCTTACAGGAAATATAAGTTTTGAACCCTTAAATTCTTTAGATATGTTAGTTTCCTTAGATTTATCAGGAAATTCTTTTGATATAAACTCGTCTTCCCTTCTTAATCTTCCCCTTTCTATTGAACAAATTCACCTTTCTTCTTCTGGGTTTCAAGGTGTTCTTCCTATGAACTTCATAAATTCATACCCAAATCTAAATTATGTTGATCTTTCTAGTAATAACCTAACTGGGTTTTTGTCAAAAGATTTTCTAAGTTCAAATAATAATCATAAACTTCAGTTTCTTGATTTGTCTAATAATAGAATTTATGGGTCACTTCTATTTTTAGAAGTTGCTGCTAATTTTTGTTCTGGTCTTCAAAGTTTGAATCTTTCTATGAATCAATTTAGTGGGAAGATTTCTCCTTATGTGGGTAGTTTAGTTAGTATACAAAAATTAGACCTTTCTCATAATTATCTTGCAGGTTCTATACCAGGGGAAATATGGCAGTCTTGTGGGTCCCTAACTGAGCTTCATTTGGGTTATAACAATTTGTCAGGTGGGATTCCAGAAGATTCTTTATCATCCTGTAAATGGCTGCAGATTCTAGACCTTTCTAATAATAATCTTTCTGGGGCTTTCCCAGGACAGGCCTTACAGGGTCTGCAGTCTCTTGAAATGTTGTTGATGAGCAATAATGTGATTACAGGTCCCTTTCCGGGATCTGTATCGACGTGTGCAAAGCTAGCAGTCGTCGATTTCAGCTCTAATAGGCTGTCGGGAGCGATTCCCACTGACTTGTGCTCGGGGGAATCGCTTCTCGAGGAGCTCAGGCTGCCTGATAACCTTATAACAGGGAGAATTCCTCCTGAGTTGGGGGAGTGTTCGAGTTTAAGGACGGTCGATTTTAGTTTGAACTATCTGAATGGGACTATTCCTGGTGAGATTGGGAAGTTGGGGAATCTTGAGCAGTTTTTTGTTTGGTATAATGGGTTGGAAGGTGAAATACCTCCAGAACTTGGGCAATGTAGTAAGTTAAAGGATCTAATACTGAACAA
This sequence comes from Amaranthus cruentus, assembly GCA_019425755.1. Taxonomy (NCBI): domain Eukaryota; kingdom Viridiplantae; phylum Streptophyta; class Magnoliopsida; order Caryophyllales; family Amaranthaceae; genus Amaranthus; species Amaranthus cruentus. Next base: position 2,555,008 of record CM033453.1, read on the forward strand.
TAATCGATTAACCGGAGAGATACCGAAAGAATTGTTCAATGCAAGTAATTTAGAGTGGATTTCCCTGACTTCAAATCAACTTACAGGACAAATCCCAAAAGACTTTGGACAGTTGCAAAGGCTGGCGGTATTGCAGCTTGGGAATAACCTTTTTAATGGGGAAATTCCAAGGGAATTGGGAAGTTGTAGGACATTAGTATGGCTTGATTTGAACAGTAATAATCTAAGTGGTGAAATCCCAGGAAGGCTAGGAAGACAGCAAGGAAATCCCAAGTTGTATGGGATTTTATCAGGAAATACACTGGTATTTGTAAGAAATGTAGGGAATTCTTGTAAAGGGGTGGGGGGTTTGCTAGAGTTTGCTGGGATTCGATCGGAGAGGCTGAATCAAGTACCAGCATTGAAGAACTGTGACTTTACTAGAATGTACTCGGGACCGATCCTAAGTTTGTTTACACAGTATCAAACATTGGAGTATCTTGATCTATCTTATAATGAACTTCATGGGAAAATCCCAGATGAATTTGGTGATATGGTAGCATTGCAAGTACTTGAGATATCCCACAATCAATTATCTGGTGAAATCCCAGCAACACTTGGGCAATTGAAGAATTTGGGTGTTTTTGATGCCTCATACAATAGGCTTCAAGGAAATATCCCGGATTCGTTTTCGAATCTTTCGTTTTTGGTGCAGATTGATCTGTCGAATAACCAATTGACAGGACAGATTCCGCAAAGAGGACAGCTGAGTACGCTGCCGGCCACACAGTACGCTAACAATCCGGGTCTTTGTGGGGTGCCGTTGCCTGAATGTAGAGACGAAAGCGCAGGGAGCAGTGGGGTGGGAGACGGTGCAGGGAACGAGAAAAGATCAGGTCGATCACCGTTCACGAACAGCGTTGTGCTAGGCGTGTTGATCTCTGCTGCGATGGTGTGTGTTTTGGTCGGTTGGGGTGTTGCGATGCGGTCAAAAAGACGAGAGAAAGAAGATGCGAAGATGCTGCACAGTCTGCAAGCAGGGGACGCAGCAACGACATGGAAGATCGACAAAGAGAGAGAACCGTTGAGCATAAATGTAGCTACTTTTCAGAGGCAGCTAAGAAAGCTGAAGTTCTCACAACTGATAGAGGCGACAAATGGGTTTTCGGCAGCAAGTATGATTGGATGTGGAGGATTTGGAGAAGTGTTTAAGGCGACATTGAAGGATGGATCGAGTGTTGCGATAAAGAAGTTGATAAGGCTTAGTTATCAAGGAGATAGGGAATTCATGGCGGAGATGGAAACCTTGGGGAAAATCAAACATAAGAATCTAGTCCCTCTGTTGGGATACTGTAAGGTAGGAGAGGAAAGGCTACTTGTTTACGAGTTCATGGAGTATGGTAGTTTAGAAGACATGCTACATGGTAGAGGAAAAGGGAAAGATCGGAGAATATTGACATGGGAAGAACGAAAGAAGATTGGTCGAGGAGCAGCCAAGGGTCTTTGTTTCCTTCACCATAATTGCATTCCTCATATCATACATCGCGATATGAAATCTAGCAATGTTTTGTTAGACCATGAGATGGAGGCTAGAGTGTCCGATTTTGGGATGGCACGACTCATTAGTGCCCTCGATACTCACTTGAGTGTTAGCTCACTAGCGGGTACTCCAGGGTATGTTCCACCCGAGTACTATCAGAGTTTTCGGTGCACTGCAAAGGGTGATGTCTACTCATTTGGTGTTGTGTTGTTAGAACTCCTCACTGGGAAAAGGCCAACCGATAAGGATGATTTCGGAGACACTAACTTAGTCGGCTGGGTCAAGATGAAGGTTCGACAAGGAAAAGGAATGGAAGTTATTGATTCCGACTTACTTAGTGTCACTCAAAAAACCGACCAAGCTGAAGCCGAGCAAGTCAAAGAGATGGTTCGATACTTAGACATCACTATGCAATGTGTCGACGATTTCCCTTCCAAAAGGCCCAATATGCTGCAGGTTGTCGCCATGTTACGCGAGCTCGTGCCAGGATCATCCAGTTCCAGCCATAGCGCCTAATCGAATCGCCTTTTTTTTGCTCTCTTGGACTGCACCCAACAAAGATTGTTCACTTTTTTCTTGTATTAAAGCTTCAAGATTATATTTTTCTCACTTTTGTCTGATCATTAGAAATTTTTAAGTTCAGTAAAAATGTCAAACCTGACTATGTAAATACTTTTATATATGTAAAATCACCATTGGATTGATTATTGTTTGCTCTTCAAAATTACTCCCCTTCTAAGGGGGAAATAGGACACTTAGTTTGAAATTGAGGAAGTCATTCCCCAGCCGCGGGACTCCTTTGGTCGCGTTCTTCTTTATGGGTATGAGTTGTCGTCGTCCTTTCCTCTTCAGACTCTGTTCATATTTTTTATGAGTGGGATACACGGGGTAGGATGATGATGAGTTTGAAATTGAGGAAATATTAGTTACTTTATACTACATCCGCTTCAATGTGTGTTACATTTGACCACAACAACACTGCGAGAGCTTTTTGATCAAAGTGTAACAAAACATACTGAAACTAATGGAGCATGTTAATTGTTAGATTATCATATACTATAAGTGATTTTAATTTTGTTGTACTTTATGATTTATATTCGTTATCTACGTAAAAAAGTGAAGAAATACTTTGTTCCTCATGATCCTTAACCTCAAATGTGATTATAGATATATCCAATAATTATGCTGTATTGACAAATTAAATTTGTACGGTCAAATTTTTAACCCTAGTCACTAAATATTGGCGAATTATATGGATTAATAATTTTGTGATTCTTTTATGCAGTATGAATCAATGTATAACCTTAATTTTTTTGAAAGTTAAAAAGTGCTAGTTTAAAAGAAAATATTTTTTCATTAATATTTTTTACCGTGGTTTGATAAAAGATAAAAAAGGAGAACTTTAGTTAAAAGAATAACACAAATCTTTTTTTATATGGTCCAAAATTTTTTATTATTTCTCTATAAGCATTCTATTAGTTATTCATCTACTCTTCTTTTTATTGCTTCTTCATTTCTCCTGTATATATTTTCCATCAAATCAAACAAGAAAAACTAATGATATACCTTCCATTATCCAATAAAAATTTAGAGTTTGTTTGATTGATATTAATTAAAATAGGAATTTAAACTTCCTAAAAATAAGAATTTCAACTTCGTTAAAATTTCTAAAAAATGAAAATTTGAACTATTATATTTTTGTAGATTCCTAAAAATATATTAAAATAATTTGTTTAACACTGATAAATATATAATACCATAAAAATTTCAAATAATCAAGACATTTACTTTTTTATAGTTTTGCTTTTTGAGATTGAAATTAGTTGAAATAAACTTTATCTCTGATGTAGTTTTGTTAATTTTGAATTATTTTAGAATTGTCATATCTCATATACAACGATCGTAGTTTTGAAATATTTTTTGTTAAAATTGTTATGTATTTGCTAACTTTTATCTCTGATGTAAGTGTCGTATGACTTTTTATTAATAAATCAGGTTTAATGAAAATTTGATAAGATAGGATAGTAGTGAAACATAATAGTTGAAACTTGAAAATGAAAAGGCGTGGAGAAACAAAGGGTCAAATTGAATCTTTAAAGAGAGGTTAAAGTTGATCTAAAAAATGATTAAGGTGGCCCTCTTTATTATATCTCTCTATAATTTAATCATTTTGATTCTTGACATCTTAACATCTTCACCAAGCCATTCTTCTTTTTACATGCCCTAATTATTGGTCAAGTATGAGCTTTGTATTAATCATCTATCTATTCACCTTCCTCTTTACTAGGGATGACAAAATGGACAACGGTCATACTTAGTGTATCCCGCTCATAGAAAACTATGATCAGGGTCTAGGAAGGGAAGAACGGCAGCAAGCTCATACCCATAGAGAAGAGTGCGATCAAAGAGTCATGTTCATATCCATTGGGATAGATGCGGTGTAAAATTTTATCCACATGTTATCCCTATTCTTTAGTCTATAATTATGAATGTAAATTAATGACATGTGGATTAATTTTATCCACCTATTATTAAGAAAACTATGAATATAAATTAAGAAAGATAAAGAGTAATGACATTATTATATAAATTTATTAGTTAATTAAAAAAATAACAATTTAAATTAGGATTTGATCCCTAAACCTCGTATTACAAATGCGTTAATCCAACTATTGAGCTATAATAACTTTTGTCATATTTTTGCATTGTTTAAACTATATATCATATATTAGTAATTATACCAAAGTTAAAAATACAAAGTATCGCAATTTCTTAAAAAGGCCTTACTAATATTTTTAATAACAGTAAGAATTTGCTCATTTTGATGTGTTTATAATTGGGTTCATATGAACTATATATTGATTTGATTTATGTGAACCTAAACCTAATATACAAACATTTGTTTAGGCTAAAAGGATTTATAAAGCATCCAATGTCAATTTGATCATATATTGATGCATTAATGCTACATTGCCAAGTTGTGTGTGGGTTGGTTAAATTGTGAATGGCAAAGAAAATCTATGGGTAGGGATTAGGGATGGCTTGAAATTTTATGAGTTTTTTCATTGCGTTTGCTTTAGTTGGGGCAGATATGAATTTAAATTTGTTGAATTATAAATATATACTCCCTTTGTCTTGTATAGATTGCATTAAAAAGAAATAAGTTATTTTTTAAGAAAAAGATGGATAATGGTAATAAATGAAGAAAGAAAATGAATTGTGTGGATGAAATTAAAAGAGAGTTAAAATGTATGGATTAGATTAAAAGAAAGTGGTGGGCTATAATCTAAAAATAGAAATGATGCAAATTAAGTGGGACAATTCAAAATGAAAAATAATACAAATTAAATGGGACGAAGAGAGTATAACTTATAAGTATGAAAAGTGTAACTTGCCATAAATAGGATTAGACAAGGGTAAAGTCTTGCCATACCAATATCCACCCCCATACTTTTTCACCCACCTCATACCATCTAATTTTAAGGGTTTGGGTCCATCTACTTTTGAATTTTATGGATCTGGGTCGGATCTGGATTCTTGACCTTAGGGTCCGGATCTGGATACGGGTCTACCCATTTAAGACCCAGATTCGACCCATGACCCATTTACATTTTTTTTATCTTTTTTTTAAAATTATATATTAGCTATCATGTGTATTTGATTGTTTCATGTGAAAGTTTGTTATATTTTTGGACTTTGTCGGTTCGTGTAATTTAAAATGTGGTCGTTGTATCTATACTTTAAGAATTAAAGACTTGAAAAATATTTTGTTATAAGAGCTTGAATGTTGAAAAACTTTACATATCTCGCTCAATTAGTATAAAGTATTAGAAGATCCTCGTTAGTCGAAAATGTTTAAATAATTTTATGCAAATGGTCAAAAATTGAAATTCATAACATACTTTTAAAAAAGTTTTAGGAAAAAAAATATTTTGGACCTAGATCTAAACCCTAGACCCGTCAGACCCTATGAATCTGGGTCCGAGTCTGGGTCCAATAAAAAAAGTAAGGTCTGAATCTGAGTCTTGCTGGACCCGATCCAGATCCGACGCATGCCCATCCCTATCACCTGCTCCACCCATTAAAAATTATTGACAAAAATTCGTGAATACTAAATTTTTTTAAAAATATCCTAGTTTAAAGTACTTTATTTTTTAGTTTACAAACAATTAATATGATGAACTAGTGACATAAATTATTAACTTTATTATATACACAATGAACTATTAGTTTAAATTGGAGCTATTTTTGTGAGAGACGATCTCACGGTGAGACGCACTTTGTAGGTGGGCTAAAAAGCCCAACTAATGTAATTATTAGTATATGAGCTTTTTATTTTGAGCTCATCTCACCGAGAGACAGTCTATTACAAGACTAGCTCTAATTTATATTACTAAATTCTTAAAATTACGCAGCAAGAAATAAAACTATAATTGAATTTTTTTACCTAACTACTTAATGATAAGAAAAAAATGATTTTAACTATATAAATTTAAGGTCTAGGATATTGGGAACTCCCAATCCACATATAAACATTTATTGTTCAATATATCTATAAACTATGGTTTAAAGGGTACTTAAAGTTAATTTATGTTAATGTTAAATTCTCGTTATACTCATTAACTAATCAGGTTAAGACTCAATTAGTTTTTAGGATAAATTATCTAGAATAATTAGATCTTGTACTAATTTTTCTACGATAATTTCAACTTTTGATTATCTATGAATAATCTCAACTATAAAGAGATTTTGCTAAAAAAACACCAAGGTAACCTCTTATCTATACAACAAGTTATTTAATTTGCTTAAAAAATAGAAAAATAAATACAAAATTAAATTATAAAAATTGAAAAAGTTAAAAATTAAAAAGGAATTGAGTAAGTTTATTTTTTTGATTTCAACTTTTAATATTCTATATTTTTTTATTATTTTATTTATTTATTTTTTTGTGTCGGAATCAGCCTACAAAACCGGTCGCCATTTGGAAAACAATGGTCTTGGGTAAGTGACTTTAAGATTCAAATTATTCATGATTAATCAAAATTGAGATTATTGTAGAAATTTTTAATTCAAGATTAATAAACACAAGTCCATATTATCGTGATTCGTGAAGACACCCCATCCTCGGAGTCACTGTCCTAAACTCCCTATTATCGTGAACCTGCAAGTCATTAACCCATAGTCGGAGAGCTCGTACATAAAAGTACCTAAGCCGACTAGATACTTAACACAAACCATGCATGAGGACTTTTGTGTTCGTTACGCGCATCATAACCTGATATACTATCTTTCAAGTATTATCGACAATCCATTTCTCTTTATTTAAAATTATATGATAAAGTATTTATACAAAACTAATTTAACTCATTATTTTCATAATAATACTCTTATTATACGGATATCTTGAATATATACTTTGTTTTTCTTAAATAAGTATTTTCATGGTAACATTTAAGTTTTATTTATTTAATTAATTGTTACTATGATATTACTTTATATCTTTTGACCTTCCGTTAACCTTGACTCCTAGTTAAGGGGCTTTTACGACTTTTTGTTTACCTTGTTGGGTTATCAAGTAAATAACTTCCCTAACCATAAAAATAACCTCCACTACTCACCACTCTTGAGCACTATCATCCATTATGCCTATGATGTCTCTTCTTCTGGTAAGTACTGCCTGCCATTCCACCCTTATAAATACTTGATGCCTCATTCATTTGCACTCTAAACTCATATTAACCATACTGAAACTCTGCGCAAATCCTTACTCAGTATCATCTCTATCAGCATACCAAAGCATACTCAACCAACATTCTGATACACAGTCTTGCATTCAATCTATTATTATTCATTCATTGATTTCTCATCTCCTATGTAAGTATCTAACTTGAGCGTCGGAAGGGTTTTCCGGAAGATCACCCCTCAGGCAAGGCTAACGTATTTTGTTGCAGGACGTTTGGTCACTTCCATGGAAGAATCACATCTCACTTCCAGTTCGTTGACCGTTTACTTTAATAACTCTTTTATTTCAGGTATTTTAAGTGTATCTTAGCTTGCACTTCCTTGTTTTACGACTGAAACATGTATTATTCATATCTATTACTTAGTATATTTCTATATCTATATCTATACTCAAGCAATCACATTATATCATAGTTTTAGAGACATACTTCTTTACTAGTATCATCATATCATATAATTATTCCATCAACATGGTTTTATTATCTTAACTTTCTCATCATTTCAGCACAATAGCCATATGCATTACAAACATGTTCAATACATATTTACTTTGCACAATAGCCACACAACGCAAACTACTTATCCTAGATGTTCGCCATCATATAAACCAATGGAAAAAAGTATTTAACAAAAGTAAGATTAACTGGTGGACATTAAAAGAGGATAATGTTAAAGTTTGCATCGAGAAAGCTGTTAAAGAAGTTGATTGGTAGATGACTTCAGATGCGGAGGATACCTAGACAAAGATGAACAATTGCATCACTCGAATAACGAAGGAGATATAAGGATCCAATTCAAGGGGCACAATCGTGGTAAAGAAGAATACAATGTGGAGGCATGAGGAGGTCAAGACAATGATCGAGAAAAAAATGCTATTTGCATTTGGGAATGGAAGGAATGAAGAAAACTAAGCCAAGTATATAAGGAAGCTAAAAACAAATCCTCAAAAAAAAAAAAAAAAAAGCTAAATACAAGATAAAAGTAGCACTATAGCAGTTTGCAAGGCAAAATCAAAGGCGGTCAAAAAGGCATTTGATGACAAGATTCTAAAGAAGGAGAAAAATATATCGCTAGAAAGCGGATGAGAACATCGAGGATCATTGGAGGGAATGGAGAATAAGGAAATGTTATAGGGGACATAACAATCACTACTTAGCGGAAAATAAAAAAATTTATGCAAAGAATACAAAAAACAGAGGAGGGCAGAGCTTTGAAGAAAAAAAAGAAAAAAGGGTTTTGCGACTAGATGATTTGCGATGGTTTAAGCATGTGCAAAGACGAGGCAATAGCGAACCGGTAAAGAAATACTCACTCCTATTCATCACAAGTGACCCATTTGTTTTATGCATTATATCCGATGCACTTATTCAATCCTTATCCTTAATATATCTAATTGTGCATAATTAAAAATTATGGAAAGTTGATATAAATAATCTTTGCATTGAGACGAATTAAACAAGATCCCACTTGACTATGTTTTAACTTATATATTAATAATAAAATAAAAATTAAGAGTAAGAGATGAATAGTGTCCAAAAAGAAAATGGGACACTTGTGGTAAATAGGAGGGAGTAGAAAATTATAGCTCGGGAGACTTAAAGAGAGGTTGAAGAAGAGTACTGGAATCACCTAAAGCGCAATAAACGAAAACACTATGAAATACTCTCTCCTATTCATAGAGAATGAAACATTTTCTTATTTGACCAATTCACTGAAAATGTCTCATTTCCATGTTTGTCATTCTTTTTTACCTTTTACCCTTACTAGAACAACACAACAATATATAAATATCAATACCCTTTATGAAAAAAGAGAGTTTTTCACTTACTTTTAAGTGGTCTTCCACTCCTCCTTGGTTTTGGTGCAAAACTCAAATGTCTCATTCTTTATGAATATGAGGGAGTAATAGAATTACAAGTTAAGATAATTGAAAATCAAAATGAATGAAAAAAGAATAATTCATGTGAACGCGAGTCACGACTAATAACAATGATATACAGATACTTAGGTGATTTAAGATTGGAGATCACCTAGAGCGCAATAAACGAAAACACCTATAAAATAATTACAAATACAAGTTAATTAATGTAGTCGACCCTAACCTTTTGGTGGTGTGACAGTGGAAGTGTAGAACCTAGCCCTTAACTTAAGAGGAGGGGCCAAGGACAACACTCAACCTAGAGATTTAAGACATTTTAGGGCTTTACTTCTTTCTTCAAAGGCTGGTTCTTTCCAGTCAATTTCCCCCCAAAAAATGGCGAGCAGAAAACTAATTCGTGATTTCTTCATCTCCAAGCAACATATCTTCTTTCAATGGATACCCAGTAATCATCATCAGGTTTTCTTCTAATTTTTCGTTCTTTATATTTTTTCCCCTTATCTTTCACTTTTTTTTAATTGTTTTTAATCTTGTTATTGCAGTTTCAGCAATCAAATTCGAAGTTAAGATTGATTAGTGGAATAAGACATTCATCTAATCGTCAATTCAGTGTGTTTAATGAATTCTCCAAGAAAATCAAAGGTGAAACAAGCAGGTATAATCATTTCTTTTGTGCTAATTTAATTCTGTCACCAGCTAATTGGGTAATTGGCTCTTTGCGAATTAGTATCCGTTATTGTCTTTGATTTAACCCAGATGTTAATTTTTTGGTTTGAATATATTGGTTGATTGCTAAAATTTGTTCTGATTTTTCCTGTTTTGTTCTTTACTGTTAAGCGCATTAGCTCATGTTCAGTGTTACCTAATTTTCTGAATGAACTCACAATCACCTCAAAATGTTTAAAAATAGCTAGAAAGGCTGAATTCGTCTAATATATGCTCATTTCAAGGGGATTAGCTATTGAAAATATAATGTAAATATAAATACAAGTTATAACAAACCGATTTGTATTCCCTTGTGTGGATGGAATGAAACTCCTTGCTTTGTTGCTTACCAAGATGGACGCCATGAAGATAAGGTTGCGACTACGAATTCAAAGTCATTCGAAAACATGATATCTATAGGAGTCGTGAGTACACTTTCCTTTTGTGATATTTTTCCCACAAGAGTGTTTGGGGTGATGATGAAATTCGCAATGAGATACAACCTATACAAAAATATCCTAACATAAAAGATATGACAAGAGTAAGACAAAGTGTTGTAGATGGATAATTAACTTATGATGATGTATAAAGAGTTTATAACTCTCTTTATACACAACATGCAAAAGAGAAGCATGAACAATGTGTATGTTCAAAGATAAATTCAGAAATGTATGTAAGAAAATGGGTGGAATGCCCTTTGAACACTCCCTCAGTCCCTCTATTTATATTGTAAAGTGTCAACCAATGCCTACTTATGAAATAAGTTTGTTTCATCCAAAACCAAGCTTATGAAACAAGTGATTGTTTCATGCAAAGCTTATCAATGAAATAAGATAATGTTTCATCATAATCAACCATCAAATGTAGGTTACCAAACATTAGTGATGATTGAAGCCAAACAATAATAACATAATAAACTAACAAAACCGCAAATCTAAGATGACCGAGCAAGCCGACTCAATGTCCCAAAAAATGCCCAAAAAGCCGAGTAAGCTTTTAATTGTGTCTCATTTTGAGACAGATTAGAAACAAGCGACGACTCGGCTTTCCCTTGCAGTTGAGTCGTCACTTTCCTCTGTTTTGCTATTTTGCGTTTTTTACTTTTAGGCATATTTTAGACTTGCTATTTATTGCGTATTGTCCCACCACTATTCTTAGTATGTTGTATATATAGTTTAGGTTTTTATATACTCTAAATGTCCAATATCAGTGAATTAGACAACATTTCAATGCAAGATTGATTAGAGATATTCCTCACGTTTATGCCTTGTGTCATTGTAATTTCATTGTAATGCTATGAAATGCCTAATTTTGTGATTATACCTTCAAGGACGCTTTTACATTCCGTATTGATCTGGAATATTCTAGTCATTAGGTTTGTATATAGAAGTTTCTTTGTTTTATTTAGCTTCTTGCCATTGCTTATGCTTGTTACTATGTACCAATAAATTGAATTAATTTCTGTGTGTTTATTGGATAATTATGCTTGTTTTTTCTAGGTGGTGTTTATCATTATTTATGTTGATTTGAATTGGAATTGTTCTTTTTATTCGCTTTGTTATTCATTCTGGTAGTAATAAGGAATTCCAACAGTCAGTTAATCAGCTGAAGGAGAAGGCACAGGAGTTGAGAGGAGTAAAAGAGGATCTGAAAGTCAGGTAATATATACAGCTAGTCACTTCTCAGCGATTTGTTTTTAATGAAGGAATTTGGAGGTAACGAGAAGTGAGGGATACATTTTATCTTATTTAGATGTGGAATGGGGTCATCGAATTTAAGAAATTGGAACCATCTGCTCTTTTCTTCTCTTCTCTAGTGGCTAATACTTCCATATTGGAAAGTTTAAGAAGGAAATGCTTGCCCATTCCTTTTCTTACCCTTCCCTTTCCTTTAAATACACTTGCTCCAACCTCGTTAATAGCTCATGGACGATCTGGCATGCTTGATTTTTTATGCAGAGTGAAACAGACAACCCAACAGCTGCACAAACATGTTGATGGTGTGTGGACAGAAGCTGAAGAGACTGCTAAAAAGGTCTGCTCTTCGATTAAGTCCTATTACTTTCGACACTTTTTAAAACAAATACTTTAGGTGTGGATTTTTTTTTTGCTCAAATATGCTTGCCCTCCTCATAAATTTAGAGATCCTTCCATTTATCTTGCTTTTAATCATGCTATATAATCTCAAAACATTTGAGCGAAGCTCCAAAAGGTTGAACACAGTTCAATGAAGTTCAAAAGTTTTGATACTATGGTAGGCTTCTGGCAAATTCCCACAAGTCCTGAAAAAATATGAGTAATGAGTTAGATACAGCAAAAACAATATCAAAACCTTAATCCCAAAAGATTAATGAGTTAGATCAATTATGATAAATAATAATATTCAAAAAAATGAGATAGGCAATGTGTTTCCATTTGTGTACGGATAGCAGAACAAAATTCAATTTGAGACGGGGTATGTAAACATAAACATATGAAAGCAAGTAGTCAACCCTCATTTTCAAAGTAACAGGAACTGATTAAGATTGTTAACTATATGTTACATGTACTTGGTATTGATGGTCAAACCCTATACACTTTTTGGGGCTATTTTGTGAAAATTTTCCATGTGTTTGGCCCAAAATGAAGTGTGAATTATTCAACACAAGTACTTAAGGTGAAATGAATAGTCTATAGATTGTTAGAGAATTCTGATCCAAATGATTTCCAATGCATGTCCTCTTTGGACAGGAAAATAGATTATTGATGGATGTTAATGTCAAGGTGGACTAGATGAATTAGGATATATAGGGACACTGACATATTATATAAAGTTTTGTTTCTACAGCCTTTTTTACTTTTAAAGGGATATTTTTCATCATGTACTTATCCATAATGTTATATTAAGTAGATTATCGGCAATGACATTACTGTGTAGAATTATTTACTTTCAAGCCTTTTCTTGGAAGAAAAGAGTGGTGTTGTGTATAGGGGGAAGCCTAAGTATTGTTGGGGCAAGAAGAAACAAATTGAAAAGAGCATGTTGAAGATTTGAATCTTTGATGATACTTGGCAAGCAAGATTTTCTCCTTTTTTCTCTTATTCCTTTGATGTCCCAATTACTTAATAATGGGAACAGGCAAACATAATGAGTGATAGAGTAAGTTGAAATTTGATGCTAGCTGTGAAAATAGGCATTGAAACAGAAGGTTTTAAGAAACAAAGAGAGCCTACTATGCTTGTGCCTCTTTAACTCCGCTGGACTAAAAAACACTAGGGACTGAGTGATCCCAAATTTTAGCCATTTAATAGTTTCTCTCTGTTAATGGAAATGTATCAAATTTTAGCCGCTAACTAGTCTTTCTCTCTCTTAATGGAAATGTACCAAATTTAATTGTTAACTGCTTGTTTCTTTTTCTTCTATTAGTATAATTTGCAGTGGGTCTTGGAGATACAATGCAGTGAAAAGGTAGGATTGCGAGGGTTTAAGAGTTTCTGAATGCATATGTCACTGTGTTTTGATTTCAATTTCCGATGGCATTTTCCTGGTTTGGGTTTTAATGTTCTTGGTGAGCTGTTTCTGTTTTCTTGATCGTTGGCTTATCCTTGAATTACTTTTCTTGGAAGGCATTGTAGAAAGTTTGAAAATTAGGGGATTAGGGTTTTTACATTGCAATGCTGCGTTTATGTCATTGCAGGAAAAATGTTAAGTACTACTATTTTTTGGTTTAGGTGTTGGTGTTAATGTGTTATGGCACTCATGCTTGGGCATTACTGCTTTGTTTTTGCTGATATTGATGGACTTCAAGATTAATGTTTAGCTTCTCTCATGCCCTCTTCTGGACTATGTAGTGTATGAATTATGTGTAATTTATCTTCGCTTGCCTTAAATTTCTATACGCTTGCAGAAATTTGGATCTTTTAAGTTGAACTTGAATTGGAAGCATTCATTTTTGTCTTACATTCTTACAATCATTAACTCATTATGTGTTCACTTCCTACAGGTTTCTGCATTTACGAAGGAAAAGATATCAGCTGCAAGTGAGGAGGTATGTGTAGATGGTTACATAGTAGGATTTTTCTTCTGCTATTTATTGCAACTATCAATTTCCAGCAGGTTTATGTTCGATTTTTCACTGCATTCTATTATATAGGTCAAAGGAAGTTTTGGTTTTGGGTGCCAAGAGCCTTCAGCATCTAATGGTACTACATCAAATAATGATGGTAATGTTAAGGATGGGACTGCTTCATCTGGTCAGCAACACCAGCAATCTGAACCTAGTGGTTCTGCAGAGACATTGTTTGATAAAGTTAAGTCAACTTTTGCTTCATCTTCTCCTAAGGTTTCATCAGCGTTCCAGACATTGAAGGAAATAAAGATGGCTGATTGGGCCAAGAAGAGTTATGATATAGTGAAGGAAGAGTTGAGTGGACAACCAAATAGAAGGAAAAAAATGCATTATGCTTCATCAACTGGAGAAACAAGTGACAGAACTGAAGTTGTTGTGGTACCAGTGAAGCAGTCCCCATGGAGCAAAAAGTGGGAGGAAGTGAAAGAAAAGGTAAAATTTTGCTATATATGAGTGCTCTTCCCGAGTTTATTGTTGTATTTCAACTGATCTGGATTCCTGCTCTCTTATTTACTTAGATGCGCAGCCATCCAATGTTCAAACGTGCCACTAAGATAAGTGAACCTGTGGTTACTAAGAGCCAGGAGGTACACTACCATTTTAATTATCTGTGTCTTTATTATAGCCTACATAGTTGGACATGTATTTTGTTTGCGTTTTGGACACTAATATCATGCTATGCTTTCATACATTTCTTTACCCTGGTAGAAGGGGCTGGTTTTAAGTAATAAAATGAATAAATTGGAGATCGCTTATGTGTTATGACAATAGGGATGACAATGTATCAAAATCAAATCAGACCCTATAAGGGAGGTGGCACATCAAAATTTAAAACCTAACAAGTGGAAAGAATACTTACAAAGTTACAAGATGAAGTAAACTAATATGATGTGAAGTGTGTGGTGCTTTTTCGGACTTATGGTGGACATCTGTCCAAGTTTGATTTCGTACGCCGACTCGGACTTACACTTTTCTTTGATAAGGAAATACGTCATATATCGATGGGATGAGGAATCCCAAGAAGTGAGCTACAATTCCAATCTTAGTTTTGAAAAGCACGCCTCACTTTGTGTCTTGTGCGCCTCGAGCTCAGGCTCAGTTGAAAACGCCTCGGTTGGGTGAGGCGAAGCCCACTACAAGAGGCATGCGCCTTGGGCGCCTCGATGCGCTTCACGCCTCGTGCGCCTCCTTGTTAGGTTGGGTAATTAACTTATCTTTGTTTGTTCGGAAAAGAAATAAAACTAAAAACTCAAATTTACTTGAATATGAAATTCGAATAATCGTTCCTTCTTTAAGAAAAACAAAAGGCATGTGAAGAAGAACATAACTTTGCGAATTCTTCGTATTCTCATTATAATAGTTTTGTGCTAAAGTGGTGTTTGACGCAAGAATAATAAATGTTTTCAAGTTTGTTGATACTAAAATATGAATATCATGTTATTTGAAGTATTATATATGTATTAAAATTGAATTTTAAGCTTTAGCGAAAAAGTGCGCCTCGCATACAAAACCGTTGCGCCTTTGCCCTGCGCTTTGCGCCTAGGCTCTAAGGGCCTTTAGCGCCTCAATGCGCCTCGCGCTTTTTGAAACTAAGATTCCAATTACTTCTACATAAATCATCAAGAGAGCAATGGTTTAATAATCCATGTGCCTCAGCCCAAAGTGATGCCAAAAAGACCATCTTCTCCCATAGCACCTCTGCCAGACATTGAAAATTCTCCAACTCGGACTTAAACTTTTAAATTGTGCTTTATTCGAACTTGCATGTTTCAAGCAATTGGACTTATTCCTTCAGATGTATATGGGTTGAATTTCCATCCTTATATGGCTGTTTCATTTATATATTTCAAGTGTAAATATTTCCATGTCCTAGTTTGGCTTATTCATGAGATATACTCTATAAAGCGATTGTCCTTTTGTTCAAGTTTGTTGCAGTTGTATTTTGCTTTTTGGTTATTTAATTCTTTTAGTTGAAAATGAACTGTATGGTATGCTCTTCTCTCGTGAAAGGTTTATTATTATTTTTTTTTGTCTTTTGATTTGTGGTTTCTGAATGGAAAACCAGATTCATTGTGGACACTAAAAATACCAGACTAGTTTTAATGTTTTTTCTCTATGATAATCAGAGGTATGATATTCGTGAGAGTTAAAAATATGAACTGCTTAGTTATCTTCAAGTTATCATTTTTGGCTTTACTTGGGCTAGAAAGCAACTAAAAGAAAGATATTAAACTGAAACTAAGCTTTGTGGTGCATGCGATCATTTTCTGTGTTTTGAAAATGTAAATAATTTTCTGTAATTACATCTGATAGTACGTTTCTTTTACAAATTTGTGTCAGTTGGCAGAAGATTTGCAGGAAAGGTGGGAAACTAGTGATAGTCCTGTTGTACATAAAATTCAGGAGTAAGTTCAGCTACACACTTTGTGTTTGTTCTACCTTAATGTGCTCACTAGTTTAATCATAAAAATTTACATCTCTTATTCTTTTTCTCAGCCTTAATGACAGAGTGTTTGGAGAAAATGACGCCGCTATGTCATTCAAAGAAATTCGTCGTCGTGATCCGTATGTAATTGTTAATATTGATTATTATTTTTGGTAGCTAGTATTACCATCCAAAACTTACATATCCTTTGCTGCCAGCTCCTTTTCTTTACCTGATTTTGTAGCTGAGGTTCAAGAACTTATCAAGCCCGTTTTGACTGCATACCTCAAGGTGAATGTTGAAAACCTCTAAAGAATATTGATGCACCCTTTTTTGTACATTTTCAGTTGTGTGGCTTTCAAAAGAAGTGTGCTTATATCTCTTTGAAATTTCGATGCCAGGGAGACTTCAAAGTTTTGGAAAAATATTGTAGCCCGGAAGTTGTGGAGCGGTGTAAAGCACTTCATAAAGCTTCTGAAAGCCAAGATATTTTCTTCGATAACAAGGTCAGTTGTCCAAATTTAATCATTTATTCAAGGATTATAGTCGTTACTGAATCATGGGTGCATCCCCGTAATTATTGATTGCATTCATAGCTTCACTGAATGAAGTATTTCCATATGCAAAAGCTTTGGTTTCCTGAAACATTCCTATTATGATTCCTTGCTACTGTCTTATATGTTTCAGTTAGCATCTTTAATTGTTTAGCCTAACCTTTATTCTATTAACTTTATTATTTGATTCCATTTTTCATAATGTTATTAAGTGGATCTGGCATAATGATTTTGTGATGAACCCACTAAGTGTAGTAAGAAGAAAAGTTAGTGAGAAGCAGAATAGTAAGAAGGGAGGGGATTAGATAGGAAAAGGGAAGAAATATAGAGTATAGAATAGAGGGAAGGTAGAATTTAGAGAGGAGAACATATTAGTATATTCATAATCATGCCAATCACAATTTATAGCTAACAAGCTTAACAAACTTGTTGCCATTTGCTAGATTGATTACATAATATTCCTTTTCTAGAAGCTTTACTAAAAGACTATTCTACCCCTCGTATTGTAGATATGGATTTATCACAGATTTCAACCTTTAGCCTACTGTTATGAAATAGATCTAAAGTTAGCTTTGTCCATACAACAATACCTGAAACATTAATCTGGACTAAATGGTATTGGCTCATATGAACTTCCTACTGTCTGCGGATGGTGTATATCACTATGTTTATGTGTGTTTTTTTTTCCTTCCAGTGTCTGATTCTTATATTTTGGACCTATTATGAACTTCCCTGATACATTTTTCTATTAAGAGCAGATTTTGCATGTGTCTGAAGTGGATGTAAGAGAAACTAAAATGATGGGTTCTAGCCCCATTATTATTCTTGCGGTGAGCACTTTTATGACTTATTGTACATTATATTCCTTCTAGGCTGAGGGTTTAGTGGCTTACATTTGCTAATGTAATTCTTCAGTTTCAAACACAGCAAGTATATTGTGCACGTGATAGACAAGGTTCGATAAAGGAGGGAAGTCAGGTATGTTAGGAGTCCTTTTTCTTCCTCTTGTTTTTGTTGTATGTTTATTTCTTAGATATTTTGGTCACATCTGTGTTCTACCCTCGACTATTTTCATTACCACACCTTTTTTGTATAATGTTTCGAGTATTTGAATTCTAATACTAAAATCTCAACCGTACCATGAATACAACGAAACAATATCAAAGCCTTTATCTCAACGATATGAGGTATCCTAGAATATCACTATCACAAATTATTATGTAATATGACCCTTCCTAATACTAATCTACAACTAGTGTCACATAATCTGCCTGCAAATTCGCTTTAAATAAAAATCGACCATATTTCACTTCTTGATTTGCGATTACAAGAAGATTAGTGAATTGTGTGACACAATCGACAACTAAGAAAATCTGCTCCAATGATCTTCCACATATGTTCCCCTCCTCCATTCAATTGTACGGTACCCATTATCATATGCTTATGCAAATCCTAATCTTTGTGTCATTCTTGACTTCTAGCTCATTTTTGCCCTAGCTTTTCCTCTTCTAGGCTCCTCAAAGTTTCAAACTTCCACTTTTCTAATTGAGTATTTTATGGTACTCTTTGTAGCTGACCAAACCAACATAAAAATTTTCGTTCATTTTGTTTTCAAATTCTGCAACTCCAAGAGTCTTTCTTATGTCTTCATTTCAGTTTCTGTTTTTTTAGGATACTTCCACTCATCCATCTTAACATACATATCTCAGTTATATCCTTCAACAATGATTTCTTCTAAAAGCCGAACGTTCTGGCCCAAGGTTCTATGTTTTGGTGGCACTCTTTAGTCTAGTGGCAATTCCGGTATAATTTCTTTACTACAGTGGCCATTTATGTTGCATAATATGCTGGTTGCAATCCTATATTTGAGCCACCTGATTCCTAGGTTTAACATCTTAATCAATATCGTTGTTGTGGAAGAATTAAACCAATGTCATTAAAAAACTCTCTTGAAGGATGTTTATATGCCTAACTTAGCAACACCTCTATTGTGCTCGTACCAAAAGGGCATCTATATATTATATCATACTTCATCTTAGTTTAAACCCACTTGATTCTAATGTCTCCCGACACATCTCTAGCCCAACATTGACCTCATCTGAAGTTTTGCCTATTAATACTATGTCCTCAACTAACAAAATACACTGTGAAACTTCTTCCTCGATAGGTCTTTTATCTCATTTAGGACCACTGCAAACAAAAATCAACTGTAATTAGAAACCTTGATTCAGACCATCGTGATTGGAAAATCTTCACTCCCTCCTTGACAGGTGCTTGCACGAGTTTGTACTTTTTCATACATATCTCGGACCAAC
>CM033453.1:2579254-2716693 GCA_019425755.1 Amaranthus cruentus
TTTTTTTTAGTAAATGTAAAAAGGAAAAAAAACAAAAAAAAACCACCATAACAATAAGTAGGCGTGATTTCCAGTAATTTGGAAACCCAAACATCAACCTTCATAACTGCCTCTGCATACGTGAACCTCCTCTCTGCCATTTGAACACCAAAAGACAATCATCATTGTTATTCCTAAGAAACCTGCAACAACAATGGATGACATAATGTGTGAATTCGATCTAGTATATTCGAAGGAGATGGCGAAAGGTATGTTACTGAATTGATTTTTATAGTTCATGATTTGTTCATCATTTCTCTTTTGTATTTATAAACTTAAATTTTTTTTTTGTTCACCAAGGTTCATCAATGGCGGTTGTTCCCCAAGCTTCATCAATGGCGGCTGAGAATGACCAGAATGAAATCCCAAACGCCAACATTGAATTCGACCAGATTAAAATGGAAAACGAAGGTAATGAATGCCTGTACTATTTGAAAAACCCTCTTCATCATATGATCTTGTGTTCACAAAATAAGTAGAAATTTCCCAGAAAATAATCTTAATTACCCCTTTTCATAAGTTAATCCATGGTTAGATTATAGAAGACTTTTTAAGTAGTTTCCATTTCCTCTCTTTGTTAAACTTCCATTTTTGTCTTTGCTAAAATTGGAATTTACAGTATTGCTTATAGAGTTAAATTATGGGAAATTGCTGGGATTCTCCAGCTAAAAAGCCTATAACTCCTAGCACTATTGGAAAAATTAGTTCAGGTAACTTAATGTTTGAATTTATTATATGAAAATTCATGTGAGTTCTCTTTTTTATATATAATTATGAATTTTTGAATTTTGCTATTTGTTCAGGCATTGTTTTGGTGTTTTATTATAACAGTTTTGGTGTTATAATAAAACACCAAAATAATGCCTTTATGATTCCACGTGCATTAACGTCCTCAACTTGTTTTGGTGTTGTATTGGTTCTTTATTTGATTTTTTCATGTAGTTTTATTTTGTTGCCCAAGCTTCAACAATGGCGGTTGTTCCTCAAACTTCATCAATGGTGGTTGTTCCCCAAGCTTCATCAATGGCTGTTGAGAATGACAATGAACGGAATGAGTCATGGTATTAGGCCCGGAAAAATCAGTTACTAAGGGGCGTAGAAAGAGGATCAAGGGCCACTTTGAAAAAAAAAAGAGCACGACCAAAAAGGAGTTCGGAACTGCAACACCCAAAAAACATATAATATAGATAATGTAGTTGATGCTTTATAATATGGATTTTGATGATTTATAATATGGATTTGGTATTAGTTAATTGATATTAAACGATTTTGATGCTTAGTTATTATAACTCCAAAACTTAGTCATTATAACTCCAAAACTTAGTCATTATAAATCCAAAATTTAGTCATATAATTTCAAAACTTAGTCATTATAACTCCATAACTTAGTCATTATAACTCCAAAACTTAGTCATTATAAATCAAAACTTAGTCATATAACTCCAAAACTTAGTCAATATAACTCCAAAACTTAATCATTATAAATCTAAAACTTAATCACTATAACTCCAAATCTTAGTCATTATAACTCTAAAACTTAGTCATTATAGCTCAAAAACTTAGACATTATAACTCCAAGTCTTATTCATTATAACTCCAAAACTTAGTCATTGTAGCAAAAAATCAAAGATAAATAAATTTTGAAATATGATACCCAATTTTCAAAGTAATAAATACAAAACGAAGGGGTTGTAATTCCGAATCTTATGCCTTATGAAAACAACTTAATCATTGTCTCCAAATACCATTCATAATTACTAAAAACAACTACGCCATATATCTTCAATAATTTACAACACGCAAAAATTAAAGTGACATTGTTGATAGAGTTATATGTGTTCATCACACAAATGTTTCAGTCAAATTGTCTTCTTTGTTGTGACATTCTTCCTTTGCCTTTTGGGAGCAACTTGTGCAGGTTTGGCCCTTTGTGCAACATGTTTTTGGGACACTCTCGGGCGCTTCCTACCACTAACAACATTCAATGGATCAGGTGTCCTCAAGGCAAGAATTTCGGGCAATCTTTTTGGTTTCTCAGATGCAAACGGCTTGGCTAAATTCACCAATTTATCGCGATCCATGTTTAGGTCGCTCAGTTAGATCCTCGTTATCATTAAAGCACGATAAAACCTCCGACCACCAAGCTACATACATACATCACAATTGATATACATTACGATGTATCCAATACTGAAAAAAAGGAACAAAATAAAACTACATGAAAAAATCAAATAAAGAACCAATACAACACCAAGACAAGTTGAAGACGATAATGCAAGTAGAATCATAAAGGCATTGTTTTAGTGTTTTATTATAACACCAAAACTGTTATAATAAATCACCAAAACAATGCCTTTATGATTCCAAAACTATGACTTTATGTTTCCAAAATCATGCCTTTATGATTCCAAAACTATTATACTATAACACCAAATGTATACTATAATAATCCAAAATGTATGCCATTTCAAAATATGATATAATACCATATATAACACAAAATATAATGCCAAATATCACATATAACACCAAAAAGATAACACTAAATGTATAGAATCCCAACTGTATTCCATTTCAAATATACTATAATAGCACATATAACACCAAAATTGTTATACTATAGCACCAAAACTATGCCTTTATGATTCCAAAACTGTTAAACTATAGCACCAAAACTATGCCTTTAAACTATAGCATCAAAAATAAAAAAATTAAAAATCAAAAATCAAAAATCTCTGAAGAAATGGTTGAAAATGGAGAAATGAAAGATGAAGATGATTAAAAAATTGTAAATGGAGAAATGAAAAATCAAAAAACTATGAATTGATACCCATTAAAATAAAAAAAAATATTAAAATACCCATTAAAATCTCGATATTTCGAAATACCCATTAAAATCTCGAAATTTCGAAATACCCATTAAAATGTCGAAATTTCAGGGAAATAACAAAAAAAAATTTATAACAAAGCCCATTAAAATACGGAATAAAAAGTTTTAAAAAAATGTTGATATCCCATTTAAATTCATAAATTAAGGAGAAGATCTGGAAATTCATAAATACGAAATAACCATTTGAATTCATAAAAATGGAGGAAAAGTTTTGAATTAATTTCTTCGTTGAAGGGTCAAGATGGTTGAGTTCAAATCCTTGATAAGGCCAGGGGTGAAAGAACATTTTTTTAAGTGAAAAGCGTAGAAGATAGAAACCGATGTACTGAGAAATCATTGAACTTGCTTGCATTAGAAAACAAAAAAAAATTCCATTAAAAAACCCATTAAAATCTGGAAATTTCGAAATACCCATTAATATATCCATTTAAAATCTCAAAATTTTGAAATACCCATTAAAATGTCGAAAATGAAAAAACCATACCTAGAATTGATGAACTTGATTACTTGTTTTGCAGGAGAAGATTTGGAACAATATGAAAATCTGGAAGGGGAAACCGATTTTGTGAAGAAGATGAAGGTTTAGGGAGAAGATGAAGGTTGAGGGAGAAAGGAAGGTTGAATGTAACTGGTAATAATGATGAAGAAGTTGAAGTGACTATACCTAAAATCAGAATTGTAAACCTGCGTGCGAATTCCAAGAAGTAATTAGTTTTTTTTTTTAATTCAAAAAACTGATCAGTTTCCTTCTTACAGAACATGGACCAGCTCATTTTCGTTCGTCTATCCTATGGACGGACTTCTGTGAGGTTTCCTGTATTTATTGAGGTTATTTCTTTAAAAACGGTCTCAACGGAGTAAATGATTTTGAAAAGACACATGATTGAGTGAGAATGGTTTGCAAACAAACAATTAAGTGCAAATTATAATTAAATAAACCGCCATTGTTTTATTATACTCCTCCAACCAACCGACCTTATGCCTTTTCACAAATTCTCCGAACAACAAATTTCAATCATTTTTATCATACATTTTCTAAATATATATTAGTCACACAATTTTTTTCCATTTATGTCAAATTATTGATTATTAATACGGCACCAACGAAAAAAAAAAGGCAATTTTAGAAGATTAATCTAAAAAGATTTGGGGAATAATAAACATTTTTTATAGTGGTATGTTGTACTAACTTTTTTATGACAGTTTTTATTATAATTGTATTGTATTTTTGTAAGTTTTGATTTTTAACAATTTTTGATGATTTTGATACAAAACTTGAGCGAAATATGATTTGTATTGCTTTTGTTCTTTGATTTTGTCTTATACTTTTATCCAATTATTAATCGGGAAATTTCATGTGGTAACTCTGAGGTTTTGGATTTTTCACGTGGTTACCTAAAATTTTAAAAAATCAACGCGGCAACGTTGAGGTTTATTCGCCGGTGACCTATTTACACTTTAAAACGTTAGCAAACGTTAAGTTCGAAGCTTTAAGGCTGTTGTAAGTCAATTTGTGTGACTCACAACTTTAACATCGTTTGTTAACAAGTAATATATTTATATTAGTTTTTTTAAAGTGAAATAGGAGTATTTAAATATAAGAAATCATATCGATAATAACACTATCACTTATCCAACTTTAAGATTGTTTGATGTTTGCTATAATTCATGGCTTATTATTATTCTCCTGTTTTTATTTAAAATACTCATCACCAATTTATTTTTATTTTTATATTTATATTTATTTATATATGGGGCTTTAATTTACTATTTTAAACACGTACGTATGTAAGAGTCCAAAATATACTCTTACATAAACGATTTAATAATTTATATAAATATTACATATTATGATAAAAATCTCTATCTCACTAAGTATGCAACAAATCTCCCAAGTCCCAAAAAAAACTCTTACATAAAAGATTTAAACGTTACAACTTCAATGAGACAAAACAGGTACATTAAATAAAACAAATGCATGCATATAAATTATATGACCACATGTAATTCTAACATTTATATAAAGGAATGACAATGGGTCGGACTCGGCTCGAATTATACATACTTTGACCTTGCTCCGGATAATAGTCGGACTTTTGTTTTCAATCCACCTCCACTCGGAGTCGGATTATATATGCATACTCCAAGTTTGCCCCGACTTGGACTCTCAGACCTCCAACGGAGTCGGATGCAGAGTCGGACTATTATCAAACAGTATCGTTGTGATATTGTATTAATGATTTTAAAGCATATAAAATTAACAAAATATATTTTTCAAATACAAGTTAACAAAAACATATGTACTTTGATTTGAATTCAATTTTAACAAGAGAAATAGTCCTATTACTACAATTTAATAAAATTTTCTCGTATTTTGATTTGGCGCATTTTATTTCTCTTGGTTTCATTTGTCGTATCTTGATTCATTAATCAAAATAAAAATTCCAAGTACTTTTTCAAAATCGAAAATTACAATTAGTATGAGAGAGAGCTTAAATTAGTCACGTTTAGAGTTTTAAAGGAAACAAAATATTAGTGTAAAAGTCAAATTCAAAGTCGAATGTCCTTAGGGTCGGAGTCGGGTCGGAGTGCCGGATTTTTAATAAGGTCCAACTCCGGTCCGTCTCAAACTCGGACTCGGATCGTAAAGTCGGAGTCAGATGACTTTTTCCTCGGACTCTAATCGGATTATTTTTCTCGGATTGAGTCCGACTAGGGTCGGATTCGGACTGAATTGCCATCCCTATTTATATAGTAACAATGCACTTAATAATATTTTTGTGAATTGTATTATTGTATATATATGAAAAATAAATGTGTATTAATTATATGTATTAACTTTTAAAATAATTAATACTAATTATGTTTTTCCCTACACAGGATCAAATTTTTTTCATGGTCATTGAAGATGGAAAATAATATCATCAAGATATTAATTATTCCACTAATTATCCTTTTAATATCATCAAAAATACATTCATGGGGATCATGGTTTGGAGGATGGTCTTCCAAGAAATCTTCATGGAAGAACAATAAAATGGATAGTAATAATTTGGTATCAGAATTTTCAATGGAAGGTTTGGATGATCCAAATGCCATAGAATTAGTTGAAAATGCAAGAACAAAATTAGAAGGATTAAATCCATGTTGGTTTAATGCATATAAGAAATTATTTTCATCATGTTCACAAATATTTGGTGATGAAGAAAAAAGAAGTAGGCTTGCTTGGTTACTTAGTGATTGTTTTCAAATGGATTCAGGAAGAAATTCTTTTCCTTTGTGTGATGAATGGAGTTTTATGGTTGATTGTCTTAGAAAATTGAATAATGATGAACATAAGGTTTATTTGGAGTTTTATCTTCAAACCAACACTATTTGCCATCAATTACAGTTAAGTTTTCTTTCAAACTTACATTGATTTGTTTTCGTTTATCTGGTTGATCGATATCGGTAAATAGAGATTTAGGGTATTGTTAGTTGTTGTTAATCACTTATTCTATTGTTTGATTGATATTGGTAAATAGAGATTTAGGGTGTTGTTGTTGTTGTTATTCTTGATGTTTGATTGATATCTGTAAATAGAGATTTAGGGTGTTGTTGTTGTTGTTGTTGTTATTATTCTTGATGTTTGATAGATATCTGTAAATAGATATTTAGGGTGTTGTTGTTGTTGTTGTTGTTGTTGTTATTCTTGATGTTTGATCGATATCTGTAAATAGAGATTTAGGGTATTGTTGTTGTTGTTGTTCTTATTGTTATCTTTCAAACTTACATTGATTTGTTTTTGTTTATGTGGTTGATTGATACCGGTAAATAGAGATTTAGGGTATAGTTGATGTCGTTATTGTTGTCTTTTTTTATTTCTAAGTACTTTCTCGATCTTTTCAAACTTTTTTTTTCTATGTAAGAGTTTTGTGAAAGAAATGTTTTACCGATAAGAAATGAAGTATTATGTGTAATTGTTTGTACTTCTTGCTTCCATGTTTAAAGTAATCACAACCTTTGCTATTATAGAGAATAACTAAAAATAATCTTCTGTATTGATTGTTTATGTGGTTGATCGATATCGGTAAATAGGGGTTTTGGGTATTATTATTGTTGTTATTCTTATTGTTTGATCGATATCGATAAAGAGAGATTTAGGGTATTCTTATTGTTGTTGTTGTTCTTATCTTTTGTTATTTCTACGTACTTTCTCTTTCTCTTCAAACTTTTTGTATCATATGTATGAGTTTTATGAAGGAACTGTTGTAGGATGAAGTAGTATTATGTATTTCTATTGTTATTATTGATATTGCTAGCTTTCATGTCTAAAGTAATCACAAAAAATGACTAAAAACAATCTCTTGTTGATTTGTTTTCATTTATGTGGTTAATAGATACCACTAAGCAGAGATTTAGGGTAAAGTTGCTGTCGTTATTGTTATCGTTTGTTATTTCTTAATATTTTTTTATAAAAGTAATTTTAGTCTATGTATCACTTAAAAGTTTAAAGCACGTGTTATCTCAAGACAACGTTGCCATTTATATTCTTTTCATGCAAGGTTTTCTTCTGTTTGGGGGTAAAATCGACCATTTTTCTCTAGTCCTCCCTATAAAGGGAGGACGGATATGGATTGTCCGTCAACTTTCCTCACCCAAACCCTGATCTCAAGCGGAATATTGGGTATAATGATGATGATGATGTATTACTTAGAATTTTAAAGTGATCAGTTAGAAGAAAAAACTAATTATATAAATTCATTTCATAGTGAACAGTCTCATATAAGACGGGTTATATATATATATATATATATATATATATATATATATATATATATATATATATATATATATAGCTAATAGAGGAAAATGGTGCATGTTTTTTCTCCTTTTATGTGATAGGTCCAAGGCTTTTAAGCTTCAAGTAGAGAGTCTAGTGAATGACCTAAAAACCTCAGCATTATCAACACAAGAGAAACTAGAAACGATTGAAGAAAAATCAGAAAATCTTGTTCAAAACTCAAATCAAATACATGAATCAATCATATCAATTGATGAACAATCCCAGAAAGTCGGCGAAAATCTCAAGAACTTGTTGGGCGATTTAGGGATTGCAATGAAGCATTCAAAAGAGCTTAATGAGCAAGCCAAGGGGATTTCTGTGTCTCAAATGGAGTTATTAGAAGGACAAGGTTTAATGAAGGAGAAAATGGAAGAAAGTTTTGCACATATTCTAGAATCTTCTAGTAATCTAAGAGAAGAAATCGAAGTTTTACAGAAGAAAACAGGGGAAATTGAAAAAGAAGTTATTAGGGTTGGAGAAGGATTATCTAAAAAGTTGCAAAATCTTCAAGGGAAAACTGATGGTATTGCTGAAATGGCTGGAATTACTGTTGAGAAGCAACATGAACTTCTTGTTGGGCAATCTGAGGCTCTTAAGGGTCTTCAATCTCTTACCGACTTTCAGTCTGAAGCTCTTGAAGAAAGCAGGTATAATGTATATATGGAACCATATTTCGTTATTCCGATGTCATTTAATAAAGCGGGATTTAGGGATTGGATATATGCAACCTTATCTTTGTTAGCCATACCAATTAGATTGTGTATTAGAAATTGGTACTCCCTCCGGTCCAGTTTACTTGTCCCATTTGACTTTTCACACATGCCGAGGCAACATTTTAACCCTTAATATCTCTAATTATTCTTAATCAAAAATTATAAAAAATTGATATTAATAATCCTTGTATCGAGACGAATCAAACAAGATTCCACATGACTATGTTTTAACTTATAGATTAAAAGTAAAATACAAATTAAGAGTGAATAGTGCCAAAAGTCAAATGGGACAAGTAAACTGGACCGGAGGGAGTATTAGATATCACTTGTGATGGTCGTTTTTTCAATGGGGCCCAAAGATTTAACTTTTTTTTTTATTATTATGGACTAAAGAAAAATAGCTTATTAAATTATATACACTTCTTAATTAGATGAAGTTGCACATGCCGTTTGCTACTAGGGTTAATTGGAAATAATTTTTTTGTTAGTTTTATCATTAATAAGGGTAAGGTTGCGTACACCGATCTCGTCAAACCTCATCCTAGGTGGGAGCCACTTAAATGCGTTGGAGTAATGGAATAAAATGGATTAGATATCATTTGCAACAACATTTGTTTATTCTAATGTCATTTAAGTGGGGTTTGTATACAACTTTATCTTTGTCAGTGATAGCAAATAGATTGTTGCTTATTAAACATTTGTATCAGATTTCATTTGCAACAACATTTCGTTATTCCAATGTCATTTATATCAGATATCATCTTAAAGCATGTGCGCTTCTTGTTTGTTTGAAGTATTAGATAATGTTTGCGATTCAAGATTAATACGAAACGAATTTTGTCATCTAATGTTGATGACTAGTTCGATAAGCATTTTGTTTTTCGGGATGAGAGCCTGGTGTAATTTGTTGCTGATTGGGCAATTATGGTTCATGTTTTTCAGGGTTAGTTTACAAGAAATAGTAGGATTTGCACATGGACAACACCAAGAGCTTCAGGAGCAGCAGAAGCAGCTACTGCAGGCTCACAATCTTTTGGCTATCAATTCAAAATCAATGTTGGAAGCTCAGGTTAATTTTTATGCACTTATCATCTGAAACATGAAGTAAAGATTCATATCCATTAACTAAGTATTTGACAAGGATAATAACGGGGCAGGTCATTAGTGGGCCTTGGTGTAAAAGGTTGGGCCGGGTCGGGTCGGATAATTATAAGAATTAATTGCGAAAAAAATTTGCCACTTTTTATTTTTATTTTTAAATGATATTATTATAAACATAACTGGATCGACCCAACGGGTCATAAAATATAATAAATTTTTTTTTATTAACTTTTAAAAAATGGGTCAAAGTGGGACGAATTTAAACGGGCTTGACCCGCCCCGCTTAATATTTGACACAACCCGCCCCGACCCGGCCCATTTAAATTTTGACCCACCTCGCCCCGTTGAACACCTCTATCTGTCACCAACCCGTTGCCATTAAATGTATGTTTTGGCTACGATTTGTTCGTCGCCTAAGATTTGCCATTAAGGCCAATAACACCCAATATCAGGCCAACAAAGTTTTTTACACCTTAGTTTTTCTGAAAAGCAAGCACTATGTTTCGTGGGAGTCTAGCATTGGAATAATGAAATATTGTTAATTATGTTGATTTTTGTTTAATTTGAATTTGTAGGAAGCTTTCGAGTCGAAACAAGCAAATATGTTTAAGGCAATTGATAAGCTCTTTGCCTTGCACAATGCCATGCTACTTGAGTCAAGGCTTATTAAAGCTATTTTCATCTACTCACTCTTAATTGTGGTCATTTACATGTTCACTAGCACAAAGCAAACTTACTCTGTGAGGTGTAGTCTTTACATAGGTATGCACTTCTTACATAACCCCAATAAAAGAATGAAAAAATTAATATTCTTTTGCTTGTTCGATGTGAATAATTCTACCTTTACATTATTTCTTATAATTTAATATTTGCCCTTAGTTTGTTGCAAATAATCCTACTTTTATCTTAGTTTGTTAGCAGCATACCATATTATTGCATATTATTAGTAGGATGGTATGTTTTGGGCAATAGTATGAGAAACATTATACTATTAAAAAAATCATCCAGTAAGATGTGATTTTTCACAGCGGATAGGGAATAGTTGGATTATTAATGTCAATTTTTCCAATATATAAAAGTTTGATTTAATACATAATGCCTTATTATAACTTGATCATTTTCTATATTTTGTAGGTTTATGCATTGCTTTTGCACTAGAGTGTGGAATACTACAGTTTTCAAGTATTGAGATTGAACAAAAAACTCAATTAAGAACTATACTTAAATCACTTCTTTGTGGTTATGCCCTCATCCAACTTTTATACTCTTTCATCACTTACAGGTATGTATCTATACGTATAAAATAACTACTATACCTAGAGTTTTTCATTCGGGTTATCAGGTTGCGTTCAGATCATGTGTTTCGGGTCAATTCAAAATCGGGTTTTGTGTTCATATTGATTTTTATATGATTTCGAATTCATTTAAAAGTCAGGTCAAATCGAGTTCGATCACAAGGTCATATAAATATCGATTCGTCGGGTCTGTTTTGAATACCTATGCCACTACCTCTGCTTGTAAGGGTTTTAAATAGTAATGGACTATAGTAATTTGACTTCTTAAATCATATCTGCTTGTGTATGTGAAATTGCATATGACATTTGCTAAAATTGCATATGATGTTTGATAGCTATGACAAGTTAAATTAAAACAATCACTTTGTTTTTACAAGAGTATGTTGTATGACAACGTACATCTGACCCTATAAACCTTTTTATAGTGTGAGCTTAAATGGGATTTATATGGAGAGTTAAAATAGATCTCTCAATTACCTATAAGAAATAAAGAGTTTATTACCCGATTTAACAGTTGAAATTGCTTAATGGAGAAAAATAAAGAGGATTTTAGAACTTTGTTTTAAAGTAAATATAGGTGTCCAAATCTTTTTGTTGGTAAAGGTTCAAAGGAAATAGAGAGGATATTTGCACATATGAAGTTGTTTTAAAATAGTATAAATTTGAACAACAAATTTTGCATACTTAGGAGCTACTCAATCACATTTCGATATTTTAATGTTTGGATTTTTTTTTCCTTTCTCAAATACTTTTTCTTTTTTTAGTTTATCGCTTCTCCTTAATGACGAATTTGGTAGTACTATTAAATAATGGGAATGGTAATGAAAAGCTAGTGTAATTTTAGTAAGAAAATTTATCACACTAGTTCTCTTCCAATTATCTCATTTTGCTCACAAAAAATTCTTGTAAATGTATTATCATATGAAAATGTGGTATTAGGTGGTAATAAAAGATAGTGAATAAAATTTTTTATTATCCAAGTTTCATTACTGTGGGAATAACATGATACATTTCATGAAAAATTACACTACAAATTATTTCTATTACCATCGTTTAGTAGTACCAACAACCAAACGACCCTTAAATATATGAGATGTTTTAATAAAGATTATAGTGTACTTATCACTAAGTACTAACAATTGGGTTTTGGCAGGGATTATGAAGTACTAAATCACAATATGTTAGCAAGTTTGATAGAAAAAGTAAATAACATTGAAAAAGTAAGAGATTTTTCATTGGAAGATGATAGTGATATTGATTGGATTTCATGGGTAGACATGGATTTGCCTGAAGATTTAAGCATCACTGAAGATCCTGACTATATGCCACCAATACTTGATCAACATGAAGAAACCTTACAAAATTCTCGTCACTATTAATCAAAATAAGTGCTATAATTTTCGACTTCGCAAGCATTTTAAATAAATCATATTTTTTGTTTATGTATTTCTTTATTTGATTTTGCTTGTTTTTTTTAATATTTTTATATAGTATAATTTTAGTGTAATTTTTCAATTTTTTACTATTACAGAATAAACTCATTTGTTCTACTATGCTTATTGGTAGCACGTGTTCAAGTGAGTGCTCAAACTTATAACATTTACTTTTTCACGCAGTCTAATTCAAACCTAAATATCTCTAATTATGTATAATAAAAAATAAGGAAAATTTAATATTAATAATATTTGCAATGAGACGAATCAAATAAGATCTCAATTAACTATATTATACGCTATGGATTAAAAACTAATAAAAAATTAAGTGCGATAAACTAATAATATCGTTTTCCAAAATATTGCAACTAATTTGGAGCGAAGGTAAAAATTTCAGTTAAAACTTGGGAAAATGTATTGAGCTCTGACTTCGGTTGTCATTTATTTAGGCTTTTTTTTAAAGGTGGACATATATCGTGTATTCGAAGATATGTCAATAGTAGAGAATATGTTAAATGATCTGACTTTTTTATATGATTTTCTTAAAATAATCTCACTTATTAATTAATTATGAATAATTCTAATTTTAAGGATATTTGTCTAGAGTAAACTTGGATAACCCGTTGACCTGCTATAATAGTTAGGCCTGTCAAACGGATCAGGTTGGGTTGGGTTCAGGTTCGGGTCATATATAAACAGGTCAGAAAACCCTTGACCCAAACCAACCCATTTAACTAATTGGGTCGAAAATCACAACCTTGACCCGACCTGCAACAGATCAGGTTGACCTGCTTTCGACCCACTTAACCCATTTATAATTTTTTTGTTTTCGTTTTAAGATTTTTAACGTTGATTAAATCTAATTTTTTAGGCTTAAATTTTAATTTTATGTTTTCTTGTTGTTTATTTTGTATTTACTATGAAAAATAGGAATATACTTCCTCCGTTCCATAATACTTGCTACTGAGTGTGACATGTTGTGTGGGAAAATGTCATATTGGTAGCAAGTATTGTGGAACGGAGGAAGTATTCAATGAACTTAGTTTAACTAATACTTATTGATTTAACTCGAAATTAACACATAATTAAATGGGTCATTCAGGTTTTTTTCAGGTTTAATATTTTGACCTGAACCTAACCCATTTAATAAACAGATCAGGTTGGGTCGACCAATTTATTAATTGGGTCAAAAGTTTCAACCCAAACCCACTTATTTCGAGCTAGATTCAGATTGGGTTAACAGGTCGGGTCAATTTTTGCCTGCCCTGCTAATTTAACATTGTATCAAAGGCTCAGAGCCAATGGTTCGTTAAAAAATTAAAAATGATAGGTCCAAAAAGAATGGTGTTTCTACCTTAATTGATTACTCCCACATGCGAACTTGACGGGGGTTCGCATGTGAAGGGGTGTTGGGATGATTTATCTCACAGCGGCAAATTGAATATGGTGTGCACAGTTCATAAGTTATGATCGGAGTCCTTCCTCCTATTGCTATATGGTTTTGGATGATATACAAACACAATCTAATTGATTGTTCAAGTAGGTTTGCTCAGCTTTAGAAACACTCCTCTATCACATTAAGATGCTTCATTCTATTGGCTTTTTAATGTGAAAGTGTTGAGGATCAAATGATAATCATCATATATCATATCATGTACATATTATAATTCAGGAAATTTTGTGCCACGTGGCATTTATATACAACATAATTTGCCACTCAAATTAATACAACTTTTATTTTCATGTCTTTTTTGCATTGAAACTCTTACATAACAATTAATTTTAACAACATTGAAACTCTTTAGTCTTCATCAATTTAATTCATCTTTCTTTTTTTTTTTTGAATATATTTAATTCATCTTTCTTTGTATAAACATACGTATGCTAGAAGATAAAACTCATTGTCTTCTAAATTTAATTACACTAGGTATTTACCTGTGCTATGCACAGGTTGTGTAAATTTTTTATATTACATGAAAGTTTATTGGTAGTATTTTTTATTTGTTGATAATGTTTTTAGCCTTTGCAAAACTAAGAACAATAAAAACAAACTCATTGGTATTTTGTTGTGATATATATTCAAATATTTTCTCGGCATATATATCCCAAAGTTTGCATGAAATTCTATTATCCCTGTTACAAAACTTATTACTCCCTCTGTTCTTTAAAGTTCTTCCACCTTACTATAACGGGTAGTTTCAAAAGTTCTTCCACTTTAGAATACTTTCTATTTTTGGAAAGTTTTCATCCCATTTTTACACCTTAAAACCCCACTTTCCTTACTTCACACTACTATTTAATTATTTTCTCTTTCATACTTCCAATACAATCATTACTTTACACTAATATTTTATTATTTTTTCTCTCATATTTCCAATACAATCATTACTTTCCACTATTATATAATTAAAATAATACCCACTACCACCAAAGATTCCATCTTTCTTAATATTTGTGAAAAACCCAAAGTGGAAGATCAAAAAAGAACGAAGGGAGTACCATAGGTTTGAATTTCTTTTTATTAATAATAATTATCTTAAACTGTCTAAAAAAATATAATTATATGCATACTCTGTATCACACAACTTCAAAGTTATGCATTTTATAGGTGGAGTCATATGGGCATCACTAAACGACACCACTTGTCCAATAACATCTATCCTTTTAAAAAACATATTCATTAGATCATATGTTAAAATTTAATAATATTTGTATTAAAATTAAAATTTAATATATAGCTTATTAAACTATAAGAATAAAGAGATAGAATACATACCGCATAAATAAGACATATCATAAGTTTGTGATAGAAGATCAGAAAATGAGACAAATTTCATCACATATGGTGGAATCTCCACATCGTCACAAATTTTGACATTAGTAAATCTTGTAAAAACAATTCGTTTTATGTGGAATGTTGCTTTATAGTCTTCGTTGTTTTCATAAAGCTTAAAACGTACAACTGTATAAATTTTTCCCAATGACAGCTTTGATGAATGACACTATAACTATCTTGAAATAAATATAGAAGCTTTGATAGTACTTCTATTATTATTATTGTTATCTTTAATTTGTGTGTCCTTTCAAATTATTTATTTATTTATTTATTTATTTATTTATCTATTTATTTATTTATTTATTTATTTATTTATTTATTTATTTATTTATTTATTATTATTATTATTATTATTATTATTATTATTATTATTATTATTATTATTATTATTAAGGGTAGGAATATTGGGAGTTGGAATATGAAGTAAAAATGTAGTATTGTAATAAAAATAGAATCTTTGATAGTACTTCTATTATTATGTTCAAATTATTTATTTATTATAAATTTATTATTATTATTATTATTATTATTATTATTATTATTATTATTATTATTATTATTATTATGATTATTATAAAGGGTGGGGATGTAGGGAGTTGGAATATGAAGTAAAAATGTAGTGTTGTAGTAAAGTAGAAAAATTAATTACTCCCTCCGTTCCTTTTTGTTTTTCCACCTTACTAAAACGGGTAGTTCCATAAGTTTTTCCACTTTAGAATACTTTTCATTTTTAGAAATTTTTCATCCCACTTTTACCCCTTAAAACCCCACTTTTCTTACTTTACACTACTATTTAATTATTTTCTCTCTCATACTTCCAATATAATAATTACATTACACTATTATTTAATTATTTTTTCTGTCATACTTCTAATACAATCATTACTTCCCACTACTATATAATTAAAATAATACCCACTACCACCAAAGATTCCATTTTTCTTAATCTTAGTGAAAAATCCAAATAGGAACATCAAAAAGGAACGGAGGGAGTACTATACTTTAAGAATGACTTTCATTACTTAAAAAAAAAACTATTATTATTATTATTTGTGTGTCCTTTCAAATTATTTAATTGTTATAAATTTATTATTATTATTATTATTATTATTATTATTATTATTATTATTATTATTATTATCATTATTA
This sequence comes from Amaranthus cruentus, assembly GCA_019425755.1. Taxonomy (NCBI): domain Eukaryota; kingdom Viridiplantae; phylum Streptophyta; class Magnoliopsida; order Caryophyllales; family Amaranthaceae; genus Amaranthus; species Amaranthus cruentus. The sequence continues at coordinate 2,595,536 of CM033453.1, forward strand.
TAAAGGGTGGGGATGTAAGGAGTTGGAATATGAAGTAAAAAGTAGTATTGTAATAAATATAGAAGCTTTGATAGTACTTCTATTATTATGTTCAAATTATTTATTTATTATAAATTTATTATTATTATTATTATTATTATTATTATTATAAAGGGTGGGGATGTAGGGAGTTGGAATATAAAGTAAAAATGTAGTATTGTAGTAATAAAGTAGAAAAATTAATTATCATACTTTAAGAATGACTTTCATTACTTCAAATAAAAAAAAAAGAAGACGAATGTTCATAGGATGACACGTGGCATAGAAGTTCCTAGATTATAATATGTATATGATTGAAGATGAAAAGATAAAATTTTAATATTTTTTGTTAGTGCCACATACATAGCTTGTCTTATTTATATAATTGAACTTCAAAGTCTTCATTTAATGCATCCCCACATACTTAAGAAAGAGTAGATGATGTTTTAAAAGTTGAGTTTATTGATTATTTCAATTAGTATGAAAATTGAGATAAAGTGGAAGAAAGATGTGAGTTTTTATTTTGTTGCTATGTGAATATTTAATTTTAATTTATATAACTTTTATGGGTGTAGATGTGGGATAAAATAAGGTTTATAAATTGAGATTAAATTTTGAAGAGTTGAGTGGAGATAAAATCGAAGCAAAGGGAAATAAGATATTGGTGAAGATGATGTTTAATTTGTTTTCATGTTGACATGATGTATAATTATGAATGTCATAATAATCAAATATATGTTGTTATGATATATGATGATCAAGTTTAGTAAGTATACTAGATAGTGCCCGTGTGATGCACGGCTTTATTAAATTTACTGACATATCATTTCAGAAATTAAAATTTTAAGAAATAAATTTTACATTATAGTTATATCTCATTTCGTTTTGAATAGTTCTATACATTACATACCTTGTTTGATTTGTATCATACTTTGCATTGTGCGTAGATGATTGTGAAAATTTAGTTATAGATACAAAATAAACATTTATGTAAAATTATTTTATAAAATTAAAAAAAATTGTTTGTCATAAAAAATATAAGTGACTTGCATAAAGGTAGCCACAACCTAAATCATATTAGACTTATGCATTGCATTTAAGCAACCAATTTCATTAGTCTAAATAAAAAAATCCTCATAAAAGTATATTATCTTTTAACCAACTTAAAATATCCAATACACTTAAATAATACTTATTTAATAAATAAAATTGATAAGATTTTATAAATAATTGAAAAAAAATGAAATTAAATTTATTATCTCTAATACATTAAATGATGTGACTTACAAAGTATAACATCAATATGAATAACATTATTATAGTCATAGTTAGAAAGCACTATTAATTAGCTTTTGTTGAGGTTGTGACACATATATTAGTTAGAAAGTCAAATATATTAATTAGTGATGATGTCATCATTGAGTTTTGGAGGGAATTTTTTTGTTGAGGTTGTGACACATAAGCACTATTAATTAGTGATTATGTCAGCGTGTTTTGTTTTAGTAATAGTTATAGATGAGTAGCTTTTGTTTTAAGTATCACTTCTTTTCAAGTGTTAGTAAATATTTTTGATTAAAAATATTAATATTAGGATAAACTTAACAGAAATTAAAGATATTTTGTATACATTTAGTTGATATTTTTTTGTTATGTTAAAACTTTATAGATATAATTGTTCAAAATAACATTTGTATTAATTTAACAACAATGTCTAAATTAATATTACATTTTTTTATAAAATAGTTCTATAATCACGTCCATAGCACGGGTAAATAACTAGTAATACAATTAATTCTTAACATGAAGCTCTACCCTAAGAGTTCAATCATACAATACTATAAAAGTCTTGGAAAATGTCAAGTGTCATCATTTAAAGAGACATGATAATATTTATCAAATTTAAAATCTAATATTTTTTGTTTAAGTTTGAAGCTAAATTAGGTAAAGTATTTGTAGGATATATTATAGTAATTCTATTTAGTTAACTTTGAATTTAATATGTTCAATTGAATGGAAAAAAAGTTATATATTGGGTAAATAATTAAAATAAATGTCAGTAATTATGTTTTGATTTAAAAAATCATGTATTTGGTAAATTTAATATAGTAGTTACTACTTACATTATTATTTTGAAACTGTTTTGTATATATTTTGCACTAACAAATTCGTGCAATACACGAGTTTCTATACTAGTTAGAATGACATATCTGATTAATTATCTACTCTAGTGTAATATAATTTATATCGCAATCTTAATGATAGAGTATAGATTTATTGAATACACATACATGTTCAGCCCGTTTGATAGGTGGTAATAAATAGTAGTAATGGAAATGAAAAATAAGTGTAATTTTGGTTGAAAAATCTTAGTTACCTTGATGGTCATGCTTGTCCAACTTCAATCATCTCATTTTCTTCATAAAATTTATTCCAATGCATTACCATTGGGAGATGTGATGTTAGGTGGTTATGGAAATTTGTAAACAAAAAAACTCTTTTGTAATCAAAGTTTCATTACTATGGGAATCATATGGAACTTTTGAATATATTTTACACTATGAATCATTTCCATTACCAATAAAAAAACCCTAGCCGCTCCCTTTCCTTTTCTCTCTTCTCTCTCTAAAAAAACCTTAATCTCTATAATTAGTTGGGAGCTATCATCAACATTTTGGTTGATAGTAAGCCTCTAATTTCTCATTTTTAAGCTTTTAGAATATGATTAGAATAAATTTGTATCCTCTCCCTACAGGAGAATTAGTCTACCCATTCATTGGGTTGATTCTACCCATATATTGGGTTTTGATGTCTCTCCTCGTGAGAGTTTGGAGTTATGAATTTTGGTCTTTAGTTGATTTGTTGGTAGAGATTATAATTGTTTGGCCTTTTTCTTTTTCTTGAGAATATTTTTAGTTTTTTTGAGCAATTCTATATAATTAAAAGTAACAAAAAAATATAATTGACAATGTCATTAATTAAATTAAATAAATCTGTTTTCAACAGAAAACACTATAATAAATTTAAAATTTCTAATATTATTGATTCATAACTAGCCTAAATAACTTTTAAAAAAAACGTAAATATTATATTATTTCATATGATTTAATAAAGAAGTTGCGATTTCGTCACGGACACCTTCCCTACCACTATCATCCATTGCACCATCGTCAATCTCTTTATCAATGTCTACAGATGCATTTCAAACTTGTCCAACAACTTCATCTTCTTCGATTTCTGGAATATAATCAGGGTTGGCATCACATTTATCAAATTCCTCATCTTCAAATGCATGCATTCTAATGTAGTTATGCATGGCCATTGTTGCCGCAACAATTTTCTTTTGCGTTTTGATAGCATAACTCGACATGTTCGCAAAATGACATTTCTTAATGACGAATGTGAGTAATTAAAAATTTCATAATATCTAATTGGAGATTCTGTTGAAGGACGAAAATTTGAAATGTGATATCGCTCACCTTTAAAAGGAGTCAAATATCCCTTCATATTAGGATAACCCGCATCAACAATATAATATTTACCTATAAAAATTTGACATATAAGATTGAATAATAATTGTAGAAAGCTAATATTCACAATTATACATGCATAAAGATAATATACCTCTCGGTGGACGAGAAAAAACTTTGTTAGGATCTTCAACGACATTCTTAAGAACGCGATTATCATGTACGGATCCAGGCCATCCAACAACAAAATATGTAAGTAACATGTCAAAATCACAAATACCAAAATATTTTATGACGGATACCCTTTTCTGCTAATGTAAGAGATTTTATCTTCTTCCGAAACTACGCATGGGATATGAGTACCATCAATGGCACCAATGCAATTTTTGAAAAGTGGCCAATATTTATAATTATTTTGAATTTTTGATGGAACTCTCTTACTTATTGTCTCACTGGAATGCTTAAATCTATTTTGCATATTACGGTTAAATTGAAATTGGGCACATAAATATACAAAAATCTCTAGTGCTTATTCATGTTGCATACTCCTTGTATATTTTAAGTCATATTTATATTTCAATAATTTACCAAGATCGTGAAATACATTAGTATGCATTTAATTCTCCATATACAAAAATAGTTGGTAAGTATGGTTACCCCAAAGCAGCATATAACATTATTTGTTTAATCTTTAATTGTTCTTGGCATATCATATCCTCTTCATCGTCAGAAGACTCATCACTATCACTTTCAGTGCAATTAATCTGTTGAATGGTAAACTCTAAATCAACACAAAACTATATATAAATAATAAATTATAGAGGATGTATGTCCAATACATTAACGTAGATAAAAAGTCATGGTAAATTAAAATACTTTTTAGAGTAAATAAATTATATAAAATAGAAAAAAAATAGTATATTACAAAATTTATAATAATGTACATGAATTAATTATAATTCCAATTCTAAATCAAAAAAGTTATAAAATAAAGGGATATAAGTTATGGTATGCAGGTTTGGATGGCAGACGGAGCGGGGTTGGCATCTTAGTGTCTAATGATATCTTAAAGCAATTGGTTGAAGTAAGGAGGTATAACGACAGGATGATGTTAGTTAGGATAGTAGTGGGGAAAGAGATCGTATCGATTGTAAGTGCTTATGGGCCACAAGTTGGGCTAGACGAGGAGATAAAGCGCGAGTTTTGGGATAACCTAGGTGACCTTTTGAGAACTATCCCGGAAGATGAAAGAGTTTTCCTACGAGGAGACTTTAACGGGCATATTGGCAGAGTTGCGGACGGCTATACCTCGGAGCATGGGGGGTTTGGTTTGGGGGCAAGGAATGACAGCGGGGAAAACTTGCTAGATTTTGCATCAGCCAAAGATTTGGTTATAGCAAATTCGTTCTTTAGGAAAAAAGACGAGCACTTGGTTACATATAAGAGCGGCGATCATGCCACCCAAGTTGACTATTTCCTAGTGCGCAAAGGTGATCGACCCTCATGCTTGGATTGTAAAGTAGTTTTGGGTACAGAGATGCCTACCCAACACAGACTTCTGGTGCTGGTCTTTAGGATGAAGAAGAAGATTATAGAGAAGACGATAGAATGCAGGGGAAAAATCATGTGGGGGAGACTAAAAGGGGATATGGTCACGACTGTGTCACGCAAGATATGTTCATTGGGCTTCCCCCGGCAGTCTGAGGATGCTAATGGAATGCGGATAGATATGGCAGAAACCATTCGAGAGGTGGCGAAAGAGACCTCAGGGGTGTCGTCGGGAAAACCGAAAGTATTCAAGGAGTCGTGGTGGTGGAACGATGAAGTGGCGCGGAAGATAAAGGACAAAAACAAGAGATTTAGGAACTTATAGCATGCACGGAGGAGGAGGATAGAGTGGAAAAGAGAGAGGACTATAAAGCGGCAAAGCGGGCGGCAAAGAAAGCAGTAATAGAGGCAAAATATCGGGCTTATGAAGAGTTATACAAGAAGCTTGACACCAAAGAGGGGGAGGACGATATTTTTAAGTTGGCAAGGACAAGGGCCAGGCAGCGGCAGGATCTAGACGCGGTGAAATACATCAAAGATGAGGGAGGTCGTGTTCTCTTACGACAAGAGGACATAAAAAACAAATGGCGTCGGTATTTCTTCCACCTACTCAATGAGTATGGGGGGCCTAAGGGGGATGATAATCAACCTTTTGACGCCCAAAGACCACGTGAATCTGGGTCGGCAGGTGATATTACCACTGAGGAAGTAAAACAAGCTCTTAAAAAGATGGGGAGAACAAAGGCAGTTGGTCCAGATAATATCCCAATTGAGGTATGGAGGGGGTTAGGTGAGGAGGGCATCAGTTGGCTGACTAGCCTCTTTAATGTTATCCTGAGGACACATAAGATGCCTGAAGAATGGAGGAACAACACTCTAATACCTCTATTTAAAAACAAAGGCGATGCGCAAATATGTGGAAACTATAGAGGTATAAAACTTTTAAGCCACACAATGAAATTGTGGGAAAGGGTGATCGAAAGGAGAATTAGACAGGAAACAACGATTAGAGAGAACCAATTCGGTTTCATGCCCGGAAGGTCAGCCATGGAGGCAATTCATGTTATAAGGAGGCTGATGGAAAAATACCGGGAGCACAAGAAGGATCTGCATATGGTGTTCATCGATTTGGAGAAAACATATGATAGCATACCACGAGGTGTCATTTGGGATAGCTTAAAGGCCAAAGGTATTTCTTTAGTGTACATTGAGGCTATAAGGGATATGTATGACAGGGTGTCAACAAAAATTCTAACACCGGTGGGGATAACAGAACCTTTTCCGGTAAGAGTCGGATTACACCAGGGCTCGTCTCTAAGTCCTTTCATTTTTGCGGTTATTATAGATGAGATTTCTAAATCTATCTGGGAGACGGTACCATGGTGCATGCTTTTTGCGGACGATATCGTGCTGGTGGCCGAGACTAAAGAGGAGGTTAATAATAAATTAGCTGAGTGGAGAGAAGCTTTAGAGGGTAGAGGGTTGCGCATTAGTCGTGCGAAAACCGAGTATTTGCGTTGTGACTTCAATGGGACATTACCGGTAGGTGAGCCAGAGGTGTCTATTGGTGAAGAAGTTGTTAAAAGTACGACCAAGTACAAGTATTTAGGTTCGATCATCCAAAGGGATGGGGAGATTGACGGAGATGTAACTCACCGTATCCAAGCGGGTTGGCTCAAGTGGAGGGCAGCGACCACGGTGCTTTGTGATAGGAAGTTCCCAAGTAAGTTAAAGGGAAAATTTTACAGGATGGCAGTCAGACCTGCTATGTTGTATGGGGCAGAATGTTGGCCTGTGAAGAAGATTTTTGAACATAAAATGGAAGTCACTGAAATGCGCATGTTGAGGTGGATGTGTGGGCACACATTGATGGATCGAATTAGGAACCAAGAGTTTAGAGACAAACTAGGGGTTACCTCTATCTCTGGAAAATTGCGTGAAAGTAGATTGAGATGGTTTGGACATGTGCAACAAAAGACATTTGACGCCCCTGTTCGGAGGGTTGAAAGCATTATAGTAGAGGGTAAGAGGAGTCGGGGAAGGCCTAAGAGAACATGGGATGAGCAAATTAAAATTGACATGCACGACTGAATCTCTCTAAGGACCTGACTAGGGACAGGGGTAGTTGGAGGCGTCTTATTCATGTTTTAGACTACTGATTCCTTGCAAGTAGTTTATGGGGTTTATCTCCTCATCTTTTCTTGAGCCGGGGGACTCCTTTTGGTCGTGCTCTCCTTTATGGGTATGAGTTGCCGCCGTCCTTCCCTCCCCAGACCCTGTCTATAGGAATTCTCTATGGACGGGACACACTGGGTAAGATGATGATGATGATGATGATGAGAAAATAGAAAAAGTTAGTATATTAGAAAATTTATTTCTTCAAATAATATATCCCTATCCAAAAGAATTAAAATAGAATAAAGAAAATATAAAACATAGATAAAATAAATCTAAATCTATAATGTTGGAAAATAAAAATAAAGTATGCCCTAATATATAATATAAAATTGAACAAATATATTAATATTTCCAATAGCAATTTTGATGCAAAATGACTAATATACAAGCGTTTAAGTCAAGAGAAGTTTTCTTATACTAATTATTGCAAAGCAATTAGTTAAATGAATCTGCATTATATTGACAGAGTCATGACAAATAAACATAATTTGAAAAATGAGATTGCACAACTTAAAATTTACTTAATTCATATGATTATCCTCGCAATCAATCAAATATTTTAATCAAAATATTATAACTTCAAATGACCATATAAAAACTCATATAATAAATTCACAATTCTATTTATCATCAAATAGCAAACAAAAAATATTACACATGTACAAGTTTATGTCAAATGAATAAATATAAAATTACTCAAATAAACAAATATAAAAAAATTATAAAATTTGAGGATTTACTCACACAATTCTCCGGATGAGAATCGTAATCGAAATTGACAAAACCGACGGGTGCAAATCAAAACAATCCCTTTACATGTCGAACATCATTTGCCTCTCAACGGAAGAAATTTTTCGAGATTCTTTTTCACCGGAGTTATTTTAGCGAAGGTGATCCAGTAGTATAAAAAGCATGTGAATAACTCTGGTAATGAAAACAATCTAAATTATAGTGAAAAATTGAAGAATATGGATAAAACATGTGACTACTGCACATAATGATGAACCCATTTTTAAGAATTATTTTCCAATTACTGGAAATTAATCTTTCTTGTTTTTGTTATCTTTTTTAAGTATAGTGAAAGTCTGAGTGTGCAGTGATAATGTTATCGTTCTATTTTTAAGTATTTTTTAATTTTACCCTAATCAATTTTGAATATGAACTATTAATTTTAAAATCTGTAGTGCTAATGTACGGTCAAAACAAGATTTGATAAATACATTAGCCTACCCTGCCCGTACTCATTGAAATAATAATAAATACATTTAACAAAACAAAATTTAATTTTTGCAAATTTATTAAGCCAAAAAAACAACAGATATAATATGAGTTTTTTTATTTTTTTATTTTTTTATTTTTTAGTTTTGTAGTTTTTTTAGTTTTATTAAAAAACAATAGATATATATAAGAGTGGGAGTTATAAGGTAGGTGTTTCATGTTTGGGTAAGCCACCTGGTAGGGATAAGTGTAGTTCGGATTTGGAGACCGTGTATTGACCATGTTTTTCTTTTTCAACCTTGATTTGCTCGAGTACTAGCAAAGGTTAAACATGGGGTAGTTTGATAAGTGCAATTATTTGCACTCATCATTTACATTTTTGTGCTCCTTTTCGATGTTTAGAGGCGATTTATGGTCATTTTATGTGGTTTCACTCCATTTCGGTAGTCCAAGGCTATTTTATGGGTGTATTTGTGAATTGTAGCACTTTTGAGTCATTTTTGCGGCTCTTTGGTCATAACTTTCGATAGAAAAGTGTTGTTAATGCAAAAGTTTTAAGGGGAAATTTGATACATGTCTAATCTTTTGGTCATAACTTTCGATAGCAATATCTCATTAATGCAAGGTTTGCGGGATTGAAAACTAGACTTCAAGAGCTTTCCAATGGTATATTATACGTCCGATTCCGACAACCGAGCAAGAAATGGCGACCGTTTGAAGTTTGCTGAAGCTGTCAGCCGAAAACGCCAACTCGGCTTCCTGGGCGTGGAAATGGCCGCCGAGTCGGTTGCTGCTTCTGTTTTTTCCGTGCAATCTTTTCCAATTACTTCAATTTTGTATTATTTTCTTTTATCTTTATTTTAATTAACTTCTTATGATTTATTTAGTGGATAATTAGAGGCATATTAGGTTAAGTCCTTGGGAGGAGCACAAGGAGGGTGACTAAAACCCTCTTCTCCTTATTCTTCTTTCATCTTTCTCCATTAAATACTTTTTTTTATTTATGGTAAGCTTTTAATTTCTTGTCTTTAATTTACTTTCTTTTTAGTAGTTTAATCTTTCTTTATCAATTTTGTATTAGTTTAATCTTTCTGTGTCAAACTTTAATTATTTTCTTAGAAATTGTCATTCATCAAGAGTAGTATTGTTCTTCATATTTTTTTGGCTCTTGGATCTTTAATTGTTTGTCTCATAGTTTAATTATTGTTTTTCCTTGCAAATTTCATCATTATCATCTTTTATCATGCTTAGTTTCATTCTAGGGTTTTTATTTATTGTTTTTACCATGGTTAGTGAGTAGATTCATTTTCTAGGGTTAGGGTTTTGAACCTATTAGTTGAGTATGATTTGATTCTTGAATGTGTCTATGAAACTAAGGATTAAAGTGGTTAAATTGTGCTAATTAACCTTAAATTAAATACGCTTTGTCGGACTAGTCAATAGAACTAGCGCGTAAGATTGGGATCGACTTTGCTTTAGGGTAAACTAGATTATGCCCGTGCGATGCACGGTTTTATTAAATTTTTTGATATATTTATTTAAATAAAAAAATTAAAAATTGATGGGTTTATATTTTAACCATCTCAAAATATTCTATACTCATTTAATAAATAACATTATAAAGATTTTATAAATAATTGAAATAAAATAAAATAAAATATATAATTTTCTCATATATTAAATATTATGACCTAAAAAGTAAAAAATCAATCAATATTGATAATATTAGTCATTATTAGAAAACAAAAAAGTCAAAGCTATGGACATTAGTAATAAATACAATGATATCATCATTGTGTTTTGGAGGGAAAATTTTTATTGAGGAAGTGACACGTAAGCACTATTTAAAAATGATGACATCAGCAGTGTTTTGTTTTAGTAGGAGTTATAGATTTTAGTTAAATTCTTATTAATTCGTTCAATAAAACTAGCGTGTGAGAATCGAATTAATAGGGTCTAAATCTAATAGTTAATCAACAGAGCGAGAGTTTGATATTAACAAGATCATGTTTAACCACGCAATTAATCCAACTCTTCATAAACTCTAATGAGAATTAAAATCATACAAGACTTTTAGGGGATTCCCGACATCTTAGATGTTTTCATCATATAGCTTAATCCCATATTTCTTATTGCACTTTTAGCCTGTTAGAAAACAACCAATCAATTTTTTTTCTCCCCAAGCAATATAATTGAAATTACCAAGTTTCTTGTCCTAGCTTCCTTGTGTTCGACCCGCGACTACACGTAAACCGTGCACTTGCGGTTAAAATAAAATTTGCTCATCATTATTCAAATCTTGAATACAATCTGGATTGTTTTGATTACCAGGGTTATTCACATGTGTTTGGCAGAAATCGATTACCTTCACTAGAATTACTCCGGTGGCAAGGATTCTTGCAAAATTTCTCCCTTTAAGAGGCAGATGATGTTCGCCATGTAAATGGATTCTTTTGATTTGCGCCCGTCGGTTTCGTCAATTTCGATTACGATTCTCAACCAAAGAAGAAGCAGAAGAAGATAACGACGACGACTTGAAGGAAAAAAGAAGCCATTCTTACTCCCTGTTGAGAAATCAGACAACAGGGCAACATAATTGAAATTCAGCAAGAGAAAAAGAAGCAGAAAAAGATAGTTTTTTGCAAATAAACCTTTAGATTATGTAGTTTCTTATTATATATATATATATATATATATATATATATATATATATATATATATATATATATATATATATATCTATATATATATATATATATATATATAGGAAGAAGTTCTAGTGAGAACCTTCCTTATATGAGAACCGTGAGAACCAATCAGCATTAAAAAAAAGTGTTACTTTTTACTAAAAAGGTGTTACTTTAAGAAAAAAACTCGTAAAAAGTTGTTACTTTTTACTATAAAAGTGTTATTTTTAGGCAAAAATGTGTTACTGTTTTTTATGATAATATGAGGCAAAAAAGTGTTATTTTAAGAAAAAAATTCATATAAAGGTGTTACTTTTTACACAAAAAGGTGTTACTTTTAGGAAAAAACGTGTTACTTTTTAATATGATTGTTTTTTTTGAAAAAAATATTTTTTTCAAAAAGTAAAACTTTTTTTTGCTAAAAGTATCATCTTTTGTTTAAACAAAAGTAACAATTTTTTGTCCAAAAGTAACACATTTTCTATAAAAGAGTAACACATTTTTATCAAGGCGATTGGTTATCACGGTTCTTATATATGTTACTTTTAGGAAAAAACGTGTTACTTTTTAATATGATTGTTTTTTTTTATAGCTTGCTCACTGAACTTTACTATATATATATATATATATATATATATATATATATATATATATATATATATATATATATATATATATATATATATATATATATATATATATATATATATATGTATATATATATATATGTATATATTATATATATATATATGTATATATATATATATATATATATATATGATATATATATATAGTATATATATATATATATATATATATATATATAGTATATATATATATATATATATATATATAATATATATATATATATATATATATATATATATTCATATATATATATATATATATATATATATATATATATATATATATATATATATATATATATATATATATATAATATATATATATAGGTAAGTTCCAGTGAGAACGCTTATAGAGAACGTGAGAACCAATGCTTGATAAAAATGTGTTACTTTTATAGAAAATGTGTTACTTGAACAAAATATGTTACTTTTGTTTTAAGAAAAAGTTGTTACTTTTTAGCATAAAAAGTGTTACTTTCAGAAAAAAATATTTTTCAAAAAATAAAATATAAAAGTAACACGTTTTTCAAAAGTAAACATTTCTAGTAAAAGTAACACCTTTTATGTTTTTTCAGAATTTTTTTCTTAAAGTAACACTTTTTTACCCAATAGTATCATAAAATACAATAACACCTTTTTGCCAAGAAGTAACACCTTTTTAGTAAAAAGTAACACTTTTTTATAAGCCTTATTGGTTCTCACGGTTCTCATATAAGGATGGTTCTCACTGGAACTTCTTCCTATATATATATATATATATATATATGTATATGTATATGTATATGTATATGTATATGTATATATATATATAGAGAGAGAGAGAGAGGAAATTAAAATTAGAGAAAAATTACAAAAAATTCAAAATAATAAAAAAAATATAAGTTTTTTTAACATTTTTTTCGACATTTTATTTTAATTTATCTTTTTTTATAAAAAACAAAACTTGCTGTACCAAATCATCTAATCACCGGGTGTACTCTAGGACATTACCCCTCAAACTTGAAATTATTCATGGTTAATCAATATGTAGGATTATTGTAGAAGAATCACGAATAGGTTGGATTATTTTAGATAATAATTCCTAAAAAAAATTTGAGTATTTGAATACTTTTTATATGCTTTTCTCATTAGGAAACAGTTGAATATATACAACATTATTAACAGGGCAACATAAATCTCTCCTAAATAGAATTAAAATAAAGCAAATTATTAATAGAATTATTTGACTGTATATTTATTTATTTTATTTCTATTTTCTTAGAACCTCTCTTCTTTCTTCATTTTACCCTATTAAAAAAAAAATTCTAATTTCGTATTATTATTTGTTTCAATGTTACAACAATAATTAAAATATAGAAATGTAGATACGTTTTTAAAAACATCAAAAATCAATTAAAATTCAATTCAAGAAGTTGTCAATATTGTCATCTAAGTTGCATTTCCATTTTTCTTCTTATTTATTTTAAACGGCAACTTGCATTTGACTGAAGAGATCCAGCAGCTATTTCGATCTTTTTCTATGCAGGGTCTAATCGCTTTAATTGCTTATGTACAAACTATTAGGGTGGCTTAGAGTGATGGCTAAAAGTAAACCTGTCCCCACTTTAATCCGATAAAACTTAATTTAATTGGAAAATTTTCTAGAATAATCCAATTTATTCGTGATTTTTCTACAATAATATAATCTATTAATTAACCATGAATAATTCTAATTTTTAGGGGTATTTGCCTAGCGTAAACTTGGGTAACCCGATAACCTGCTATAGTAGGTAATTCCTAAAAAAAATAAACTGAAAATTAATTTAAAATTAGTGAAAAATTTAGAAATTTTACATAAAAAATTCTAAATAATAAAAAAATTATATACTTCCTCCGTTTCATTTTAGTTGCACCATTGAATTTGACACATTTTTTAATGGCCGTCAAATCAGTATGGTAAAAGTAAGGATGATGTATGATTGATGGTAATATGTGGGGTAGAAATAAAAAAAATTATATACTTCCTTCGTTCCATTTTACTTGCAACATTTACCGTTTTTGGAAGTTTCATATTATTTGCAACTATTCATGGTTAATCAATAGATGGGATTATTGTAGGAAAATCACGAATATGTTGGATTATTCTAGGCAAAAATTTAATCATTTTTAAATGGGTGGGTTATAATCCGAAAATAATTTGGTTTTCGAAATCAAAAATTTATTCTTACTCAAGTCTAAACGTAAGTCCTTTCAAAAAAAAAAAAAAAAAGTCTAACCGTAAGTCCGTAACCCGGTGAATTTGATATCTTAAATCATTTTTCCGAAAAATTTCAAGGTTTTTAGTTTTAAGTTATTGTTTTTTGAGCGACAAAAATAAATGTGAACGCAAAATTGATTTGAAACCAACTAAAAATATCTATCTATCTTTACTATATACTAAAGTCATTATTTAAAAGACACATGTCATCTTTATATTAATTCATTTCCCTCCAAAATACATTTAATTTTATATTATTTATATGTAATTAAAATTCTTTATTTATGGCAATAAAAAATTGGGTAAGTAAAATTTGACCCATTAAATGTTAATCACGAATATTAAGGTTTGCTAAAATAATTCAAGTAAGAGAATATCAATCTATCTTAATATCTTATTTTTAGGTCTAAATAATCATCTTAATTACTTTTAAAGAATGAGAATCAAAGGAAAATATCTTATTTTTAGGTCTCAATTTTAAACTTTTAATATTTGAATTATTTATTTTCCAACTCATTAATACAATATTCAACCATTAATTTAAGTTTAAATAAAAAAATAACATTAATTAATTATTTAATTTGTTAGATTCTTTAATTTGACACTAAATTATATTGTGTTATAAGTTTTTAATTATTGTTGTGTTAAACAAGTATCTAAACTTATTATATGGTATATGTACTCATACACCGAAACAGAATATTAAAGTGTCAAGTAATCAATTCTAACATGTTAAATATGTTCATTTGGAAAATTTTTAAGAGTTTGTCATTTGTCATTTTTCAACTCATTTATTATATTGTATGATACATAATTCAAATAAAAAATTATATGTTTTTATATAAAAAAGAAATGTTGAAAAATATCAGCTAAGAAGGTAAGAAAATTATAGAACAATATCAAAGCATGATTTGCATATTTTGAAAAATATCAGCAAATAAGGTAAGGAAAACTATTAATCAATTCTAACCTATTAAACATATTCATTTGGAAAATTTTTAAGAGTTTTTCATTTGTCATTTTCCAACTCATTTATTATATTGTATGATACGTCATTCAAATAAAAAAAATTATGTTTTTATATAAAAAAGAAATGTTGAATGTTGTCACGGTATATATAATGTCGTATTAAATAATTATATCTTCAAAATGTGTAAGAATTCTCAATCGTCATACATAAACTTCATTTAATTACTCAATTAACAAAATTTTCCTACACTACTACATTTATTGAAAATATCATTTATGAAATCTCTTCCCAAAGTCATCAAAAATACACAAAAGCACTTATGACTTTAAAAACTTAAGATATTTATAAATGATATTATATATATACATAAATACACATAGAAGTATATATTCAAAAGATTAAATTGTAATTACTATAATACTTGATATTACGTGTATAAAAAATGTAAATTGATATGTTTAATTTCTCTTACACGTCAAATATTATTTTCTCTATATTTATTATAGTTAACAAATAACAAATTAATATCATGATAATAATTTAAACTAAATTTATTTATGTTTAAGAAATTATTTACTTTTTAAAAAAATTTTCGTGCTTGGTACAGGATTTAAGCTAGTTTAATCTGAAATCAAACAAATGAATTGCTGATATAATATTTTATTGTTATGCAAAAAGTAGTTTTATATACTTCTATGGAAACAAGTCTAGAACTATTCATCCGTGGATAACAATTGAAAATTCCATACACTCCAAAGAAATCATTATACGTTGACTTTTTTGTTTGTGGAATGCATAACCGTGACTTATAAGCTATGTCATTCATCTAATAGGACTTCCCTCCCACTTGTTCAAGCTAAGATATAATAGTAGTAATTTGTACATCCTTTATAGTATTAATTTAGATACTAGTTTTGGAGAAAAAAAAAATAAAAGAAAATTAAAGTGAAATATATCTTTTACGATTAATTCATATTACTATTTTATTGTGGATCAAGTTCTATATAGACTTATTCTTCAAGCTAAGATTTAATGGACTTTTACATAAATGTAAATTTATTTATAATGTCAAATCAAAATCAAGTCTCGTTACAAAATCGGATAAATATTGAATCTATTGATCACAAAAATAACATTATAATTAATAGAGCTCAAAATTTGACTTTTCAACTCACTAGCCCACAAACAAAGACTAAGTTCACTCTATATAAGGAACACATTATCATAACTTAGGTTGCATGCATGGGCATTATTTATTAAATAATCTCATGGAATTATCATGGGTTTTGATTGTTGTAACATCATGTACAATTGCAACAATCTTACTAAAACTTTCCTCAAATAATTGGAAACCCAAATCAAATAAATTAAAATTATTACCACCCGGACCTAAAAATGTGCCTATTTTTACCATGCTTATATGGTTAACAAGATCTCTTAAAGAATCACAAAGAGTTCTTAGAGAGCTTAGCTCTAAATATGGTCCAATTATCACCTTATCTTCCTCTTCTTCACGTACCGATATTTTTATATCAAGTCGATATTTGGTGTACGAAGCTTTAGTTAAGAAAGCTACTATATTTGCTGATCGTCCTAAGGAATTTCTTTCTAATTTACTTAATAGTAATAACCAACCATCTATTACATTAGCCAATTATGGTTCGTTATGGCGTCTTTTACGTGGTAACTTGACGTCTCAAATCTTGAATCCTTCTCGGATTAAAGAATTTGAGTCTGCTCGAACTTGGGTTCTCGACATTCTCCTTGATGAACTTAGGGTTTGCGCTTCTGGCACGAGTGGTTCCAACTCACATGAAGGTAACTAATTATAGATACTCTTTCTGTTTCTTTAAATTTTGTTTTTCCGCTAGAGAATTTTTCAATTTGAAAGAAACATATTTAAATAAGATTTTCGCAAATCTGTTACAAATTCTAAATAGTCGATACATACAAATTCTTATGAGACAGTGTCTTTTTGAAAGATCATCTCTAATTAAGTCGGCTCATAAAGGAAAATATAAAGTAAGCACTAATTCTTAAATGAGACGGTCTCTCACTGAGACCATCTCTATTGGCTGGCCCTATATACATTTTTTTGTCTTAAAATGATCACTGTTAGAGTATATAACATATCCTGGGACCTCAACCATCAGCTTAAGCTTTTGGTTGAGTTGGTTCCTTGACATGGTATCAGAAGCCAGGGTGACAAGAGGTCACAGGTTCGAATCTCAACCGCCCCTCATTTAAAGTGGAAAATTTAGCGCCATGTTTGAGGAGGGCATGTGCTGCATCCACACTTCTAGCCCAAAGGGCTCTCGTGTGAGGGGGCGTGTTAGAGTATATAACATATCCTGGGGCCTCAACCATCAGCTTAAGCTTTTGGTTGAGTTGGTTCCTTGACAATCACTTATAACGCTAAAGTGATAACTTATAGTTTTAATATAAATACTTTGTATAGTCTTAGAATAAATACTTGCATTCTAAGTCTTTGATTTGACAAACTTTAAACCTTTATAATATAACATTCTAAATTTGAAATGGATATTTTACGATTAGAGTAGGTGAGTAAAATATAAAATTAAGGGTTAGAGTAAGCGTTTTAAGAATTATAAGTGGCATTCTAAGTAGTGGAATGAGTGTTTTAGGGGTTGAAGTCGATAGCTAAAAAATTAAATCAAATCTCTAGAGAAGGAAAATTGAAGCTTGGAGTATAAGCTTTAAGTGTTAAATTTGACTTTTTAAGTCTCTAAATGGGTGTTTTAAGGCTTGAATTCGGCAAGTATAAAATTATTCTGGTTACAGATATGAAACGGCCGTTCTCAAGTTTTCGTGTAAACTTTTAATGTAATCATTTAAAAAATAAGGTAATTATATGAGTTCGTTAAAATTTGCAGGTGAAAAGAAGAAAGAAATAGTGAAGGTGAAGGAACACTTTCGTTATGCAATGTTCCACTTACTCGTTCTAATGTGTTTTGGTGACAAAATGGAAGAATCTAGAATCAAACAAATTGAATCCACTCTTCAAGAATTACTATCAGCTTTCTTCTCACGTTTTTGGGTTCTCAATTTTAGTCAACGTTGGTTGACTAAAATTATATTCCCAAATCGTTGGAAACAATATTATTCCATTAAGAAAAAACAACAAGATCTTCTTATCCCTTTTATTAGGGCACGTAAAAAATTTCATGAATCAACCAAAACAATTATAAATACTTGTTATTTGGACACCTTACTAAATTTAGAAATTCCTATAGATAGTAATAATACTAAAAATAGTAATAATGACCATGATCAAATAAAGAAAAAAAGGAAATTATTAGAAGAAGAAATTGTTAGTCTTTGTTTTGAATTTCTTACGGGTGGAACCGATTCAACATCGACTACATTAGAATGGGTAATGGCTAATATTGTGAAAAACCCGAAGATCCAAACGGATCTTTATGAAGAAATTAAAGGGTATATAGGGGAAAATGCAAAAAAAGTTGAGGAAAATGTACTTCCTAATTTATGTTATCTTAAGGCAGTGATTTTAGAAGGGTTAAGAAGACATCCACCTGGTCATTTTCTTTTGAACCATGGTGTGACCCAAGAGGTTCATTTGGGTGGGTATGTAATACCCAAAAATGCATCTATAAATTTTATGGTTGCGGATATGGGTCTGGATCCGGATGTGTGGGTGGATCCAATGGAGTTTAAACCTGAGAGGTTTTTGAAAGGGTGTGATCATATTAATGTGGATTACCATAGGGAATTTGTGGATGAAAATGGGGTTTTAAAAATGATACCGTTTGGAGCTGGAAGAAGAATATGTCCTGGACAAGGTTTAGCTTTGCTACATTTGGAATATTTTGTGGCTAATTTGGTGTGGAATTTTGAATGGAAAGGTGTGGATGGAGATGAGATTGATTTGTGTGAGAAACAAGAGTTTACTATTGTAATGAAGTATCCACTTCAAGCTCATATCTCCCCTAGGAAAATCATTTAAGAGATCAAAGAAGGAGAATTCATGTAGATGATCGATTATCTTTCGAACTCATCTATTAGTCTATGTAATCGTTTTTTTTTTTGGATTGATCAGGTATTAACATTATTGTTGTTGTCTTTAGTGTTTGAAGAAATAATTCTATGGTGATTGATCCTAAAACTAAATACTAGCCTTGCTATAATAAATTAATTTAAATATGTAAATGAAGTATATAATTAGTTTGATAATAAAGTTTGATATTATTGGTGTGGTTACTTTTAAGCAATTTTTTAATATCAACTTTTCATAATTGTTAAAAGTCATATGTTATTGTTTAATAATGTTATTTATATTAAAAAAAACTTAAACGTTGAGTTTTAATATAAACTAAATTATCGCTTAGTTTGAACATGCTATATTACATATTCAATAAAGCTACACAACAACATCAGCCTTTAAGTTTCGAATACGCTCCTATAAATATATTTAAAATTTATAAAAATAAGTAAAAACAATTTCATTAGAAATTTAACTTATTTATTTAGCCTAGGAGAAATTTGTGCATGGAGTGGATTCTTCATGACAACAGTAAATTCTTGGATTTCAGACAAATCAACCTCATAACCTTCCACTTCTTTCCATTCAAAGTTCCAAACCAAATTAGCCACAAAATACTCCAAATGTAGCATGGCCAAGCCTAGTCCCGGACATATACGCCTGCCCGCGCCAAAAGACATCATCTTAATTTCGCGATTTCCTGTAAGATCGAATTCTTCACAATTTTCGTCTTCTGATAACTCTAAAAATCTTTCGGGTTTGAACTCTGTCGGGTTCTCCCAAACGTCAGGATCCATATTCATATCCGCGACCATGAAATTTATGATTGAATCTTTAGGCACAAAATAGCCACCCAACTCTGTGTCATGTGTCACACTATGTGGTAAAACAAAGTGTCCTGGGGGGTGTCTTCTTAGCCCTTCTAAGACTATAGCCTTGAGATAAGGCATTTTCGACAATTCATCTTCGCAAACTTCTTCGACTTCTTCTCCAATTACGCGTTTGATTTCCTCGAAAAGTTTAGATTGGATTTTAGGGTACTTAACAAGATTTGCCATGATCCATTGTAAGGCGGTTGAGGTTGTATCAGTACCAGCAGTTAGGAATTCAGAACAAAATGAAACTAGTTGCTCTTCTGTTAACTTTTTCTTGGTGTCACCTTCTGGGATCTCAAGTGCCAACAAGCTATCCACATAACAATTAAACAACCTGCGACGAATTTATGATGAAATGACTCGTTAAATCTCGTGTATTTTTTATTTATGTGAAGATGTAAAGGTTAGCTATTGTTGTTCTTGTTCCTTGACTTTTATATATCGCTCTTTCACTCGTTTTCTATCTTTCTACCTTCTTATTTTTATTTATATTTAATTATATGTAGTTTATTTATTTATATTTATTGTTTAGGGTCAAGCTTGTCTTGTAAGTTGCAAGGTTGCTAGTAGTTGCAGGATTCACTCTTTTTAAGGATTTTTTTTGAATCGAGGGACTCTTTGACCACGTCATTCTTTATGGGTATAGGTTGCAGTCTTCCTTTCCTCCTCAGACCCTGATAGTTTATATGAGAAGGATACACTGGCTGGGTATGATGATGATGATATCCGACTCCCCTCAAAGTCTTTGTAGGTGAGAGCCATTCAGTGATTGAGTAACGGAATGGGTGGGAACACAATTTTTCAGCCCCTCTTGTATGTGATTGTCTCACGGTAAGACGACCTCAAAACAAGAAGCATATAAGTTAAAAGTTTCTATTATTAGGCTGTTTAACTCAAGTATGAGGCATGTCTCACCGTGAGGAACTTTTTTTTTTAAGCTAAAATCCAAAAATATTTGGATATATAAGAGCTCCCCCAAACTATTTGGAAAAATAAGCTTATTGCAGTTCGCAGTTACTAACTGCGAACAGAGAGCTTAATGGGCTGAAGGTTGGGTTTTGGGCAGGGTTTGTGTTTCATTTCTGTTCGTAGTTACTAACTGCGAACAAACCAAAAACATGAAAAAAGTCTGTTCGCAGTTACTAACAGCGAACTGACCTTTTTCATGTTTTTGGTCTGTTCGCAGTTAGTAACTGCGAACAGAAATGCGACACTTATAACATTCCAGTAGCTCACATTCGAGGCCATTTCTCTCTTTTCCTCTTTCACAAACAAACCCTAATCCTCTAAATTCTATATTGTTATCAACCTTTATTTCCTTAGATATTATTGTTGAATTTGCTTATTAAAGGTATGTTTATTGGGTCATTGAACTAATTTCCTTTTAATTTTTATAGTTCTAAGTTCTTCTAGTAATGTTAATTTTGCTTCTTATGCAGGAGTTGAACTTATACATACTTCTTTATGCACATTTGAGGTAATTTTATAAACATTTAAAAACTATGGATTGTCCTTTGATGTGTAGATGGAATGGTGTTATTGTTGAAAATAATAATGTAGTGATATATCAAGGTGGAAGTTTAAGACCAATTGTTGCAAGAATTGATATGTCTCTTTGTGAGTTTGTTGAGTTGTTGTATAAAGTTTGTGGTTTTGATAGACATATGGTAGAATTAAGACTGAAAATGAAATACCCTACTAGCCAATCGACATCTACCGTTGTGTCACTTGAGGATGAGTACTCAATGAATGCTTTGTGGGCTCTTGTTAGGAATTTGGGATGTACTAGTACGGAGATATTTATTGAACAAGTCCCTATAAATATCAATGAAAATGTCCCTTCTCCGGCTCCATTCATGCAATCATTCACTGGAATGATGGAGCATTTATCTCAATTTGATCGCCCTCCTTCCCAAATGTTCACTCCTGTGTCTCTAGCACCTGACCCAACTAATAATGTTAGAACCGAATCAAGTTCTAGCCCACAATACCACGGTTCTATTGAACAATATGTGTTCAATGAGGAAGAAACTTATCTTGATAATGAGAGAGTAAGTAATGATGGAGGGCTTGACTGTGATGAGGGAGATTATGACGAAGATGGTTTAAGTGATGAGGGAGATTATGATGAAGATGATCTGAGTGATGAAGGAGAAGAGAATGATGAAGGGGTTGAACGTGAACAACAGTTAGTGCTTGTTAATATAGGTGACAATGTTCAACCTACACAGACCACATCGTCTTCTGTTCCTTTTTATGATCAATTAGAAGAGGATGTAGAAAGAGGTGATTGGACTATGGGGGCTCAAAATTCATGTAGTCTTGAGGGAGATGAATTTGTTAAGGGTATGGAGTTTTCGAGCAAGAAAAATTTGATTGAAGCGGTGAAGAGTTATTGCATCAAGGCTAATCAATCATATACTTGTCGAACGTCTAACAAGAGTGTGGTTGATTTAGTGTGTCCCAATTCTTATGGTTGGAAACTTCGTGCTCGCCAAAAGAATAGTGATTGGACTATAGTGACTTATAAAGGTCCACATACTTGTGTTAGCGACAACCATAGCTTGGGTGCACGCCATTTGAATTCAGCTATCATTGGTCATTTTATCAAAGAAAGTGTTCGGGTGGATCCAACTCTTAAGGTTGGTGTGATCATTGAGATGGTAAACACAACGTACCATCACAAAATTAGTTACTTCAAAGCATGGACTCGAAAGCAAGCTGCAATCGCAGATATTTATGGTAGTTGGGAAGAGTCATATGAGCGTCTCCCACGTTACATGCAAGCTTTGAGAGATGCACACCCAGGTATGGCTGTGGAATGGGTATACAAATCAGAGCGCCCTGTGTAAATGTTTTCAAAAGGTTATTTTGGGCATTCAAACCTTGCATTGATGGATTTGCGCATTGCCTTCCTATACTTGTCATTGATGGTACTCATTTGTATGGAAAATACAAAGGAAAGCTACTAACGACTATTGGCATCGATGGGAACAATCAACTTATGCCATTAGCATTTGCTCTTGTCGAAGAAGAAAATGTTGATAGCTGGTCATGGTTTATGGCATGTATTCGACATCGGGTCACCAACAGAAGAGGTTTATGTGTTATATCTGATCGTCACCCTAGAATTATAGCTGCCATGAATGATGTCGATAGTGGGTGGACCCTCCAGATGCATACCATCGCTTTTTCATTCGCCATGTTGCTTCAAATTTGAATACTCATATAAAGAATGTTGAGGTGAAGAAACTGTTTATTGCTACTGCTTTTCAACGAAAAAGACAAAAAGCAAGCAAAGATTTAAGGCGCATTCGTCATATGAGTGAACAGGCTTTTGCATACATAAGTGAGATGGATATGGAGAAATGGTCAATAGCATTTGACGGGGGTCACCGATATGGCTATGCTACCACGAACATGGCTGAGGTCTTCAACGGCGTCATGAAAGGTGCTAGATTCCTACCCGTTGTAGCTATTATTGAACTTACTTTTTATCGTGTGAACAAGTGGTTCGTGAAAAAAAGGAAAATAGCTAGAGAACGACTTGCTTCTAATCATCCGTACACTGTCTATGTTGAGAGGAAAATAGAAGCAAATCGATGTAAAGCACGATATCATAGCGTAGAGCCATTTGACATAACAAATGGCAAATACGAAGTCACAACCGAAAAAGGCGAACGAATAAAGCGCAAAGGCGGCAAGCGTTACACTATTAACTTTACAAATCGCACTTGCACTTGTAAAAAAGTTCGGGTTTTCCACTATCCTTGTTCACACGTGTTAGCTGTATGTTCTGCATATAGCTTATCTGAAGACACTTTTGTTGATCAGCGTTTTCACACAACTAGCTACATGAGGACTTATGAGCCTCAATTTGAACCTATGCTTGACTCTACTCAATGGAGGGAATACAATGGCCCTCGTCTGATTGCTGATACTAGTAGAGTACGATCAAAGGAACGTCCACGGTCAAAGAGATTGCGTAATGAGATGGATGATCGTGCGGATAGAGGTCTCAAATGTGGCATATGCAATGGCACAGGACATAACAGGCGTAGTTGTGCACAACGCCAACGTGGTTAATTAGTGTACTTTTTTAGTTGAACACTTTTTTGTTGTATTTGTATTTTGGACGATGAATTATGTATTTTAAGTATTTTAATTAAATTCTTTGATGTTTACATATAATTCGTTACCTTAACTTAATTATATTGAACATGTAAGAAATGGGAAAATGGAGAATGCCTCGCAAAACAAAGCTACTGGTTTTTTATTAAGGCATCAGGTCTGTTCGCTGTTACTAACTGCGAATAGACCAAAAATGCAAAACAGGTCTGTTCGCAGTTACTAACTGCGAACAGATAGTTTTTGCATTTTTTGGTCTGTTCGCTTTTACTAACTGCGAACGGACCTGATGCCCAAAAACCAAGCCTTCAGCCCATTAAACTCTATGTTCGCAGTTAATAACTACGAACAGGTCAAAAGCTTATTTTTCCAAATAGTTTGGGGGAGCTCCTATATTTCCAAATATTTTTGGAATTTAGCTTAAAAAAAAAAGTTCCACCGTGAGACCGTCTCATTCAAGAATTTGTAATTTATATAAGGTGCTCTTATAGTTGGCCTAGCCCATGACCCACCTTTAGAAGCTAGAAACTAGCAAATTACCTGTTGATCTAGACGACCTTAAAAGAAGAAGCACATAAGCTAAAAGCTTCTATTATTGGGCTATTTAACCCAAGTATGAGGCATGTCTCACGGTGTGACTGTCTCATACAAGAATTTGTAATTCAGATAAGATGCTCTCATAGTTGGCCTAGCCCATGACCCACCTTTAGAAGCTAGAATTAAGCTAAAAAGTTTAATAAAGAAAACAAAACTAGCAATTTACCTGTTCTGATCACAAGGGAACTTAGCCTCCTTAAGAAGGTTCATCCTTGATCTAATCTTAGGAATGAACAGGTCTTCTTGTTTCTTTTTCATGTCAAACAATTCGTTCCAACGACTACGAAGCAAAAACCGAGTAAACGAAGGCCAAACATTGAGTATTTGAAATCCATTAAAGGATGTCAGCAATCTGTGCTGAATTGCTTCAATCTCTTTAATCTGATATTCATCCAATTTATCCCCAAAACACATAAAAACAAGCAAACAGAACATGGCAAACCGAAAATGATCCATCACCCTAACACCAACAAAACGATCTGAATTTTCGAGATTATTAACAAGAATATCAAGTGCCCATTTTCGGGCATGCCCAAAATCCTTAGCCTTAGAAGGATGCAGAATCTGAGCAGTCAGATTTCGTCTAAATAATCGCCAATTAGGCCCATAACTCGCTGAGCTTATATTGTGCTGATTACAAGACATAATCTTAGATGTAAGAAGTGGCTTAGGACGGTCACCAAATACCGCCCCATTTTGAACTAAGGCCTCGTGAGCCAAAGAACGACTAGAAATGAATATGACAGGAAATCGACTCATGGGAACACTCATTATTGGCCCGAATTTGGAGGCTAGTCGTCTGAGTGCTGCCTCGCGTTCTGTGAATGGCATACTGAGCCATTGTACGCGGCTAATGATGCCATAACCGCGAGGGCCTGGAGGATGTTTCGGTTTTGATTTTGATTTTGATTTTGGTTTGGTTAACATCAATGAAACAAAACTAAATACTAGAACAGCAATACATGTTGTTACAATGATCATAAACCATGCTTCCATTTTTTTGTGTGTTTGATTTTTTTTTTTTTTTTTCTGTTGATTTTATTCTTTTAAATTCTAAGGATTGTTTCTCAGCCATGTATTTTTGATATCTACTTAAGCCCATCAGAATTCTAGAAAATAGAAGATATTAGAGTGTGGTCATTGTTGGCCCATGTAGGGATACAAACTACATATAGAAAGACAAAATATAAGATCATAGGATAGCTTTTATCTAGTTATTTTCAATCTTTAGAATCCTTGCAATATGTCCTACTATTTAAAATAAGCAACAAAAAAACTACTATTTTTATTAATTTTTTTTATTTCATTAACAGTGTAGGCTGTGAAAAAAGAAAGGTTAGACTTAGAATGGAACCCAGGATTTTACTTGGAAAAGAAATACTTACTCCAACCGATAAAAATCGATTCTTAATTTTTTTATTAACCTTATTATACCATTATGATAATAACTCCACTTAGTGTTTTTTGTAAATTATAGTATTAAATATCTAGATTATTTCACTAAATGTAAATCAATAAATAACAATCCTAGATTGCTAGTACATTATTTATTATAAATTAAATAATAATTCTATTAACTACATAATTAAATAATACTTATATTTTACTCATATTATTATCAATAAAGTAATACCTCATTATAATACTTTATAATTAAACCATAATACTCGATTATTAAGAATCAAAAAACTTAGTACCCACTTATTACCTCTAAATCAATAGCACCATTCAACTCAAATGTTAAATTTGTGAGAACTTTTTGAGTCAATTAGTGTTATTCTGATAGTACATATAGAGTAATGCAAATTCTTGTAGGAGACGGTCTTACTGTGAGACATGTCTCATACTTCAGGTAAATAGCTCAATAATAGAAACTTTTAGCTTTTGGGCTTCTTGTTTAAAGGTCGTCTCAACATGAGACGATCTCATACAAGAGGGGCTGATAGAGTAATTATTTGATATTTCTATTTGGCCCTTTTATTTTATAAAAAAAATCCAATAATTCTTGATGATGTGTCTTGTAATACATGTTTAATTAAGTTGGCAACCTTATTTTTCAAATGATAGATTTGTCCCCAAGGCAATATTATTGTTAACATTTATTTTTACTAATAAAAAAGAACAATGAATGAGAATACTAAAAGACAGGGCAGTTTATGTGCTTTAGCCTAGGAGAAATGTGGGCATGGAGTGGATTCTTCATAATAGTAGTAAATTCTTGGTTTTCAGACAAATCAACCTGATTATGTTCCACTTCTTTCCATTCAAAGTTCCAAACCAAATTAGCAACAAAATACTCCAAATGTAGCATGGCCAAGCCTAGTCCCGGACATACACGCCTACCCGCGCCAAAAGACATCATCTTAATTTCGCGACTTCCTGTAATATCGAATTCTTCACACCTTCCGTCTGCTGATAAGTGTAAGAATCTTTCGGGTTTGAATTCTTTTGGGTTCTCCCAAACGCCAGGATCCATATTTATATCCGCGACCATGAAATTTATGATCGAATCTTTAGGCACAATATAGCCACCCAACTCTGTGTCATGTGTCACACTATGTGGTAGAACAAAGTGTCCTGGGGGGTGTCTTCTTAGCCCTTCTAACACTATGGCCTTAAGATAAGGCATTTTCGACAATTCATTTTCGCAAACTTCTTCGACTTCTTCTCGAATTACGCCTTTGATTTCCTCGAAAAGCTTAGCTTGGATTTTAGGGTACTTAACAAGATTTGCCATGATCCATTGCAAGGCTGTTGAGGTTGTATCAGTTCCTGCATTCAGAAATTCTGAACAAAAACTCACTATTTGCTCTTCATTTAGTTTTCTCTTGATGTCACCCTTTGGGATCTCCAATACCAATAAGCTATCTACATAACAGTTTACCAACCTGCAACCACAATTTTGAAAGTGATTTTCAATTTTCAATGGAAATAATGATTTACAGTTCTTTGATTTCGAATTATAATGGATTGTACAGAAATTACTTGTAAAATAATGTACAGTTATTATTTGTGTGAAGTTGTAGATGATATCAGCTATCAGGGTTTATTGCAAAACAACTAAGGTAAAAGTAATGGACAATCCCAGTATCCCTCACAAGGCAGGGTCCGGGATGAGGGGTTTTCTTTTTCTGAAAGAGGCAAACATACCATATCGGTACCCTTCAAGGAGGGAGTAAAGAGGGATGTGCACAGTCAAGAAACCCATCAGCTGATATCTGCACCCGGTAGGGTTCGAACCCCGAACTTTCTGCTCTACATGCAGATGCTCTATTCATTGAGCCATAAGCGCTTTTGATTTATCACAAAACAACCTCTTTTGTTTTTCACGAGTAAAGTTGCATTCATCTGAACTTTTAGATCTTGCATAGATGGGAGCTAGTTAATGACATTGGAGTAACGTAATAGTGAGGCAGACACAACTAGAAAGGTGTCGAAGTTGTTGGCCTAATTGTTTGTGCGATATACAACTGTGACAATTTCTCATAATTTCCAATAATAGGCCTGACAATGAAAAGACATAAGAAATTAAAGTAACAATTTACCTGTTCTTCTGATCACAAGAGATTCTACCCTCCTTCTGAAGGTGCTTCCTTGATCTAATCTTCGGAATCAACAACTCATCTCGTTTCTTCTTCATGTCAAGAAGCTCATTCCAACGACTGCGAAGCAAAAACCGAGTCAAAGATGGCCACACATTGAGTATCAGAAAGTGATAAAACGATGTCAATAACCGGTGTTGTATTGCTTCGATCTCTTTAATCTGACACTCTTCCAACTGTTCCCCGAGACACATGAACACGAGCAAGCTGAACATGGCAAACCGAAGATGATCCATCACCATCACAACATCAGAATGATGTGCACCACTTGAATTTTTCAGACCGTCAGTAAGTATATCAAGTGCCCATTTTCGGGCATGCCCAAAATCCTTAGCCTTGGAAGGGTGCAGGATCTGAACAGTCAGATTTCGCCTAAATAATCGCCAATTAGGCCCATAACTCGCTGAGCTTATATTATGTTGGTTACAAGTCATAATCTTATCAGTAAGAAGTGGCTTAGGACGGTCAGCAAATACCGCCCCATTTTTTACTAAGGCCTCGTAAGCCAAAGATCGACTAGAAATGAATATTACAGGATATCGATTGATGGGAAGATTGATGATTGGCCCAAACTTGTGGGTTAGTCGTCTAAGTGCTGCCTCGAGTCCTGTACATGATGTACCGAGCCATTGTAGTTGTGTGATGATGCCATAGCCTTGAGGCCCTGGAGGAAATCTCGATTTGGATTTCGCAACGATCAATGAAACAAAAGGCTTAAGCAGAGCTGCAATACATGCTGTTACAATAATGAACACAAACCATGCTTTCATTTTAGCAGTGTGTTGGTGTTAGATTTCCTCACTTAACTTATATGTAATAATAGGGGAAAATTCAACACAACGACCACTGAAACAAATTTATTATTCCCCTCCCTTTTTTAAAGTTATTCTCATTTGCCGTTGTTCTATTTGTTGTTCTGCTAACGAATCGTTATATATATATATATATATATATATATATATATATATATATATATATATATATATATATATATATATATATATATACTAGTGTAGAATCCCGTGCAATACACGGTTTTTTTAAAATCGACATATACAAACAGATGATATTTAAAAAATAAAGCTAAATATATTATGTAGTACAAAAACTCAATTTCGACGGCTATATGTATAAACTAACTCTGTATTTTTTGAAATTGTAAGCAATATATTATGCAATATATTATATTTTCTAGTTTACTCAATTTAATTATAAATATTTGCTAGTAAGAAAATACTTTAATGATTGATATATTGATCAAGATTAAATGTCAAATTATTTTTCTTTAGCCAATAAATAAATTCTATTTATCAAACTCTTTTTAGTTGTCACACTTGAAAATTTTCAAATTTCATAGTATAATGTATGTTTTTTTAAGATGATGCATATAATTTTATAAATAATCAACTATTTATCAAACTCTTTTTAGTTGTCACACTTGAAAAGCATATAATTTTATTATAAGGGCAAAATTTTTTTTTTAGAATAATATGTTGCCCCTTATAAACACTTGACATTTGGTAATCTCTTGAGGAGATGACATGTGGATTTTTACAGTTCTTTTAATAAGATATATATATATATATATATATATATATATATATATATATATATATATATATATATATATATATATATATATATATATATATATATATATATATATATATATATATATATATATATATCACAAATTTTAAACATAATTAACCTTTTATAACCCCATTTTAATTTTTAATAATGTTTATCGTTTTCACATATTTTTGACTAACTTTATTTAACATTTTTATATTGATTATGGTTCCCACATGTTTTCCCCTAACTTTATTTGAATATTTTTTTCAATAGTTGTCGTGTTCATATTTTTTTTCACTAACTATATTTTAATACTATTTTTTAATATTTATAGTCCCTACTTTTCCTCCATCAAATTTATTATTTAATTAAATAATGTATCCAACATCTAAAAAATTCTATTTTTCTTAAATTTTGTGAATATTTCTTATGGGAACAACTTTAACAAACGAGAGGAGTTTAGTTGTTCATATGACCGACTCTAATATTTTGGGATAAGTGTTGTAGAAATTATATTGAGAATTCAATATAATTAGTGAAAGCATTCAACTGTTATTGCTGATAAATTCATTATGAATATTAAATATACTGCCAGTAGTGTGGTAAGGCAGTAATGGCACAGGTATGGGTACAAAAATTAAAACTTTGTTTAGCCTCCATCCACTTGTATTTCATCATTGATTTCATAAGTCATCCAATTATTTTAATTAAACGTTCATGCGTAAAAATATATTAATTAATTAATATTAATAAATTCAAAGATAATTGTTCATTTTTTAGTCAAAAATTTATTTATTTAGGTTTTGAATTAATTGATTATCGTAAACATTTTATTTATTTTAAGTTGTAGTTAATCAAAAATCATTTTAAAAAATTATTATAAGAATAAGAATACATATATTTGACTTTGAAATCGCCTATGACACTTGATATCGTGAATATCAAGTATCAACCATCACAATATCCAAAAAGAGAACAAACAAAATAACATAGAGGTGTGCAACATAAGAACTTTTGAATGAATAAACTTTTGTTAATAAAAAATTTAAGAAAATTTGCAAATTATTAAACTATTTTCAAAATAAGTAAACATCCCATTAATATTTACTTAATTAGATGAAGTTATTATACATATAATCCAAAATAATAACTTCAATACATTATAAATAATTAAATATTAAACTCAAAATTTAATAAATAATTCAACGTGAACTTAAACTTAAGTTTAAATAAACTTAAAAGCTACTACATCTTAAAAACAAAATTAATTATTGTGTGGTTCAAAAGACGACTCCGTAGAAGAACTATTTAATATATTAGTAATGTTAGTGACCGGCACCTGACAGTAGAGATACAGGTGAGTGAATAGTTACTCTCTTTTAAAAAAGGATTGGCCAGTCTGATTTTCTACTATGTGTTCTATAGTTAATATTTGAACTTTTAGCATGAAAATTATATCTTTTATATGGTTGATCTGTTATGTGGAGTGATATTAAAAGATCATGCTTCTTCTCCCAATATTGTAAGCAGGAGACAATTGGATCTCTGCTATGTTTTTAGACGAGTTGTCATTGAGGTATCGGCTACTTCTCCCAATAAAAACATGGCCCTAGAGTTAGGGTGCACCCTCCGAACTAGATACTTAGTTGACTCTTTTCTCTTCCGAGAGAGGCAATTGAGAAAAGCAAGCATAGGTTCGCATTTGTGTCAGTCCTGATCCGATTTGGTTCTAAATCAATGCACAAACCAAGTCTTTGATTAAAAGGTAGAAAAAATGAACATGATTGGAGCCCTAGTAGGGAGAGGGGGTGAGAATGAATTGATCCACCTTCCATGTTTGGAAAATGATCCGTTCTAACGAGCTTTGGCAAGTGTTGCAAAACGAGGGGGGCAGAGATAGCCAATGGAGATCAGCTATCAACGAAAAATGTATGTAATTGTTAGCATTTCATGAATGCATATGTTAGACTAAAGTTGTAACAACAAAGAAAAATGTAATTGTTGGCAAGTTGTAACAACAGAGAGATTCAGAGATAGCCCCAGTAGAGATCCGTTTCGATAGTAAAATGCATATGTTCGACAACAAAGAAAATCAACAGTTTTGACAAGTATTACAGATCAAATCTCTCATTCATGAATGTATTAGGCTATTATTAGCCTCGAGCAAGAAAAAGTTGTAACAAAAATCGAACTCATCAGTTCCAGTTATATACTGGATTACGCAGTCGATCAATCTCAAAACTCTATGGTTTTGTAACTTATGCAAGCACAAAAATATACTGACGAACTTGCCACAAAAAAGACTTCTGAATAATGCGACGCTAATCCATGACATATTTTCCTCTGTAGCTAAATAAGTCGTAGTATAACAATTCCATGGAGAGGAAAAGGACACTAACTAGATTTCCGATGAATCAATTGTGATTGCTGCTCACATAAAATCATAATCGTCAACATCGTCGTAGGCATTAACAACAAGATCATCATCAGGTTTATCAACATGAAGCTGCTTCTTCTTTAAGCCTACAAAAAGGACGGAGAAAAAAATTGTGAAAAAAGGTGATTACGAACTTAACAAGTTCAGAAATCGGAGAAGTTTAATAAATGAACCATGATGAGGCTAACCAGAAATGGCTCTGATAAGGCATACACAAGACATGCAGAGCAAACCATTGCAAGATAATTTATAACCACACAAATACCCTTATTATAGCTTAATCTTAATCTTAATTATTAACTAATTTGTCCAAGCCTCTCGAAATTTGTATGCCATTCTATAGCAATCTCAACATGCATGTTTACACCAATAGCCCAAATGTTTGAAAATTTCATTGCTCAACTCCATCTCAGAAGACAACATATTACATGTATAACATGGAAACAAACCGTGATTTGGAGGAGGAGAAGGTTGCGGGTTTAAGGATGGTTAGACTAAATTTCCCTTTAAAGAGAGCATAAATGAAATTATTTAGGCAAACTCTAAAGGAAACGTTAAATTAGTGAGCATGTAAGCTATACAGCACCATACACTAAGAATTTGGCAAAGGACCAAAAACATTCTCTTACTTAACAAATACTACATCCGTTCCATTTTACTTGCAACACTTACCAATTTTGGAAGTTTCATATTACTTGCAACATTACTATTTTTGGCAAAATAATCTACTTATTTTATCCTCACTTTATTCCTACCCCGCTATCACCATCAATCATACATCGTCCCATTAATTATTTAATATACCCACAAGTCACAACCACTATCTACTTATAATAATTTTTTTTTATTTCTACCCCACATATCACCATCAATCATACATCATCCCTACTTTTACCATACTGATTTGACGACCCTTAAAAAACGTGTTAAACCCAATGGTGCAACTAAAATGGAACGGAGGAAGTATAAAGCAAGCAGATAGATTTGTAGAAACTGACAGTGTAGTCCAAGGTAAGCTAATAAGATGATACTCCCTCCTATTCAATTACATTGTCCACTTTCCTTATTTGGTAAAGTCTCTTTACTTGTCCACTTTCTATTTTTGGCAAAACTTTTTACCTAAATACCCCCAACTATCCCAACTTATATTATTTAATAATACCCCACCTACCACCTTTTCACTTATTATATTCATTTAAAATACCCCACTACCATCTTTTCAATTATTATAATCACTTAAAATACCCCACTACCACCTTTTCAATTATTATAATCACTTAAAATACCCCACTATAATTTTTTCTTAAAATCCGATCCAAACCCAAAGTGGACAATCTAATTGAATAGGAGGGAGTATTACTCATTATGTATTCATCATATAAAATGTCTCCACTCCAACCAAATGCCCTAAGGGCATGTTTAGGAACGTGAATTTGAATTAGAAATATTCATATTTGGCCCAAATTTATGCTTTTGGGAAGTGGAAGAGTTTAAAATTGGAATTAACAATTTCAGCAGAATTCCAATCGTTATAATATTGGCCCAAATATGAAAATTTGTCAATTACAATTACAAAACATCTTTCTTGTCTTCTAAACTCAATTCTTCGATAATTACCCTAATTATGAACCCTTACTTAACCTCGTCTATTATATCTTTTCCGAATAAATCTTCTCTAATCTTTGTTACTTCAATCTTTGTAATTTGTCTTTGTTCATTAATCAATCTCATTATCCTCTCTCCTTAAGGGAATGGTTATACGAATACTACATAATGGAATTTGTAGCAAAAGAATGGCTATCTAAGTGATTGCCGAGGAAAAGTGGTTATATGTTGTCGACAAAATCATCGGAGAAATTGGTGGTTGAGAGGAGTTTCTAGTGAATGAGTGATTTCCTTCTTTGCCAAATTCTTAATCACACTTCTTTCTGATTTAAATTTGTAATTGTTATTGAATTTCAGTAAAATTAGAATGGGGTGATTCTTTTATCAATTCACTTTTCCTAATTCATTTTCAACTTATTCATAACTAGAAAATATAATCTCTCCAAAGAACCTTTGAAATTTGAAATTGCGAAATTAGAAACTCCAATGTTTGATGTTTTCCTAACACAAAATTTGTTTTAGCAGTTCATAAGTTGCAATTCCAAATTTCAAATCCAAATTTATAAATGAATCTTAATTCTCAAACACAACCTATAAGAATTATCATAATATTCCAAAAGTTCATTCTTCTTGCTCCTCTAGGAAACTATAACTACAGAAAAACATTTGAAGTTAAGAAACACGCACTCAAAAGTGCAAATAAATGGTTTAGGTCGCTCAAGATAGCCGAAAATATCACAATGATGCAGCAACAGGGTGAAATAATTGTCGATTAGTCGTATGCCTAATATCAGTTAAAACCATGAGACATCCCTTGAATTGGCCTTAAACGTGGGTTTTTACATATTTATGATGCGTAGTTTTTGTTAAGTAAATTTGAACATTTATGAGTCGGCCAATACACATGTCTTGTTTTACAACAAGGGACAAACAAGTCCCTCTACAAAAAATGTTGTTCCTTCAAGCGTTCTTATTTCCCCAAATGATCAAAATTGACACAGTTTTCAAATTGGCATAGATGCATCATTCCAGCAAGCAACTACCAAATGCAGCTTATTTAAATCTATACACAGGGATGCTGGAAAGATGACTAACATCAATATAACTCCAAAGTCCTACACACTACTTGTCCAAAATTTTTGAGAGTTCACTTAAGATCAAATGTGGTAATCACATAACCAGCCTCACACAACCAGAACACCGACTTAAAATTACTCCCTACCTAAATCAACCCCACTTCAGTTGAACATATTGATTCATTTTAATTTTTAATTAAAGTAGACAAAATCCATGATTATTGGTATGTATCAAAGATTTTTTACACAAGTTCCATATGGAAGCGTACCTGTTTTCTTTTTACCAGCATTGGCCTCTTTCTCTGCCTTCAGTTTTTCATTTGCTATTGCTGTAATTGAAGAGGCAACTTCCTTCGCATCAGAAGCTTTCAATGAAGTCATTGAAAGTCTCATCACTGCCTTCAGCAACCCAATATAATGGTAACTTTTCTGCATTGAGATTTAAAACATAGATAGATGATCAGAAAAATTCCAATACTGACATCCACCAACAAGAGATTACAGAAAACATTTCCTAAAAATATGGAGAAAAGGATGGGTCACTAAGAACACACTTCATGTAGACGAAGCCTTTGAGAAACCAGTTCAGCATATTCTAAAAAGTCACTTTCAGATTTGGGTATAATATTGTCAAGACTCTTGATTTTATTATTCTTCTCATCACTTGTTCCGGCAAACAGCTCGGTTGTAGATTTATAATCTGCTTCCTCCACCAGCCTGCAATCAAAAAATAATTCATCAAACAAAAATAGAATTAAAAAAAAATGACGTCCTTAATCAAAAAATCTTCCAAAAAGGCAATTAATATAAAGAGATATTAAAAAGATAGTTTCACCATACTATCTAGGAAGCAATTCACAGGAAAATCAACTACCAATCGTGATAGCATATACAAGAATACTAATCTAAATCTAAAGGAGTAAAATGCACCACGAACTTCCTGCACCAAATCTAAAATGGTTACATAATTTTCTCAAAATGATACGGAGATTGACCTAATTAGCTCTCAGAAATTTCTGATTTACATAGCAAAAGTTTGATCTTTGCACAAAAACTCAACTCAGTGTAAAAGCCTTGAACAAAAGGACATACCAAGTCTAGGGTAAACATTTTACTTGTAGCGGTCTTGGTAGAAGTGATATAGTATATTACAAGTATTATTTTCCAATTTCAGTCAATGTCTTTCATGTTTAAACTAAATATGGTTTATTTCAAAAAATAAAAAATAAATAAAAAATAAAAAAATAAATATGGTTATTATTGATTTTTAGTCTGTAATAATGGAAAATTCTATTGAAAACTTACACGGACAACCATCAAGTTGAAGTTGCAAGTCAAATAGTAATCTTTTAAAGATGAAACAAATGATTATACTATGCATACTAATCACTGATCCATGTCAAACATAAATGCTTGAAGAAAATCAAGTGTTAAAAGGCATTGAAGTTCAAACATAATAGATATCACCAAAAGAAATAACAATGACCTATTGGTGAACAAGTAGGTATTAGGGAAGATTGAATGAAAAAAAGAAAAATTGTCGAGAATAATCCCTACTTTACGTTTTCCTGTAAATAACTCATACTTTTGATTATTCATGCATAATCCGAACTTTGCAATATTTTTGCTCACAGCACCCCCCTCCTCAAAGTGACCGGGTATAGCAGGTAAAGGTCCGTTTGTGACCTGTTTTCTACCTTATAGTTGTTGCCTTCATCTTCCTCTTTGATACCTCAATTTCTCCATTGTTAACCCAAACCTTAGGAGAGAGAAAGTTCAAATTATCCATTTACTTTTTTTTTCCTCTTTTTTTTACAAAAATGAATTCTCGTTGTTCTTCGGCATAAAGTAGAGGTTCAAATTTGAATGAGTGAAATGTGAGCATGGATTTGTTGCAAAATTGACAATAGCGAAGAAGGGTTTTCGTGCTAGAGAACGGTTCTATTCATGTCCAATATGGTATGTACGTATTTATTTATACTTTATTGTATACATCTATTGAATTTCATATTATAATTTGAAGAACATTTCTAATGGTAGGATGCCGATTACATATTTTTTTAAGTGGGAAAGTGATGTGGTTTCCAAAGAAAATAAAATTGAAACATTGGATTGCTTAGATTGATTTGAACTTTCTTTCTCCTAAGGTTTGGGTTAACAATGAAGAAATGGAGGTAACAAAGAGGAAGATGAAGGTGGTAGCTATAAGGTAGAAAACAGGTCACAAAACGGATCTTTACCTGCTATACCCAGTCACTTTGACTTTGAGGAGGGGGGTGCTGTGAGAAAAAATATTGTATTCGGATTATTTATGAAGAAACAAAAGTAGAGGTTATTTACAGGAAAACGTTAAAAGTAGGGATTATTCCCAACAATTTTTTCATGAAAAAATGAGATCGCATTATATATAATACTCTAAACAATTTTAGTTGTATTGTTTTGCCCAGAAAAAAAAGATTATTCTACTACGAGTACTAAGCATGATATATAGATTGTCCGTCACCTTCCCTCACCTAGACCCTGCTTTCGGGCGTGATATTGGGTATGATGATGATGAGTAGTAATCATGATGCATAGAAGCTATCAAATGCCAACATACTGGCCATTTTCGTATACAAACACAAAGCCCACACGACTATACACCTTCCCATAGCACAAAAAATGCTAACCTAAGTTCTTTAGTTTGTCGTTCTGCCATTAAAGATACTTCTAAGCGTGTCCATTATGAATGAGGAAGGCTTTGCCATTTTTGTTGTCCAAAATAAATTATTACAGATTTAGGCCTAAAGCTCGTATAAATGAATTATGAATCAAAAAAAACAAGAATGCATAAATCTTTTAAGACATCTATATATGGTGGAGTAATTTGAACTAACCTTTGCTGACGAAGTTTCTCTGCTACAGGATCCAATAATTTATCTTCAACAACTTCTATTTTTCCTTTTTTTCCTGTTTCCTTGGATATAGTTTTCTTGGCAGGTTTTTCAGGTGCTTTAACTGGTGCAGGAGCCTGAGTCATTAAAATCAAACCATCACCTAAAAATGACATTAAAATGAAAGGACTCCACATAAAAGAAATCATTGCTCGAGTTTTACACTTTAATAAAGACAAACATGAGTGAGTTCATGCATCACAATCAACTTCAGATGCAAAGATGATAAGTTCCCACATTCATACTAATAAGAATTTGTTGAAATTGTTCAAGATCACCACACAAAAAACAAACGGCACAATCCTTCAATACATACCGATTCAGGTTCATCTTCATCCTCCCAAGATTCTTTCACTCCATCATCATCAACATCTTCATCATCCCAATTACTCCTAGGTTGGTCCTTTTTGAGGATTAGTGGTACCGGTTCGTCCTCTGCATCATCAGTACACATTTTATTATAATGATCCAAGAATTCAAAGAAGCATTGAAAAATAAGAGCAATACAGTAATGGTGATTGTACGAGATTATAGAATTTTGACAACCTCATACTATAAAATTTCTAATAAAAAGGATTATCCATCACCAAACCATTCAATAAAAAGATACCTATTACCTAGGTAAGTTGAAAGGTGTATCTAGCCTACGACATGTATATTGCCTATGCATGTATCTTTAGTTTTCATTTCAAGTCATTTTCAAGTCGAAGAACTATTTAGATGCAATTTCCTTTATATCTTTTTTAAGTGTATAGCATGCCGTCATCCAACCCTTTCTAACCCGGATCATAGTTTCTATGAGCGAGATATACTAAGTATGAATTAATGACAATGATGAGCAACCCTAGAACCCAGAACCCACAGTGTGTATGTATATACACACACAAAACTATTACGTAGTCCAACAATAACACAAGATCATGTACTCCAAATGTGAATGTGCGGATGTACAAAATTGATGAACAAGTACAACAATATTTTTTCTACATATGATACTTAACCTAGAATCAGTAGCTAAAAAAGCCCCAACACATCCTCAAAATCTTGTACATGACAATCATCAATAAATAAATCCCTCAAGAAAGTTTGTTTCCAAAATATCAACACATTTAAAAACCTTTCAACACTTAAAAGACATAGCCTTTACCAAATACTTCTATAGCCAAGTAAACAATTAAGAGATTAAGGAACACCAAGATAACAACATAATTAAAATACTAGTAATAATAAAATAGAACAAGAGGTTGAGTGACTGGAAACCCGAGAAGCACATTTTAATCAATAATGAACAAAATTGATAAAAGTAAACAATTGAAAATGAACATTGTTTCCATTATAAACTATATAAATTATGATTAGAATCTCACCCCAGTCCTCCATGTTATGAGTTCTTGTTCAAAGAGTTGTATGCCCAGATGAAAGATAGAAGCTTACAATTACCGAAAGACTCTGCGAAAAAGATGACAAAATAAACTTATTAATTGCAACTACACACCGAGTGTAGTTATGTGTTGCCTACTACTACAAACAGCAAATTCTATCATGATTAATAAGTACAACATGAACAAATAAATTATACAACACATCAAAACAATGAACAGGGAACATAAACAATTATAAAAACCTAATGGCTAAAAAGCAATCAGCTATGCAGGAAATAGATTATAAGTTGGCTCAACAAATCAAAAGCTACACCCATTTTACGAAGGGCTATATCTAGATAATTATCTAATGCTACATTTGAAGAAATACAAACCCAAGAGCATAACCCTAATCTTCCGATTAAAGCTTCCATTCAATCAGCTATGCAAGAAATAGATTATAAGATGGCTCAACAAATTAAAAGCTACACCAATTTTAAGCTGGGCTATCATAAACTATACTAAAACAATATCTTAATGTGACATGTGTCACTACCACAATGATTCGTTTCCCGCCAAAAGCACTTCTCTACAAAATTATTCAGCGTATTTATCACAATTATTACAATTGGCTTCAAATATGTTTCTTGTCATATTACAATTACTACACGGATTAGTAGTTTGAGAAGTATTCTTGGTTGACTAGCTACAATTATTACAATTGCCTTCAAATAAGTTTCTTGCTATATTACAATTATTACAATTGCCCACAAATAAATCATCTTGACCTGACCAATTCCTTGCCAAGTTGCCATATTAAATTATAATTACCCGTGCAGATCAATCCAGAATACTTTTAGAATTATTTTTAGTTGACTAAAAAATTGTTAATTGCCGCCTTTAAATCAATTGTCAATTGAATTACTAATTAGCTAAAGCAATTCAAAATATTTATAGAAACATTATTATTTGTCTAAATCAATTCAAAATAATGAATAACTTTAGCATTATATCAATCAGTATAATTTTAATATTCTTGATTGAATATTTAGCATGATATCAGTCGATATATAATAATTCAGTATATCAATTAAATCTCATATTTGAATTAGATGTTTTCAAACTTTTGAGTATTAATTAAATCTCATATTCTTAAATTTCTATATATTAACATAACTCATATGACTATCTAAAACACAGTAACCAAACACACTTCATTAGCATAAAACACTGATAAATAATTTTTATTTGTTTTTGAGTATTAACATGGTACTAATTTATTGTATCTTCAAAGAAATTTTGAGACCAACCCTTTCATTTTTTTAGCAATCAAACAACAAAAAGATAAAAGTGAACTTACATATGATTTTCTGGATCAAAAAGCCAAAGAGAATCAAAGAAATTGGTTTCAATTAACCGATTAGAATCAAATTAAAGACAAAACCATAGAATAAGAAATTTAGAGATTGTGTCAAAAACGGCTGGCAATTGGCATAGAGATGAAGATTTGATCGAGTTATCCCAAATAGACTAGAAAGGAGAATAAGTAGGGTTTTCATTGGGTCTATTATATGATGGGCTAAGTTTTCCATACTTCATTTAGCCCATGCTAAAAAATGGAAAATGCAGAGGATCAAAATAAAATAATTGTGTATCGAAAATTAAAAAAAAAATTAGTTTGATATAGTCATGAACTCATGGTGAGACAATTTTTATTGAACTGATTGAATATGCATTTAAAGTTCTAAAGTAATTAATTATAAATTTAAAGTAATCACTTACAATTTTAAAGTGATCAATTATAATCTTAAAGTAGAGTCTTACAATACTCAATATTAACCTTACAGTAATCACTTAGAATATTAAAGTGACACAATAAATAAATATTTTGCTAGAATTATAAGGTTAAAATTATTTTGCTAGGATATAGTGTTGGATATGGTGACTCAATAAAGCCCAAGTGATGTTTTGAACATGTGTGTGTTTGGGATATGATGAAGCTTGATGATTTCTGGAGCACCTGAAGCTCGCTCGAGCAGTGCTCGACCAAGGGGGGTTCACTCGATCAGTCGAGCAAGAGATCAGAACCTTCTGTCTACATTCTGATCTCCTGCTCGACCCTCGCTCGACCAGCATCCATTCGCTCAACCGGTCGAGCAATTTGTCGGGGTTGTTCTGTTTTATGCGACAGTTCTTATGTTGGTTCATAGGCTTCATATGTTGGCTCTTTAGTTTCCAAAGCCTATATATAGGCATTGTATATCATTGTAAGCATAACACATTGTAAATCATTTGTAATTAGTCATTGGGATTGAGTGGAGAGCCACAAATATACTCTTAGGGTTTTAGTGAGAGGATTTGGGGAAATTGATCAATTCTCTAATTGTTGATCAATTGAAAGGGCTCTTGTGTACAATATCCAATTCATCAATAATACTCATAGAAGACTTAGAAGGGTGGAGTTTTATAGTCCAATATCACATTGATATTGGGATTTTCTCCACCTCCCAAATTTTGGTGTTTTGCTTTCTTGGTTTTGCAATTCTTTATTCTTAATCTTTGATTGATTTTACTTGGTTTCTTTGATTGAATTCTAACAAATTGGTATCAGAGCTTGTGTTGTGTGTTGGGAAGATTAGAATTCATTGAATTAAGAAGTTCTTGGTAGAATCTTGAAGTGGTGAAAGGTAGCCATGGGTGTGACAAGATTTGAGATAGAGAAGTTTGATAGAAATGTGAATTTTGGGTTATGGAAACTCAAGATGAGAACAATTCTTGTGCAAAATGGTTTGGATAAAGCCATGTTGGGGAAAGCAAAAAGACCTCCAACAATGTCCATGGAGGATTTTGAAGATATGGACATTAAGGCACTCACATTGATACAATTGAGTCTTTCTAATGAGGTCCTTAGAGAAGTAGCAAAGGAGGAGACAACGGTGGGGCTTTGGTTGAAGCTAGAGTCCTTGTACATGACGAAGTCGGTGACCAACCGGTTGTTAATGAAGAGCAAGCTTCATGATCTTAGACTTGAGGAAGGTAGTTCTCTTAAATCCCATCTTGATGAATTTGATTCAATAGTTATAGATTTAAGTAATCTTGATGTCACAATGGATGATGAGGATCTTGCTATAAAACTGTTGTGTTCTTTGCCTAAGGAGTATAAGCACTTTAGGGAAACGGTGTTGTATGGTAAGGATGTGATTACTCTTGAGGAGGTCAAGGGTGCTTTGTTGCAACGGGAGTTGATAGATAAACAATTGACTAAGAATGATGATGTGTCACAAGGTGGTGATGGCCTTGTGGTGAGGGGAAGGCCTAAAGGCAATTTTGGAGAATTTAAACCCAAGCATGGAAAGTCTAGGTCTAAGTCTAGGCTTAAGAGTGTTGTGTGCTACAATTGTAAGAAGAAGGGTCACATTAAGAGGTTTTGTCCGGAGAATAGTAAGGGCAAGGGGAAGTGGAATAGGAATGGTTCCACTTCACAATATTCGGCGGCGGTGGTTCATAGTAGCGATGAGGAGGGCTTTTATGATGTTAGCCTTATAATTCTTGCGGTGGAGTCGGAGGCTAGGTCTAGAGACCAATGGATTCTTGATTCGAGATGTTCATACCACATTACTCCCAATAGGCATTGGTTCACCACATATGAGAGTGTTAGTGGTGGCGTGGTGCTTATGGGGAATAATGCGTCATGTAAGGTGATAGGCGTTGGTACCGTGAGGATCAAGATGTTTGATGGTTTTGTGCGTACGTTGAGTAATGTGAGGCATGTCCCCGACATGAAAAAGAACTTGATATCTTTGGGTGCTCTTAATAGTAATGGGTGTAGGTGCATTCTTGAGAAGGGTGTGCTTAAGGTTACTTTGGGTGCTCAAGTAGTTATGAAGGGCAAGAAAGTGGGGTCGCTATATGAGCTAACCGGGTCTACCATTGAGGGTTCCGCTTGTGTGAGTTCTTCAATGAGGGAGTCAGATCACACCAAGTTGTGGCATTTGAGGTTGGGGCACATGAGTGAGAGGGGTTTAGTTGAGTTGTCAAAGAAGGGCCTTCTTGGTAGTCAAGCGATAGGGTCTATGGAGTTTTGCGAGCATTGTGTGCTTGGGAAGCAAAGGAGGGTTAGCTTTAAGGCGGCCATTCATAGGACTAAGGCATCGCTTGACTATGTGCATTCGGATTTATGGGGTCCATCAAGGGTGCCATCCATAGGACCGTCTAGGTATATGCTCACTGTCATTGATGATTACTCTAGGAAGGTATGGGTGTACTGCTTGAAGAGTAAGGATGGAGTTTTTGAGGAGTTCAAGGCTTGGAAGGTGATGATAGAGAAGCAAACCAGGAAGCAAGTGAAGAGATTAAGGACGGACAATGGGTTGGAATTTGTGAAGGAAGAATTCACAAGCTTTTGCAAGAAGCTTGGTATTGTGCGTCATAGAACTTGTGCCGGGAGACCGCAACAAAATGGAGTGGCGGAGAGGATGAATAGGACCTTACTAGAAAAGT
The DNA here is from genome assembly GCA_019425755.1 of Amaranthus cruentus. Lineage (NCBI taxonomy): Eukaryota > Viridiplantae > Streptophyta > Magnoliopsida > Caryophyllales > Amaranthaceae > Amaranthus > Amaranthus cruentus. The sequence goes on from CM033453.1 coordinate 2,639,215, forward strand.
CTCGGTGTATGCTTTTCCATGCAAAGTTGAGTAAGGGATTTTGGACCGAAGCGGTCAAGATGGCGGCGTTCTTGGCTAATAGATCACCAAATACCGCTCTTGGGTTGAAAACAACGGAGGAAGTTTGGTCAGGGTCACCGGTGGATTATTCTGGGATTAGGATCTTTGGTTGTCCCGCTTATGCGTATGTGAATGATGGAAAGCTAGAGCCACGTGCCAAGAAGTGTGTGTTCTTAGGGTACTCGGATGGGATCAAGGGGTTTAGATTGTGGGATCCTAGCACATCAAGAGTCATTACGAGCCGAGATGTTACTTTCAATGAGTCCGTGTTGTTCCATGTAGAGAGCTCTAGTAAAGTCGCAAACGAAACGATGGAAAAGGTTGACGGGGATAATACTCAAGGGGAAGTTGTGAATGACGTTCTTGATGATGATAATGAAGAGATGTTGACACCCCAAGCGGGTGGAGAGGTTCCTTCCACTACTCCTAGGAAGGAACCATCGCCTACGGTGCAATCCACAAGCATTGCACAAAGAAGACCTAGAAGGCAAGTCAAAGCGCCTTCTAGGTTGGGATATGAAGATGATGATAACACTTGGGCAAGAAAGAAGGTGAAACGCCCGGTGGAGGTTCCAAAGAAGCTTGAATTTGAAGAGATGGCCGCTTATGCACTTGTGGTGGCCAAAGAAGTTATAGAATTGGAGCCATCTTCATATGAAGAAGCCATGGAGTGTAAAGATTCCGGAAGATGTCTTGGGGCAATGGAAGAAGAAATTCAATCTTTGTTCAAGAATCAAACATAGGAACTTGTAGAGAAGCCTAAGGAAAGAAGGTTGTTGATTGTAAATGGGTCTACAAGTACAAAGAAGGAATTCCGGGAGTTGAAGAGGCAAGATGCAAAGCAAGACTTGTAGCTCATGGTTTTAGTCAAGTTCCGGGTGTGGATTACAATGATATTTTCTCTCCGGTGGTAAGGCACACTTCCATACGTACTCTTTTAGCTCTTGTTGCATTGCATGATTATGAGTTAGAACAATTGGATGTTAAAACGACATTCTTACATGGTGAATTAGAAGAGGAGATTTACATGAGGCAACCGGATGGGTATGTTGTTGAGGGAAAAGAGGATCATGTGTGTTTGTTGAAGAAATCTTTATATGGTCTAAAACAGTCCCCTAGACAATGGTACAAACGGTTTGATAAATGTATGATTGAAAATGGGTTTTCAAGAAGTGAGTATGATAGTTGTGTCTATATGAGAGAAGTTAAGGATGGTTCTTTGTTGTATCTTTTTCTATATGTGGATGATATGCTTGTGATAGCAAAAGACATGTTTGAGGTGAAGAGAGTAAAGGAGATGCTTAAAGGTGAGTTTGAGATGAAAGATTTAGGTGCGGCGAAAAAGATTCTCGGCATGGAAATCATTAGAGATCGTGATAAAGGAAGGTTGTACTTATCCCAAGAAAAGTACCTTGAAGGGTCTTGGAAAGATTTCACATGGAAGATGCTAAGCCCGTAGCTACACCTTTAGCATTGCAAACAAGGTTATCTAAGGAAGATTGTCCTAAGACTAATGAAGATAAAGAGTTCATGTCTTTGGTTCCATATTCAAGTGTGGTAGGGAGCATTATGTATGCAATGGTTTGCACTAGACCGGATATTGCTCAAGCCGTGGGTGTAGTTAGTAGATATATGGCAAATCCGAGTAAGGCTCATTGGCTTGCCGTCAAGTGGATCCTTGGGTATTTGCGTGGGACTACTAATGTGTGTATTGAATATGGAAGAAACAATGAGGGCTTGCAAGGTTAGGTAGATTTTGATTTTGGTGTAGATCTTGATCAAAGAAATAATGAAAAATAATAATCAACAAGTTACTCACACATTCATACATAAATCATAATAACACTAGTCACACATAATGTAAACAATAACAATAAATAATAAAAAATAACAATAAAGGATAACATAAAATAAAATAATACTAAAAAGATGAACAAACCTGTCTTAGTATAAAAATCGACTTAAACTTATAAAATGAAAATGACATAAGCATCGAATGAAAAATCGAGCAGCAGGGATAGTAGCTGGCGAAGATGGAGAAAGGAGAACAAAGAAAAAAAATCCAAAGGAGAAAAGAAAAGCAGGCAAATCAAAAGGAGAAGTAGGCAAATTGAAAGAGAAGCAGGCGAAGATCGAAAAAGGAAAAGGGGAAGAAAGGAAAGAGAAAGGAGAAGAAAGGAGAAGAAAGAATGGAGGAAGAAGAACATACCTGGAGCAGCCAAGCAGCAAGCGAATTGGCTTGAAGCAGCAGCAATGGAGTTGAATGTCGATCAGAGAAGATGAAGCAGCAAAATTTAGGTCTTTTTTTTTTCTGAATATTTTTTCCCTCAATTCTGAATTCTTTCTAGGGCAAAATTAGGGTTTTTTTCCTTCCACATTATTAATGAAGGGCATATTAGTGAAAGGCATGGATTTTTTTAAACCTATTAAAGGTTTATTTGAAAGGTTTAATTAAAACAGAGCTTCAGGGTCAAAAGGCGCTCGAGGCGCACGTGAGGCATGCCTTTTGCCTCGCCTTCTTGTATGCGTTGCGCCCAGAGTCCACGAAGCGTTTTGGCTTGCGCCTCAGTGCGCCTTGCGCCTAGGCGCACTTTTTAAAACAAAGATAGTAATGCATAGGAATGAAATTTATGAAGAAAATGAAATGCACCATGGTACCAAGAGATTTTTCAACCAAAATTAACTAATCTCGATTATCATTACCACCATTTAATACCACCTATCAAACGTATTGTTGGGCTCCAAAATTCTAAAATCCATATAAACTTAATTCAAACTTTGTTAAGTACCATGATCACAAATAATGAAATTCAAATTGAACAAAATAGTCTTAGCTCCACAAAAAGAGAATAACAGATAACCACCCCAGGCACTAGTAAGGTAATTCAATTAAAAAGAAAAATAATGATAAGAAATTAAAACTTAAAGAACCTCAAATTATAATCACAGTATGGAAAACTAACACAAAGTTACGTGGAGTTTGTCATTTAAGCATAATAATAACTGAATATATTCTGTTGTGATTAAGTGTGACTTGAGTGTACAAATTAAAAGGTGCATTTATGAGTAAACTCTTAGGATGGAATCCTATGAGGTTGTTAATTGGTGATTTAAGTTGGTAACTTAATATGGTGTTGAATGTGATGGTTAAAGCATGAATTAATGGGACTTAATGAAGAAGTGTAAAGGTTTAATGCAAGATGCTATACTATACAAGTCAAGCAGGAACTGTCCAGGAGGAATTTGGTGGTCGCTCGATCTCCGCTCGACCCAGCTGCTCGACCACCTGCTTCGCTCGACCTGGTCGAGCGGACCCTCTGACAGCATAGGATGCTGTTTTTCGACGGATCAAATGCTTGGGGAAGTTACAACTCATTTAACTCAACTGATCAATGGTGTTTATTATGTTATTTACTCATTATAATAATCATGTGTAACTCCTAGAGTATCTGACACTATAAATAGAGACCTAGTGTGATCAAACAAATCCCTTCCACAAAATACTCAACCAAACACTAGCCTTAATCTCTTCTCTAATTATAATACTTTATACTTGAGAGTTCTTTGAACTCCTTCTTTGATAATATAAGAGTTACTACACATCAGAGGACGTAGCCTTAATTGGGTGAACCTCGTTAAATCTTTGTGTCATTTTATTGCATTGTTAATTTCTACAAACATCAATTTCATTTGATTGCATAATTTATTTCATACAAGACTTCACACTTTCGATCTTGGTGATATTAGAGGTTGTAACACAATGTTCGATCTCTAATACGTCATACATAATTAAATTTGAATATCAAATGAATATAATTAGGAAAATTCCACGTGGTAACCCTGAGGTTTTGAGTGTTCCACGTAGTAACCAAAACTTTTTAAAAATCCACGCGGTAACCCTGAGGTTTACCAAATTATTCCACTGCGACCTTTTTACACATAAAACGTTAGCAAACGTTAGTTTCGAAGCTTTAAATATGTTGTACGCCTATTTATGCAACTCACCATCTCAAATGTCATCAGTTTCAACATTTCCCCCCAAAATATAAACTCTAACTCCATCATTTCTGGATTTGAGGGGAAAAATATATAATTTAGATGAAAGATGATTGAGTTGGGGTTTATGTTTTGGGGAAAAAGGTTGAAATTGATGGCATTTGAGATGGTGAATCGCATAAATAGGCGTACAACAGCCTTAAAGCATCGAAATTAACGTTTGCTAACGTTTTTGTGCGCAAAAGGTTACGGTGGAACAATTATGTAAACCTCAGGGTTACCGCGTAGATTTTTTACAAGTTTTGGTTACCACGTGGAAAACCTCAGGGTTACCACGTGGAAGATCCCATATATTTATTCGAAGACGAATGCAGGACGACCCTAAGGGTGGGCAAGAGGGGTCGTCGTCCAGGGCACCATGTCAAAAAAGCAAAACTAATGATTGTAAAAGGTTCATATAGATTATAAATTGCAAAGGAAAAGGGCCCCAATGTGCTAATTCGCCAAGGGCCCCAAAAAATCTAGCGCCGACCCTGGACGAATGATTCATACATAACATCAATATTCAATACAGTCCCTAATAGCAGTATATTAAAAGAGAAATGACTTTTCCAATGGAACAAAAAAAATAAAAAAGCTAATCAAATTGAGTCAAAAGTAAACCCTAAAAAATTCAATTGAGCAAAATAAATCATCATCATCATCAACCCAATATCCCGCTCGAAAACAAGGTATGGGTGTGGAAATGTGACGGACAATCTATACCCGTACTCCCTTGGGAGGGAATACTAGAGGAAAGCGGTCAATTTTACCCTCAGAAAGTGAGAGCCCTGGATAGAGAGGAAAAGGTTATCACTGTTGCTTGGAGGTCAAAAACTACATGCAGAAGAAATACAATAGCTAAAACCAATATTGAGAAAGCATGAAAGACCTGAAGAGCAAAAAGAACAGGAAAGGGGCAGGAAAGATAACAACTAGGCGTCAGGGCAAGAAAGACAAACTAAAGGGACAAAAACTAGTCTATAATGTGAGTTTGGCGTCTCCAACTATTCCTATCCCTAGTCAGGTCTTCGGAGAGGTGTAGTTCACGTAAGTCGTCCTTAATCTGCTCAACCCACGTAAACTATGGTCTTCCTCAGCTCCTTTTACCCTCCACGTAAACTATGATTCATAATCTGCTGATAGAGGAACAACTCCTAGCTTATCTCTGAACTCCTGATTTTTGATCTTATCCATAATCGTTTTAAACGCACATCCACCTCAGCATTCACATCTCTGTTACTTCCATCTTTTGTTCGTGAAACTTCTTTACGGGCCAACAATCTGATCCATACAACAATGCTGGCCTAATAGAAACTTTGTAGAATTTGGCGTTTAGTCTAGTCGGGAACTTCTTATCACATAGCACTCCGGTGGCCGCTCGCCACTTAAGCCAACCCGCTCATATACGGTGTGTTACATCTTCATCAATCTCCTCATTACTCTGGATTACAAATCCTAAATACTTGAACTTGATCGTCTTAGTGACTACATCTCCTTCAATGGTCACTTCTTGGCTATTATCTTGCTCTTTGCCACTAAAATTGCATCTCAGATATTTTGTTTTTGTTCGACCAATACAGAGCCCTTTACTTTCTAATACCGCCCTCCACTCATCTAGTTTGGTATCAGCCTCCTCGCTTGATTTTGCGACTAACACTATATCGTCGGCGAATAACATGCACCATGGCACAGTTTCCCAAATATCCTTGAAAAGCTCATATATGATGACTGCAAAAAGGAAATGGCTTAGTGCGGATCCCTGATGTAAACCTTCTTTAACTGGAAAGCACCTTGTAATCCCGACACGTGTTTGTATATTAGTCATCGTTCCCTCATACATATCTCGTATAACACCAATATAGCTCCGCGAGATTCCCTTTTTCTCTAAGCTCTCCCAGATAATACATCGCAGTATGGTATCATAAGCTTTCTCCAAATCTATAAATACCATGTGCAAATTCTGTTTCGTTTCCCTATATTTTTCCATAAGTCTTCTAAGCACATGTATAGCCTCAGTGGTTGATCTCCCTGGCATAATTGAGCAAAATAAATACGTTTTGATTTCACGATGATGCATTGGTAGAGCCAACAATGGAAGGAAATCGAATAATTAATTTCACATAGCTTTTTTTTTTTAATTTCACAAAGATATTGACAATCCCTAATTAAAATAAGAGGTAATCGTAGAATGATAAAACAAAACTATACAGCTTCACGAAACATACATGATAGATTCAACCAACCTTTTGAATCTTAGAAATGAAACAGAACCAAAACAAAACAAAACTGAAAACCCTAGAAATGAAGCTCAACACGAAAATTTCTAGTGCACCCAAAAATGGTGTAAAAAAAGAGAGGAGAAATACGAGTTTTAAAAGTTAAAACCCTAATCGAGAACAGTTAAATTGTTATACTCACCCAGAAATGAAGAGGGAGAAAGAGAGAGATAAGGAGAAGAAAGGGAATGAAGATGAAAATGAAATAAATGGAAAAAGGAAAATGGCGAGGGTTCAATCTGTGTAAGAGTAGACATAAAATGAGGAGTGGGAAGGTAAATCGAAAAGGCTTCAAGTGTCGGGTTCGAGTCTACTCGAATTGGATCTTTAAAATATTTTTTGAACCCGAATCTAAACTCTTTGGGTCTAAAATCTTTCAGAAAATCTTGTGTGATACCGTTTTACCATAGACGATACAAGAAGTCTAAAGTTAAACTTATATAGAAGTTAACCAAACAAAAATATTTTTTTTTCATTAAATTTTAAAAAATTTAAAACTAGATCAGTCCATATCAAATCGCCTTATGGTGAGACAATCTTAATAAAGAATTTGTTTAAATATCTTAAAAATGTTATGGTCCAACAGGGTCTAGGTAAGGTTGACACTTGTCCATCTCTAGCTAGCAACGAATAACATCTAGCAATTCTTTCCCTGGATTTCAGATAAAAACGCTTATTTTGGAGATTATTTTATTGGCACACTTACTTTTAAATTTTTTTTAATAAAAAGAGCTTTTTATTTTATTTTTTCGGTTACATTTATACATACCTTAGGCACATGAATGAAAAGAGAAAGTAAAATTACTTAACTCAAAAATTTTTGCAAAAGCACTAATTAGACGGTCTCAATTGGGTCAGCCCAAATTAGGGATGGTGATGGAGCGCACCCAATTAGACTCGTATTTCCTAAGGATCCAAAATTTTCAGACTTAGACCCAGACCCTTCAAATCTGTCAAAATTTTCATATTCTTGTAAGGGGTTTATTAGCGTATTATACAAAAATTTAATACTAGTTGAACATTCATAGCGTCATTCACATATGTTTAAATTCTATTATGTAGTGTTTGGGAACATGTATTTCATTTCAAATTGTGGATTTCAATTATGAAATCATAAATGAAGCATTTGAGAATGACAAGGTTGAGTAGTCATTTTCAAAATCTCAACGTTAACTACTTTAAAAACAATGGTGGAATTTGATCCAAATCCTAATTTGAAAATTTTTGATTTGCCAAACAATAAATTTGAGCCAATATTTAATTTTCAAATGAAATCATTGTTTCCAAACATGACTTTAGGGAAATTCCGCATGGTTAACCCTGAGGTTTTGGGTTTTCACGTGGTAACTAAAACTTTTAAATAATCCACGTGATAACCCTTAGGTTTACCAAATTGTTCCACCGTGACCTTTTTGCACATAAAATATTAGCAAACGTTAATTTCAAAGCTTTTACGGCTGTTGTACGCCATTTTTATGCGACTCACTATTTTAAATATCATCAATTTCAACCTTTTCCCCATAAAATAAAGCCTATCTCTACCATTTTTCATCCAAATCATATATTTCCCCCAAATCCAAAAATGGGTAGAGTTAGGGTTTATATTTTGGGGGAAAATGTTGAAACTGGTGTCATTAGAAACAGTGAGTCACATAAATAGGCGCACAATAGCCTTAAAGCTTCGAAATTAATATTTGCTAACATTATATGTGCAAAAAGGTCACGGTGGAACAATTTGGTAAAACTCAAGGTTACCTCATTGAACGTTCAAAAGTTTTGGTTACCACGTGGAAAATCCAAAACCTTAGAGTTATTACGTGGACTTTCTCATTCTATTACAAACACTAGTTTGAGTTCATGAAATTCATATACAAAGTAATCACTAAAAACACTTGTCCGAATCATAGTCAAATTTTACATAAAGTAAACCAATTTCATAATTAAAAACCAAATATGAATAAAAAAGTTACATATTTTATATTCCATAGAATTAGATTCAATCTTCAAAAATCAAAGAAAAAACTTGGTGCATGTCATTTTATATATTTTATATTTTATATTTTATATTCCATAGAATTAGTTTTGCAATAAAGAAAAAAAGAACTTGGTGCATGTCATTTCCTACTTAGCCCAACATCATTCACACTATGATCACTTTTCCTTTGATACTCCATAGCCTAATTATCAACACACCTATGAACTCTTACTAATTGTATGTCAGCCTCATTATCATTAAAAAAACTTCCTGAAAATTAAATTCCACACAATCCATCTTATTTCTTGGATCTAAGATAGTAGCAATAGCCAAAAGTTCACACGTATGATCTCAATACTTGTCAAAATTTTCACACATATTTTCTGTTATCAATCTAATAATCTTAACATCACTTTAAAACCATCTACCCAAAGCAAGTTTAATCTCACAAACCCTTCGAAAAAAAAGATTAATAGTGATATACTTTATTGGAGAAAAAACATTAGTTTTGTTGTAAAAGTTTCCAACTTATCACATACAAACTCAGGTGATTCCCAATCCTTATCACAAGGAACAACAAAATTCATCTTTTTATTCAATCACTTTAACCTTATATACACATCTTAATGGCAAAAGAATTTTGAGCATCAAGTAGGTTGAATTCCATTTTGTTTTACAATCAAGACTATGCCTTTTAGGAGTTGACATACAAAAAAACACACAATTATAAACTTTTTCAATTGCAAAACTAATAACCCCTTTTCATCTTGAACTATTAGGTTGAAGATGTGCGCACTACAACACAAATGCAAAAGATCACCCTCAACTTCTCAAGCATCATTAATAGTGGCATTATCAACAACAACAACAACATAAATTTTATAATCTAAACAATATTAAGACAAACAATCCATCAAGAACTTCGCAATAACACCTCTCGTATAACGACAAGACACATAACAAAACCTACACTAAAAAAACACAAAATTTCGACTACCCTAAATAGTCGCTGGTTAGTCGGAATAAGCCTATACCGCCTAAACACCGACTACCTATAGTTAGTCGGCTCGGAAAATTAGTCGGAATTCCGACTAACTATGGTTTGGTAGGTGTTTAGTCGCAATTCCGACTAAACAATATGGTAGGAATTTAGTTGGTGTATACCGACTAACTTCCTACTATCGTGTAGTCGCAACTTACCGACTACCTAAAATAGTAGGAATTTGGTCAGTGAGTTTAAAATATGGATTTTCCAGAATTTTTACAAATAAAATATTATATTTATTTTCCGACCAACCTCCGACTAAATGCTAGTAGGAAAATAGTCAGAAAAGTCAAACCTTATTTTAGTCAAAAATTAACCTACATTTTGGAGGCTCTGGATTCCGACCTATTTCCGACTACATTGTGGTCGGTAGGTGGTCGGTGATGTTTATATTTACCGATTAAATTCCTACTAATATGTAGTCGAAATTTAGTCGGAAAAAATTTAATATTAAAATAATAAAATTGGTCAAATGTGGTCAATGAAATTGACCACATTTGACCAGTTTTGTTATTTTATCAATAACCTAAATTATCAATCAAACAAAACAAAAAAAGCAATAAAGATGATGGTCATGTTTGGTAATTGGCTTTTTGTCTAGCTTTTTGATTAGCTTTTTGCTTTTGGCTTGTTGTTTAGTCAAATAGCCAAAAATAATGTTTGGTAACTGGCTTAATGCTTGGCGTTTTCAAATGCTTTTCCGCCAAAGTTCATACGCTAAGAATAGTAGCGAATTCCCATGGCTGTTGGCTGCTCTTGCAAGTTAAGTTACAAATATATCCTTGATTTACTATTGTTACCTACCCTTGGCTATTTTGGTCTTCCAAATGGAGTATGAGTATCAAGATATTCATGAAAACTTTATACTTTACACTATTGCTGTTTTTTATTTGAGCTTTTTTTTGAATAATTTTTTACTTGACCTTAATTAACAATATTTGTGGATTTTATTTTTGAATTTAGCTTGTTTTGCCACCATAAATTATTCTTAGGAATAAAAGTTTATCTAGAATGATACAAAGTTTGTGAAGATTTGAATTTTAATGACCATATTTTTTCCCCACTATTTTGTTCTTAATAATGCTAATAAATAATATAAATGAAAAATATATATAAAATAATAAAAACAACATAACAAAAATTTTTAAAGTAATATAAAAGTCAAATATCACACATAATTAAAAATAATAACAAAATATATATTTATGTCCATAAAGGTAATTTTATAGTAAATCAGCCAACAACCAATAAATAATTTTACCAAACATCTTTATAAACAGTTGACTTTAACAGCTAGCTTAAAATCCATTAAAAACCGCCAATACTTTCAGCTGGTCAAACAAGCCAAGCAAAACAGCTAACAGCCAACAGTCAACAGTTGTTTGCCAAACAACCCCAATATGTAAGGCACGAATAAAATTAATACTACAAATATACAAACATTAATGTAACATAATATACAATCCAAATTGTTTAAACAGTAAAAACTCAAACATAAAAATCATAATACAAGGGCTCAACTGGTTGGTGGAGGCGGAGGAGGTTGTCGGTAGGCCGGGTTATCGCGGAACAAGGTGCACAAAAAGTTGAGCAAATTGTTGACCTCTTCCCTCAATTGTCGTTGCTCCTCCATGAGTGCTTCATGCTCCTCCCGTGAAATGTGCTGGTTGAGGCGGGCCTCAACTCGGTCAATGGACCCCTGAAGATGATCCATCTCTCGTTCACCATTTGGGCTGGGGGAGGAGTGGCCTGGTATTGGGACTGCTGCGTCGCAACATCAGCGTAATAAACATGTGTCGCATCACCAACACCATACACTTTCTGGGAGGACTTCTTCCTCGGTGCCTGGGATTTGATATTTTTAACGGCCTGAAAATAGGCGTCGTTAATCTTCGAATCAGGCGCATCAACAGGAAGATCAGCAATGAGGCGCTTGTAATGTCCTAAACAATGAAACAATAAATTCTGTTAAAATTTCGGCAGAGTTTCCTATGTAAACTAACTAAACCAAAACTTAAATAAACCCTGAAATAGAAACCAATATAAATACAATGTGTATCTACTACGAAAACAGCTACCAAACCCATATTTCCTCAAAATCCAATATCAGATATCCTAAGGAATATTCTAAAACAACTAATTTACAGAAAAACTAACATATGATTCAATGATGACCAAAAATGCTAATCCAAAAATAATATAGAAAAGAGGTTGAACTTACACTTATAGCCTTGGACTTCTCGTTGACCCATTGCAACCGGTCCTTTGTACGCACCTTATGAATGCGTAGAAACAACTCATAAGAGAGGGGCATGCGTTGCTGCTCTTGTTCCTGCAATGAATTTCAACCATGGTTATCGATTATATGTTTATGTATAAATATATATGTGTGCATAAAATTAATAAATCAAATAAGTACAAGTTGAAAGTTATACCAATATGCGCAATGTCCTGCGCGCAAACACCGAGCCGCCGGTATGGGTGACTTCAGCAGCACCCCCTTCATCCCCCCGGCGACGGTTCCTCCTCCATCTGGACCGACTGGATTGAAATTCATCTGATTTCCAGGCACTTACCCATCGGTCCCAAATCTCCCTCGACACCTAGCCGGACTTGTACTCATTATTTTCCTCATAGGATCTCCTATGAGAAAAAAATAATGTCCTTGTACCTGAGCTTGGCCCTCTTCTCCCACACCGCGTACACTAGCGATGTGATAGAAGGATCCAAAGCCCATTGTTTCTGAAACGACAAGATCAATCAGTATCTGTATAACAAAGCAAGTCAATCAAAAGTCAATCAAATAAGTAATGAAGTACATATCCTTACTTGAAATTGTTGCCAATAGAAATCGATCGTTTGCCTATCTAGGTACCTCCATGCCCATCCATTAGGATCTTGGTAGGCCTCAAAGGTCCTACGGATGGACGTGGATATTTGGCTACCACCGTTTGTGGCAAACCTTCATAAACGAACAAGTTCTACTTAGTATACGGAGTGCATATAACTATCAGAGTGCAACAAATAATAATACATACTCAGAATAATTAGGCATCCATGGCAAACCTTCATAAACGAGCAAGTTCTACTTAGTATACTCAGAATTATCAAGAGCAGGATCATCGCGCGGCGGCCCCTGCGCGGTGTCAGTCTCCGGTGTCCTAGCGTGACGTGGCAAAGCACGTGACGACACCGCAGAGGGAGTGACGACCCCCTCTGTCCTCCTAAACTCTGACCTCAAAAAATGATCCTTTGAACCCGGAGTAGGTTAAGAATACGTTAAAGCAAGAGGTTCAGCTTGAGGCTAAGGTCGATTGGTTGTTGGTTGAGGGTCAGAACGCGTACGATGTTGTACCGGGCGCGATTGAGGTTGAGGTTGAGGTTGAATGAGGTTGAGGGTGACCCAACGAGTTGCAAATCGCGGATTATTTTTACTAAGCTTTAATTATTGCAACAAAATTTAGTAATAATACCCCACGATTTGCAACTTTGGTTCGCCGATAGTGCAATTTTATACAACCTTACAAAATACAACATGTAGGCTATAATTATGACTATCGGTGAGCTCAACGAGTTTCGAATCGAGGATTATTTTTACTAAGCTTCAACTGTTGCAACTTAGTTTAAGTAAAATAATACAATGCTTAATTTCATCAAAATTGAAAAACATATATATATATATATATATATATATATATATATATATATATATATATATATATATATATATATATATATATATATATATATATATATATATATATATATATATATATATATATATATATATATATATATATATATATATATATATATATATATATATATATATATATATATATATATATATAACTAATTAAAATATAAATAATGTAATACAATTAAAGTAAGCAAAATATTACTAAAATCATACCTTATTAATAGTGTATAGCTAGAATCCTTGTGAATTGGGAGAATTAATGTAATTTTTTTTATTGAAGTAAGAAATAATGTAGAGATCAATATCGAGGTGAAATGTAAAAAGAAATTTAGGTTGGCGGAGGGTATTTATAGAAAGATTTGGATAACTTCCGACTAACCTCCGGCAAGAAGGATAGTCGGAAAATTCTTCCAAAGTCCCCGACCAACTGCCGACGCAATTGTTAGTCGGAATTATTTCGACTAAGAGCATAGTCGCACTTCAGTCGGAAGTTTCCTACCACATGGTGTCAGTAGGAATTTAGTCGGAAGTTCCGACTAAAGTGGTGTAGTCGGTATTTTAGTCGGAATTTTCCAACCAAAATGGAGTAGTCGGTGGGTTTTAGTTGGAACTTTGCAGTTTTTATGTAGTGCTATATGATATAATATAATATAATACAATATATGTTTTAGTCAAATGATAAAACTAAAAGTAACATGATTACATGAATAAATAAGTAAGATTTTACCTTAAGGTGCGATTTTGTATGACCCATTGTCGATCAAAAAATGTAAAGTTTATAACTATGTGACCCTTCTTTTGGTATGTAGCACCCTTTAAATGAAATCCATACAAGTTAAAGATTTTTGTTTATTTAACAAAAGATTTAACTAAGAGAGTGTTAACAACCACTAAGGATGACAAAAAAATATAACCAAATTAAAATTATTCATCTCGATATCAAAGGAAAAAATATTCAAATTTTAACTTAATTTAAAGTTCTTAATAGTGACACAAAAAAAATATAAAAAACTTAAAATATTCTAGGCATTTATTATTAGCATATCACTCTTAATCCCTTCAGAACAATCTGCAAAATAGGATGAAAGAAACAAGAGAATAAAGTACACAAAAATTAGTAAAAGCTGAGCAATATGCATATTGTTCTGCTTTTACTAATTTTTGTGTACTTTATTCTCTTGTGCACCAATATGTCATACTCCCTCCGTCTCATTTAATTTGCAGCATTTTCTATGTTGGTCTGTCCCAGTTAATTTGCATCATTTCTATTTTTGGACTTTGGTCCACCACTTTCTTTTAATCTCATCCATATATTTTAACTCTCTTTTAATTCCAACCACACAATTCATTCTCTCTCTTTATTTATTACCATTATCTACCTTTTTAAAAAAAATAAGAATTTTCTCTTTGCTTCAAACTATATAAGACAGAGAGAGAATATTGTACTAACTTTGTTCCGTTTTAGTTGCACTATAGGGGTTTAACACATTTTTTAAGGGCTGTCAAATCAGTATGGTAAAAGTAGGGATAATGTATGATTGATGGTGATATGTGGGGTAGAAACAAAAAAATATTATAAGTAGATAGTGGTTGTGACTTGTGGGTATATTAAATAATTAATGGGATGATATATGATTGATGGTGATATGTGGGGTAGAAATTGCTAGAATAGAATATTTGGTAGAATAATTCTATATTTTGTGTATCTTCAATATTTTGTACAATATCATGTAATTATTTAGTTACCATAAACGCACTACAAGAAAACATATGGGTTTTAGACGCTAAGGACGAAGCTTTTAGACGCTTTTTTGCGTCTAAAATAATTTTTTAGACGCGTTTCCAAGCGTCTAAAAATCAAGTGTCACAAAACTTTTAGACACTTTTTTAGACGCTTTTTGCTGTCCAAAATTGGTTACTTTTAGACGCTTTTTTCCGTTACAAGACTTTTACCGCCTTAATTTTTCATATGTTATCAACTCATTTGTGACGGTTAAAAGCGTCTAAAAAGTGGATTTAGACACTTTAGAGCGTCTAAAATAGTTGAATTTTGGACACTTTAATGCGTCTAAAATATTTTGTGTTTTTTAGACACTTTAAAGCGTCTAAAATATTTGTGTTTTAGACATATTAAAGGGTCAAAAACACTAAAAATCTAACCATAATAGTTTAGATTTGTGACATCCAAAAGTGTCTAAAAGCCCTTACCTAGTTGCTTATTAGTGAATTTGCTTGGGTACTTTTCCATTAAAAGGCAATGTACAATTTTTCACATCAAGCTCATGGCATATAATTTTTTACTCATCAACCAAAAAATATATATTTAAAATAAAAAGCAACTCACAATTAATATGGTGCAAATTACCATGGACAATATATAGGCTCAAATATCAAAATATCTATATTCATTACAACAAATCTAAAAGGGTATCTAACATAGTTTGTATTGAGGTTTTTTTGACAATTGACAATATAAAAAGCTCAACAGTAATCTAAGAAAATAATCCACAAGTTTGCTTCTTCATTCCAAGCTAAGTCTACTAGATGAAAAGTTAAAACCTGCAAAAAAAAATAAGGTTGATGATTACTTTAGTTATAAAAACAAGAACGACATAAAGAAACAAGTTAACAGTGATGATCATTAACACACTTAACCCCTTATCATTAAAATTTGACTTTTTTTTAGAAAAATCGAGAATATTCTGTAGAAATTTCGGCAGAGTTTCATTTGTAAAATAAACATTCCAAAAATTTCAAAATCACCTGCAAACAATAAAATAGCAAATCCAAAACCAACCATCAACAAATTCCAACAATCAAAGCATACGACAAATGCATCAAACCTCAAAAGGTGGAAACTTCTCCCAATATCAAAAATAAACTATTACAACTAAATTAAATATAAACTAAATAAATCGTTTATCTTCTAAATCCACAATATTATACAAGTATCAGCTAAATAAACAAATAAAAACCACATACCAACATCAACGTACATAGATTGCATTCCATCTTCTATTCTCTCAACCTAAAATAAAATATAAAACACATATTATTACAAATCCATAATTATACAAGTATAAATTAGATTTCTTCATTCAGCATCATACATCAACTCATTTAAGACTTTTGTCTCAATCACCTCTCGAGTTTGGTCTGAAGTACAAAGACGTTCGTCCACTATATTTTCGGCAGTTTCCTACAACATATCACAAGTATATATATGTAATTGTGCAATTTCATAAAGGTTAAAGATAATATGATTTATAGCTAGTTACATACCAGAAACTCTCGAGTGCGTGTTCCATCCACATAACCACCATTCTTCTTGGCGTGTGATCTTTTCCACCATTCTAAACTAGTAGGTTCTTTTCCATACTCCTTAACCTATATAAAGTTGGTATAAACTTCATGACTTTAATGTGAAACATGACTAACAAGTAAGAAAAATTATTACCATTGTAATGTGAAACATACTAAAAGAATCATTCTTACATCATGTAGCCATGACAATCACATACTAAAAGGATCTTTCGTTGTTGGTAGATGAGGCCCTATGGTTACCCTCGTCGACACTGTGTATTCAGCTATTGATAGAAAGTTGGTGAAGTGTACGAAGTAAGTGTTCCTTTTCCAGAAGAAAAAAACATAAAAATTAATTGAGTCAACAAACAGGATGCAGAACCTACAAACAAACCAACAACTAGTTGATTATAGATGAAATAACAAAACTTTATACTAACAAGAAATATATGAAAATTTACTTGGACCAGACAAATACAGAAAATATGCCATCAAAATGACATAAAAGAGATAAAAGAGGCTTATACTTCGATGATTTCCGGGTTTCTTTTACACTCATGTTAACATCAAAATGGGAATCATGAGCAACTTCTTATTTTTGTTCTTTATTTCTTGGCTAAAGCTCTTTGTTTTGAATTGAATTTGAGTACTCCTTATCTGCAATTCTTGCCTCTATCTAACAATACCATAAATTATGCTCCGGAAAATTATTTCTTCCAAGGACAAACAAGAAAATCCTTAGGTTTAGTGTCCCAAGTTACCAATTTGATATCTACATTCTATAACAATTCTAGCCCATCAAAATCAAAAAGTACACTTCTTTCACAATAGAAAAATGAAGATTGCTTACTTTATGATGTGAATAGCAAATAAATGATTGAGAGGAACTTCATGTTTCTACTGCTAGATTTTTTGATAAACTAATGCTAATTTGAAAAAGATTATAGGTGGGGCATTGGGGTTGAGGGCTTAATGAGTAATGACTACTGTATTCTTCATTAGACTATCTAATTCAAGTAAACCATTTGGGACAATAAAGGATGGTTACTGGGTATTTATATCTAAGCTTAAAGTTTAAATGTAAAGGGCAAAATCAATGTTCCGTTCAATTATACTTTAGAATCCGAATAATAATGTTACCTGCGGATGGAACTTTCTGTTCCCATGGCATAATTCAATCAAATTCCCATGAAGCCCATTCAAAGTATATGCAAACTTGTGCTCTCTGCAGAAGGTAGAATATTAGGCTATGTTTTTTTACCAATCACAATCCCAAGTCAAGCTTATATTCTCATCAATAATCAACTTCAATCTTAGATCCCAACAGCACATAAGTAGATCATGAGGAGAATCAACTTCAGCTAGGACCTCATTGATACCGTCAGAACATCACAATCGAGTCTGATTATTTAAGATTCATATGAAAACATGTGATCTATAAGAACCTCCATTCACGCCCATTTAACCAAAACTAGTTTCCTATCAAACCCATTTCTGGGTTCTGCACTTGTTGATTTTTATGGGAAATGTGTTCTTATCATCTGAACGTCAAGTGTTTGATGAAATGCCTCACAAAAATAATTTTGTTTGGACTGCTATGATTTCACTTTATGCACATTCTAATAACAAACAAACCCCAAGTAATTCATACATAGAAAACCTTAACGTCTAAAAACTTGAACACACAACTATTACAACCCTAATTTTTCAAATAAAATCAAACAACTCACAAAAGACACAAAAAAAAACCATTTGATAGCAAAATTGTATTCAATTTAACCTAAATCAAGAAATTGATGAATGGTACCTGATTTTGGGAGTTGAAAATGAAGAATGTTGAAGTAGAAAGCAGATCAGAAGAACGAAAAAGGAGATCAAAATCTTTACCAGTTCGATCAAAATTTCGAAATGAGAACGAAGCAGAAGCAGCAGCAGCAATGGAGGAGTCGAACAGATCAAAAGAACGAAGCAGGCGGTTGAAATTTTGAGTAAGGAATACCGAGGGTTTTTTGAAGGAGAGGCGCAGAGTTCTTTTTAATGAGAGGCGCAGACGGTTGAAATCTTTAATGAATGGGCGGTTATTTTTTTGACCTAAAATTTTTAGGCTTTGTGACGCTTTTTATACACTTAATTTAGACCAATTTTCGTGTCAATATAAAAGCGTCTAAAAACTTCGTGTTATTTATGACACTATTTATTCTGTCTAAAACTAAGCGTCTAAAGACTCCTTGTTTTGTTGTAGTGAACCTTAGAATACTTTGTGTATATATTCTTATGAATCAATGAATGAAGGCAACCAAAATCATTCTTATTCATTCTTACATGGTATCATTTGCCTAGGTTTCTTGCATCCTCACCTTCCGCCTCCCTCTCATTGCCGGCCAGCCACCATACACGGTTGTTGCTGCCCTCTTTCTCTTCTTTCTCTCGTTTCTTTCTTGTTCCTTCAATGGCTTCTCCCACAAAAATTTATCCCGCAACCTTGGTTACTACCATTAAAACTTCCCCATCGGAAAATTCCAAAAATTTTGAGTCCCGAGGTACCCTTCACCACCGTGGTGGCCACCGCCACCCTCGACAAGGTGGCCGGAACAACCGTGGCAGCCACCACGGCTCCTCCAATTTTGGACAACTTTCCAGTTCAGGTTCAAGGTTCAGTGCCTCTTTTGGTAATCGGCCCAGTAGACAATCACACAATGGCCCATTTTCTTATGCTCCTGGGTGCTCTCCTCCTAGGTCTTATTGGGTTGATCAGTCTTGGGCCCAATATACTGCTCCCTCTCCTACAATTTCATGGGCTCTTCATCAAACACATGGTAATGCCTCCTCTTCTGCTGGATTTTTTGGCCCACGATTGGCACAAAGTTATCACACCGGGACTAGTTCCTCTATGAGTTATACTCCGATGGATATAGAGCAAGCCAAGAATACCCTCTCTTTGTCTTCTCCGGATAAGCAATTTTACATGGATACCGGTGCTACATCTCACATGACTCGATCTCAAGGTACTCTAACGTCTTATTCTCGTTTAAAGCATCATTTTAATAATGCAATTATTGTTGGTGACGGTAATATGATTTCAGTTCATGGTCACGGGAACATTTCTTTTCCTACCTCACAAAAATCCCTAACCCTCAAAATGTCCTTCATGCACCTAAACTAAAACTTAATCTCTGTTCGTAAATTTACTCATGATAATATGGTTTCTATTGAATTTGATCCTTTTGGATTTTCTGTAAAAGATTTGGCCACGGGGAACATCGTTCTGAGATCTAATAGCGCGGGTGATCTTTATCCTTTCCAATCCAGTACTGGAGCTTCTCCTTCTTCCACCTCATCGTCGGCTTTTTCTACTTTTTCTACTAGTATTTGGCATTCCCGTTTAGGTCATCCGGGACATGCAATTTTGAATTCCTTATATTCCTCTAGTTTAATTAAATATAATAAAGATCCATCTTTTGTGTGTCATTCTTGTCCTTTGGGAAAATATATTCAATTGCCTTATATGAGTTCCATGTCTATGAGTACTAAACCCTTTGATATTATTCATAGTGATTTGTGGGTAACTCATGTTTCTAGTCCTTCAGGATATATAAGTACTATGTTCTTTTTCTTGATAACTATACTAATTTTTTGTGGACGTTTCCTTTATTTCGCAAATCTCAAGTCTATGATATTTTTGCGAATTTTTATACCTATGTTCATACCCAATTTGAGCTCAAAATAAAATCTTTCCAATGTGATAACGGGGGTGAATTTGATAATAAAATGTTTCATCAATTTTGTGCTTCTCGGGGTATCACTCTTCGTTTTTCTTGTCCCTACACTTCTTCTCAAAATGCAAATCCGAACGAAAAATACGCTCTATCAATAACATCGTTCGTACTCTTTTATGTCATGCTTCCCTTCCCCCGTATTTTTGGCCTCACGCCTTGAATACGACTACTTATCTCCTTAATATTCTTCCTTCTAAAATTCTTGGCAACCTCACTCCAACTCACTTATTTTATCATAAATCTCCTACCTATACTCATCTACGGGTTTTTGGGTGTCTATGTTTCCCTCTTCTTCCCTCTCCTACTATTAATAAGCTTCAACCTCGTTCCGCTCCATGTGTATTTTTGGGTTACCCATCTTCTTATAGGGGTTACAAGTGCTATGATCTCGAATCCCGAAAAATCATTATATCTCGCCATGTTCTCTTCGATGAGGCCAATTTTCCTTTTTCTCGATCCCATACTCCATCTTCCCAAACCTACCAATTTTTAGATGATAATATACCCCTCCTTTTACTTAAAACAGCCCAACCTTCTTCTCTGTCTAGGACCATTTCTGTTTTCGGCCCAACAACTCAATCACCCTTCCCACCTTCCTCACATTCGTCCCCCATTGGGCCTGCTCACACTGACAGCCCACTCTCACCCCTACCCACCTCTTTTCCTCCTTTCCCCCTTCCCACTCCAACATCTCACCCTACTGGGCCTGCCTCACGCAGCCCAGTACCCTCTCCCACCCAAAATATAACTCCCACTCCCTCCTCAACATCCGGTTTCTCTCCTACCCACACTGGGCCTGCCTCACGCGGCCCAATTCATGACCACCACACTTCTTCCTCTCCTACTCCTCACATGGCATCTTTAAACCTAACCCCAAATACACATCCCATGCATTATCCGTTTCTTACTCACCCATACCAAAAAATCCTATCCATGCCCTTTGTGACCCGAACTGGAAACTAGCTATGCAAGAGGAATTTGATGCTTTAATTGAGAATCATACTTGGGATCTTGTTCCTCGGCCACCTAATGCTAATGTCATTCGTCCTTTATGGATTTTTCGAGTGAAAACAAAGTCTGATTGTGCTTTTGAGCGTTATAAGGCGCGCTTGGTTGGAGATGGTAAATCTCAAAGAGAGGGCATTGATTGTGATGAAACTTTTAGTCCGGTTGTGAAACCTGCTTCTATTCGCATTGTTTTAAGCATTGCTCTTTCCAAGTCTTGGTCCATTCATCAACTTGATGTCAAGAATGCTTTTCTTCATGGTCACTTAAGTGAAACTGTTTACATGCATCAACCTCTGGGTTTTCGGGATCCTGCTCGTCCTGATCATGTTTGTCTGCTTCGCAAATCCCTTTATGGTCTTAAACAAGCTCCGCGAGCCTGGTACCAACGATTTGCTAATTTTGTGACTACTATTGGTTTTTGTAACAGCATCTCTGATAACTCTCTTTTTGTTTACTGTCATGGTTCTGATATTGCTTACCTTTTATTGTATGTGGACGATATTATTCTTACGGCTTCTTCTGATAAGCTTCGTATGTTTATTATGTCCAAACTTAGCTCTGAGTTTGCTATGAAGGACGTGGGTCCTCTCAGCTATTTTTTAGGGATTGCTGTTACTCGTACTTCTGCAGGACTGTTTCTTTCTCAACACAAGTATGCCTCTGAAATTCTTACTAAAGCTGGCATGTCTCAATGCAAGCCTTCTTGCACTCCTGTTGCTACGTCTAGGAAACTTTGTGCTGATGTAGGATCTCCTTGTCCTGACCCAACATTATACTGTAGTCTAGCTGGTGCCTTGCAGTATCTCAGTTTTACTCGCCCAGATATCTCATATGCTGTTTAGCAAGTTTGTCTATATATGCATGATCCTCGCGTCGAACATATGGCTACTATTCATCGTATTCTCCGATATGTCCAAGGTACCCTCACTCATGGTCTACAATTATATCAGTCTTCCTTGTCTTCTCTCTTGTCCTATACTGATGCTGATTGGGCGGGTTGTCCCGACACTCGTCGTTCTACTTCCGGATATTGTGTTTTCTTGGGTGATAATTTGGTATCTTGGCCCGCCACACGGCAACCTACTGTTTCCAAGTCTAGTGCTGAAGCCGAATACCGTGGTGTTGCTAATGTCGTTTCTGAGACATGTTGGATTCATAACTTACTTCTCGAGCTTCATTGCTCTATTTCTACTGCTACTCTTGTGTATTGTGACAATGTTATTGCCGTTTATTTGACCAGTAATCCAGTCCACCATCAACGCACTAAACACATAGAGATTGACATTCATTTTGTTCGTGAAAAAGTCAAACGCGGGGATGTTCGAGTACTACATGTTCCATCTCGCTATCAAATTGCTGATATTTTTACAAAGGGTCTTCCACAAGTTCTTTTTGATGATTTTCGATCCAGTATCAACATTCGTCAACCTCCCGATTCGACTGCGGGGGTGTGCTAGAATAGAATATTTAGTAGAATAATTCTATATTTTGTGTATCTTCAATAATTTGTAGAATATCATGTAATTATTTAGTTACCATAAACCTTAGAATACTTTGTGTATATATTCTTATGAATCAATGAATGAACGCAACCAAAATCATTCTTACAGAAATAAAGTGAGATAAAATAAGTAGATTATTTTTGCCAAAAATAGTAATGTTGTAAGTAATACGAAACTTTCAAAAACGGTAAGTGTTGCAAGTAAAATGGAACGGAGGAAGTATGATGAGGTTATGAGGTATGATTCAATATGCTCTTCTTCATCTTGCTGGATATGACCTTTTTATTCTATACACTATTCCTTTCACTAATTTTTTTACTTGATTCAGTTTGATTAAATAATCATAATGGAGTAGAATTTAGTTAAATAAATTTTATGATGGGAACTTTTAAGATGGTGTAAAAATTGTTCACGAATCATTTCTTTTATTACAACCTTGTGATGTTCTTAATTTCATGAACCTTTGAAAGATTCATTGGTAAAGTTAATATGTTATACTCCCTCCGTTTCTTTTTTATTGTCCACTTTCCTTATTTGGTCAGTTCATTCTAATTGTCCACTTTCTATTTTTGGCAAAGATTTTTTACCTAAATACCCCCAACTACCCTTATAATTTGCGTGCCCACTAGAAAGTAGACAATAAGAAGTTTATATTTAATTTTTTGTTCCATCAAAACATTTGTTAATTGTTGGTATATGCATTGTAGAATCATTTGTTTGTGCTGTTGTTGCTGCTATTGAGTGTGGTGCTGCTGTGTGCTACTGCTGCGGTCCCGCACATCGGAAGCTATTGATCTTGCTGCTATAAAGGAATTAGATATTGTAGCTGCTGGTTGCTGTTGGTTTCAAGCTACTTACTGATGCAGCATTGTCATCATGGGCGGATCTAGGCGGTGCACGCGCCCGCAACAAAAAGTGTTTAGATGAATAAAATGTACGCCTCTATTATGGCTCGAACTCGCAACTTTCCGTTTGATGATGGCTACATTACCAGTGAACTAGAATGCATCTCCAGATATGATCTTGCCTTTATTAATTAAGTAATTACTTCTAATACATTGCCCAGTTACTCCTTTTCCTTATTGTTGCCTTGCTATTGGTTTTTTCCTTTTCGGGAGAAAGGAAATTATATCTTACTTTTAGGATTCCTATTAATTGTTTGGTTTATACTCCTTTCATAACTTAAGTTGAATATAAAAAGAATTAGAGTATTTACGTGTTATCGTTTATTTATTTTATCCATAAAAAAAATTATATTTTTTTATTTATTTTTGTATACGAAATAATTATAATTTTAGGTAAGACTTGGTGAGGGTTAATATTTTTAATTTATTAAAATTTATATGGGTGCATTTTTAAAAGAAAGTTGACTATAAAAAGAATTAGAGTATTTACGTGTTATCGTTTAATCGGAGTTATAATTATAGTTTATCGAACATAAATAGTGTAATTTTTATATGTGAGTCAAGTATATTGTTGAATCGTGTAACGAGTTACGGGATTAAACCTTTGACATATGACTATATGAGTATATGACATTGCAAAATGTATATTTACAACTTGTCGAAATAGGTTATAGAATATTATTTAAGAGGATTGAATCAAAATCATTATAATCAAAATCAATATCCACACCTTTTAACTATAAGTAATTTGTGCTCTCACTGACTATACGTTCTGGATCCGCCACTAATTGTCATAAAGGCTGTTTGGAGTGCTGCGGGTATGCTCGATATATGCTGGTGCGTGGTGCCTTTGCCTTTGTCATACGACTACTGGTTTCATGGATGTTATGAATATCTAGATCGCGGATCATGCCTCCTTTTATTTTTGTTATCTAAATTGAATTCGACTCTCATTTTGGCCTGTCACTTGATCCCGTAGTTTGTTTGTATAGGCTTCTTTTTATACTATAGGGCTTGTTTCAACGGCGGCTTTTGTGGTGGTTCCTCCTCTGTGTGGCTGTTATCTTGTATGGTTGTGTATAGTTATGTCGGCTACCCATTTGAAGTTTCATTGCCCTTTTGTGGGTCTTAGTGGTTGTCAAGATGGACGTGGCAATGGCCTTAGTAGAAGTTCTCTGATCAAACATCTTTGTGATCGTCATTTTTGTGTTGGTGCGCGGGATGTCACTCGAAATTCTCTTACTTCTAATTTGGTGGCTTATACTGAGGCTGAAGTTACTTTTTCGCGTATGGGGATTTGGTTATGTGGGGTTTGCTACAAAACGCATACGCATCGGGCTAAGTGTCGTCATGGTCCGAGTGAGTTTGTATCATCCCCAGATGAAGGAGATGGTGTTGTTCGTTTTGTGCTTCATGGTTTCTCCAAGCCGCAAGATCCTTCTTCTTCGGCTCAGCCTGGGCGCATCGGTTGTTTGGTGCAAGATTATCAGTTCGGTTTTGATGTAGCTCTTCTTGATCGTTTGTTCTCCAAGGGGTTTCGTACTGGCAAGTCTATACCTCCTAAGTGTCGTTTGGGGTTTTCTCGGGTTCTGAAAGGTGCTCTTGATAAGGTTGTTTCTAGGCCTGATGATATTTCTAGTTGGGTCTCTTTGTTGGTGTTACCTCTTTGCATCCTTAAAACCTTTCGCCCGCGAAGCAGCTCTGAGTCTAGGTCAGCTGTAAAACGTCGGCATCAAGAAGAGAGTATTTCCCGTGCTATTTGTTCTTGGAGTGCACCAGGTGGTATTTTGCTGCTTGTGAGGGATACTATGGTAGAGGATTCTCCTTCTTTTTCAGTGGTGGGTGATGAGGACCTTGATTTGGAGGACTGTAATATCAAGCAATGTCGTAGGAAGGTTTGTGACGGCCATTACACTGCTGCAGTCCGGGTTCTTTCTTCTTCAGGCGTTGCTCCTTATAATGACGCCACTCTTGCGGATTTACAGTCTAAACACCCTACTTCTCCAGCTCCATCCTTGCCTGATATACTTGTTGATGGCCTTCATCTCGTTACTCCTTCTGCAATTGTTTTGGACCGGATTAAGAGTTTTCCACGTGGCACATCATGTGGTAGGGACGGTTTACGTGCTCAAGACCTTCTGGATTGCTTGAGCGGTGCTGCTGTGGCTGTATCAGATGAGTTAGTTGACTCTGTTTCCGCGGTGGTTAATCTCTTTCTAGATGGGAAGTGTCCTATGGATTTGGGAGAGTATATTGCTAGTGCTCCTCTTACCCCGCTTGTCAAGCCCGGTGGTGGTATTCGTCCTATAGCTGTGGGTACTATTTGGCGACGTCTGGTTTCGAAGGTGGGTGCTGTTATGGTTGGCCAATCTTTAGGAAGTTACTTTATTGGTCTTCAATTTGGCGTTGGGGTTTCTTCAGGGGGTGAGGCAATTCTTCATGCTGTGAATTGGTTGATTGAGGACTGTGGTTCTGATGTTGGTCTTTCTATGTTATTGGTGGATTTCCAAAATGCCTTCAATCTTGTTGATCGTACGGTCATGTTGCGTGAAGTTCGTCGTCGTTGTCCTGGCATTTCGCGATGGGTTGAATTCTGCTATTCTAATCCAGCCAGGTTGTATGATGGAGACCAATCGTTATGGTCGTGCCAAGGAGTGCAGCAGGGTGATCCCCTTGGTCCTCTTCTTTTTGCTTTGGTTTTACGGCCCCTGGTTTGTAAAATCAGAGATGCTTTTGACTTATATCTTCATGCGTGGTATTTGGATGACGACAATGTTATTGGTGACACTTTGGTGGTGGGGAAGGTTCTGTAGTTGATTATGGAGGAAGGACCTCGTTGTGGGTTACTTCTTAATGTGGAAAAAACTGAAATTTTCTGGCCTACAAAAGACCCTCGAAGCAAGCTTGTGGGTGTTTTTCCGCCCAATATTGCTCGACCTTTGCGAGGTGTTAAGTTGCTTGGTGGTCCTGCTAGTTCCGACTCCGGCTTTGGTGGAGAGCTTGTGATGCAGAGGGTGACCAAGGCCATTGCGCTTATGGATAAGGTTGCTTTACTTGATGATCCTCAGTGTGAGCTTTTGTTACTTAGGGCATGTACCGGAGTTTCTAAACTATACTTTGCATTATGTACTTGTCCTCCTAGTTCTTTCAAGACGGCTCATCTCACATTCGATGGGGCTCTTCGATCTTCCTTGGAGCGTATTGTTACTGCTTCGGGGCCTGGGTTTGGCGATTGGCAATGGTGGCTTGCCACCTTACCTTTTGCGTTTGGAGGGCTTGGGGTATATTCTGTAGGTGATGTTCGTCATTATGTTTTCCTTGCTTCTCGGTTACAGTCTGCTGGGTTGCAGACATAGCTTTTACGACATGCTGGCATTGTTGGTCTTGGACGCGCCTTTGGAGATGCGTTGTGTCTGTTGAATGGAATAGTGGAGTCTGACTTTATGAGTAATCCTAGTGAGGTCGCTGCCCCTAAACTCATGAAGAAATTGGCAGATATATATTTCACGAAGGTTACCGCTACTGCAGAATCCGCCTATTCTTTGTCTCCTCGGCAATCAACATTGTGGAAATCGCAGCAAGAAGATCACACCTCTGCTTGGCTTCGGGCAGTCCCTATTTCTGGGTTGGGTTAGACGATGAACCCAAAGACATACCGCTGTGTTTTGTGCTACAGGATGGGTGTTCCATTGTTCTCTATCTCGACGTCGTGCTCTGCTTGTTCTCGGGTTTTTACGGGGGATATTTTCGGTGATAAAGCAGTGTCGTGTGCTGGTATTATGGGTATTAAACATCGGCATAATGTTGTTCGGGATACCCTTGTTGAAATCTGCTACAGATTTGGGATTTCAGCCAGAAAGGAGGTTAACATAGGGTTGTCTGGAGGGAATGACGGGGCCCTTAGACTTGCTGATGTGTTACTTTATTCCTGGGATCGTGGTCGCGATGTTTGTGTGGACTTAACAGGGTCTTATCCTTTCACACAAACAGGGCTATTTGACTTTGTCCCTGGGCGGGTTGTGGCTAATGCGGCTCATCGGAAGCGGGTGAAGTATGAAGCTAGTTGTCGACTGATTGGTTATGGTTTTATTCCCTTCTCCTTTTCTTCGCTTGGGGAATTAAAGAAGGAGGTTGTTGCGTTGCTGAAGCGGGTTCAGAGGTTCTTAACGACGCAAGACATTGGGGCTCGTGCTGCAGCTTATATATTCACTAGGGTAGGCTTTTCTATAGCTAGAGGAGTGGGGGCCCAGATTGTATCTCGGCTCCCACTAATTTATTGTAGGTTGTATATCTTTGTTTAATAATAATAATAATAATAATAATAATAATAATAATAATAATAATAATAATAATAATAATAATAGTGACAATAATAATAATAAATAATTTACCGCCATAATTAGTTAAAATGTAAGTTAAAATCATTAGTCACACTTATTTGTGTGGGAAAGCAAAAAGAAAAACAATGGTCTATGAAATCATGCTGCCACACTTATTAAGTGAGCAAGGTTTCCAACACTTATAAGTGTGGTTGAAGGTGCTACCGGTCACACTTAATAGCACCTTTAGCCACACTTATTAAGAGTGCCTAAAAATTTACCAACATAAGCAGAGGCCACGCTTTATTAAGCGTGGCTAAATCTATTAGCCTTACATATAAGCATGCCTAACTGCATTTTTAAACGTAGGTAGGTACAACTTTTTTGTAGTGATGACTCCATTCCTTAAAATAATAATAGTAAAATAATTTTTAATATCAATTGGTTTAACCATTCAAAGTATAATGAAATAATTTATAATCTTTTAAAAATATTTACCGGTCACCATAATAAGACTAAAATAATTTAGAGGAGAAATGTGAACGCTAGTAGGCGGAGATTAATTCCTATTAACTACCTACTTCAACAAAGGTCGTCACCTTGATAATAATGGTCAATCACAAAAGTCACGAGTGTGTACATCCCTTCTACTTGGATCACAACAAATAGAAGGAAGACGACAGAGTTATAACATAGAGTATGAAAATATTATGACCAGTTGATAGCTAAACTAATTCAACAAAACACATAATTCAACACCCTTATGGGCTACCTTTTCGTCATAAATTTTAGTTGAAAGATAATTGACAATTTTTTTATGATCCAAAAAAAATCGTTATGAAAATTTTATAACAATAAAATTTATTTTCAACTTATAACGTTTGAAATGTTATTATTATATTAAATCTTAACCGAAAATATTCATAGACGAATAAAAAGAATAACTTAAAGAGTGAAGTGAAAAAATTCAAAATCGTTTAACAAAAGAACAATAATAATCACGATAATGTAAACAAATTTTATATCGTTGAAAATAGAATATATAATTCAAATTATTTGTTTGGTTAACAGATTGGAGTATAATGGAATCAAAATTACCTTGAGTAGCGTAAGAGTATGAAGGGTTATGAAAACTAGTAGAACGCGTTTTCTATGCCTCCTCCGATGCCTGTCTACAATTTTAGGTCACAGGCTAGATCCTCTAATTGTAACCCCTTAAAAGAAAAACAATAATTAACCATTTTCTTTTAAAGTTAAAAGATATAGAAGTTTGACAAAAAGCATAACTTAAAAATTAGAACTATAATTTTCAAATTTGTTTCTAAATTCATTAATATTTAAATCATAAAAAAATAAAAGAAATAACAAAAGAATATTATAAAAAACGATAAAATAAAAGAAGAAAAAATAAAAATGATATGGCTAAATAGAAAGAATAACAAAAAAAGTGATATTAAAATTTTTCTTAAAAAGTAAAATAAGGATTAAAAAAAAGAAAGAAAGGGTTTGAAAAATAGATATTACGTGAATTTAGATGGAAAAAGAGGAGAGAGAGAAAGAGAGAAAAGAAACGAGAACATTCATCTGAAGAATAGAGGAAGAATGAAGGAGAAAAATGAAGAAAAAGGAAAGATTTTCATCTACCATGCATTTTAGGTAGGTTTTTGTTAGAGTAGGCTAACGAATGCGGAAGCGTGGGCCTAAAGGTGTATGAGAAAGGTTAATGACCATGGCTTGAAGGTGTACTAATGGAACATGGTTATTTGCAAGTATTAAGGTGATTTAAGCAATAAACTTAAATAAAACAATAACACCAAGATTTAAGGTGGTTCACTATTAATGAGGCTACATCCACCATCCTAGGCTAGTGTATCATTATGTCTTTAAAGGATAATAGGAGCTTGAAAGCTCATTACAATGTTGAAGGAATTATATCAATGGAGAGTAGTATGTGTGAGAGCATTACATGAGTGGAGAATTAAAGTAGTATGGTAAGTATGAAATGGGAGGCTCAAGATCTTGGCTTGACACTACAAAATGCAACATACAACACATACACATATATATAAGCAAGAGGGACAAATGGGCTGCATTGTACAAGCAGAAGACAGCAGGCAAAAACGTCAGGATTCTTCGCTCGACCCACACTCGGGTGAGTGGCTCGGTCGAGCCAGCAACAGGTCCAGCTGGTTTGGCCTGTCTGTTTTGCTTTCACGTGATTCAACAGCCCCTCTTTGCTCCCCAAGGCTTGTTCCAGCTTGTGGGAGTACTTGTATGCCTAAATTATCATATGCAAACGCATGTGACACACTCCATGCTTTGTTTTATGCACACAATTGGTTTGTGTACTTTTTCATGGTTTGGAGTGCCCATTACTACTCAAAATAGCATGCTTAAGATCTAGTATACTTAGATTGTTACATTAACCTTTAAGACTAAATTCTTCCACTCCTTGATTGCCATCTAATCACATGACTAATCACAAGACTCAAGTCACACATCTTTCAGTTTTTCTTCTTCCTTTTCCCTTTTATTCCATATCCTCCGGAGCAAGGGTGAAATTAGGGTTTGACAAAAATGAAATTAGGATTTTTTGTTTCTTATCAATTCTTAGAGAGTGATGGGTTGTGTAGTTAGAGTTTAGAGTAGAGCTCAGTTTATAAGACGAAATTTTGTTTAATTTAAGAAGGAAATTATGGAAATCACTGATGGAGGATTTTGGGAGAATTTTCTGAAATTAGTATAATTAGGGATTTGAATGAAATAATGATGGTTAATAATTGTGTTAGTAACAACTGAGATTTCAAATTCAAAATATTTTCATTTCATTTTATTTTGTTCATTTATTTTCTTTTTTATTGGTTTATTTTTCTGAAAATTTTAGGGTATTACAGGTTGCATTCCACACATCAGTTGTGATTGCAACTCTACAGTCATTATACTTAAACAATTTATGTATAGCATTCTTCATCATATCTCGCTTTATAGTTTACCAAGAAATCTATCTTAATATTGTAATTAAGGCTCTCAAAAAACTTCCTAAACCTAATATGATCCACCATAGACAATGTATACTTATGCATAATAACCATGGAAATTAATTCTTTTCTTGAAAAATCTTGGTCGAACTTTTTAAGTTTGCTTTTACCACTAAAAACTTGATGTAACTCTTAAAGTTGTTTGACCACTTGCAAGACTCAGATGTTTTCTTGGGCAAACTTTCTTTGCATGTTTTAGGAGATTGGAAGTTCCACTATTAACACCAGTTACTAGATCAACATTGTTATGCTTATATACAGCTCAAGTCATACCATTTACCTCCACTCTTCTGAAACAATTCCATGCCTCAAAGGTTGTTTTCCTTCCTTTTTCTTTTGTGCAATGGCTTGGAGTACCATGAACATTAATAAACCCTTCTTCATTCACATCCAAAGTATTTATTGACTCATTGGTATAACCATATTCTGGCTATAGCCTGTGGAACTGATTTGCACGTATATTGTGATTGATTTTCGTCGATTACCTATACAATAACACAAGGTCCATCAATATGAATAACATTAGCAATTCGTTGAAGTCAGTCAAACGAAAACTAAAAAAATGATAAACTTGACAGAAACAAGTAACAAGTACAGCTAAAACAAGTAACATTAGTAATATGATGAAATTGACAGATGCGAGACATCAATAACATTAGAATATGATGAAATTGGCAGAAACTGATAGAATTTAGGAAATGGGCCTAGGCAACCCAAACAAGGAGGAGAAGGTAGTCCACTCATAAACCCAAAGAAGGTTCACTACTAAAACTAATTGGTAATAGTAGGAGTTACTCCTTGAGTATATAAAGTGATGCATACTCTTCTCTTTCTCCGATGTGGGACAACTCACATGTGGGTAACACATTGACACTTCAACACTCCCCCTCACATGTGAGTGTCCTTAGAATTTTAGCCCACCAGAAGGGTTACAAACCTATTGGGAATGAACATCCAATTAAAGGCCCCTTAACCAGTGGTAAGATTAAATGCCCAGTATAAAAGCCCAACAATAAACCGGGCTCTAATACCATGATAGAATTTAGGAAATGGGCCTGGGCAACCCAAACAAGGAGGAGAAGAAGTAGTCCACTCATAAACCCAAAGAAGGTTCACTACTAAAACCAATTGGTAATAGTAGGAGTTACTCCTTGAGTATATAAAGTGATGCATACTCTTCTCTTTCTTCGATGTGGGACAACTCACATGTGGGTAACACATGTACACTTCAACAGAAACTAAACATCAACCAAATCGATTTGACAAGATTCTTGAAGCAACCAAACATAGCAACCAAAATCTGATGAAATTTGTCTTCTATTAGCAACCAAGAAACAATTACAACAAAAGAAAAGAAAACAAGAACAAACCCTAAATAGGAGACATCTGGAGCGTTGAAACCAATAACCAAACATCAATAGCATATAAGATACAACTATATCTAACATAGTGAATAAAAAAACAAACCATAACGGCCCGTTTGGTAGATGGTAATAAACGGTGGTAATGAGAGTGAAAAACAAGTGAAATTTGGGTTGAAAAATCTCATGGTTACCTTAATGGCATGCTTGTCCAACTTCAATCATCTCCTTTTGTTCACAAAATTCATTTCAATGCATTACCATTAGGAGATGTGGTATTAGGTGGTAATGGAAATTTGCAAACAAAAAACTTTTTTGCTGTTAAAGTTTCATTACCATGGGAATGATATGGAACTTTTGATGAAATTTTATACTATAAATCATTCCTATTACATTGATTTAGTACCACTAACCAAACTGGCCGTAAATAGAACACACCCTAAGCTAAAAAAAGAAAACAAACCAGATCAGTGGCTTCAAGAGTCATGGAGTCTCTTGGTTGAGTGACGGCTGAGTAAATGCGTTTGTGAGCGCTGAGAGAGTGATGGCATGTGTGAGGGAGGATTGAGGAAGAACTGATGAATAAGAGAAGTAAGTGAGTGGCAACAGTTATTCAGGATTGAGGAAGAAGTGCAAAAATGAAGAACTAAAATTTAGGGTTAACATATTAATTATTCGGGTTAGGGTCTATAGGACGTGTCTAGGGTAGGGGCCTAAAGGTCGAGTCTACTTTTGGGTCCGAGTCCAAGTATGGGTCTGAAGCTTTGGACTCGGACCCAGACCTATCAATTATTTGATGGATTCAGATTCGACTTGAATTTGATGGGTCTCAAAAAATAAGACCTTGACCCTTAAAAGGGGGCGAGTTCAGGGTTGGTCTAATTGGTCTTGGACCCATTACTATCCCTACTATTAGAAAAAAAAAATGTTTCCTATACATATGTGAATTCAGTTTTCATTATTTTTTTACTAATGAGTCTTTTGTATGGATCAATTTCACGATGAAAACGTTTCATTTAAGACTTGTAGATGCATAAAGTGTGTGTGATTAGCCACTTGGAGGGTTAAGCCCAGCTCCATCTACCCTCTCGGTCTAAACTCATAGCTATTTTTCTTAGTTTGCCCTTTGTAGATATAGCAAGTCTCCTGAGAGACCGTCTTTTTGAGAGACGTCTCTCAGGCCCAGTCCATTAGAGTTTAATTCTTACTCTTATTTTATATTTTCCTTTATGGGCCACCCAATTAGAGTTGATCTCTCAAAGAAACCGTCTCTCACAAGAATTTGTGTTGTAGATATCTTTTCGTACTTGATATTGCTAGTGTTGCTACTTGCTACTAGAACGGTAGAGACTAGAGAGCTGGTGGTTAAACTCTAAAAATAAACTTTTTTTTTTTTGAAGATAAACCTTGATATTGAATAATATTAAGAGGTTAAAGTCTTTTTAGTTGTATGTTTTCTTTTTGCAATGCTTTCGATGTAAATAAGCTAAAAATACAAGTTTATTTAGTATATGATAAAAAAGATGAATTATTTTATCAATAGTAATTCTATTTCATATATTTTCAATCCTTCTAACTATTATTTTTTTTACTTTCTCTTCACGCCTTACTTTATATTACTAACTTCAGACACAAAAATGGGCTCAAACTAATTGTTGAAAGAAATGTCGTATGAGATCTCAATTTGTCCTATTTATCATTTTAATTTGTCTCAATAAATTTGTTTGATTTTTATTTTCATTAACTCAACTATTTTTACTCTCTGCATTATCTCTTTTATTTCTACATACTACACTATTTTAACCCATCATACTCAAATTCTTTATTATCCGTGTCAAAAATAAAAGAAGCAAAATAAATGTTTGGTAATGACTTTTAAACTAGCTAAAAAGTTGATTTTTAAACCAAAACCAAAAGCTATTCTTTATAATTTGTTTATTATTTTTTGACTTTTAGCCAATTTTTTTTAATATAATAAACAGTCAATATAACAAATAATACTTATCAAATATTTTCATAACAATTAATTTAAACAACTAACTTGTCAACTGCACATCCAACTAGTCAAACCAACCAACAAGTTCAACAAATTGAAATAGTACTCCTAATATTTAAGAGAAAATCTACGGTTATTTGTGAGGTTAATAAATCACATTTATATAATAGAATGTGATAGAATGAGAGGTTTGTTGTTTTAATTTATCTTTTTTGATTTTATTTATTTTAATATTGTTTTCTTTGTCTTTTTATAGTAATTTATAAATCACAGTTATTAATTAAGAATTTTTGAATATTTAAACCCCAAAAGAATTTGTGTAGTTTTTTTTTTTTTTGTGCAAAGAATTTGTGTAGTTATAATCAATCAATGTGTAGTATTTAATTTAAACAACCTTAAATCATTCACATTGTCCCATATGGTCATATTCGCTATCGAGTGTACGGCAGCGATTTATAAAAACTGTAATTTCGTCCTTTTTCGCCGTCGTGCTGACAAACACACTACCTACTGCATCAGATTCGGTCCTACTATGAGTACTACCCGAGTGTAGCTTCCGTCCCTCGTATTGGAAGTTACGCCCTTTGTCCTATTCAAATTAAATACTTCTTCCGTTTCAATTTATTTGCAACGTTTGTTTTTTCACGCAATATAATACACTAATTTAATCTTTAATATCTTATGAATAATAAAAAATTATAAATATTTAATATTTTGCAATGAGATGAATCAAACAAGATCTCAATTGACTACTTCATATTTTAACCTATAGATTATAAACTAATCACAAATTAAGGGTAACGAACAAGGTTGTCAGGATCGGGATTCTACGTAGGATCGTTGACGGGGTAGGATCGAAATTGGTAGAATCGGATCGTAAGATCGTGTGATCCTACAAATATGCATTGATATGCTTTAAATAACTAATTTTCAATTGTATTTGTTCCTTTTTATAGTTTTAAAGTTTAAATTTATACTTATTTGCATTCAATTAATACGTTTTGTAAAAGAATACCTTTAATAATTACTTTTAAGATGCGAATCAAGAAAAACTTGAATTTTAGACATATTAATATAATTATTTAGATATCTACATATATATACATAAGTAAAATCTGGATTATATAATTTTTTTTACGATTGAAACTACCCTTATAGGATCGGATCGTAAGATCGTAGGATTGTAAAATCGTGTTATGATCCTACTACTTAAATCCTGGAGCTATATATGTAGGATCGTACAATTCTACCGAAATTAAGATCCTACCTACGACCCGGATCGGTCGCCTAATTTTGGATCGTAGGATCGTTAGAATCGTTGATCAGGATCAAGATTCTGATAACCATGGTAACGAATGAATAGTACCATTTTTGTCAATGTTAGCAACTAATTTGGAACCGAGGAAGTATAACAGAATCTGAAATTTTTTTTAAGATTAGATAGATACTGATAATAAATAAAAAGGACGAATGAATTGTGATGATGAAATTAAAAGAGAATTAAAATATATGGATAAGATTGTGGACAATTTTCTAAAAATAAAAATAATACAAATCAAGAAAAATGTATAAAAATACAAATAATGCAAATCAAGTGAGACAAAACGAACATAGCATTATTTTTAGTGGACGAAAAATACAAAATTTTAGTTACAGTTTTGTCGGAAATACTCTTCAACTAATTTGAAGCTTTACTAGTTCGGTTGATATTTAATGTTTGATAAGAAATATTCACGAGAGTTATAAATAGTTAAAACTTTTAGATGGTGATAAGGATGAGAAATGCTAATAATAATAATCACATGTTTAAGCTAATACATGTAAAATCTAATAAAACTAATGTTGTGTTTAGAAATAATGATTTTATTTGAAAATACAAAATTGATTTAAATTTGGTATTTGACAAATAAAAAAAATAGAATTTGAATTTGAGGTAAATTAACC
The DNA here is from genome assembly GCA_019425755.1 of Amaranthus cruentus. NCBI lineage: Eukaryota > Viridiplantae > Streptophyta > Magnoliopsida > Caryophyllales > Amaranthaceae > Amaranthus > Amaranthus cruentus. The sequence continues at coordinate 2,675,461 of CM033453.1, forward strand.
ATTATTATAACAGTGGTTAATGATGATAATTTGAGAATGACTTTTCGAACCTTGTCATCTCAAATTTTTAATAATGATTTAATAATTGAAATCTACAATTAAAAATAAAATGATTGTTCCTAAACACAACCTTACTTGCTTTTTAAAAAGCAATTTGTAAAAAACAATTATGTTACTTCATATCATATACTCCCTCCGGTCCAGTTTACAAGTCTCATTTGACTTTTGGTTACTATTCACTAATCACTTTTAATTTGTATTTTGTTCTTAATCTATAAGTTAAAATATAGTCATGTGAGATCTTATTTTGTTCGTCTCAATGCAAAGATTATTAATATCAAATTTTTATAATTTTTAATTATACACAATTAAAGATATTAAAGGTTAAAATGTTGCCTCGACATGTGTGAAAAAGTCAAATGAGACTAGTAAACTGGACCGGAGGGAGTATTACTCTAAATCACAATGAGACTTTAAACTTAGGATGATTAAAGCATTTGAGCACAAAAGTCATGGTCATAAATTAAACATGTTACATTAAAATTTGATTAGTATAGTGAGTGGAATACTTATGTTAGTGTTGATATAAATTCAAATTAATCGTACCACATGGTACATTGATGGTCAAGAATAAACACTATAAGAATTTTGGTCAAAGTCATGTTTAAATGATTAAAACTTTTACGGTTTTTTTAGGATTAACTTTTAACACGGTTAGCTAATTCGTTATAGCAAATAGAAAAGCTTATCCAAAAGATTAGCCCATTAGCCTGTAAACCCCACACTAAATGCATTCACAATCGATCCGAGACAAGTTCCACACCTTACAATGGACTATATCAATCAACCCCCATAAGGCCAACGTTCTCGTTGGGTTATGACTGGCTCTTTTAGGCCACTCACTTTGCAAGTCACCCACTCTAAATCCGACTCTGATACTATTGTTATAGAACAAATATGATAGCTCACCCAGAAGACTTGCAAGTGAAAGAGCCTATTTGGCTCTTATAGTCCGCAATTGTATCTATCTATATTATGACATCAATTCTTGTTTATTTTTGCATTAGTTTGAGAAATAATTCAACATACGATAATACTCAAAATTATCGTTGACTTTGTTCACCGAAATCACTCTTACATCATTATTACATATTCATTCTTCAGTCTTAACTTCATTTCTGTTACTCTCTCCCTCTCCCTCACCTATCAATTTTCCACCATTGAAGCTGATGTTTTCAAGCTTCCATGGCAGCAACTCGAATCGAAGTACCGATTCCGTTCACCTTAACGGAAGTTAAAGCTACTGTTTCTAGTTCAAATTCTACTATTTCCGATTTAATGGAAGAATCTTCGTCAAATCCTACTGACGCCGTCATTTTCTTCGGAGTCTCTTTGGTTTTAGGTATTGCTTGCCGCCATTTTCTTCGAGGTACTCGAGTTCCGTATACTGTTGCTTTGCTCATCATTGGAATTGGCCTTGGTTCTTTAGGTATGTGATTGATGATTACATTCATATATTTTTGGTTTAAATTACTGAATTTTGATGAATTTGGTTACAACAACATGGTTGTAGTTCATATAATCAGTTTATAAAGCAATATGCAATCTATGGAATTGATTTTTTTATTGATTACTTCAGCAAGTAACTAATTTATCTTTCTGATTTTTGCTGAATTTCATTACAATTCGTGGATATGATTTTGTTCACTGATTAAATCAGCAAGTTAATTAATCTACTGTTTTTTCTGCTGAATTTCATTATAATTTGTAGCATTGATGTTGTTTACTGATTAATTTAGCTAGTGACTAAATTAAGTTGATCAAATTTTTCTGAATTTTTATTACAATTTATGGAAATAATTTTATATTTAATATGGAATTAAACTGGAAAAATGAGAATGGAAGCTGATAACAAAAACAATATGGAGATACAAAGAACTGCGTAAACGTTAAAGTTGTAAGACAGATGTTTATATTTGATTGCGTGAAATGATAAAATTCAATAAACAAGTTGAATTTCTGATTGCTGATTAGATTTTAAGAAGTGTTGCTTAATGTTATTTGATTGAATGATATAGTACCAAGCACAATAAAGTAAAATGTTGAATGTTGAAAAGCAATGAACAAGATTCTGTCAATTATTCACTCACAATTCACAAATCACTACCAAGCCAAAATTAGTGATCAAGAAAAGGAGAATTATATCATTCAATAGATTCATAATTTATAGTAAAGAATGTTCAATGTCATTCCCAGGTTCCAACACAAGATTGAGTACTAGGGGGAGTTGATTTTGGTATGTTTGTGAATTATGTGGAGAAATATGAAGGCCAGAAACATTAAATCTGTTAGCAGTTTGTCTGTTTTGCAATTCAATTTTCTTATCTGTCAATTTTTTATAATGAAAAAAATGATTGTACACAAATTGCTTGAATTACTCCTTTTATTTTCAAGTTAAGCATTAGTTAAACAAAGAGAACTTGTCTAACTCTATTCAAAGTTAACATCAATTGGCTAAATTTATTCTAACTTACTTTTTGGTAATTATTTGGGAGTAAAATATGTATCATCTACCGGACCACACGATACAATAAACTCCCATCTCTCTTAAAGCATAATAATTCATATACAATTTTACATCATTCCCTTCCTTTTTATGTTTGTCCCTACTTAGCTTATAAGAAAAGGCTAATACATATGCAGAAATTACATTGATTAAAACTATGAAACTTGCATAAATGCATTTGTCTTTACTACAACTTTTGTGAAAGTTCTTTTTATAAGTTATATTGATACTAATATGAATACTGAGAAATTATAGTGTTATTTTGTTCTTAGAGACTTGTACAACATAGTAGGGGAGAAGCAAAAATTGACAAATTCTATTTAGGCCCTGTGCAATTTTTAAAATTATGATATTTTTCTAACAATTTAGTATCTTTTAAACACCTAACATATACTAAGTAAATTAATATTGAGACCCCTGATTTTTCAAGGCCCTATGCGGTCGAACATGTTGAACATGTTCAAAACGTCCTATGGCAAAGAGTTACATATATAATGACAAATTTATTATTAATAATGGTTCCTACTTAGTATCTATATATGATCTATATATTCTATATAATTAATATGCTAATGAAGAAGCAAGTTGGCCCCATGTCAATTTCGTAGAACTTTTTTCCCACCAAAAGACACTTTGTAATTTGGCTAATTTGATTGATTGAAACATGTTGATTTCTTAGAACTATGAAACATGTTGATTTCTTAGAAAATGTACAATTCTTTACAAAATTACCACTAGAATATGTACACCATTTAAGCTTTTATGTATACTTGTTTTCAATTTTCACCATTTTAATTTAATTGTTTTCACATAATCCAAAACGCGTATATATATATATGTGTGTGTGTGTGTATATATATATATGTGTGTATATATATATATATATATTTTTTTTTTGTGTGTATATATATATATTGATATATATATATAAATATATATATATATATATATATATATATATATATATATATATAAAAATTTATATAAGTAGTATATATATATATATATATATATCTTATTTATACATATATAGAAACCGTGAGAACCATATCTTATGACATCTTCTCAAAAAAGTTACTTTTTACTATAAAAATTGTTACTTTTAGGCAAAAATGTGTTACTGTTTTTATTGTTACTATTAGGCAAAAAAGTGTTACTCTAAGAAAAAAATTCTGAAAAAAACTCATAAAAAGATGTTACTTTTTACATAAAAAGATGTTACTTTTTGGAAAAAAAATGTTACCTTGTAATATGTTTGTTTTTTTGACAAAAATATTTTTTTCTAAAAGTAACACTTATTTTGGTAAAAAGTACAGTTTATTTTTAAAAACAAAAGTAACATTTTTTCGTCCAAAAGTAACACATTTTTATCAGGGAAGTTGGTTCTCACGGTTCTCATATAAGCTTGGTTCTCACTAGAACTTGACCCTATATATATATATATATATATATATATATATATATATATATATATATATATATTACAATACATTTTATTTTTATTTTCATTGGGTTAGTATATTAACTAACAATATGTAGTTGAAAATGACACATGATAAATCTTATTAATAGCCGTAATTAACTAATTATTGATATTGATTAAAATTATGATTCTTATCAATAGTAATTAAGTAATGACATTGATGTCTTGATGATGATTGTATAATAATATAATCATATAGTCTAAAAATAATATAATAATGGTCATAAGATGAAATTTAAAATGATACTCCCTCCTATTCACTTCATATGTTTCATTCTGAATATATCACTTTTAGTTTATATTTTGATCTATAAGTTAAAACATAATTAAGAAAGATATTATTTGATTCGTATATAAATTTTATTAATATCAAGTTTTTAAAGTTTTTAATATACACAATTAGATATATTAATGATTGAATTAGTGTATTGACAAGCGTGCGGAAGCAAATGAGACATGTGAAGTGAATATGAGGGAGTATGATACTTAGTAAAATCATCATATATTATTTTTATTCATCAGCATCATCATACCCAGTGTGGAGCTCATAGAAAACTATGATTAGGGTTTGGGGAGGGAGTAACGACAACAACTCATACCCATAGAGGAGAGTGCGATCAAAGAGATATATTATTTTTATTATGAAAATTATAATTAATTGGAGTATATTAATTAAGATACAATAAGAATGTGAAGGATTTTAGTGGAACTAAGTTGAACTAATTATTTACTTGGGAAAACTTGTTTTTTTTTGGAAGTTTTATACTTGTTGTTCAGGAACAACACAATATTATAGCATTAGGTATGTAGAAATGTAAAGGATGAGAAGCATGAAACTTTGTTCCATTTTGAGTTGAAGTTGATGCTTTTCATCATTGTGTTCCATATTAATGTTTATATTTTCACTTCATTTCTCTTTTGGTAAAGTATTTCTTTAGCGTTCTCTTACCTTTTATTAATTTGCTGTTTCACTCTCTCACTGCTTCTTTCTTGTCCCTATATCTCTGTTCTATAATAATTTTTAAACATATATTTGGAATAGAAAGAGTACTCAGTACATAATCTGTAAACAATATGTACGTTTTCTTAATAGTTTATAATGATTGAATTACACTTATGTATTGTTTGTTTTAAGTTGACCTTTTTTTTATTGCTTTCTAAAATCAACAAAGAATATTCATTTGGGTTTTAAAAGTATTTTTCCTAAAATAATGCATCAATAGTTTAAATTATACTCCAGCAATTTAAAAGTCAAGTAGCGCCTTTGCATGTCATTTTTATCCATCACATATGCACATAAATGCTGCAGCAAAGCCATAAATTTTAGTTAAGAGGGTTCGAATAGGCTAAATGTAATAATTATGACCGGAGGATTAATACACAAGCAAACTAATTTCATAAAAAAATATTAAATTCCACGTTTTTGGGCGTAGATGAGAAAATTTTGCAATTTAAAACTTGAAAAATTAGAAGGTTGTATAAAGATTCAAAGTTAGATGAGAAAATTTTGCAATTTAAAACTTGAAAAATTGTAAGGCTGTATAAAGATTCAATGTACAAACTTTAGGTTTTATCTATACTACTTAACCACTATACTTCACTTGATTTTATGATCAAAACTACAAAAAATTAGGGGCTAAGTTAAAAACTTAATATGGACCAGGGGACATGTACCTTTGCTGGCTGCTGCTGCACACATGCAACATATATTAGATAAAAGAAGAAAATCTTAAAATGGTAAACACAAAAGAGTGTAGTTTGGAAATTAATTTTGTCTTACAAGAATTCCCTCAATTCAGATTTCCTCGGATTTTAGCCATGTGTGTGTACTTGTATTCAGATGTGGACATGTATCCTCTCTCTTTACGCATGTGAATGTTTGTGTTTAAGCATTTTCGATTGGTGGAATTCTTCTAAGCCTTTTTCTCTTGTTGAAGGGGATATTCATACATATTTCATCGGAATCACCCTTGTAAGCCTTTTGGATGCTTGATTTTATAGTTGATACCAAGCTATCAATACCTTGTAATTTTGCCTTTTCGTCTCTTCATAGTGCATCAATTCGTAGCATGTGTACAATTTAATTTAGTAAATTGCTACTTAAACTAGAAATGTTCATTGGAAAATTTGCTGCTTCTAGCACTTTGTGTTGTTCTTGTGATTGTTGTAGGTGTGTAAGACTCCTGCTAACATCATTGTACTTAATGCTGCAGAATATGGTACAAAGCACGGTGCAGGGAGGTTTGGTGATGGTATACGCATTTGTAAGTTTCTCAATGTTGTCTGCTTAATCATTATCGTTAGGGAATTATTCAATTGTGATTATTTGATGCTTGAATTGTTACATGACAGGGGAAAGTATTAATCCAGAACTTCTCTTGGCTGTATTTCTACCGGCACTTCTATTTGAAAGTTCATTTTCTATGGAAATTCACCAAATAAAGGTTCTTCCACCCTTGATACTCCTACTAGTTATTTAGCACCTAGAATTTTTTTGGATAGAAATGAGTCAAAAATGGTACCACTACCAACTTGTCTGGTTCCAAAATATTACTCCTGCTGTCATAGAGCAAGTGTTGCATTTTAAATTTTGGGCAATTTCATTACAAGTGTCCTTCATTTAGTTTTCTATTAATGGTTCATATTTGTATGAGTTCCACAATCTTCACTTACTTTAATTTTTAGGAAAAATTACAATGAACAATACAACCTTTTGTTAATTTTCCTACAATAAAACCAACTATTGATTAACCATGAATAATACCAACTTAGGGGGTATTTTCTTAGAATAATACCAACTTTAGTTTATTAACTAATTTACCAATTTTTTTTGTCTTATAATCACCTATAATTTGAATTTTAACATATTAGGGATTTTCTAGGAAAATACCCCTTTAAGTTGGTATTATTCATGATTAATCAATAGTTGGTATTATTATAGGGAAATTAACAAAAAATTGTATTATTCACAGTAATTTTTCATAATTTTTATCCACCAACTAATATTTTTTAAAAATTTATGCAAAATTAAATGATAAACTTACTTTAAAATGGAGGGGACAACATAATTTAACTAGAATCAAAACCCTTGCAATGCACGTAATTTTTAATGGAAATATATAAATATGTGAATTTTACACAAAGATGTAAACATAAAGTATATTCATGAGGTTTAGTTTTTTTCATAAAAATGTGATAATCGATATAATAACAATGTAATATATTGTTAACTTGGCACCAACTTTTAGCACTAACTTATGGTTTGGAACTCTAGATTCACGTAGTGAGTAGACAAACCAATTGAAACTGCATCATCGTTGCTAGTATAGTTACCGTCAAATTTATTGATTGAATCCAAATTCAAGTACAACCTCTTCTCCGAGAAAAAGTAACACTACATGTTTGTTATGTTCATTAACAATCTCGTTTATTGGCTGCCCTTTTGTGAAAATATTGAACCCTGACGAATTCTAGGATATGTGCAATAAAAAATTGTTGCCATTATATCTTCAGGTTATATAGATAGTAGCCTCTCCATTTGTCATGAATCAATGCAGGGCAAAAGCATTATCACATACAAAAGACACCTCATAAATAGCACAATCATTGGTGCGGAATTGAAGAAGAAGCTGTGGAAATGGTTAGAAATTCAGAAGGGACACTTGGACAGAAGGAATCAAATTAGTTAGCCATTAAGTTACAAAATCAGAAAATACAATGTGTTTGCCACGTATGGAGTATCTAGATATACTGTAGAAGATCTTAGCTATATTATTATAAGCTATTTAGCTCTATAAATATGTGGCCGAAAGGAGGTAAGAATCATCTCTTGAATGGAATAGAAACTTTGGAGTAGCTAGCTCTAATTAGCACATTTTTTGTACTGTTATCTTCTTTACTTTCCAATCCTTCTCTTTTACCTTATTGCATTTATTTTCTGTCCTAAAAATCCTTCAACAAAAACTGATCCATAACACCATCATTAGGTCCTTCTAGCTTTCCATCCCCGACTTTTAGAATCCAATCTGTTCATCAACTTTGGCTATATTCGGTCATAATTACATGTTCGTAAACCGCAACACCTTACAATCATTCCAAATCTTTGAAAAATCAAGCGCCGCGAAGATAATATTATGTCTTGTACCTTGAGAATAACTGACAAAACATGCCTAAAATCACCACCAAAGACAACAACTTTGTTGCTAAAGATTAATTCAGAAAATTACCGTCTGGACAACGAATGGCATCGCGCAAATTCATGTCTAGGGTTTCAAAGGAATGCTTGTGAGTCATATGAGCCTGATACAAAATGATAAGTTTAGATCTTTTGAGGTGGTCGGCCAACTGACTGTTAGTTTCAACGCAACTATACATTGAATCTTCGGTAATATTAAGGGGAATTCCAAATCCTGAATCTGCAATCCCTTCCTTAGGAAGTAATAAAGCTTTTATGCCAATTGAGGCAACATGATGGACAATTTCACCCTTTGATCTTAGACATGCACATAGGATTTTCCACATAAATGTCTTTTAGAGTCTATATAGAAATATACACCTCTTTTACCTCTTTCAATGGCTATGATAATTAAATTGAAAGAGAAGGGAAAAAAAATCTAAAGAAACTTTCACTTTTCATTTTATGGGAGGAGAAAGAAACTAAAAGTTGTAAAATCTTTTTCTCCTTACGGATTCCAGAACATTCTTTCCTCTACAAATCACTGTTGATCTTTAATATAGAAAAAAAATCTAAAAAATGAACTGCATGGTTTATATACTCATGAGCTTGTCCTATACACATGAAAATTTGTCACATTTTCCTAGTGTATGGGCCTGACTCACATAGATGGAGGAGAAAGGAGTGTTTCATAGGCTGGTGTAATCAACTCCCATTGTAGCAATTTTGACATCAAAGTTATATATCTAGCATATTTTGCTTGCTATTTTTGGTTTGTAGTCTGATACTGGAACTCCATGAAGGAGTTGAACACTTAGTTGTACTTTCCCAATTATATTTGAGAAAGTCTTCTGTTCATATGCATGTAGCGTGTACCACTTCCGTTTCAAACAATTTTTAGGCCTTAGGCGAGAACTAAAAATGGGGCCCTTATATAAGTAATGTTTTGTTTTTTTTCCTTCAACTATGCATCATATAATTTCTCTTTTACCATCACATAAATTTCAAATAAATGTACGAATATAAGATGTAATGATGAGGTACAAAAATATAATTAAAGAACAAATTTTTATAATAAGGATTAGCTCATTTTGGGCCCCTTCATGAGCTGAGCCCTGGGCGGTTGCACCTCAAAACTTACCCCAAGAACGGTCCTGGCATGTACCTCGTGTTGCGGAACTTTGTATTTGTTAGTTTATTTGTTTGCTTATTCTTCATTTAGGCCTGGGGTGAATAGCGTTAACTTCTTAGACAATGAAACAAAGCCTTGTATCTTATCTTGCAAAGTATTCTGAAGATCATAGGATATTTAATGAGTGCACACTTGCGCGCACACACACACAGTACACACAAGCACTCAGTCACTAGGCGTACTATTCGTAATATGGTTTTTGTAAATGTCTGTGACGAGTTAAAATATTTGAATAATCGTTTGGTGTTTGTGCACCTATGTTTGTGTATGCATTATTGTAACTTGTAATTTTGGTCTAGAATAGTAACATTTCCAAGTCATTTTGTTGGCTACAAAACAAGATGAAACGTAGAAGTCTCATTGTGTAATTCAGGTCTTCATATCCTTTTGAATGTTGTGTATGATGTTAGTTTTGTATTATTCTTATACTAATGGTAGTGTCATAGTTATTTACCTTCATCATTCTTCTCCATATTTAATAATCCTATGTTATATCGGGAAACTTTTTATAGGGAGAAAACACCAATCGATTATATGCTATTTGTGCAGAGATGTATGGCACAAATGGTCCTACTTGCTGGTCCTGGTGTTTTGATATCAACCTTTTGTCTTGGGACAGCTCTGAAGGTAGGGCATTTTCATCAGCACTTTCTTATTTTCTTAAAGATTTGTTGAGGTGATGGATGATCCTTGAGAAGCTAAGAGATAGCCTTCTACTAATTTAACGTTTAGTCAAATATGTTGGCAAATAGATTCAATTATTAATCATCAATCTTTGTTCCAAAAACTGCGCATTGCAATAGCTCTTGGCATGTTTACATGTTCTATTTGCAATCCTAATAAGATATCAATCACATTCTTGCTCTGCACTCTTTTATGACCTCTAAATTAACTTTAATGACACGTGTCTCATGACAGCTCTCATTTCCTTATGATTGGAATTGGAAAACCTCACTGTTGCTCGGTGGACTGTTAAGTGCGACTGATCCTGTAGCTGTTGTAGCACTCTTGAAAGAACTTGGTGCAAGCAAAAAATTGAGTACTATAATTGAGGGAGAGTCCTTGATGAATGACGGGTGTGTTTTTCATCTTTTTATTTTTTTATATATCTACTGTTTTGTTTGTATTGATTAGGTAGGATGTGGTTATCAAACTATCTTTTCTTTCCTTGATAATAGTTAGAGTGCTATCTGAGTTTTATAAATTCAAAACATTCTTGACATGAACTTTTCAGGACTGCCATTGTAGTATATCAGCTCTTTTTTCAAATGGCACTTGGTCGTAGCTTTAGTTGGGCAGCCATCCTAAAATTTTTGATCAAGGTTTCACTTGGAGCGTAAGTATAATTCAATGTTATGGTAAAACCTGGGGAGATTTGGCATATGATAGTTTCTGACCACTAATATCAACTTCTTATCAGTGTTGGAATGGGCATTGCATTTGGAGCTTTGTCAGTATTGTGGCTTGGATACATTTTCAATGACACTGTAATAGAGATCACTTTAACACTTGCAGTGAGCTATGTTGCCTATTTTACAGTAAGTTCATTTTTCGTAGTACACAATTCAAAGTTTATGAACTATGTTGCCTATTGTTTCAATCTTTTGAAATTTGACTTGATTGCTGTTATGTTTAGGTGATATACAATAGTAACTTAGTTGGGTCAAGTAGGTTTTATATGTTGGGAATTTTACTGGTTTAGGAGTTATCAAGAATTCCCCTATCTGCTATGATGGAAAATCAGCAAAGTTTTTCTTTGTACATTACAAAACTGAAAGTTCTGCATCAAGTTTCTTGCAGATTCTGGTTGGTAGCTATGGTTTTAACAATCTACTGGATTTGTATTTGTTTGACTATGTGATAGGCTCAAGAAGGATCTGATGTGTCTGGCGTTTTAACGGTGATGACTCTAGGGATGTAAGTACAAGTTACATGTAACCGATTGTTAGTTGCAATGAGGAAAAATCTTTGAAATTATTGATTGCTTGCCAGGTTTTTTGCAGCTGCTGCTAGGACAGCATTTAAAGGTGAAAGTCAGCAGAGTTTGCATCACTTTTGGTACGTGCTGAACATTAAATACATATTTTGAGAAATAAAATTTAGCCACAAGCTCAAAATTATTGAAGATATCCTACCTATCTATGTTGTTTATGATTCCCCTTAGTTGATCAACTTTTATGTGTATTTCAGTTTTTGCTTCACATACCTTTTACTATTTATGTGTTTCTATTTATATATCTTCATTTACACACAATTTGTTGTGAACAACGGAAGCAAAGATCGAAAAGCAATGACGAAAACAATACATATTCAAACAAACAATAAAGAAAATCACACCGGAAATTAACGTGGTTCACTATCAACGTGATAACTACATACACCGGCACTGAGAATAAACTTTCACTATAAACTATGCGATTACAAGATGAACATGAGAAGCCATAACTATGGCTCTCCAGGCTTTTTCTCTCTTATTTTTCCTCACTTTGTGTTGCATCTCACATCCTAACCCTAATTACAAGAGGCCTTTATATAGTATACCACTAAATAAAAAGAAATTAGGTTAAGAAAACAATGTAACCGTCCTGAATCTAAGAGAAACTGTCAAAGAACGTGCGAAAACTGAAAAACGAATATCCCTCAAGCCATTCGCAGCTCGCGAATAAGCCCTTGGTTGCGAGCACACGAAAATGCTCCCTGCTCGCGAAAACCCCTTTTCCCAGAACAATAGCTTTGCTTCTCATCTTCGCGATCTGTTACCTAGCTTGCGATCTGCGACATGCTTCTTCAAAAAATAAAAACCAATAACTTTGCAACATTCTTCGCGAAACATTACAAACCTGGCGACCTGCCAATCCCCCCTTCATCTTGAACCGATCTTAGACTCAGTTTGAGTCACAAAATCCCAACACTATTATTGTAAAAACACTTAAAAATTGATTTCACTGTATTAGTTGATGTCGTAGTTTTGTATTATTGCCATTGCCACATTTTATATGATTTTACTTTTGAAAAAGATCTCAATGTCAGTGTGTTGGGAATATTCTCTCTGCTATCTTTGACTAAGTTAAGTAACGCCAAGAACATTTTGGTACCTCCTCGCCATTTTATAATCCTCAGAGAATATTAGGTTGACACTTTATGCAATCCCGGTAAGATTGAATAATATCCGTAGCTTTATGGCTCGGAACAAGCTGAAGAATATTTTCTTGTTATTGGCATATGTTTAGGAGTTCATTACTCTCTTTCTGTTCTCAATCCCTCAACGAAATATGAAACAACGACAAAAGAAAATAAAAAGAAACATGAAAGAAGGAGAAGAGCAAGAAGAAATAAATGGGAGGAAAACTAAGAGAAAAGAAACAAGCCTGGACAAGAGTTTTGATCTTTGTGGTGTGTTCTGATTCTATCACTTTGACTTTGGTATTGGTAACATAATTGTCAACGCTACTAATGTGAACTAATGTATTGTAATCATAATGGTTATCATATTTGTAAATAAATCTGGTTTGCTACAAGGTCCTATGATGATGTTTATGGAGGAACTGTTATATTTGAATACTACTTGTATTTAGGTAAATATACTTGTTTGTTAATTTGTCTACTTTAACATACTTCACAAAGCTTTTGAATTTATTTGGCTAAGTTACAGTATAAGAATTTTCTCTGTTACTTTAAAATAGTTTAGTCAAATGCCTAGTTTTCCTTAATTAACCTAACTGAAAACTTTATCGTCTCTCGCTGCAGGGAGATGGTGGCATACATAGCCAATACACTAATATTTATCTTGAGGTACTTTCTTCCCATTATTTGTAAATGTGAACGTCAAATGTGCACTAAAAAAGTTTATTCTTTGCATTCTTTACACATCTATGATACCCCATTTAGATATTTGGGTGAAAGTCTGTCATTTTTGTCTTTTTGTTTCTCAAACATTGATTTATGATTCCAACATACTATATTTTCTTCTATGATGAGAATTCCAACATGCTCTTGAAGATTCATTGGAAATATTTTGAATTTTATTTTTCTTAGTGATCATTTAGTTAGCAAGGTTTTGAAACACAGAAATCAAAATGTGGTATAACTGGCATATTTTCAAGTAGAAGAGAAAAAGTGATTTTATTAGAAATATTGTATTGGAATTCTAAACAACCAAAGCCTAATCATTGTCATCTTAGTTACCGTTTAGCAGGTGTAAGCTTTAAGCATTTTTTTCAAGAACTTTTCTTAGTATTTTAGGCAGAAAATTTTCATTTACTTTAGTAGAAATGCTTGTGGATCTTATCTTAAGGTCTGTACCTAACATATTTAGTTTTTGGCTCTTAGAGGGTGTCATAAAATCATAAACAGTTCAACTAGGTGGTTCTGTGGTGATTGACCTGCCAACTTTCTTTTTCCTTTCCTTTTTGCTTGTTTGGACATTGCAGGATGGAGATACCATTTAAATATATTTGTAACCACTTGCATATTCTGTATTTTAATTGCTTTAACATTTATGGATTGCAGTGGCGCTGTCATTGCCCAAGGTGTTTTGAGCAGTGATAACATATTTGAAAATCATGGTAATGTTTGATTAGTAAACTTGTTTCTATTGCCTTGTTAATGTTGCTTACATTGGTTGGTAAAGAGTAATATCCTCTCAGTTAAGGGTTTTTTTTTATTTCTGTTATTTCTCTTTTGATTGTCTATAACAAACTCCTCAATATAAAGAGTATATACCACCATATTTACAATATATCAATCTTTCTAATCGCACTAATTACCACAAATTTAGGCTAGAAAATATACAATAAAATATTCTTCAATATTATGTTACTATTTGAATATTCTCTGTCTAGGGTTGTGGGGTCTTCAACGTCCAACTTGCGTAGTGTATCTTAAATTGTTTCGCCCCCATTGCTTTTGTTAGAATGTTAGCAAGCTGCTATTTGGATTGGACAAAAGGGATGTGTATCATTTGCTTCAAGCTTTTCTTTTATAAAATGTCCGTCAACTTCCACATGTTTGCTTCCATCATTTTGAACTGGATTTTTTGAGATGCTGATTGTTCCTATTGTCACAATTTTGTTCACAACTCTTGTCTTGTTGGAAGCCAAGTTCGGTAAGTAGTTTCCTAATCCATATACTTCCGTGATCGTTTTTGCAATTCCTCAAAACTCAGCGTCAACACTGAATAACACAACCACCTTATGTTTCTTGCTAGATTTCCTCCTACAAGGGTAAAGTACCCAGATGTTAAACACCTCTCATCTCTATCTTGGGCCCATTTTGCATCTGTATAGGCTTGAATGTGAGGACATGCGGAGGGGCAATAGAGATTTTTTCAATCAAAATTGGCCTTCATTAAGGTTCGACCCAAAGCCCCTTTCTTTTCGCAGTGATCCTAGATGAGATAACTCGAGCGATACAAGGAAATGTGCCTTGGAACATATTTTTTACCGATGGCAGTATTTTGGTAAATGAGACCAGGATGAGTTATTAGAAAGATGGAGACAATTGTTGGAGTCACTAGGTTTCTATATCGAATTAAGACAAAGTACATGGAGTGTAATTTCAATACAAACAAGATAACGAGAGACACTATAAAGCTAGAAGAGAAACAAACCACTTCAAGTGGATGCTTCAAATACCTTGTAATGGGTACATCAACAAGTTGTGACCTATAGAATTAAGTGTGAGTGGCAAAAATAGAGAGCGACTACTGAAATATTATGTGATCGAGGTATTCCTTTAAATTTGAATGGTAAGTTTTATTGAACGACCATTAGATCAATGCCATTATATGGATCATAATGTTAGGCTTTTAGAAAGGAGCATAATGAAAAGATGGGAATAGCGCAAATGTGATGCTTCGATGCATGAGTGGACATACATTGAGGGATATAATTTAAAACAAAGATATAAGAAACGATTTATGAGTTGAAAATATTGAGGAAAAGATGAAAGAGAATCGTTTAAGATGGTTTAGGTATGTGCAAAGACGAGGCATTAGTAAATCGTTAAGGATGATATAAAACTGGAGCTCGGGAGACATAAAAAGACCCGGAGGAAGACCGAAGATGATTTGGAGGACAAGAGTGGAAAAGGATATGAATGGCCTAGACTTACAAATGGAGATAGTTGAAAATCAGAATAAATAGAGAAGAATCTATGTGGATGACCATTGGATCTAATATGTTAGTTTATGTAGCCGACCCCAATCTTTTTGGATTAAAGGTCAAACATTATAGTTGTTGTTGATCCTTTCCTAGGCATATCATTAAGATACCAGATAATACCTAAGAGTTGACTCTATGTGACGAACTTGTGGTTGATGCATGAATCTACTTACTATCCCAACCCTGTAAGCAATGTTTGGATGAGTGTGTGAGAGGTAGATCAATTTTCATACTAAAATCTGGTATTGTTTGCGATTGGTTAGCTCTCCTCCTTTAATTATTTGTAGGCCATGGTTCACTACAATTGGTCAGCCTGCTTATAATCCAACATTCCAGTTTTTGTTAACAAGTGTAGGATGTACTTTTTCTGGCAGATGAATATTCCCCCTTTGATATAAGAACTTCAATTCCTAGAAAATACTTAAATCGTTTGAGATCTTTCATTTCAATTTCTTTGAAGAACTTCTCCTTTAATGAATTTTTCTTTGTCATTTCTAGTAATAATCATATCATCTAAACAAATGGTGAGACAATTTATCAACTCACCATTTTTCTTGAGGAATAATGTGTGATCAGAGTTAATTTGATAAAAACCAAATCTTTTCATAGCAAGGGTGAATCTGTCAAACCATGCTCGAGGGGTCTGTACAAGGCCTCTCAAAGTCTGCAACCTTTATCATATGAAAATTGTTTTGAGAAGCTGGAATGTGCTTGCATAAAAACTTAGTCTTGGATTTCACCGTGAAGAAAGGAATTTTCACATCAAACTGATGTAGAGACAATTCTTTGTTTGTTGCCTTTGAGAAAAGAACCTTGATGGATACTATTTTTGCCACTGGGGAGAAGGTTTCTGAATAGTTGACTATACCCTTTTGCAACAAGTCGCACTTTGTATCTTTCAATAGTACCATCAGACCTGCGTTCAATTGTCAACACCTAGTTGCATCCTACAACATTTTTTCCCTTTTGGAAGAGTGCATTTTTCCTATGTCCCATTCTTCCTTAGTGCATTAGTAGGAAAAAATTAGATACTCCCTCATCAGAAGCAAGTCCCCATACAATAGAATGTACTAACATAAAATGTTCAGTAGCACGACCCAAGCTACGAGAATATGAATGTTTGTGTCTTTTTGCCAAAATACATGACTCATAGTTAATTGCTAGCTTAGAGCCATGTAGGAAATGAAAAAGATGTTCTAAGTATCCTAAGGAGGGGTGACCAAGTTGACGTTGCCACATGCAGAGTTGTTGTTCCATAGATCCATGAATCAGCGATGTGCTGCCTTATTAAGACATTTCTTCCATGTAGTATAGTCCATCCTTTTCAGTACCATGCTCAATGACACCTTCCTTGCCCACATATCTCTTACAACACAAAAATCTAAGCCTATTAGAACAAATACACTCTAATTCTTTACTAACAAAAAAGAGTTAGACAAATTAGGCACAAACAGGCAATTATGTAATGTAACATTAGGGAGAATTTCAATCGTTCTTTCCCTTAACTATTATACACTTTTCATTTGCCGTTGGATGAGATTTTTCTTGGAATTTTTTAATGATGTAAGATCATTAGGGTCGTATGTCATGGTGTCAGTAGCCCCGCAATCAAAAATCCATGTTTTGCAACTAGGTTTACAACTTGATTTCCCCGACACATTCAAAATCCATCCCTTTTGTTCAAAACACCCCTTTTTAAAAGATTTGAGGGCGAAATGGGTATTTTGATTGTTCAAAATCCATCCCTTCATTGAGTCGTGTCTTCTTCTGTGCCCTTCTCTCTTATGATGTTACTTGCTTCTTTGCTTAAGATCATGACTGACACGTTTTCCTTTTTCATCCTTTCTTTAGGTAAATATTCGGTACTAAAAAAGTCCCGCGACTTATTTCCCTTTCTTCGATCATCGACCCTTTTAGGTCTAGCTGACCATTTTTCCCGACATCTCACACTTTTTTCTGTGCTTTATGTTCAAACAACCATTCTAGGAATCCGATGATCTTGAACAACCTTCCTTGGTGTGCCTACTTTATCCACAATGGGTACAATGGAGGTGAGATTTATCTTCTACCTCATCTGAATAGAATTTGTAGGGTTTTGATTTTGTTGCCAACCCACTTCCGATCCTTGAGGGGTCTTACTCCGTGATAGATTCCCTGTGAGGATTTCCCTTGCAATCTCTCTTCGAATGATTGCATAAGCATCTTCCACATAAGGTAAGGGTTATTTGTTTAGTATGATGTTCCTTCGATCTTTATCAAAGGTATTGTCCATGACAACCAAAAATTGGTAGTTTTTGTGTGATTTCATTGTTAAATGTGATGTCTTCTGGGTGTTTCGTGGGATTTGGTACCCTCCCATCGATCTCTTTCCAGATTATAATCATCTTCCTATAAAATACTTCAATAGAATCCCGATCCTGCTTCAGTGCATTTGTTTTGACCGTTAGGTCTTATACTTGCAGTCCATCCTGTCCACTGCTATAAAGGGATCCGATCCCTTTGCATAAATCCTTCGCCATTGGTTAATTGAGAAATTGATTGAGTAAATTAGTCTCAATATTCTCTATGACCCAAGAAACTTGTGGTGTCCATCTCGTATACCTTGGGTCGTTTGGAGATGATGGGGAAGCAATGATGTGATTAAGCTTTTCCCGCCTACTTATGGCCAGGTACATGAGTTTTGGCCATTTGGTTTAGTTTTGGTGGTTGAGTTTTTCTTTGAGATTAATGGCTTGGATTGAAATAGTCTCATTAATTGCAAAATTTGTTGCAATTGGTTCATAGCGACTAGTTGTTCAGTCACTGAATTTGTGTTTGGTTCGACGGGTTCCGATATCTTATCAGGTGAGAAATGGTAGATGATGAGGCTTAAAGAAAAATTTCAGTCCCTTGAACCACCGTCGGCTTTGATACCATAAAAAGTGGAATTACACTGTTAGTTTAAGTTTTTTTTTTCTGTCTTTCTATTGAAAATGTTATTTTTGATTTTGTTAATTTTCTCTTAATTGTCTATTACAAACTCCACAATATGGAGAGTATGAACTACCATATTTAAAATATATCAATCTTCCTAATTGCACTAATTATGCACTAATTTAGGCTAGAGAATATACAATAAAATATTCTTCAATAATCTGTTGCTATTTCAATGTTCTGTTTCTATGTCCTACTATAGGAACTTGGAAGATGTTTGTGCTTCCTATCCTCCTAATTTCATATAATAGCAATATGCAGTTTCATATGTGTGTTGTTACTTTTCCAACAATAGTTTAAAAAACATAAAACATGGTTGGAATAAACCCTTTAACACAAGAGATGAGGACAAATTCTTACAGTGTTTTAAATTTTAGTGAGTGATGGTTGGTAATCATGGTGATGATTAAGAAGGTAATTCACTAAAAAAGGAATATTGACAATGGTATCATCTAGTGAAATGGTTTTACAAATTACAAATTATTCAACTTGTTCTCTTTTCTTCTGCTGCATACACCTTTTGTCTACATGATCCTTTTATTTGTATTCTACTCAACAATGTTTTGTTTTTAATCAGGTATTTCGTGGGGCTATCTGATCCTTCTTTATGCATATGTCCAAGTTTCCCGGGTAGTGGTTGTAGTTGTTTTGTTCCCATTTCTACGATATTTTGGCTATGGTTTGGACTGGAAAGAAGCTATAATTTTAATCTGGTCAGGCTTGCGTGGAGCTGTAGCATTATCTCTTTCATTGTCTGTTAAGGCAAGTTTTCTATCTTTCATGCTTCCCCTGAAGATATTGATGCTTTATGTTTGATTTGGTTTTTTTTTCCCAATCTTTTTGTGTCTTGAACTGGCTTCAAATCATTTGTGCAACATTGAGAACTTGGGTGAGTGTTCAGCATGCCCCTAGTGTTGTTTCATACCTCTTTAATCATGGAATGCTTGGTATTTGGATTGCTTAATATGGTTGTCATTTGCCTACGTAATGCTTTTATTGATTTATATTCTACCTTTTGCCATGTACAATGATTAATATGGTTATCATATGATGTTAATTTAAAGGTACTTATATTTTGTCTACAGCTACACATCATATAGTTGATATAAATATGTGTGCAGTGTGCACCCTAAATATAATTCTGTAAATTTACTGGAACTCGATGATCCCGCCCTCTCATCCCCTTCTCTGTACTCCAAATTTTTTTTCTATGTTTTTTCATTCTTTTGTCTTGGTAGCTATCTTTTATTGGATATCAACCTTTTATTTTCTTAAATCACAGAGTTCTAGTAGCAACCAAGGACCTCTCAGTCTGCAGACTGGAACCCTGGTATGAACCTGTCAAGCATATGATATACTTGAAATCCAATCAAGATGTGGACATAAAGATGCTTGAAACTTAATGCATCTTTGAGCTCAGTTTTTTTATTTTGTTTTGGTTGCAGTTTGTTTTTTTCACAGGTGGAATAGTAATTTTGACACTGATTATAAATGGATCAACCACACAATTTATCTTGCATTACTTGGGGATGGACAAGTTATCAAAAGCAAAGGTAATCTTTCCTCTCGTGTCCCATAATTTTGTGCTTTAATCAAAAAGGTTGTTTTCGGTTCATCCTTGATAGCAAACATCATTTGCAACTTTAATAATGACTGCACATGATTTGATGAGTCATTTCACTATAGTCCATTATGAGTCCTGGAGAATTATAAACAAGGAAAAAAACCACAGTCGATACATTTACAGAACTCTCACAAATAACGGCTATAACGGAGTAATAACACGAATCGTGGGCGACACGGTGTTATTTTTTGAAAAAAATCACAAAGGGAGAGTTTTTGAGCTTATAATCACATTTTTGTTATTGAACTAATATTATTATTATTATTCAATAATATCCCCATTGCTAATATTATTGCGTTGTATGAGTTTAGAGGATAATTAATTACTTTACTTATTAATTAATTGATTATATTGTTTAACAAATAAAATTATAAGTAACTAATACTCCTGTAAGTTATCTGTAATCATTAAAGCTAATAGGTATTAATAAAATGTTAACTAGGAGATTTTTAGAATGGATAACTTTTGTTTACCATTTAGGAAGATAATAGAATTTTTTTATTATTCTCAACAAATAATGTTATCACGTTATGTAATGGTCAACGCAGAGTTTTAACCATGAAAATTCATGCACTGGTATATAACGGGATTTTACTTCGTGACAACTCTCAAACAAGTTACATAACAATCGTTACATAACATAATTGGTGAGCTTTTATTCCATGATTATAAATCATAGTGCAGTTCAATAAAGGATAGATCATATAGCGTGGATGAGCTGTAAAGGTTTACAAATCTATCAAAAGGATATTATGTGCTTCACAAAATAAAAAAAACCACATTTTAGGCTTGTTCAAGGGATATTATATGCTTATTTGGTGGGACGAAAACCAAATCACCTTGTGAACGCATGACTCACTTAATTGTGACTAGAGGTGTTCAACGGGCCGGGTCAGGGCGGGTCGGGGCAAAATTTAAATATGTCGGGTCAGGGCGGGTTGGGGCAAAAATTTAAATATGCCGGGTCTGGGCGGATCATGTCATTCAGGGCGGGTCAAAGCCCCTTTAATACGACCCTCTTTGACCCTTTTTTAAATGTTTATAAAATAGTTTTTTTTATTATACTTTATCGCTCGTTGAGTCAATTCAACTACGTATATAATAATATCATATGAAAATATAAAGAAAAAGTGGCAAAATATTTTTTACATCCAATTCGTATAATTATCCGGCCTGACCCGGCCCGACCCGACCCTTTAGAAAAAGGCCCGCTAATGACCCGTTAAAATGTGACCCGACCCTTGACCCGTTGGGTTGACCCGCCCCGTTGAACACCTCTAAGTGTGACCATTACTGGCTTACTGCAATTGTGACCAAAATCTCATTTTGAAAATCTCTTATAGAACAAAGAGAGAACTCGCCGAAATGACTAGCCTAGTAAGTGAGAAAGCCCATTTATTCTAATAGCCCCACGATAGTTGCCCATACAACTGATGTAGGATAAAGTCTATAACCTTGTAAAGGCCTTAAATCCGTTCCATTTCAAAATCATTAGCTCCATCTAGAAGAATATTTAAGACAATGTACGAAACATTTTTCGAAGAATATGCAAGTATGCAATTTACAATAATTGTTGTTCTCTCTAACAATATGTTTGGATAACAATTTTCAAGAGAAAAGAAAGGAAGATAAGGGGAAGGGCAAGGAGAAGGGGGAAGGGAAAGGAAGGGAAGATAAATGGAGGGAAAGTAACTTGTTTGTTTAGGGGGGGAAGGGAAGGGAAAGGAAGAGAAATAAGAATTTTCCCTCCAAATCTTTCCCACTTTAGAGAAATTGAGACCTTAACAAAAGTAATTCATCTACATTATGTTTGGATAACAATTTTGGAGAGAAAAGAAAGGGAGGAAAGGGGAAGGAAGGAAAGGGAAAGGAAGGGAAAATAGCTCTTGTTTGTATAGGAGGGAATGGAAGGGAAAGGAAGGGAGACAGAAGTTTTCCATTCAAATCTTTCCAACTTGGGAGTTGGGAGAGATTGGAACCTTAACAAAAAATATGCATCAAATCCTTCCAATTCCCTCTCCTGTAAATCCTTTCCCTCCCATTTTTCTATCCAAAGAAGGGATTCTTCCTCCTTTTAAATCCCTCCCCTTCTTTTCCCTTCATTTCCTTCCATCCAAACATACCCCTAATCTTTCTAAATCCCTTCTCCCCTCCTATTTTGTTACCCAAACAAGAAATCCTTCATCTTTCCAAATCCCTCCCCTTCCTTTCCCCTCATTTCCTTGCATCCAAACACACCCAAAGAGAGCATATAGAATATGTATATAACGTGCTAATTTCTAAAGAGCATAGTTTTGTCTGGCTAGCAAAAATAGAAAGCACATTTTGTTATTTGAAAAGGTTCCGTTAGTGTAGCAGCTGGGTTGAATTTGTGTAATTTTAATTATTTTTTCCATATAGCTGATATTCTCTAACTGAAAAAGCAGAGAAAACTTGGTCATAGAACTTTTCTACAATTGTGTTATTGAACTTTGTTTTTTTTTTCTTTGGGATTTTTGATTAAGAGGAACATGAGGATTAAAGCACAATGACGATATATAAAAGGCTGGATGCTTTATTTCAGCTTGTCTATGGCTCTATGCTATGTGTTCTCGATATGAGCCACCTTAAAATTCTTGATAATCATCAAGCCTCCTGATTCAAAAATTGTACTTTTTTCAATTAATCATCAAGCCATCTTGATGATGAATTTTAGAGTTTCCAATATGTCTCCTTTATAGTTGGTTATTCTTAGGTTGGTGAAAAGGAAAGGAATCAATACAGAAAATGAAGGGAAAGGTTTTAGAGCCTGCACCCCATGGGTTTGGGTTAGAAGAGTTAAATTAAATGGCCTTCGACAATTGTTATAATTTTTAGAAATAAACTAATTGACTTTCTCTATCTCTCATCATGGATTAAATATGCTTGTACGTCTCTCTTGTTTGAGAAACGATCTTCCAAGTTAACTCTTTTTGTGATACCTTGAAAGCATTACTACTCCCCCATGCTTTCGTCTTTAGACTGGAACCTTTGTGTTGAATACTATGCCTACCTTTTTCACTTCCTTTCTTTCTTTCCTCCCCCTTTCTCTAGCTTGTGATAGACTGATAGTTTCAATGTTCAAATAAGTGGTTGTGAAAGCCTTTATTGGGCCTTGATGATAAGTCTTCCTAGGATTGATTTTCTATCATTGAAATTATAGGAAATTGGGCTAGCCGTAAGGAAGCAAATTACTTTCTCTGATAAAGTCATTTTTTGTACTTCAATTGCGGAACATTCTAATCTGGATTGGATAAATAGAGAAAAAAGTTCTTTGATTCCTTTGATCCTCATGAAATTGATTTTTGACTACTAATTTCTTTTAGTATTTATATTGTGGGGAACACAGCTGGGCATGGATTGCACACCCAAGCTCCTTCATGTGTCCATTGATCATCATTGTCATGACCATATGTAACATTCTAGAAGTGACAAGTTTATTTAAATCCTTCAGTACAGCTTTACAGAGTGATAACTGCCTCAATAGTGTACTTTTTTGAGTTTAACCTAATGCTCACTCTTTCATATGGATGATTGCATTGATACTAGCTTGATATTCTGGTCAGTGGTCAGTCATTGTTTGGGGCTCTTCTATCGTCTGACTTGCGTTCTCTCATACTCTTTCATCTAGATGAGCAACACGTAGTTTGATGCAACTAAGATCACATCTCACTTTGGTCGTAGAGGCCTCGTGGCACAAATTGGGAAATGATTACGGTGATACTGATAGGGTAAATTCTTTGATTGTGAGATTGTATTAGTGATTTCGATTCTAGTACAGTTTTCTGTCCTTTTGTAGTTCTCAACAAAATGTAAAGCTAGGAGATGAAAGCCCTTAGGCAAGGTGAATCGTGAAAACAGGTATGCGTATAGAGCCACTAAAGGATAAATTATGGAGAAAATGAAAAAATAAAACGCTAAAAGTAAACAAAGGAACTTGAGGGGAGTATTGAAGTCTTGTGCACTTGAACACCTTTAACTAGGAACGTCCAAGCATGGAATTTTTGAACTGTGTTTGGTTATCTTATTATTCAATGGTATATATTATACTAAGGGTATAATGGCGACTGAGAAAAGTTCTTTTGTTGTGACGTGGTGGGTGTAACACCCGACCCCTCGGACCACCTGTGGCTATTCATAGAGACTGTAGTCTGGCCCCACAGACCAACATAAGTCTTTTTAGCGCACTTTGACCTCACTCATGCGCGCCTGAGAAAACTTCCCAGGAGGTCACCCATCCTAATATTGCTCCCCACCAAGCACGCTTAACTGTGGAGTTCTTAGCGAATGAGATCCCATGAAAAGAAGATGCACCTTATTTATAAGTAGTCTATCTATTATTTTTTCAAGCTAAATTCGGGGTATCACACTCACCCCCACTTAGGAATACAAAGTCCTCGTTGGATCGTAGTTTCAGGAACTTTTACCCCGCTAGGTACAATGAACACACATGATATGAGTAGTCTATCAATCATTTTTTAAGCTGAATTCGGGGTATCACTCATAGTAGGAGACCACTAACCTGAAAGAAAAATAACATTTGTTTGTGTGACAAGTTTGTAGATCTCTTAAGAGGGGTAACAGACACCATAAATAGAGGCATTCATCTAATTCCCATGCTCAATTTTGGCTGGCTGCAGTGGGTGGTCATGTTCATTCTCAAATATTTTTAAATGGCGGCTCCTTGTCGCACCAATTCAACTAACCATAGGAAGATGAAATATTCAAAATTGACTATCCATTTTTCCACAAGCAATGGGGGAAAAATATAAAAGGATTTTTATGAAGCATTTTTATCCAACACTCTAGACTACATGTATAATTTTGTGGGATATGCCAAGAGAAAAAAAGATTCTACAAAGCAATAGTGTGGGAAGAAGATTCAAATAACAAATGTGATGCTGAACTGATGTATGCTATGGTTTTTAAATATTGTATGATGCATGCTTGTGTCTCACAGTGTATTTCCTTTATGACCTTTGCGTTTTTTCACAATTTGTTTGTTTCTTTCCCTTTATATGTTTGTTAGAATTTTCTGTCACTTTGGATGTACAAGCTATCTATTATTGCTCCTTTTTCCAGAGACGCGTATTGGAATTTACACAATATGAAATGGAAAAGAAGGCATTAGAGGCTTTTGGTGACCTTGGTGAAGATGAAGAACTGGGACCTACTGACTGGCCAACTGTCAAAAGATATATTAAAAGCTTAAGCATTTCTGGGGAACGCATCCACCCCCATGATGCTTCTGAATCTTCTGAAATTGGGGGTCATTTGGATCTCATGAATTTGAAAGACATGCGTGTGCGCCTCCTGAATGGTACTGAGTTTTGCTTTACTCTCCCTTATACGAGTATAGCATTCATGAATTTTAGGATCTATCAACTATATTAGCTTTTATCTCCAATATTTTTGTATATCCACCAGCTCATGTTGTTCATTTGAGATGTTTTGATAAAATGTACTTCTAATTTTTTCTTTTCGCTCGGATGTGAGCTTCAGTTGGCAAGTCAGATATGTGATGTGTTATGTGAGGTTTCTTTTTAGTGATTGGATTTAATTTAGAAGTTGGTATTCTCGTATGTTTTTAGGGATTTATACTTATGTTTGCTTTGTTTGGTGGGAGAATCATTCATCTGGTTGGCACAGGTGTAAATTTTATGTAACATTGATGGTTTGTACCTTGCCTATTGAGAGATCATTCTTTTCTGCGTGTTGCTTATTTTATTTATACACATGAAATTGCATGCATCATATGGAAACACTAGTTGGATGCTATATTAAAGCTTTTATCTGATTATTGCTTAGTCAGATTATAGCCATCACACAATATGCTTCCTTCTTGGACATCAACTTTGATGATAATATTCACATATCTCAAAACCAGGTGTTCAAGCTGCTTACTGGGTGATGCTTGATGAAGGAAGGATAACACAAGCTACTGCTAGTATATTAATGCAATCAGTGGATGAGGCACTCGATTTGGTGGATCATGAGCCATTATGTGATTGGAAAGGGTTAAAACAGAATGTTTATTTTCCAAATTACTACAGGTTCCTCCAACGCAGCATTTATCCAAAAAAGTTGGTTACATTTTTCACAGTTGAAAGATTAGAATCTGCATGCTACATATGTGCTGCGTTTCTCCGGGCCCATAGAATTGCTCGTCGGCAACTGCATGACTTCATTGGTAAGTGCACTCTCAACATTGTCGATCTATCTGCTTTTGGTTATACAATTTAACTATATGCTTATCTTGATGCTGTTGTGATGCCTACTTTGTTAGATAAAAGAGACTTTCTAATTATAAAAAGATGGAGAAATGAGGGCCAAGGTTTTGAAAATTTA
Organism: Amaranthus cruentus; assembly: GCA_019425755.1. Classification (NCBI taxonomy): domain Eukaryota; kingdom Viridiplantae; phylum Streptophyta; class Magnoliopsida; order Caryophyllales; family Amaranthaceae; genus Amaranthus; species Amaranthus cruentus. Next base: position 2,702,000 of record CM033453.1, read on the forward strand.
ATGTATCCCATTACTATTTTCTAGAGGAAAAGGGAATGTTTTGGTTTAAAGGAAAATGTTTTCCTCGGAAAGTAGTTTTTCTTGAAATCTACTTTCACATGGAAAATGCAAATGATATTAACTTCTCTTTTGTCTAGTTTGATGGTTTATTAATCTAAGGGAAAAATGGAGATGTTGGAAATGGGAGAGGGGAGAAAAATTGCTTTCCTTCTAATTTTTGAGGAAATGTTTATATAGAAATGGAAAATTCTTTCCTCCCTAGTTTTCCTTTTAAATCCTTTGTCAAAACAAACAATGCAAAATGAGAAAATCAGTTTCCGAAAAGCATTTTCCCAACCACACCCCTAATTGACAACTGATCCAGTTCTGTAAATTTATTTGAAGAAAAAGTGTCCATGTAAGTTATTCCATTTGCAAACAGATAATTTGTAAAACTGTTAATCCCTTTGACAATTTGACCTGGCTGGACTCTAAATAAGTGAGTTTTCTGTAGAGGTCATGTTTTTGCAAAATGCACTTATTGAGATCTTTTCCTGTAGGAAATAATCTTTACATATCACAGGTATTAATTAATAGAAATAATCTTTCCTCTGGAGGTCAACTATATTCTATATTTTTACGAATTTTCCCTGGTTGTCATGTTTTATTATGGACACTATGATACAGGTGACAGTGACATTTCTACTGCTGTCATTAATGAAAGTGAGGCTGAAGGAGAGGAAGCAAGGAAATTTTTGGAAGATGTCCGCACTACTTTCCCACAGGTATTGACCGCTGATATATTATCCTACTTTGACTCCCCAATGGAACTCATATGCAACTGATTTTCGTTTCTCACATTTTCTGTCATAGAAGTTAGGAGAATATATTAAAAAAAATGGAAGCTAAAATTTTGAGCTCTAAAGAAGCGCAAAAAAACCAATTGACACATGCTTTTGTTTTGAATTTCCAGATTAATTCCATTATAAGAAATGTTCTTGATGCTTATATAAGTATGTAACCCTTAGGATTCCTTTTATTGTAGCCCTTAATTTAAACAGGTTACACTTCTACTTTCCCAATTAAGATTTGACAAATGAAAATAATGTATGGGAATTACAGGTTTTACGAGTTGTAAAGACAAGGCAAGTAACACATGCGGTATTGCAGCATTTGATTGATTATGTTCAGAGCCTAGAGAAGGCAGGGTTACTGGAAGAGAAAGAGATGCTTCATCTTCATGATACTGTCCAGGTAACTCAAATTTTTATTTAGGAACAATTTTAGTCTTTCGATTATGTATTTTTATCAACAAAAATCTGTTTTTTTTGCAGACTGATTTGAAAAGACTTCTACGTAATCCTCCTACAGTTAAGATTCCAAAGGTTGGAGATCTGGTTAGCACTCATCCATTTCTAGGAGCACTTCCTGCTAATGTTCGTGAGCTGCTTGTCGGTTCTACCAAAGAAGAAGTTAAAGTGCGTGGTATGACTCTATACAAGGAAGGTGGTAAGCCAAGTGGGATATGGCTTATATCAAATGGGGTGGTGAAGGTAACTGAGAAAGTATCTTTTGCATGTACTTCAAAGTTCAATCACAATGCTTAATTGATAGAAACCGTCTATTTGCAGTGGGCCAGCAAGAACAGGAAAAATAAGCATGCTTTGCATCCAACTTTTACCCATGGAAGTACTTTGGGCCTACATGAAGTGCTGATTGGAAAACCCTATTTTTGTGATATGATAACAGATTCTGTTGCAGTTTGCTTCTTTGTTGAAGCGGAGAAGATTCTTTCAGTTCTGGGATCAGATTCTGCTGTGGAGCATTTCTTCTGGAAGGTATGTCCATTAGCTATATTTTTGTCTCAAATAATTTCTTCAGAGTTTGCGGAGCCCGAGTAATGGAGCAGTTTGATTCTGTGTTTAGAAATTCCTGCTAGTCCCTATTATCTTTTAGGAGGGAGGAAAGAGGGTGAACCATCGGGTGGAGCTGGGGAGGGAACAGGAGAAACTCTGTTGGCGAACCCATGTATCAGTAGGACTGAGAAAAAAAAGCCACGAGGCCTCCGTATACTACATTTTCATCTTTGCATGAATACTAACGCTTTATGATTGGTATTACTAAGACGCCACTATCCACTTTGAGTAATGGAAAAGTGAGATTTGGGATGATGTGGGAACTATTCCTTGATTATAGGAGCATGTTCTTAAAGACACCGATTCATCTGGCATAATGTGTGCGGTTATAAAAAATTTTTAAGCTGTGTTTAGCTATCATACTGCATTACTGTCCAAAGAAGATTGTTGGTGTATTAACTGTATGCTGTATTGATTTGAGGAATGTAAAAACCCTTTTTTTAACTGGTGTTACGAAATACTCCCTACGTCCCTCTTAATTTGCTACATTTTCCATTTGGTGATCTCATTGAATTTGTTGCATTTTCTTTTGGGGGCATGGATACGCGCATCACCTATTTTCATCTACTCCTTTTAATTTTCCTTTTAAAAATTTTGTCTTGTCCTCCCCTTTACCCAAGTAAACAGTAAAACAATCACAAATGTTGCAAATTGGGCGGGACAAAATACTAGTTGACGCTTCTAACTATAATAACGTTTCCAGGAAAGCGTCATTGTTCTTGCCAAAGTCCTCCTTCCTCAAGTTTTTGAGAGCCTGTCATTGCAAGATATGAGGATGCTCGCTGCTGAGAGGTCAACACTGAACACGTACCTGAGGGGAGAAACTGTAGAAGTCCCTCCACATTCTATTGGGTTTCTATTAGAAGGCTTTATCAAAAGCCATTCTTTTGTTGAAGAACTAATAACATCACCAGCAGTTCTGTGGCCTGCGCGAGAAAATTCAAGCTTCCTTAGCCAAGAAAGTTCTGGTCAGTGATTCATATACAGCGTTCACTTATATATTCCTTTTTCTGCTCTTTTTTTGGGTTCTATCACTCTTGACTTTTGGCTTTGTGCAGGATATAAATCAAACAACTTTTCCCATCGAGGAACTTCATACTCTGTGGAGACTAGAGCTAGAGTCATTTTGATGGATATGGCTAGTTTGCAAGCTGATTCTACTCTCCAAAAACGGAAATCCTCATTGTCACTCCACGAACAGTCCTCGAGATCTCTCACTAGAGAACATGGCAGTCTTCTGAGTTGGCCTGAGCATCACTACAACTCGCATCAGCATCTGGCAGATGACAAAGAAACAGATGAGAACAGAAACAATTTGTCAGCTAAAGCAATGCAGCTGAGCATGTTTGGCAGCACGGTAACTTCAGTTTTCACTTTTATAAGATGCCCAGACAGTCAGAAACTTCAACACTGATCTAAGAACTTCCGGACCACCTTATTAACGATGTTTTGTGTTTTCCCCTTTTTATATGTTAACTTGTGGAACCTGTTGTCCTAGAAATAATTCTTTTTACACCCATTATTACACCCCTCCCCCTAGTCTTACTGACCTGGTTGAGAACCAATTCATTTTCTAAATTTTCTAGGTAAGAGATGCTCCATTCCGGACACGAAGTTTTCAAGGGTATACTGGTGGAAACCCTTCACATATCCATTCATATCCCCGAATCACTCTTGGTCAAGATCGACGTCCCCTTACCTCCGCAAAATCAGAAGGATCTACTACAGTAAGGAAGAGACTCGAAGAGGAAGTCACGAGAAAAGAGCTTCTACCTACATCCCATACTAGGAAGCCAAGTCAGGCAAGAGATGATTCAAGCTCTGAATCAGGTGGGGAAGATGACGTTGTTGTGAAAATTGACTCCCCGAGTAACCTCTCTTTCCGCCAAGCCCCTTGATAGCTCTATTTTCTCCTCAACTCCGCCTCTTTGTTTGATTACATCTATATTCCTCTTATTTATCGTGTGAACTTTATTGTGCTGATTTGTGAATCGTTTTTGATGTAAATTATAGAAGAAATCGGCAGTTTTTGCTAACGAAGATTCTGAAGTTACCCCTGTTATGTTCATGAAGTACTTCATAGTTTGTAGGATTGAATGTGTCTGAAAGCTGTAATAAATTTTCCATTTTTCAGCAACCAGTGACAGCCGGTGAGGTTGAGCTGAGTTGGTCTCTTATCACCACTGTGCAATTTGAGGTATTCTCCGAAGATTTATAATTGCATCAATAATTTGTTTTGTCATGAATGTTTAATTAATTTGAATTTTGTCATGAATGTTTAATTTTTGGTCCTTTGAATAAATTATTTTTTTCGTTTGAAATTACATAAGTTTGCTACTATGCCTACTAGAGAGTCAATTAAAACTTCGTTAACATTAACAAATGAAAGATTACATACATATCCCTCTAATAGTTCTATTTCGCATCACATGAGGAGGATATGTGTTGCATACCAATCTAGTCAAATAGTTCTCGTGTGAAGGAGCATATTAAAAAATATATAATTTGGGGGTTTATTCATCAACGTAAGATATTAATTGAATTGGTTCCTAGACAAGGCCAACGTGACAAAAATCAAGTTATTGCAAAAGGTTGGAAATATAGACATGTTAAGGGTTTTTTCAAAATCTTCTTATGGCTACAATCATCAACAAATATTAGTAATAATAATATGTATAACATTTGTATGAGAAACATTTGTATATGAGAAATGTGTTTAGAGTTGTATTTAGCATGTGTTTGATATGTAAATATACGGTGTCACACAAACTTGTCGTTTCATTAAGAAAGCTATTTCCCGACTATGCCGACGGGACTCTTCCAAGGCTAACACACCAACCAGTAGCAATGTATGCTCACTAATAAAGGTGAGGAGCAATTACCAATCTTACACAAGTGAATAAAAGATGAAGAGAAGATACATTTTAGAAGTGTATATACCCAAATGAATGAGAAACACCTATTTATAGGTCAAAGCTAGTCTTTTGAGGGGCTGTTTCTTGAAAATTTGAAAAAACTAAGATAATTTGCAAACTTATGTCAATATATGAGATTCGTTCAAAACTTTATCCCAAAATAAGCGTCTTTGGCTCCAAAGCTAGGCTTGGTGTAAAGACGCTGTTAATAACAACGAGTTATGATAAATGGTACAAAAAGCAACAGGTTGTTGTTACTAACAGCGTTTGATAGCATTTCTATTTTGCTTGTGCTCGCTGTTATTAACAGCGTTTTTCTTTCTTCATGCTTTACTTATTCTCGCTGTTAGTAACAGCGTTTTGCTTTCTTCATGCTTTACTTATTCTCGCTGTTAGTAACAGCGAGTTAAGGTGTTTGACTTATTTTGACCTTTTTGATGCTTTTAACTAGCCGTTGTAAAATGTATAAATAGCCGTTATGCCCCATAAAATAGCCGTTGTTATTATGTTCTATAAATAACTCCATCATTTCCCTATTTCATTTCATTAAAACTCCATCATTCTTTTTCAAGCTAATAGGTTTTGAAGGTAATATATATAATTTTTATGTTAGTATTATTTTCAATTTATATGTATGATTAATGTTTTTGAATATTTAACTATGTTACTTTTTCATGTGTTATGTAGATGTCGCAAGAGCATTCCATTGAAGAGCTTTGTGATTGTGGTTATGAAGTTGAGATTAAGACAGATTTGAGCGACATTGATCCTGGTCGTGAATATGTTGCTTGTCCATTCTACTTGGATGAAGGAATCGGTTGCACGTACTTTAGGTGGATTGCTCCAGAGGGTACGAAATGGCAGAGAGACGTAATAATACGGCTTAAAAAAGAAAAACAAGAGCTTAAAGATGAGATATTCAATCTCAAGAGGCAAATAGATGATATGGCACATAGGAAACAAGAGACTGTTACTATTATGAGAAAGTTTAAGAAGCAAGCTTAGTTACCGGTAGTTTAATTTATTGAACAAACTATGTATTTTGATATGAAATGGTTGAATATGAATGAAATGGGGGTTAAATTGTGTTGAAAGGTTAAGATTCATTCATTTCATTAATAATAAACGCTAAACTAATGCTACAATAAACATATATAATATATACATCTACATATGTGCATCTATATATATATTACAAACACACAAAAGTTTCAATGTGACAAATATCCAATATGTTCAAATGTTTACTAAATAAACAGTATCCTAATGCTAATCCTCCTCCTGGACAATCTCTAACTGTGATGGTCTACTACGACGCCTTCTACGATAGTAAGAGGCGGTCGCATGACGCTCGAGTAAGGGAGGTGACTGATATTGGGATGTCAAATCTACCTCCTCTAGATGGACGTCGGCATGAGGAGGAGATGACCCTTGAGCGTCCATGGTGGTGCCAGGCACATCGACTACGGGAATGAAGTGTTGAAACTGTGTTCCTAGCAGTAATCCGTGGGCAATCTCCCGTACAGGCTCCTCTTGGCTGGATCTGATGACAGCTGCAACGCCTTGTGCCTGCATTCGATTAATATTAGTCAAATACGTAATATTTGTGTTTTAACTATAGTAATCAACAAGCAAGAATACATACAAACTGTGTCATCGCTGGTGCTGCGGGAGCGTACTGGGAAGCTGTGATAATACCTCGTGGTGTCATCCATCAACGAGTGATGGAGAGGAACCACGACATGTAATCCTCCGAAGTGGGTGCACCTCCGGCATCGATAGACGCACCTTGGGCCAGCAGCTCTAATCTATGATCCCACCGAGCGATGTGACGCCCATTGATATCTAACCAGTTCTTGGGTTCCCGACCCTTGCGTGAGCTGTGATGGAGCTCGACCTCTGTATCACAAGGCGGCGGGATGCCCTGTACCATCCCAAACTAGCGTAGTACACGCTCGGGTAGATGCCCTGTACCATCCCAAACTTGCATTGCTTTCAAGAAGCGTGGAAGTAGAGGATAGGAGTCTTCCCATGTCCTATAAATAGAAAGAAGGGCTTGTTGTTTAGCACACCATGCCCTCTTATAGGTCACTTTAACACCAAATTGGTCTTTCACCATTTGATGCACAACAGAGACCTTAATTGATGGGTCTTGAGCAACACAATTTCTAATAACATTGTTAATCACGGATAAAGTCAAATGAATGTGTCCAGCTGACACATTGTTAGTACTTGATACACAACCCCCATGTTTGCCTTTGTATGTCACAATTTCCCATTTAGATGAATAGGAGCTCTTCCTAGCCCTTAACCTCCAAGTACACCCCCTCTTACACTTCAAGGTAAGCACAGTTTGATTAGAAGTCTCAGTTCGGTACTCAACGTTCCTACGAATATGATACAATCTAATAGCGTCCAACAAAGAATCCTTATTGTCAAACGTCATACCCTTTTGAAACTCTCCTTCATCGGTATAGGTTGTATCACATGCCCAAGACCTCCAAGAATTATCCTCAACGTGTTCATCTAGAGGGGGAACTTGTGCATAAGGTGTAGGAGCAACGATTGTTGGAATGTTGCCTAAGGTCATGTCATTAGCTAGAGCCTCCTCATCAACACCCACATCGTCCTCAGAGGGAGCTTCAACAATTTCATTACTCTCACTTATAACATCATCCCAAGGGTCATTTGTCTCTTCTACGTTAATCGTATCATCATTTAAAGATTGAAGTTGAAGTTGATTACGTTCATTAGAAGGAGAAGAGGACGATGTCAAAGTGGGATTTTGGGTTTCTTGGGTGGGGAAAGGCGTAGGAGAGGGGGCAGAAGAAGTTACATTCACGACTAAATTTGGTTCTACAACGTTAACTTCTTGATTCCCTAGGGGTACCTCTTCTACGTATAACTCCAAAGAAGGAACAGGGGTTGACCTTGAAAACTCCCACATACAATCTATAGTCTCATCATCCTCAATCGGAAAAGCTAACCATTGTCCATTCATAGCGTATTTAAAACTTATATTAATAGTACTTCTTGTAGTGTCAATCTCAATCTTAGAACTTATAAAGAATTTAAATTCAGACAAATCCATGTATGAGTTGCATCCAAACATTTTACGTCTTCCCCCAACATACTTAACATTGCTACTACTTGATCGAATCGAACCATTTCAACAACATACTACATTCACACGAAATGAAGCCATTTCTACAAGAATAAGAAAGCAACTACATTTTAAAACAAAGAACATTCATTCATTTTCTACATAAATACAATACATAGGGTTTTGAAGAAACATTCACTCACTATAGTAAATTCATGAATAAACAACCACATTATTATTATAATTTCAAATAAGAACTACATTTGACATATTTTTACAATTTAAGTATAAATGACACTAGATTTTACGATCACCAAAAATACTTTCAAAAACCACAAAAAACTAACAAATGTAGAGTAATAAGTACCTTAACAAGCTTTATATCACAAAGGAGTAGTAATTTGCAAGTTTAGTAACTTGCATTTATGAAAATGTGAGTTTGAAGTGCAAACCCTACAATTCGAAAAAAAAAAAATAAAAAACAAAAAAAAAATGTACCTGAAGTGAATAGAAAGACGGAAGACCTAGTTAGTATAAGGAACTAGGAATTTGATGAGGTTCTTTGCAAGATTGAAGTTGCTTTTAATGGTGGAAAGAAGAGGAGAATGTCGTGAACTTAGGGCACTGCTTGAATAAAAGGGTGAAATGAGGAAGAAGGGGAAATCTGATATTTTAGGGCCGTAATAGCTCGCTGTTACTAACAGCGAGTTCACCTTTGACCAGTCAACCCCTTAATTCGCTGTTAGTAACAGCGATGTTACCCTTCACTGAAAAATTCAAGCACTCTCATATTTCGCTGTTATTAACAACGTCTTTACACCAAGCCTAGCTTTGGAGCCAAAGACGCTTATTTTGGGATAAAGTTTTGAACGAATCTCATATATTGACATAAGTTTGCAAATTATCTTAGTTATTTCAAATTTTCCTGTTTCTTTGAGTGACGTATCTCAAGCCCAGTCCATTAAAGATTAATGCCTATTTATCGTATTTTTAATGCCTATTAGCCCATATATATATATATATATATATATATATATATATATATATATATATATATATATATATATATATATATATACACACACACATATATATATGAGTCAGCCCAATTAGAGATGATCCTTTAAGAGACCATCTCTCACAAGAATTTGGTATAGGCTAATCCCAACAACTATATTTCCACCCTGATAAAACATACTTAAAGAGATTAAAAGCACTTTAATGTGATTGAAATCACTTCATAAATGAGAATGATTACCAATTGATTATGGATTGAAGGCACACAATTAAAGTTCCAACTGTAACTACGAGGAGTTCCTAACCTTTAACACCAAAACTTGGCCAAGACCGTCTCAAACTCAGACCAAGAGTGCGCCAGCCCAATTCGCGCGTGTAACAACATCACACGTTTTCCCTTATTTTTTCATGTTTTGGGAATTTTCAATTTTGACCTTTAGAGTTATTAATTTTAACCTTAAAGGTATCAATTTCAACGTAAAGTAACACTTAAACATCTCAATTAAAGTAAAAAATTTCAATTTGAGCCTATAAATGATCAATTTTGACGTTAAACTGATTAATTTCTACCTAAATATGGTTTTGTTTCCCAATTTCAAAACGAAGTTATATAAAATGGTATTATTCTATCATTCTATGGATGAATTTCAAACAACAAATGAATGATCAACAAAACTATCAATACTAGTGTTAAAACTATTAACCTATTAAATTTGAACTAAATGCTATACAATTTATCTATGCAATTTGAATACTTATTTTTAAAATGATAATTGAAGATTAGAAGTTCAAAATTGAGTTAGATTATAAAACATGTCATAATTTAACTATGAACATATTCAATTTGAAATACTTATTTTGAAAACGATAATTGAAGCTTATATGTTAATTGAGGTAGATCATAAAACATTAATTGTTAATTTATGTGTCATAATTTAACTATTAAAATATTCAATTTGAATTATTTACGAATATATATAAACGTGTTGAAGAAAGAGTAATATCATTATTATTGATCGATGATTAAAGAGTACACATATTCTTATGTTCCATTAGAACCATCATGTTGCATTGGATAAAAGTGCTTGTATTGTACAATGTTTTTGTCACTATTATTGATAGTTTTAATGACCATTCATTTGTTGATTAAAATCCATCCATAGAATGATAAAATTATATCATTTTATTATCTTCGTTCTCAAATTGTGAAACAGAACCATATTTAGGTAGAAATTGATAAGTTTAACGTCAAAATTGTCACAAATAGGTCAAAACAAAATTTTCTTTTATGTTAATTGATTTGTTTAAAGTTTCCTTTAAGTTATAATTGATATCCTTTAAGGTCAAAATTGATACCTTTAAGATTAAAATTGAAAAATGCCTAGAAAATGGGAAAAAAAAGAACAACCAAGAGAAAGTATGTGAGGTTGATACACGCGCGAATTGGGCCAGCCCACTCTTGATCTCAATTTGAGATAGTCTCGGCCAAGACCAGTTGAACCTTTAAAGGTCCATTTATTTAACAAAGGTCACGGTTCAAATCTCAACTGCCCCTCAAAGTCAAGAGGATTATTCCGCATAAAATATGAGGCTCTAAGAAATGTCTTATTCTCTAACATGCCCTTCACACGAGAATCCTTTGGGATAAAAGTAAGGATGCAGCACATGCTCGAACCCATAACCTTTTTGTCACGTTGAATTCTCATACCATGTCAAGAAACTTACTCAACCAAAAACTTAAGCTGGTTAGGATTTCATAATATGTTATATACTCTAATAAAGGTAATAGGAGTTATCCCACATTGATAATAGTAACAAATAAAGAATTAATAAGATACTTCCTTCATTCTGAAATACTCGCTACATTTGACTTATGAGTACTATTCATTGTTCGAGTTTATTTTATATATAACGACTAATGTGTAAGAAGAAATATAGTCAAGTGGAATCTTGTTTGAATCGTCTAATTACATACTTTCATAATGTTTAATTTTTATAATTTTTAGCTAAGTGTAGTTTAAGATATTAATGATCAAAATTGTGCATTGAATTGCATAAAAAGTGAAATATAGCAAGCATTATGAAACAGAGGAAGTACTTCTATTATGATAGTGGACTACTCTAGAGTCCTAGTGTTTTGGTTCGTGTTTGGTAGCAGTCAAGAGTCAACTAAGCTATCAACAAAATTAGTACTCCTATTTGAATTAAGGCACCCACAACTAGGCAGCATGGCCATGATTAAATTTTAACCAATCAAGGTTAGCACTAATTACCCACCTTAAAATATGAGAACTGAGAGGGAATAAGATACGTGCAGACTAATCAATTGTTGCCAATCACATAAAAGTTCAGTGCATACTGACTGTATTCCGATGACTATATTCCTTGATAGTCCGGTTCATACTTGTAATGTTGAAATATAACTACTCCCTCCGTTCCTTAAATAAGTTCTCACTTTCCATTTTGGGTGTTTTAATTGTTTCCATAAGGAATCTTTTCATTTATATCATAAATTTTAGACAAAAATAACCTCATTCATCCTCATTTTAATATTTTAATAATGATTGTGATCCCCACATATCTTCCACTAACTCCATTTTAACATTTTTATATTTCTTATGGTCCCCATATGTTTCCCACTAACTTCATAAAAACATTTTTTAATTAGTTGTGGTCCCTATATTTTTTCCACTAACTTTCTTTAAATACTTTTTTAATATTTGTGGTCCCCACTTTTCCTCCATCAAATTTATTATTCAATAAAATAATATCTCCACTATCTAAAAAATTCCACCTTTCTTGATTTCCGTGAATATTCCCAATGGGAATATCAATAGGGAACGGAGAGAGTATTATTTAAAGGAAAAATTACCTAGAATAATTTAACTTATTTTTTATTTTCCTACAATAATTTCACATATTGATTAACCATGAATAATCTCAACTATAAGAGGTATTTACCTAGAATAAACCCGATAACCGGATGACTTACTATAGCAAGTTTTATTTTTTTAAAAAAAAGATAAATTATAATAAAATATTATGAATTGCTATAGAAAAAATATTTAAAAAATAATTAAAAAATCTATGATTTTTTATTATTTAGACTTTTTTATGTAAATTTTCAAAATTTTTCTCTAATTTTAAATTAATTATGAATTTACTATTTTTAGTGAATTACTTACTATAGCAGTTAGCAGGTAATCAGGTTGCCCAAGTTTACTCTAGGCAAATACCTATAAAGTTGAGATTATTCATGGTTAATCAATAGGTAAGATTATTACAGGAAAAAACTAGATAATCCCCGTGCGATGTACGGCTTTATCAAATTTTCTAATATATTTTTTATAAATTAAGAAATTAAAATTTTAAGAAAAAAATTTTATATTATACTTATACTCCTATCTCATTTTACTCTAAACAATTGTATACGTTGCGTACATTGTATCATATTTTGCATAATGCGCCTAGGTGGTTGTGAAAATTTAATTCACGACAAAAAAAATCACAACAAAAGATAAAAAAATTAATTATACATTTAATATAATTATATTTATACTTTTCTATTTTTATTTTGAATTAAAGAGCAAATGGTTTGTACATGGAGTATAAAATATAAAATTATAAGTAAAAATATATATTTTTCTAATACATTAAATGATTGGACTGAAAAAGTAAAAATATAATCAATATGAATTATTATACTCAAAATTTAAAAATAGTAAAGTAAAAGATAATCATAATAGCAATGACATAATCATTGCATTTTGGAGGGAAAATTTTCAATGAGAGAGTGACACGTAAGAGATTTTCAAAGGTGATGATGTCAGCAGTGTTTTGTTTTAGTAATAGTTATAGATCATAAAAATGTTGGATTATTCTATATAATTCTTCTGTTTTTAAAAGAAAAATTAATGACTACCCCTAAACAGTAACCGCTATTTTTTGAGCAGTAGGTTGAGCATTTGAACCGAGGGGTTGGCTTCACCACTGAGCATAACCTTTAAAAGATTTTCGTTACCAAAATTACATTAACTTCATATTATGATTTTCTACTAGTTAATACTGACAACCAAACATACCCTTATGCCTTAACCACTCGTTTCATAATTAGTACTAAATGGTGGGAATGGTAATGAATTAGTATAATTTTTGTAAGAATATCTCTTGACAAATTTAATGGTCATACTTATTCTACTTCAACAATCTGATTTTTTTTAGAAAATTCACTCAATGTATAACCATTTGACTATGTGTAGGGATGTCAACGAGTCAGATCTGGATCGAGTCTAGGTGAACCCGGATCCATATCCGTTTTCAAGAACAGGGTCCAGATTCAGATCTGGATCCGCGGGTCTAATTTTTTAAGACCCAGATCTGGATTCGTGGATATTGCGGATCCAGTACCGGATCCGGGTCCAAAACGGGTCTTACTTGTTTTTGCTTTTTTTTTGTATTTTCGGATCGTTTTGAAATTGCCATAATGCTATTCATAGACTAATGATAATAAAATATAGAAGGAAAATTTGCTCAAAATTATCCCAACTATCACCCGTTGGCCAAAAATAATCTCAACTATCAATTATTTTTTAATAATCCCAACTATTCTCATAATTTGTTGAAAACATACCCACCCGACCACCCCCTTGTTATCGGCTGGAACATGTAATTTTTCCACTTTTTGTTTTTCCTTTTTTTACTTAACTGTTCAAAATTAACCCTTCACCTTCATCTATTAATCAAAAAATAAAGAAAAAAAGTGGAAAAGTTACCTGTTGCAGCTGGTTATAAGGGAGGTGGGTATGTTTTCAACAAATTATGAAAATAGTTGGGATTATTAAAAAATAATTGATAGTTGGGATTATTTTTTGCCAACGGGTGATAGTTGGGATTAAATTGGGCAAATTTTTCAATATATAATTTCACAATCGACCACTTAAAAAAAATATTATACAACTTAAGATTGTCTTCAAAATATCCAACGAACACATTAAAGTTGTCACGTGGGAATGAGGTATTAGAACTAGTGGGACCCGGAACCGACAGGTCTATTTTTTTGGACCCAGATTCGTGAAAACGGATACGGATCCATGGATCCGGGTCGGGTCCAATACTCATTGCCATCCCTAAGCATGTGGTATTATGTGGTAATGGAGAATTGTGAATAAAAAGACTTTTACATACTTTCATTACCATGAGAATGATATGATACAAATCATGAAAATTTACACTACAAATCATTTTCATTACCAATTACCGTTAACCAAACTGACCGTTAATGTTATACACTCTTGTGTTCCAATGAGTTAGCCTCATACTTGTTAAAAGTTTGTTTCTTAAAGGGTGTTGAGAAATTGTTATTTTTTGTGTGATAAAATTGGCATTAGTTGAAGAGCTATATTGAATTATATGGATTATATAAAAAGATAACATGAATGTATAGATGAGATTAAAAAGAACTAATACGTTTTATTTTCAGTATGAAAATAAAATAAAATAAGATAAAATGAGTACATAACTCAAAATAGAAAATAAGGCAAATTAAGAGTAATAGAGGGAAAACCCTTCTGATTTAATGATATATTATAGGAAAGGTCCAATAAGAAGGGGTGTGAAAATAGAAAAGATTAAGATCTAATGGTTGAAAAAAATTTGTCATAGCAGAAGATCTATTAACACATGTTTATGAAAAAAGCATCAAACATTAATTTAGAAAAACATCACACTTTCAAGTGACACATGTTTAAACAAAAAGTATCATATA
>CM033453.1:2717054-3077054 GCA_019425755.1 Amaranthus cruentus
ATATTTTTATAACTTTTTTAAATTTTTTTTTAATATTTGTGAAACTTTTCCTCAAATTTATTATTATAAAATAATATCCATTTAAAAAATTATTTTGATTTGGAATATTAATGGGAATATCATAGGAAGCGGAGGTATTATTTAAGGAAAAATTACCAGAATAATTTAACATTTTTTTTTCCTAAATAATTTCCTATTGATTAAATGAATAATCCCAATATAAATATTTCCAAAAGTCAAGATGCGGATGCTTACTATAGCAAGTTTTATTTTTTTAAAAAGATAAATTATAATAAAATATATGTGCTATAGAAAAAATATTTAAAATAATTAAAAATCATGATTTTTATTATTTAGACTTTTATGTAAATTTTCAAAATTTTTCTCTAATTTTAAATTAATTATGATTTACTATTTTTAGTGAATTCTTACTATAGCGGATTAGCGGTTTTGAGGTTGCAAGTTTCTAGGCAAATACCTATAAAGTTGAATTATTACATGTTATCAACAAAAGGAAATACAGGAAAAACTAGAAATAATCCGATGCGATGCGGCATCAAATTTTCTAATATATTTTTATAAATTAAAATTAAATTTTAAGAAAAAATTTTATATTATACTATATATATTTTTCTAATACATTAATTAATAGAATAGAAATGACATAATCATTGCATTTTGGAGGGAAAAAAATATAATCAATATGAATTATTATACTCAAAATTTAAAAATAGTAAAGTAAAAGATAATCATAATAGCAATGACATAATCATTGCATTTTGGAGGGAAAATTTTCAATGAGAGAGTGACACGTAAGAGATTTTCAAAGGTGATGATGTCAGCAGTGTTTTGTTTTAGTAATAGTTATAGATCATAAAAATGTTGGATTATTCTATATAATTCTTCTGTTTTTAAAAGAAAAATTAATGACTACCCCTAAACAGTAACCGCTATTTTTTGAGCAGTAGGTTGAGCATTTGAACCGAGGGGTTGGCTTCACCACTGAGCATAACCTTTAAAAGATTTTCGTTACCAAAATTACATTAACTTCATATTATGATTTTCTACTAGTTAATACTGACAACCAAACATACCCTTATGCCTTAACCACTCGTTTCATAATTAGTACTAAATGGTGGGAATGGTAATGAATTAGTATAATTTTTGTAAGAATATCTCTTGACAAATTTAATGGTCATACTTATTCTACTTCAACAATCTGATTTTTTTTAGAAAATTCACTCAATGTATAACCATTTGACTATGTGTAGGGATGTCAACGAGTCAGATCTGGATCGAGTCTAGGTGAACCCGGATCCATATCCGTTTTCAAGAACAGGGTCAGTTGATCACGGATCAGCGGTCTAATTTTAAGACCGGATCGGATTAGTGGATATTCGGATCCGATCTGCGGATCCGAGGGTCCAAAACGGGTCTTACTTGTTTTTGCTTTTTTTTTGTATTTTCGGATCGTTTTGAAATTGCCATAATGCTATTCATAGACTAATGATAATAAAATATAGAAGGAAAATTTGCTCAAAATTATCCCAACTATCACCCGTTGGCCAAAAATAATCTCAACTATCAATTATTTTTTAATAATCCCAACTATTCTCATAATTTGTTGAAAACATACCACTGACCACCCCTTGTTTCGGTGGAACATGTAATTTTCCACTTTTTGTTTTCCTTTTTTTAACTGTTAAAAATTTAACCCTTCACCTATTATTAATCAAAAATAAAGAAAAAAGTGGAAAAGTTACATTCGCGGTTATAAGGGGGGTGGATATGTTTCAACAAATTTAAATGATTGGGGTTATAAAATAATTGATAGTTGGACAACCTAGCGTGATGAACAAGATAAAATGACAAATTTTCAATATATAATTCTGTCGACCCTTAAAAAAATATTATACAACTTAAGATTGTCTTCAAAATATCCAGCGAACACATTGGTTGTCACGTGGGAATGAGGTATTAGAACTAGTGGGACGGGCAACGAGTTATTTTTGGACCCGGTTGGTGAAGCGGATCGGATCCATGGTGGTCGGTCAATACTTCATCTATCCCAAGCATGTGGTATTATGTGGTAATGGAGAATTGTGAATAAAAGACTTTTACATACTTTCTTACCAAGAATGATATGATACAAATCGTGAAAATTTACACTAAAATCATTTTCATTACCATTCTGATTAACAAAGCTGGGATTAATGTTATACACTCTTGTGTTCCAATGAGTTAGCCTCATACTTGTTAAAAGTTTGTTTCTTAAAGGGTGTTGAGAAATTGTTATTTTTTGTGTGATAAAATTGGCATTAGTTGAAGAGCTATATTGAATTATATGGATTATATAAAAAGATAACATGAATGTATAGATGAGATTAAAAAGAACTAATACGTTTTATTTTCAGTATGAAAATAAAATAAAATAAGATAAAATGAGTACATAACTCAAAATAGAAAATAAGGCAAATTAAGAGTAATAGAGGGAAAACCCTTCTGATTTAATGATATATTATAGGAAAGGTCCAATAAGAAGGGGTGTGAAAATAGAAAAGATTAAGATCTAATGGTTGAAAAAAATTTGTCATAGCAGAAGATCTATTAACACATGTTTATGAAAAAAGCATCAAACATTAATTTAGAAAAACATCACACTTTCAAGTGACACATGTTTAAACAAAAAGTATCATATATTAATTAAAAAACCATCACAAGTTTTTTCTGTTCTCAAACGTGTGCCAGATGGACCATTGATCTAAGATCTAATGGATAAATTCCTTCCTATTCTTTTTTTTAAACGCTTCTATTAGATCTAAATAACATTACATACATACTACATATTATTATATATATATATATATATATATATATATATATATATATATATTATTATTATATACATATATGATATAACTATATATATAATGTATAAGTCAAAATATTATTATATATATATATATATATATATGCATATATAAACATATATATATTATACAAATATATATATATTATATATATATATATATATATATATATATTGTATTATATATCATATAATACCTATTATATATATTATGATATAACATATATTATATTATATATATATATATTATATATATATTATATATGTATATATATTTATTATTATATATATATTATATATTATATATATATAGTATGTAACATTAAAGTATATTATTAGCATATATATTATATAATATAATATATCATTGATATTATACAATAATATATATATATATATATATATATATATATATATATATATATATATATATATATATATATATATATATATATATATATATATATATATATATATATATATATATATATATATATATATATATATATATATATATATATATATATATGTAACATTCTCTCTTTAAAAACCTATCTTATTCTAAAAATTTTAAAAAAAATCCTCAGTTTCTTTCGATTATCAATAGTAAAATAGTAAAATAGTTGTAAAATCAAGAAAGTTTTTACAAATCCCTGTAAATAACTTCATCTTGTTTTGAAATTTAATCAATTCAAGAAAGTAAAATCTTCATTGTTGACAATCAAGTAAGTTTTCAAGTGACTTTTTATTTTTCAATTTGATTTTTTTCGGATTAAATCGTTCTTTATTCTTAATTTTAGGGTTATTGGTAGGGGGAATCAATTGCTTTCTAGTAATCGTTCATAATAAAATGGTATATACAATTATGTTTTTCTATTTATAAACTGGTAGATTTTGATTTACTCTTTTGTTTTACATTTTAGGGTTTTCGAATTGGAGAATTTTTTTAGAATCAGAAATAAAGGTACTATGAGATTGTGTTGTTTTATATTGTGAATGAAATCTAGTGTTTTCGAATTAGGGAAAATGCTTTCTACATATTGTGTTATTGTGTATTGTGAATGAAATTATCTAGTAATTTAGTATTTGCATCTTTCAATGCTATAGTACCTTGATTTGTGCACATAGTAACTCTGATTGTGTATTATTATTTGTAAGCCTATTAGCTCAATTTGGTCGAGCACTGTGTATTTGTGTTTACTTTGCACAGGGGATGTAGGTTCAAATCCTACATAGGCTCTTACATGTTCAGCTTAAATTGTTTGTTATTATGTATTGGAAAATGGTAACTATGTTTTTAGAAAAAGTTACTTTGTTCTTAGTAAAGAATATTATAATTTTAATGAATTAATGTTTTCTCATATGTAATTTCAAGAAAACAAATTTAAAACTATAATTTTCTTATAGATGAATAGATAGTTAAGATGCGGATGTTTAGTTGAAGTTGACTATTATTTACTATTGTTTTATTGATTTCACATTAAAAGATACTATTGTCTTATAAAAAGATACTATGATTATCTTTAATTACTGTCTCTTCATATGTAATTTTGAAAAACAAATTCAAAACAGCCGATTTACTATTTTTACAAATGAGATCAATATTTTTTGAATGTACATGTTCAAGAATATCACCAAAATTGTCATATTATTTTTACAAAAAACACAAATAGCCTATGTAGGATTCGAACCTACATCCTCCATGCAATGAAGAACAGAGTGCTCTACCGATTGAGCTAATAGGCTTAATTAATTATATTCAAGAACAAATCAAATTTCAAGAATGAAATCAGATTTTCTCAATGCCATAAAATTGAAAAGGTAGATCTCCAAAAATGAAAAAAAAACCAAATTAACCTCTGCAGTAATAATAACCCAAATTAACTATACATATTCATATAGACACAAATTCATGTATCTTGAACGATTGACCAAAAAATAAAAATCTAATACCAAAAATAGTATCATTCAAGATTCTAAGAACATCAATAAGATTGAAAAAACCCTAAATCAAAAGATAGTAGAAATTGAGATGAAAATCACACAGAACAATACATTTGAAGCACTAAAGTACAGGATAATCGAATCTAGGAGATTAACATACCAGATTTTAGTAATAAATGACCTTTCATAGAGATCTTGAAAGTGTTTTGAAAAAGAAGATGTAGTTCTTAGTTTTAAACTTACCCAGAGAGAGAAAGGAGAGAGAGAAAGGAGATACCCAGAGCAGAGAGAAAGGAAATGAGATAGCACTTGAGAGAAATGAAGATGAGAGACTTCCCCTATATACGCGGTTCAGCAAAAAACCCAATCTAAATGCAATTGAACCGCGTGCAAAGGATGTAATTAGCTTTAGTCAAATTTGACCGTCGATCAATAATATGGACGCCTTAGATTCCTTCTCACCCTTCTTATTTTAAGACCCCTTCTCATTTGATCCTAAATCTATACATATATATATATATATATATATATATATATATATATATATATATAATATATATATATATATATATATATATATATATATATATATATATATATATATATATATATATATATATATATATATATATATATATAATTTAGGATCAAATGAGAAGATCTCATGAGAAGGGTGAGAAAATAGAAGCGTTCATTTTTTAGATCAATGGACAGATTTAATTTGTTTATTTTCTAAGTTGCACGCGGTTCGATTTGCTTTTTTCGTGTAATATTAACCAATTTCTTTAATACTGAACCGGTTATAAATAAAGGTTACTATGTTCTTAGAAAAAGATACCATGTTATGAATAAAGGTTACTATGATTATGTATAGTTACTGTCTTCTCTTAATCTTATACAGAACATCGTAACTTTTTAGAATAAACATAGTAACCTTTAATCATAACAAAGTATCATTTTCTAAAAACATAGTAACCTTAAATCATTACATAAAATGGAGAAGAAGATCGACGAGAAAGATGATTTTCACCCGTTAGATTTTCATAAGATCAATGGCTATAAATCCTTCTCACCCTTCTCAATGGATCCCTCCCCTATACATATATATATATATATATATATATATATATATATATATATATATATATATATATATATATATATATATATATATATATATAATATACATATATATACATATACATATACATATACATATAATATATATATATATATATATATATATATATAATATATATATATATATATATATATATATATATATATATATATATATATATATATATATATAATATATATATATATATATATATATATATATATATATATATATATATATATATATATATATATATATATATATATATATATATATATATAGGGGAGGGATCCAATGAGAAGGGGTGTGAAAATGAGAAGGGTGAGAAGGATTATCCACCGTTGATCTAAGTAAGATCTAATGGTTTTAAAAAAAGCAAAAACAAACCGGTTCATTACCCTTCCTGTTTTGCGCACTCCCTTCTTCGCTCTTCACTCTCTCCCCCTCTCTTTGCTCTTGCTGTTCTTGCACTCAGATTCTTTGTTGATTTTCATTCTCGTTCTCTTTGTTGGTTTCAGATTTTTAGTTGAATCTTCATCTTCACTAGAATTAAGGTATGCTAATTAAAGATTTACATTTTAGGGTTTATGTATCTTCAAATTCAGATTCAGACTTTCATTTTCGTTTTCTTTGTTGATTTCAATTTACAGATTCTTATTTTAAGTTGATTCTTCATCTTCACTTGAATTAAGGTTAGTAATTAAAGATTTACATTTTATGGTTTATGTATCTTCAAAACTCAGATTCAGATTTTTATTTTCATTTTAGTTCTTTCTTTATTGATTTTGATTTACAGGCTCAGATTTAGATTTAGAACAAGTGCTTAAAATGGAGGATTCACCAAAAAATTTCAACAATGAAAAAGAATTCTCAAAAGGTAATGCTATTATGTTCTTCAATAAAAAAAAGATAATATGTTATGAGTAAAGGTTACTATGACTATACATAGTTACTGTCTTCTTTTTTATAATTTTGAAAAATCTTTGTTGCAAAAGTTAATGCTAATATATACTTAGAAAATGATACTATGTTATGATTAAAGGTTACTATGACTATTCACAGTTACTGTCTTCTTTTATTTTTTATATTTATTTTGGAAAAACTTTGTTGCAAAAGTTAATTTTGGAAAAAATCTTGGTTTGCCTTACTCAAACCTTTTAGAAATTGTTTGTGTATTATTATTTATAAGCCTATTAGCTCAATTTTGTCGAGCACTGTGTATTTGTGTTTACTTTGCACAGGGGATGTAGGTTCAACTCCTACATAGGCTTCTACTTTTTAGGCTCAATTATTTGTTTGTAATCATGCATTAGAAAATGGTTACTATGTACTTAGAAAAAGTTACTATGTTCTTAGTAAAAGATACTATGATAATAATGAGTTACTGTCTCCTCATAAAATTGAGAAAAAAACAAATTTAAAACAACCGATTTACTATTTTTACAAATGAGACAATTATGTTTGAAAATGATATCAACATGTTCAATAACTATTTGCTCATTTGCTAAATGAGCAAAAAATTAATTGCTCATTTCCCAAATGATCAAAAATTTGATTGCTCATTTCCCAAATGATAAAAGAAATGTTTGCTTATTTTACAAATAGTTATTTGCTTATTTGACAAATGAGCAAACTAATGATTGCTCATTTCACAAATGAGCAAAGAAATGTTTGTTGATTTAATGAATGATTAACGAAATGTTTGCTCATTTGACAAATGAGCAACTAAGTTTTTGCTCATTTGTTAAATTAGTAACTAACTATTTGCTCATTTGCTAAATGAGCAAAAAATTGATTGCTCATTTTCCAAATGATCAAAGAAATGTTTGCTTATTTTACAAATGAGGAACTATAATTATTTGCTTATTTGACAAATGAGCAAACTAATGGTTGCCCATTTCACAAATGAATAAAGAAATGAGCAAACTACACTCAATTAGCATGTAGAGTAGTGTGAAAATGCAAAGTTTGAAATTTTTGAGTAGTTAATGAAATTTATTTCTTTTGGCTATTGGGAAAACAATACAAAAGACACCCACTGTTACAGGTTATAAAATTGCAAAACAATTCTTTGCTCATTTATCAAATGAGCAAACTATTTAATGCTCATTTGTCAAATTAATGCTCATTTGTGTGTGTGTTTGAATGTTTTAAATACGTTAGCCTACTAGCTCAAGGGTAGAGCATTGTGCAAATGCACAAAAGATGTAGGTTTGAATCCCACGTAGGTTCATTTATGTAATGTGGAGACACAAGTTTGTATGAGAGTTTAATTGTAACAAAGTTTAAATAGTTATAAATCAATTCAAACTATTTTTTTGCTCATATAATTTAGTACGAATTTGATTTTTTTTAATTAATTTTGTTTATAGAGATAACCTATGTAGGAATTGAACCTACGTCCCTTATGCATTTGCATAGTGCTCTACCATTTGAGCTAATAGGTTTATCATATGTTTAAGGGATTTTGTTCGGTGATAATTTCATATGCCTGCCTGAGGTTCCATCAGTTGTCATTTTGTCAACATTCGCTGCTGATTTCTCTGTTTTGATATTTTTGATGCCCATTTGATGCCCAAATCACAAACTTACCCCAGTATGGAAAATCACAGATGTGTGAATGGGCTTTATGGACATCCTATGCTGCAATTAGCCAATTATAAAACTAGTCTTATAATAAAGTGACATCAACATACCCTAACTAAAACATCCAACACACCTCATCATCAACATACAAACAAACCACAAGCACAAGCATGCTGCCTGCAAATAACACACTCAACAACACCCCTACTAACAGAACCATACCACACACTTCAGCATCTCTCAACATGACTGAGCACCAACTACATCAGATCAATAATCATCACCAAGGGACAACGACTCCAATATCAGTAGTGGAAAAAATCAATAACACACTCAACAATAGCAACAACAACATGGGAGAACAGAACAACATCAGCACTAGTAGCAACATCAATAAAACTAACCTCTAATATTGGATAATCAAACACCAAAAACCCAAACAAACTGCAGAAAAGGAGACAAAATACACTTGCATAGTACATAATTAAAGCTATAGCTGCACACACTCTGCATCAATCAACTAGCATGGAGCCCTAACTTAATTACCTTCATTGTCTTCTTTAATAATGAGCTTTTATGTTCTTTAGAGCTAATCTCTTTAATTTGTATTGATCTCAGTGTGTGAAAATGGTGGAATTCATAAACAGTAGAACTACAAAACACACATAACCAAAAAGTCTACTTTTTGCTTGAAATGTAGATTTCAACCTATCAACAATAAGAAAACTATACAATGTTCATAAATACACATATAAACAAATATAATTATACCAAGTCCAAACATTAAAATATATTCAAGAATAAAGGTGCTAAAAAATTACTGTGTGCAGTTATGTGAAAAAACTTTGTTGTAAAAGTTAATGCTACTATACGTTCTTAGAAAAAGATATTATGTTATGATTAAGGGTTACTATGACTATGCATAGTTACTGTCTTGTTTTATGTAATTTTGAATAATCTTTGTTGTAAATGTTAATGCTACTATGTTCTTAGAAAAAGATACTATGTTATCACTAAAGGTTGCTATGACTATGAATAGTTACTGTCTTCTCTATAAAGTTAATCACATAGAGTTACTAAATTACAGCCTCAGCATCACAACAATTAACTAAAATAAGCAAAAAATCTAAAATTACAATGTTGGAATTCCAGATACTAGTGGATAAATTTACCTTATAAGCCTTTGTTAGACCCAGTCACTTTCTTCACCTTTCCTCTTTCTTGTGTTGACATTTTCTCAAATTTGACACATCAGTAGAGGTGGAGGGAATATCAACTCGATTTCTATTACCTCGTTGATGGCCTAACCTCAAAGTTGACCCACCTCTTGTTTTAGCCATAACAACTAAAAAGACATGTAATAATTGAAGTTGAAGTCATCATTATGAAAAGTTTTTATACAAACTATAACAACAGTAAGTTGAAGTCATTTGCCAAATAATATGAGCATGCTCAGACAAAGCAGTCTAAAGAAACCATAAGCAAAATAATTCTAAAACAGTGATGAATAAACACTAAAATTGGATGAATGAAAAACAGTGATGAATGAACACTAAAAAAATCACAGAATTAAACCCTAAAAATCAAGTACCAGAATAATACTCAAATAAACACTAAAATCGAAGACTAAACCCTAAAAACACAAAATTATCGAAAAGGAAAATGTAAAAATGAAGATCAAGAAACTGTGATCAATGAAGATCAAGAAACACAAAATAATCGATAGAAAATCAAATGAAAACAGTGATGAATGAAAATTGAATGAAAATCGAATGAAAAACCAATATTTGACACAATGAAGATCAAGAAAACCGAATGAAAAATCGAATGAAGTTCAAGAAAATCGCACAATTAAAAACCCTACAAATCAAATATCAGAATTATACTTGCAACTATTACATTTAAATGGAATCGAAAAGAACATGAAAGAGATAAAGAAAATCAAAATCATACCTTCGTATATGATTTTACTAAACCGAATGGAGGACAAATGGAGGGTGAATGGAGGATGAATGGCGATCGAATGCAATTGAGAAAAACAAAGACATGAAGATGAGAGAAAGTGAAAAGAAAACCTTAAAGACCCCTTCTCATTTTACTGAACCCGGTTCAAGATAAAGAAAATGGTAAAAAATAACTAAACCGCGTGCAACTTCAAGTTAGAAATATCAGACAATTTTTTAGCGTCGCTTATTACTATGGACGGCTATAAATCCTTCTCACCCTTCTCATTTTGAGACCCCTTCTCATTTGATCCTAAATCTATATATATATATATATATATATATATATATATATATATATATATATATATATATATATATATAATATATATACATATATATATATATATATATATATATATAATATATATAATATATATATATATATATATATAATGAGAAGGGTGTTGAAAATAAGAAGGGTAAGAAGGATTCTACACCCTTGATTTCACCCAAAAGGGTTAAAAAAGGGAAAAGGTTTAACCCTTGATTTCACTAAAATAAAAAAATCTATGGTCACGATTGAACCAAAAACACATAACTGTAAAAGTAACTATGTTACACAGAAAAGTAACTATGACATAAATTTTAAAATGTTCTTTTTTTATAACATAGTATCCTTTTTTGTATATATAGTAACTAAAAAAAATCAAACAAAATCCTTCTCATCCTTCTCATTTTAAAATCCTTCTCATTTGATCCTAAATCTATATATATATATATATATATATATATATATATATATATATATATATATATATATATATATATATATATATAAAAAAATATATATATATATATATATATATATATATATATATATATATATATATATATATATATATATATATAATTAACCATAATACTCAAATGAACCTCTACTAAAAATATTTAAAATGTAATTTTTTTGAAGTTATAAATGAATTTTTTTTTTTTTATAAAAAAAAAAATTTAATTTTCCAAAAATTTTAAATACAAATTTAGATTAAAGTGATTCATTTTTACTTACAAGTTTATAACCTTGAATGAATCAATTATGTTAAAGTCTTCTATTTCAAAGTTAAAGTGATTAATTCAGACATTAAAGTGATCAATTAAATAATCAATTTTAACTTAAAAAAACGATAAATAAAATTTCAATTTTGACTTAAAAATTGTAACACCCCTGAATTTTCGACCCCTTGTACGAAACCAAAACTGTAAAGGACGGGAGGAAATTCGGGTGTTACACAAAAGAAAAAAAAAGGAAAAAGAATTTTGATAAACGTTAAAGATTGACTTTAAAGAGGTGAGTGATAATTTCGGCAGCATCTACCCTAAAACTATGCGCCTTTTGTAGAAAAACAAAAGATATTTGAAATCTAATACTGCAAGGGCATCAACGGCCTATCAACACTATATCACGGCGGAATGATTCATCGCCGGCTTCTCAAATCATCATGCCAAGCATGGATCGTGGTTCCTATGTCAGCGCTTGCGTTTTAGACTGACTAGACTCTTTAAAACCATACAATTTATAAATTACGCAGCGGAGATAAAATATTAAAAAGGGCATGTGCCTCGAACCAAAAACATAAACAAATTTAAATACAAGAAACTACATCTAGCGTCAAAAACAGATATAGCATTACACGCTTCAACGTTCTCACTCATCCCCCCCGTATGCAATGCATAGAAGCTCCATCACCTGTAATGTCTATCTATGATGTCCCTGCTACTCAACGTAAGATCATAGACCAACGCGTCATAGCAGGGCCATCAAAGATGAGCCATCAACAAAGAAAACAAACAATACACGTCAGTATTTAACATCATATCATTATAAGGCATAATTAGCATCAATGAAGTATGTCATAATAATAATATGAGGCCACCATAGTGCCAATCATAACCACTAGACACCAACTCCTACTTCCCACTGTCAATTCCATTTTCTTCACTTCTTTTTGACTTCGTAACTTCTTTTCGACTTCATAACTTCTCGGTATCACTTGAACCAAGAGCTTAACCACTTTCAAATATTTATGTATATGTGACTAGAGGCCATCATATTGGGGTTTGCAAGACCCACATGGCCACACCTCGTCCAAAGGGCGGTGACGGGCCATACCGGCTCCCACTGGTAAAGTATGAACATACCCCCGTACAGCGACCATATATAGATGATCCTACCTCCGGGAACTAAAGCCACTGGGGTGCCAAACCAGTGGAGCCAGCATACCTAAATGTATGTGACTAGAGGCCACCATAGGGTTTGCAAGACCCACATGGCAACACCTCAACCAAGGGCGGTGACGGGCCATACCGGCGCCCAACGGTAAAGTATGAACATACCCCCGTACAGCGACCATATATAGATGGTCCTACCTCCGGGAACTAAACCCACTGGGGTACCCTAACTAGGGGAGCCACAATAATCGAACAAATCTGCTATCTCATCAATAAAGAACTCATTCCCATTACAACTAACAACTTTCTTCTCCATCACTAAGGGAGTCCTTCCCATCCATAAAACATAACTCAACCACATTAATAAAGGGATCCTTCCCTATTCAACTAACATGAATCAATCTCAATAACAATGGAGTCGTTCCTATTTAAACTAACATAAGTCAAACTCATCAATGAGAGAATCATTCTCATTCATACCAATAGCTTTCTTACTCCATCACTAAGGGAGTCATTCCCATTCAAACTAACGATAATCAATCTCATCAATACGGAAACCATTCACTATTTAAACTTACAATAAACAATATCATTAATAAGGGATTCGCTCCCTTTCAAACAATTATTAACCAATCTTACTAACACGGGAATCGTTCTCATTCTAAATCATTATCAGCATTTAACATACGAGTATCGTTCTCTATCAGTACATTTAAAAATCATATAATCAATAACTTCGATGTTTCATTCGACGATGATTCATAGATAGTGTACAACATATGTTTTAAAACAAATCAATATCGATATATATATATATCGATATATATATATATATACAATGCGAGATGCATGTAAGGGTTAATTACTGCGTGTACGTACCTGCAACTCCACTGCACTCCTAAAAACAAGTCAGATAAATTGCCAAGAGACAGGTCTTACGCCCCCCTTATGAACCGGGCACCTATGCACGATTAAAGTAAGACTAAAAGCCTACTTCGCATCATTTAAGAAGCACTGACTCCATACAAACTACACTATTAGCCAAACAAGTTTCGATTCAAGCTAATACGCACTCTAAACGTACTCATTCGATACATTCAGCCCATGTTCACACATGAACTACGTTATCAATTTCAATCAAACCATAACATTAGAGTCCAGTCAATTTCTACATCCAGATATGTTCAAGTGAAAGGAACGACCCTATGCTTGTGCATTCTAATCAAACTATCCATGGAAAAGTTTAAAGACACATAATATATGATATTACACTCAATATCAATCATATTACTCATTGTAGTAATGATTTATTACTTTTCCAAGGTTTAAGAGTAAGATGATGAACGAGTCAAATAATAGCTTGAAAAACTAACGGCTCGTATAATTTGAGTCTACGTCTCACAACTTAGCGACACAATTGAAACATCAATATGACAACCAAGCTCAACTATCTACAAATAACTCCCTACAATCATTAACAATGGTCATAACCAAACTCAAGACTCACTACCTTATCAAATAATTACAACTACGACAATACTTTCATTAGTGATACTAACCACATTAATCTTAACTTAGTAACTACTACTATCATTTAATCCACAATAATGGGTACCAACAATACTAGTCACATTACCATATTTCATGTTATATAAGCAATAATTAGTCACCATTTATAAGGCTAACAACTATAACCATCTCCTACCATCAACACCACCAACATTCAACAATTAAAAACACATGAATAAAGTCTATATAAGCTGTCCAAATACAAATTTTCACCCAAAATGCATCAAGAACTACATACTAACCTTATATTTAATCTTAAAACAAACCCTAACTTATTTAGATTCAAACCCACACTTCTAACTCTTTACCCAATCAATTTAGAGCATAAAACAACCATTAAATTTTTAAAAAAATAACATCAACATTCATATAACAACGAACTTCAATTTAAAGAAAAATTAAATAGAAAGAGTTTAGATATCTTACAAAGAAGAAGAAGATATGTCTCACAATGGGAAAATAAGAGAAGAGGGAGAAGGAGGTGGTTATGGTGGTGGAGGAGAGGCTGCTGGCGGTGGCCCTTGGTGGCGGCACAAGCTGCTGCTATGAAGGGGATGTGGCAACCCCTGTGTTGGCCGGTTGCTGCCTTCGTGTGGAGGAGGTGGCAGCCGGGTAGTGGTGTTCGTGGGGGCTGCTGCTGCCGGTCCTGATGGCGGCACAGCTACTTGGTGGTGGCTCAAAGAGGAAGTGAGGGAAAGGTGAAAGAGAATGAGAGGTGGAAGGGAAGAGTGAGTGACGGCTAGAGCTAGGGTTTGCAATCTCATTTTATCATGGGTATTCTTATTCTTATTATTATTATTATTATTATTATTATTATAATTATTATAATTATTATTATTATTATTATTATTATTATTATTATTATTATTATTATTATTATTATTATTATTATTATTATTATTATTATTATTATTATTTCTAGTTTCACCTTCTTTATTGCCCACTTATAAAACTCGTTTTCATTTGCTCACACATTTTAGTAAATAATACTTGCTTCGAACCTCTTTATTTTAGAAATCGTAATTGTATTTTTTTAATATAATTATATGTTGATATTCAAATTCGTATATAAAAGGAATTTATTAAAACTACTTCAAAATTAATTTAATATAATTATAAAATTCCCAAAGGTTATTAAAAAATTAATTTAATATAATCTCGGGGTGTTACAGACTACCCCCCTTAAAAGGAGTTTCGTCCCCGAAACTGGAGTAATAAGAGTACAAATCATGAAAATTTCTATTTGTAATAACTCAAGAAGATGTTTTAACCATTTTAAGCTCAAGAATTGGCTCAAACTTCGTGACTTTATTGACACTATTAACAAAGAGGATACTTAATCTATCATAATAGTCATACATACTTAGTTTTGAGTATTTATAATCGCCCAAATTGACACGAACAACCGAGCAAAGCATGAAGTTATGACACAAATTAACTCAAACAATCCATCAAAAGCATGTAATTATCACAAATTAACCAAAACAACCAATCAAGAGCAATGAAAATATCACACAAATTGACTCAAACTACTAATCAAAAGCATGTGAATTTGCAATATCATAAAGGAGAAAATGCGTGAAACGCGCGAAATTAAATCGCATTCTACCCCCCTTAAAACTTAGTTACGACCTCGTAACTCAACTATCCTCAAAATAAGGCAATACGAATCTTCTCTTTGACCTCATAAGGTCCTATAAATTTCGGGCTTGACTTCCTCTTATCAACAATTCTTAATACTCCTTTCATCGGGCGAAACCCTCGATAATAATCTCCCATAGTGAACACATCATAACCCGTAGTAACCCATCTTTCAAGTTTATTAACATCACAATCCCTTTTTCTTTCACTTATTTATATTATGGAACAGCCGACTCGATGAGACATTTGCTTAATTCGCTTTACTTTAATTTACCCACTTCAAATATAATATATGAAAAGACTAGATAATAGTATAGATCTCAGACTAACAAGTATCTCAAAATATTCCAGAGTGAGGAAGGTTATACTAGAACAATCAAATTGAATATGATTGAATAAGGGGGTTCACTAGGGTGACACTGGTTTTATCGAGTGACCTTACTCATAAAAGTTGATACATTTGTATGATTACTATGCCGTATGTTGAATTTGGATGATCACACAACGTAAGCTAGCATGGTTACTACATGAAAGAGCGTAGTATTATTAGTACCTGTAAAGAAACAAATTTACTTCCGAACAATTTTCAAGAGAACTTCTCAAATATTTTACAAAGGCATGAATGACGTTTATGGAGTAAGGATAGCAAAATCATTTATAAAGTGTAATTTAACAACCATTGTCAACCAGTTGCTAGACAACACTATAAATTTTTACTAACAAATAATAACATGATACTAGTTAATTTCAAGACATTTTCATATAGAAAAGTTTTAGGATATAATTGTATACTACTAAAACTCCGATTTAAAATATAGAAAACCCCACTTTAATATTTTAACAACTCAATTTACTTCTGAATTATTTATATTAACTTGACAATTTATCTCAGAAAAAAAAATCCAAAACACTCGATGCTTTGCCTTAAAACGTTAATGAGTTTTATATATGAAGATAAGAACTTTAATTATGCAATTGGATCATTAGATAAATTATACATTTAGGAAGGCATTCTACGATAAATTTTTGAAAGCAATATAGAGTATTCTTAGTGATTCACCACATTCATAACTATCCCATCTTAGAATCTTTCAACTCCATTGTAAGAACCCATTAATACTATATTTTGATCATCAAACTTAACCAATATTCACAAAATGATCCGTACTACGATAAACATATAATTCTCTAAGTCTTTACACTTAATCCAAGGAACACAATACAATAAAATCCAATGTACTATACTAATAGCATAGTTAATACTATTGATAACATACAAAAAAAATGCAACGAAATTTAAGTTTGATTGATGGTCAAACCCACCATAGTGCAATAGGATCATCATTACTTCCAGACTCTCACACTTGGAAGACATTTTCAAAATCTAACTGGAGATCTTTTACTTAACATACCAGGGTCGGTTATACGTTACCCTAACTATACTTGTCACTTCCGTGCACTTATATGAGTTACACACCAATAATTAATCTTTCACTTTATCGGGTACATAATCTCTTTACTTAAAAACATATTTTAAGCTTTTGCATAACTTCTTGATTATGATCCATGACTCAAAGCATGATTAAACAAAAACTCACACTCATGCTACCACAATACAATTCGTACAACGTGCTACATGTAATACTTTAATTACTTAATTAAGTAGATTTTGGTAATACCAACTCTGTTATACATCATTACATGTTCTCAGCTTCACATATTCAACCTAATTACTTGACTTATCATAACATGATCTTAACATTTTACTTAAAATAAACATGCTCTTTTCATTAACGATGTGTGGTCAAAACGTATTATAACCTGCTAAATTATACATCATGCCTCGATTTGGAAGTCATCTAATCCACTCAATGACTTAAAACATAATGACTAAATTTAATATGTAACCCAATTACATGTATCACCTTTCGCAAGTCACTGTAGTTGGTAATTATAAGTTCACAGCCATGATAATAATATACATATAAGAACTCGATTTCATGGATCAATCAATGGAAAATTATTTGTAAACCAATTTAGACTTACTAGAGGGGCCAAAACACATTTTCGAACAATTTAGTAGGGTAAATGAATCAAAACCAAATTAGACGGATGTAATGGTAAAACACTTGAAATATCCATCTGAAACTTCTTACATACAAATGACTTCGAATTATAACTAAACTGATTCAATTTGTTATAAACGCTTTTAACCATGTGATATTTTAATTTGATGCGAGAGTAATCAAATTGTCTAGGAATTAGTTAAGACTCTTCGATAAGTTAATGGAGGGTGCACTTTTAATTGGTCTTTCATAGTTTGAATACAATATAACTTTGTACATATGAATAAAAACTTAGAACAAGACATATTAAGAATCATCACAAACAAACAAAATAAAAGGAAAAGTTTGAACCACTTGAATTACTCAACTGATTTTCTAGTGTCATCTCTGCATCAACAACTTTTGATTCTTGATATTCTAAAATATTCCATCAACATTAATAATCATACATAGTAGATCCATACTTTTCCATATATTGTCAGTGATCTAAGACAATAACCGATGGTCTCCAATTTACATAACTCTAAGGTATAAGTATTTATTACTTATTTCAACAACATGAACAAAATTTTTACATAAACACCAACTTGAGTTCAAAAACCGTAATATTATCCTTAATTTATGTTTAAGGCTTTATTTACAGGCTATCATATATATATATATATATATATATATATATATATATATATATATATATATATATCATATTCAAAACTTTGATCATCACTTCGCCAAACTCCTATCATATTAGTTCCACGTACTTATTTTGGTTTAAATCACTCATAATCCTATTTGCACGGTTATAAATCATATTCAAAAGGACTTTGATCATCACTTCATATACTATAATGAATGAATGTACTAAACTCATGAAAATGTTCAATCCGGTAATTAAAGAGTGAAAATTTTTGTATATTATCATCCCAAAACTCAAAGCATTATGGAAACCTATTCACATTAACGAATATCCATGTAAATAAGATCAAAATTTATACTATCCTAACCATTAAGAGGAATTACCAGATGCAAGCGACCTCTCTATGATTCCATTATTCATACTTTGTTCTCCATAATTACTGCTTATAATACAACTCATGAGTTGAACCAAATACTCAAAGATTTCATTATTGTTTGATAATACATAATTCAAATCTATTGATTTGTTAAATCATATCATTATTCAAACCACCATCATAACTCTTAATTATAATACTAACACACATGAGAATGAGCTCATAAAAGCTAAACAAACTATATGTTTATCTACGCACGTGCAAAGCTAATCATTATGCATGAATATGTAATATGCCACTAGTGGAAAAAATGTTATTTGTTGGAGCCTTCAAAGGCTGCGGCCATGCCAAAACCACGGCCAATAATCTTTAAAAACAAATTGAACTAGCAGTCCTTTATAAAGAGGGAATTAAGCAACCCTAAACCTATTCCGCCTCTTTCCTCTCCTCTTTCTTGTTCATTTTCTCAGCAGATTCTTGACCAGCAGCTTCAAAGAAGAAATACCCAGATACTGAACTTAGTCCAAGATTGCTTCAAAGAAGAAAAACCCCACGTTTTTTTTAACTTAGTCCGAGATTGCTTCATTTTTCTTGTTTTAGATCGAATTTTCCAATTCCATTTCTCAATTTCAACTACTCTTTACACCTTCGTTGCTCTTCAGTTTTTTTTTTCATTCAATTTTTATTTTCGTTTTGTTGTGTCTAGGATCTGATTTTTGTTTTTTTGTTTATTTTGTCAATTACTCATCTTGATGGGTATTAGTATTACCCAACAGATTAAAGGAGAAAATTGTGAAGAAGAAGAAGAGAAAAAAGGGATTGTTGTTGAAGAAGAAGAGGAAAATGAAGTGCAGAAATTGTCGGAAGAATTAATGGCTTATGAAAATTATATGAAGTTTTATGAAATTCCATATATGGAAGGTCAATCTTGTATTATAGCTCCTCCAATGGCGTCTTCTCAAGAAGGTAATGCAACTTTGGAGCTTTTGAATTTTGATGATCTTCCTTCAACGGCTGCTTGAATGAATATTGGAATTTTAATTTGTATAAATTTTGATTATTGTTTTTTTTATTGAAATTTTTATTATTGCATTTTATTTTTATTGAGAAAAATTTGAACTTGATTTTTCTCATGTGTTTTAGCTTTTAATGCTTTTATTAAAGTTGTATTAACCAATTTGTATTGAGTTTTATTTTAATGGATCTGCGATATTAGTATGACGTGTTGTATTGTTTGCAAGATAATTTACTGTATTGTTTCTTACTTTTTCGTTTTCTTCCATGAATTTTGTTCTTAGTTTCTTCCATACTATAAATAATTTTGTTTTTTTTTCTTCCATGAATTTTGTTCTTAGTGATGAGCAGTTATTGGGTTTTTGTTTGGATAATTTCGTTTTTTCTTTGTTCAAATATCTTGATACAAATTACACTATCATTAAACGAAATGAAAAAAAAAACAACCTCAAAGGCTGCGGTTTTGGCAATGACCGCAGCCAATAATCACTTTTTTTTATTCTAAAAATGGGGTATAGGCTGCGGTTTTTAGGACCGCAGCCAATAATATTTGTCATCTGCTGCTATTACTAATGCTGCGAGTCAAAAACGCAGCCTATACCCCCAAAAAAACTGCAGCCTATCTGCTTTTTTCCACTAGTGTGCACCTATCCCATATCTACCCAAACTCTCACGAATAACTTATAACTTCAAGAAACTTCTCACGACTTTGAGAACATAAGGCGTCGAAGTTAGGAACTACTAGCTCTGGTAACCACCTGTAACACCCTTGAATTTCCGACCCCTTGTACGAAATCAAAACCGTAAAGGACGGGAGGAAATTCGGGTGTTACAAAAATGATCTATTTCTATTTACAAGTTTATAACATTAAATAGATCAATTTTTTTTTTAATGAAAATGGATCAATTATTTTAAAGTCTTCATTTTGACGTTAAAGTGATCAATTCAGAACTTACAGGGATCAATTATATATATAAATATATATAATGTAATCAACTAAATAATCAGTTATAACTTATAAAAAATCAATTTAGTTTTTGAATGTATCAGTTATGCCTGAAATTTAATCAATTATTGAGTGTTTCTGCTAAGAAACTGTCGAATTTGTAAAAGGGGACTCTAGGAAGGAAGTACCTTGATTTGTAGGAAGTGAGATGATCTGACCGCCGCGAGTGGTGGGCTTGCAACCATAAAGAAAGACTATACCGGGGGCTGATGTCCCGGAAAAGCCCTCCGATGCCTAAGTCAGATCGATGAGGAAGTAATATGAATAAGTATGTTTTGGGAATAAGATTGCGTAACCTAATTTCAGGTGTGTATTGTGATATTTAAGGAGGTAGTTTTCCCAGAAGTTGTAACTGCTGGGTAGTTATCTTTGCAAAGTTAACTCCTGGAAACTGCCATGGAGGAAGGGACATAGTGGCTGCGCTTGTCCAGGGTAGTGGGCGGTTATTGATAGAAGTGTCTACTGATATGAAGAAACTGCTTTAACTGCTGCCCAATTATCTTATTAAGGTGACAGCTCAATAAGATAGACGTTGACTCATATAGTTGACCTTTGACCCGTTGACCAAGGGTATTTCTGGTCTATCAACTAAAAAGGGATTTATGATCTGTAACATTGGCCCCACGCATGTAGGGTAAGAGAGAAACTCACGTCGAGGGAGTTGAGCTTGGCCTATGTGCGATGAGACCGCTATGATGTTCAAACTTTAGTTAATCGCCTTTGTATTTTGAATTTCAGTGTCTCGGATTCTTGGTGTTTCGGACTTAGGATGTCTCGGATAGTTGATGACTCGGATATTTTACGTCTTGGATATTGAGGCAAGCTTGTCTCTAATACTTTGCAGGACGTAGAAAGAAGATTCGGATCTTATGACTTCTGGAGTTCCGATGTGTGCATAGGTATTTCTGGACGAATTGCCAATACTTTCGACATAAAAAAAGAGGGTCCGAATTATATGAGATTCGAATTTCTAGAGTATACATAGGTATACTTAGGCAAATTGTCCCAACACTTTGTAGGACGCAACAGGGGGTTTCAAATCATATGAGATTCGGACTTGCTAGAGTATACATAGGTATACTTCGGCAAATTGTCCCAACACTTTGTAGGACACAACAGGGGGTCCGAATCGTATGAGACTCGGACTTGCTAGAGTATACATAGGTATACTCAGGCAAATTGTCCCAACACTTTGTAGGACACAACAGGGGGTTTCAAATCATATGAGATTCGGACTTGCTAGAGTATACATAGGTATACTTAGGCAAATTGTCCCAACACTTTATAGGACACGACAGGGGGGTCCGAATCATATGAGACTCGGACTTGCTAGAGTATACATAGGTATACTTAGGCAAATTGTCCCAACACTTTGTAGGACACAAAGGGGGGTCCGAATCATATGAGACTCGGACTTGCTAGAGTATACATAGGTATACTTAGGCAAAATGTCCCAACAATGTTGGTTCAAAAGGGGGGGTCCGATTTTTAAGGGTTTCGGAGTCTCGGAATTTTGAAAGCATACATAGGTATCTAGTTT
Source organism: Amaranthus cruentus (assembly GCA_019425755.1). Taxonomy (NCBI): domain Eukaryota; kingdom Viridiplantae; phylum Streptophyta; class Magnoliopsida; order Caryophyllales; family Amaranthaceae; genus Amaranthus; species Amaranthus cruentus. The sequence goes on from CM033453.1 coordinate 2,739,596, forward strand.
GATTTTACCAATGTGATATTTCACCAAAGTACATTAAATGATGGTAATAAATACTTACCTACCCATTCATTTCATTATTGTTCCAAATCCATTCTAGTGAGAGAATTTCAAGCATTTTCAATTCCATTTTCTAGAGAAAGAAGATCTGACATTTGAAGTTTTCTGACACCATTCATACTTGGGTATTTATTCAAACCAGATATGCTCTAATTTGTTCTTTTTTCTCATAAATTTCTTGAATTCTTTGAATAATCTCTTAAATTTCTATTAAATCACCAAATCTTCAAATAATACTCAATTGATCTTCAAAGTGTTCTTAAAGATCTTCAACCTGTTCTTGAATAACTTTGTATTTGATCTTGTTTTTGCGTTTTTATTCATAATTTGTTGTTTGCCAATTAGAGGACTTGTGTAGAGAAATGCCCCAACTTGACTTAAATAAGGACTCGGAGTCTCAAGGTACAAGGACAGGAGTTGGTTCAGATGAGTCGGATGATGGTAGTCCAAGATGCCAAGTGACTCCGCATTATGAACCAATTCTGAGCGATGATGAGTTTGATACCTCTCCTTTTTACCCACCGGAGACCGTATTACCTTACCCTTGGGAAGTGTCTTTAGTATTCACTCCCGGGTATTTAAGTATTGATCCTAAACTTTTGGAGGTGGTTCATGTAGATATGACGAAGAAGGCGGAAAAAGAGTGTTCGCCTAGCCGGAATCCTGAAGAGAAACTTCCGCACCCGTTCTATATTCCTCAAGGGGGGCCCTTGAATTATTTTATTGACAAGACAACCATGGACTTGTTAGATAGTGTTAGGCGTAGCATGGCAAGGAGATGGCGTTTGATCAGCGGGTATGATGTGGTGAAACCCGGCTTATATGACACGGTTCGTTATCCTCCTGGTGGATGTATCGCCGTATATGGCAAATCTTTCGAACTGGGACTTAGATTTCCGCTGCATCCCTTCGCCCATGCAGTCTTAGAGATTTTAAACATTACTGTAGCTGAGTTCTACCCTAATGCCTAGGGTTGCATTGCTGCTTTTATCTTGGTGAGCAAAGGGTTGGGCATAGGTCTTAGTATGACGGCGTTTCGCCACATATTCCGGGCAAGAATGTGCAGCTCCAAAACAAACGGGGCAGGCTGGGTGACTCTGTCGCACCGTAGAGGTTTTAAGATTGTAGGAGAATTGTCGGATAGTAACAAATTTTTTAAGACTAGATTTGGATATTTGTATAGTAGGCAAGGTTGGAATATTAAGACAACTTTTGACATAGATCCTCAACTGGAAAATTTTAACAATAATGTCCCGGTCTGCACTCCAGAGGAGGCTATTATTGTGCGTTACGCCACTATGAATATGGAGTTGACCCGCAAGCCTGTATATGTGCAGCGGAATTGGATACCCAAGTTTGCTGACTTGAAAAATGAACTCCTTTTATCCGCATATGATATTAGCTTGAGGACAAATAAGAGTATGTGTCTCGGATCTCTGACTTGAAAAATGAATTCCTTAAAGAAATACTTATCCATTTCTTTATGCAGGAGTCGCTAAGACTGAAGTCAGAGTCAAATACAAGGCATTGATGGCAAAGTTTAACACTTTAAGCGCGTTTGCCGAAGCGTTGAGGGCAGCCAATCCTCCACCTGCAGTCCCTCGTCCACCCAATGTAAGTTGTCTACTTTGATGGTTTGGCTTTTCTCTTCAATGACTAACAAGTTCTTTTTCAGAATTCGGCCACCGCCATGGAGGGGGTGAAGGATGCACCGATCCACGAGGAGGCTCGTGTATTGCTAGAGAAACGGAAGGAGATCCCTCCTCTGGAGAAGCTGGCAGAGAGGGAGGCGCCGGCAAAGAAGAAAAGAAAGAGGGCTTCTTCAAAGCCCAAGACTAAGGCGGCCGACCCTACCCCCGATAATCCGGTGGTAGTTGAAGATGATAGCGACGTTAGTGGCGACTCTTCTGAGCCGATAGTCGACGCCGTGCCTATCCAAACTCGCTTCCCCGGCGTACATATTAGGGAACCCGAGGCAGGTGTGTCGGGTCCTTCTGTACAAACAACTTCCTCCGGCAAAGGGAAGCAGGTTCTGGAGGAAGAGGACCAGGTTTACTCAAGGAACATCAAGGCACATAAGCCTAATGGTCCTTTTGTAAACCTGGATTCAGCTGATCTGGCGGGTCGTTTCAATAAGGCTAGCCGCTGCCTGGTCACCCAGGAAGATATGGATTATCTTGATTCTCTTGAACCGGCAAAGAGAATGCAGGAAGCTAGGTCTGCGATGGCTGAGGTACGGATCATTCGGTATAAATATTTCTCATTTTACTTGTTATAAGTGTTTCTCATTTCACTTGTTATCCGCAGGGTTTGATAAGGCTGCTCTTCGAAACTTCCAAAATCCAGCAGAATGAGGTTGATCAAGAGACCATACAGACTCTGACTGCTCGGATTGACGAACAAAATGAAGAGTTGGCCAAGTTTAAGTTCAAGCTGGAGAGATGCAAGACGTTAACAGAACGTCTTGATCTGGCGGAGCAGTGGAGGGCGCGGCTAAAAGAGATCTTGGTAGAGACCGGAGGAAAGCTGGGAGATTCGGCCATCGAAGCAATGGGGATATCTTCAGATGTGGCCGATCTTCTTAGTGCTTATGACGCGGCTTCTACCTAGCGTTTGAACTGATTAAGTATATGGGGGAAGCTTTGCGTAAATTGGAGCTGGTGGCGGATGCTGCAAAGTACTATAAGTTAAGATCTGAGAGAAAGGGTCGGATCGCAAAGGAATGGTTATCTTCTGCGGACTGTGGAGCCTTTATGGCGAAGCTTTCCGGAGAAATGATAAACAACGGCATACAAATGGATGCCGAAGCCCACAGATTAGCTGCCATAGAGCTGGGAGTAAATCCGGACAAGCTCGCCTCTTTGGCGCAACTGAAGAGAACTGAAGCCCTCGGGAATTTAACAGCAGTCTTTGACAAGGAGTCTGCTATGTTGAATGATCCGGATTGGGATGATGAAGAACTCGCCAGTTGGGCCGAGAAGGTGAGTTCAGATCTGGAGGGGCGGGTGCTTAGCACGGATTGGCAAGCACTTTCCTTCACGGCTCCGGATCTCAGCGACATTCCAAAGAGATCTACCTTCATAGATCTTGAACATAAATGCACGGATCTTTTTGGAAATCTTTCGAGCTCAAAGGAAATCTTTCAAGAATTAGCTTCGGAGCTCGAGGGCAAAGAGCCATTAACCGTGGATCTTGAAGAGCTGTTGCGCACCGCTCCTCCGTCTCCCCAGCCTCAACCTTCTTCTCCTGCTCAAGCTGCTAAGGATTAATACTGATTGTGATGTAACTTGTTAACTTTTAGAACTGATGACTTATTGGCCTGCGTGCCGGATCTTGTAAACACTATTTTTTGGAGACCTTGTGTCTCGTTTATCATTATATATATATGTTAACATTTTCTGATGATGTATATTGCATTTACTTGACGAAGTTTCGGATTTTCAACGATGTGAAGGACTGAAAGGGGATTCTGACTTCAATGATAATAACTCAAGACTTGAGTTCTTTGAACTTCAACAACGCAAATATGATTCTCCTAAGGGGGTCAAACTCATAGGAGTCTCTGACCTGTAACTTTAACACTTAATTTTTAGAGAACAAAGGTTCTCTAATCAAACCATAAAAAAGGGGGGTCAGACTCATAGGAGTCTCTGACCTGCAACTTTAACATACTTAATTTTTAGAGAACATAGGTTCTCTAATCAAATCATAAAGGGGGTCAGACTCATAGGAGTTTCTGTAACACCCCTGAATTTCCGACCCTCTGAACGGAACCAAAACCGAAAGAGAACGGAGGAAATTCGGGTGTTACATTTAAAATAAAATAAAATAAAAAGGATAAGGTTTAAGTTTGATTAAAGAGGTTATAGAAAAACTTTCAAACAAAATTCTACGGAAATTTCGGCAGCATCTGCCTTGAACTTTAAAGCACCAAAAGAACTAAACAAACAATAAACAATCATGAAGAAGAGGCATTGATAGCCTTGTAACAAAATCACGGCGGAAAGATCATCGCCAAAACCTCTGTCGACATGCTAAGCATGGATCGTGGTTCCGTGTCGACGCTTGCGTTTTAGAAAGACTTAGTACTTTAAAATCATGCAAGTTACTACGCAGCGGAGATAACTTATACAACAAGGAGGACATGTGCCTCAAGCCAAAAACATAAACAATTATAAATGCAAAGAAACTACATGTAGCGTCGAAAACAAATATATAGCGTTGCACGCTTCAAGGTTCTCACTCATTCCCCCCTGTATGCAATGTATAGAAGCTCCATCACCTGTAATGTCTATCTATGATACCCCTGCTGCTCAACGTAAAGTCATAGACCAACTTGTCATAGCAGGGCCATCAAAGACAAGCCATCAACAAGAAAACAAACAGTACACGTCAGTAACTAACGACCCAACAATCAATTTAACGAAACAGGGGAGAAAAGACACTACAATGCATAAGTACCTACTTCAACTATTTCTCACTTCTATGTACTTCTCGATGCCTTCACAATTTTCTATTTCTTCACTGATTTCATATATCCTCCTATGTGACTAGAGGCCACCATATTGGGGTTTGCAAGACCCACATGGCAACACCTCAGCCAAGGACGGTGACGGCCATGCCGGCGCCCAATGGCAAAGTATGATCATACCCCCGTACAGCGACCATATATAGATGGTCCATGCCTCCGGGAACTAATCCAGCTGGGGTACCAATCCAGTGGAGTCACAGTAATTATCCAACTTAATATCTCATCAATAAGGGTCTCATTCCCATTCCAACTTCATAAAATCCAACATCTTACTCTTGCAATATCAAAACCCATTCTCTACCATCTCTACAACTGATTCCCACTTGTAGCACTAACTTAATAAAAAAAATTAAGCAAACCGTATTCAACATAGCTCATATAATATTGTTACGCAGAGAAAACATATTCAAGATGCGTGCAAGAATTAACTATTGCGTGTACTTACCTGCAACTGCAAGATAACAAGCCGCAAAAAAAATCACTTCGACGGAGGTTCTTACGCCCCTCTTATGAACCGGACACCTATACACGTTTAAAGTAAGACTAATAAGCCTACTTCACATCATTTAAGAAGCACCGACTCATACAAAATACACCATTAGCCAAACAAGTTCCGATTCAAGCTAATACTCATTCTAAACGCACTCATGCAATAAATTCACCCATGTTCACATATGAACTACTCCATGAATTTCAATCAAACCATAACATTAGAATCCAATCGATTCTACACCAAGATATGTTCAAGTGAAAGGACGCAACCCTATGCTTGTGCGCTCTAATCAAGCTACTAATGGGAAAGTTTAAGAACACATAATGTATGATGTTTCACTCAATAACAATCATATCACTCATGGTAGTAGTGATTTATTATTTTTCCAAGGTTTTTGGAGTAAAACGATTACGAATGAATTAAATTTGTAGCTTGACGAATTAATAACGATTCGTATAACTTGGGTCAAAGTCGTATAATTTAGCATCACCATTGAACATATCAATATAACAACCAAGCTCAAAACTAATCACCTCATCAAACGACTATAACCACGACAATACTTGCATTAATGACAATCGCGACCTTAATCTTTCTTAGTAATTATTATTATCATTTAATTCACAACACTAGATATCAAAATTCCACTTACATTATTTTAATTAATGGTACATAAACAAAAATAGCCACTACTTATGTGGGCTAACAATTATACCCATCAACAACTATCACCAACACATCCTAATCAACCAAACTAAGTCTTAAGACAATTTATAAGATTATCCAATTCAATCATCACACCACTAATGTAAAATAAAAGCACATACTATCAAAAATTTCATCCTAAATCAAATCTTAATCAAATCATGTTCAAAAACACCACATTTAACTACTACCCATAATAAGATTCAATGAAATTAACACCAAAACACTACCTTTACATTCAATTATAATATAGATCTTAAATATCTATTTTCAATTCTCCATAATAATCAAACTCATAACAAAAATCAAGATATCATGTTCAAATTTAACAAATTAAACTATCTAAATAATAAGAGATTAAATATCACAATATACAAACTTAAAATGGGTAAGAGATTGCTCACAAAGAGAAAAGAACATGGCTTACAATGGGGAAATAAGAGAAGAGGGAGAAGAAGATGATGGAGGCAGCCTTAGTTGTTGTTGGAGGCAGGAAAAAAACGCAGCTATAGCTGTTGTTTGGGCCCGAAACAGCTGCCAGGAGGGAGGAGGAGGGTGTGCTGCTGCTGGTAGGTGCACGAACTGCCGGCTGCCGGCTGCTGTCGTGGCTGGGTAGTGCCGCCAGCTGCTGTCGTAGCTGGGTGGTGCCGCCAGTTAGTTGGTGGGGAAAGGAGTAAAGGATGAGAAGGAAAGGAAGGAGGGAAAAAAAAGATGAAATGGGAAGGAAGATAAGGGAGTGACGGCTCCCTTTCTTGTGGATCTTATTTTTTTCAAGAATAAAACCCTAACCCACAATACTTTGGGCTATTCTACTCACGAAGCCTGTTAATTTTAACCCGAAATATTAATAGTGACTTCGTTTGAGTCGAGTTTAAAAACGAAATTGTTACGATTATTATTAATTTACTCAACTTTATTTAAGTAATAACCTCCCGTATAATTAGACGTGTTCAACTTTTAGTTAATAAATATTTATGGGTTCCAAATATTAAATTTCCGATGTTTAATAATAATCTATAAAGAAAATTATTTTTAATCACAATTTAAATTATAAATAAATAACATTAAAATTTGCGGGGTGTTACAGTTTCTGACCTGCAACTTTAATATACTTAATTTTTAGAGAACATAGGTTCTCTAATCAAACCATAAAGGGGGTCAGACTCATACGAGTTTTTGACTTTCAAGACATGATAAGATTCAGATTCATTAGAATCTCTGACCTTCCTATAACAAAGAGTTTTTAAAGAACATAGGTTCTTTAATCAAACCCTAAAGGGGGTCAGACTCATAGGAGTCTCTGACCATCAAGACATGATAAGATTCGTAAATTGGGCTATCCCTTGCAATCAATGCTTGAACATAGGTTCGTTTAATAAACAAAGTTTGAAGAACAACACATGGTGAAACGATGTTTGTAATACATAACAAGTATAACTAACATAAGTTCAACGTAAATGCAGTACTAATTAAAAGGTTCAATGTAAATGCAGTACTAATTAAATATAATAGATAGTGGCCCCTTGCAAGGGATTGTTCAAATGAAGAGCTTCTTTAGGTGATCAGCATTCCAGGGTCTTTTCAGGAGCTTTCCCTCGGAATCTTCCAGTTCATAAGTTCCAGGCTTGATGATACAAACTATCTTGAATGGACCATCCCAGTTGGCTCCAAGCTTTCCTTTTTCATTGACCTTTCCTGTTGCTTCTATCTTTCTGAGAACATAGTCATGGAGTTGCAGTTGCTTGGGCTTGACCATTCGGTTGAATTATCTAGTCATCTTCTGTTTCTGTGCAAGGGAACGTAGTAGAGCGTTTCCCCTTGTTTCAGGTAGGAGATCCAAGTTGATCCACTTTTCAGCATTGTTTTCTTCGTACGAATAATAAGCAATCCTGGTGGAAGGAATGCCTATCTCTACTGGGAGTACGACTTCAGAGCCATATATTAAAGAAAATGGTGTGTGCCCAGTTGCATCTTTGACTGTTATGCGCATGGCCCATAGGATTCCAGGTAGTTCGTCATTCCAAGACCCTTTGGCACCTTCTATCTTCTTCTTAATGCTAGATAAGATTATTTTATTGCCGATTCAACCTAGCCGTTTGTTTGAGGCCTTGACACAGAACTAAATCTTATCTGTATGTTAAACTTATCGCAATATTCAAGAGTGTTTTTGCTTATGAATTGTCGGCCATTATCAGTAATTATTACCCTAGGAATGTCATACCTTGTGATAATATTACGCCAAAGAAATTGACATACCTGTTTGTCAGTTATGGAACTCAGTGGCTCAGCCTCTACGTACTTGGAGAAATAATCCACGGCTACAATAATGAACTTTCGTTGACCCTTTGCAGGAGGGAAAGGTCCCAAGCGATCAAGCCCCCATTTGTCGAAAGGGAGCACAACTTGGATGGTGGACAGGTAGTTGAAAGGTTTTCTGGGAACTTCTGCAAAATATTGGCATTTCTCGCATGTTCTAACCAGTTTTTCAGCATCTTGCTTCAGTGTTGGCCAATAATAGTCACTTCTCAGGACTTTGTTGATGATGGTTCTAACTCCCTATAGGCATGACTTATATAGTATATGGGGAGATTCTTTCCTTCCCTTTCGGCCACAAGCACAGCGCTAAGAGAATAATCAGATATAGCTACATAAAGGAACAACACTTCACCTGCTAGTGGAGAGACAAGTTTACGGAGATCAGCCAGATACTTCTTGAGGCTTTGATGGTACCCAGCATTGGCATCCATAAAACTCAACAGGGTGTGCCCAGCGGTAGAGTCGACTAGGCGATCTATCTTGGGCAGCAGATAATCATCCTTAGGACATGCTTTGTTTAAGTCAGTAAAGTCCACACACATTCTCCACTTGCCGTTGGGCTTCTTTACAAAGACCACATTTGATAGCCAATCAGAGTATTGGCATTCGCGGATAAAGTTTGCTTTAAGGAGTTTTTGTACTTCAGTTTTGGCTGCCTCTATCCTCTCTTTGCCTTGGTGTCTCAACTTCTGCTTTACAGGCTTATGCCTTGGCTGGATGTCGAGCTTGTGACACATGATTTCTTTCGGGATTTCGGGCATTTCTGAGACATTGAAAGCGAAGATGTCTCGGAATTCTATGATGACATTCAGCAACTCTTGTCTTATATCGGTGTTCAGATTGGCCCCAATCTTGATCATATCTCCCTTCCCCCACACGTCGACCTCTTCATGCTTGTTGGATGGTTCTGGCCTTTGGGGAGGAGCTTGGATGTAAAGGATAGCAATCTCTTCTAGCTTCCTCTTCTGCCCACATTCTCGAGATGATTCGTCGCTTTTTAATGAACTAATGAGGCATTCTCGTGCGGATTTTTGATCGCCTCTCAGGATTCCTACAGAAGCATCGTCTTTCTCGTATTGCAGAAGTAGTTGGTGGGTGGATATCACCGCCTTGATCTTGTTGATCAAAGGATGTCCCATGATGGCATTATAGGAAAACTTGAGATCCACCACCGTGAATCGGACAGCCAAGCTACGGCCTTCATTCTTCTCCCCTACCCTGACGGGGAGGACTATTGTTCCCAAAGGGATGACTCTTCCGCCCCCAAACCCAATCAAAGGCCTGTCCATAGGTTCAAGGTGCTTTTCTTCATATTTCATCTGGCGCAAGCAATCCATAGTGATCAACTCGGTTGTACTCCCAGTATCTACTAAGACGCGACGAACTTTCATCTGGCCGATCTTCAAAGTGACAACCACCGGATCAGAGTGTGGTTGTTGCAGGGGAACACTTAGTTTTTCACTAAATTTCATGTCAGGGCAAGATGGTTGTTCCTTAGGAGGGCCCTTGACCAAAGTATGAATGTTGTCCCTTGCAGATCTAATTGTAGGAAATTCTTCAGAGTAACCTCCTACGATCATGTTAATCACCCCGTCAGTAGCAGTGGAGGTGTTTTTCGAGTGCAGGGAAGCCAGTCTTTCCGTCTCTTTCTTGTATTCTTTACTATCCGAGTTGTACCTCTTTCTTGCGTGATCATGGTTAAGGAAACGATTCAGCTTTCCTTCTTCTGCATATCGATCAAGGATTTTCTTAAGTTCTCGGCAGTTAGGAAGCGTATGACCGTGTTCCTTGTGATACTCATACCACAAGTCCATGTTTCTGCGGTATTTTGGTGTGGGAATCGCAGCAGGAGTGGGTAGCTCGTCTTGGATGACATAGAAGATATCTCTTCTATTGCGGTTGAATCTTGCCTCAAAGCCATCATCTTTGAGATCTCAGGGCGGATACTTTCTATCTCGTTCAGATCTGTTGGGTCCTCTTCTGGTACCTTGGTCTTCATTACGCGTTTTGTCCCTTGTGTCTGCCATCTTGTCGCTTTTTCTTTTTCTGGAAGCAAGGTCTAATTGATGGCAAATGTCGGAAGCAGTGACAAAACTCCTGGCTTGTTTCATCGCCTCTGCATAGGACTTGACTTGGTTCTCCAGAAGTTGGAACTTCAGTTTGTGAGTTCTCATGCCATTGATCAAGGCTGAGACAACGATTGATTCTTCCAAATCGGTAACCACCAGCACTCCATCGTGGAATCGCTGAAGGTTAGGCAGAGAGGGATTCTCCTTCCTGTTGTGTAATACTCAGGAGGTGGGAGTTAGATTTCTCCTGTCTTCTGGACGCCGTGAAATGACTGAGGAACTTGGCCTCGAGTTCAGCGAAACTGTTGATGCTTCCATTGGGAATTGAAGTATACCATGTCAGGGCTAGGCCTCTGAGAGTGATTGGGAAGAATTCGCACAGGAGCGAGGGATCCGTGGTGTACAGGACCATGAGATTTTTATAAGCTATCATGTGTTCTTCAGGACATTGAGTGCCTGAGAACGGGGGAATGGTCGGTACTTTTATCTTGGCCGGATTTGAGGTGGCCAGAATTTCCGCAGACAAGGGGGAATTCAGCAGCATAGGCGCTTTCTTGCCATGGGAGGTACCTTGATCAGCGGGGGATTCTGCCATTTGATCAGCTCTACTTTGGTCTCTGTTCTCTCGGGATCTTAGGCTTCTTCTCCTGTCTATAAAACTTTGGACATCATTGCTTCTTTCCCGTCGAAGGTGATTGCGATGAGATCTCATGTCCCTTCCTTCAGTTCTATTGGAAACGTTTGTGTGTGAAATCTCTCTCCTTGAGGGCGTTTTTTGCCTCCTGTGCGAGGTTCTTGCTCGGGAGTGGGCAGGAGGACTTTCTTCTGCTTCACGACGGCCCTGTTCAGAAGGGACTTTGTTCTGCTTCGTGAACATGGTTCGGAGATCTTGGATTTGTTGTGTCATTGCCGCTAAGGTCGCATTCAGATCAGGATTATTATGAGGTTGTTGGGCGGTGACATTGCGTAACTGCTCGGCAAATGTTCGCGAGAGGTTATTGGCAAGAGTGTCAAGATCCTGCCTTGTGACCGCTCGATGTTCACGTTGGGAAGCGGAAGTATCAGTGCTACGAGCCACAGATGCTTCCATAGTGTTCGTTTTTCGGGGTGCCATTCTCGTGTTCAGGGTAGAATTTCAGGTGTTTTTTAAGGATAGTACTTCTCGTCCCCACAGACGGCGCCAAACTGTTTCTGTTAAGAAACTGTCGAATTTGTAAAAGGGCACTCTAGGAAGGAAGTACCTTGATTTGTTGGAAGTGAGATGATCTGACCGCCGCGAGTGGTGGGCCTGCAACCACAAAGAAAGACTATACCGGGGGCTGATGTCCCGGAAAAGCCCTCCAATGCCTAAGTCAGATCAAGGAGGAAGTAATATGAATAAGTATGTTTCGAGAATAAGATTGCGTAACCTGATTTCAGGTGTGTAGTGTGATATTTAAGGAGGTAGCTTTCCCAGAAGTTGTAACTGCTGGGTAGTTATCTTTGTAAAGTTAACTCCTGGAAACTGCCATGGAGGAAGGGACATAGTGGCTGCGCTTGTCCGGGGTAGTGGGCGGTTATTGATAGAAGTGTCTACTGATATGAAGAAACTGCTTTAACTGCTGCCCAATTATCTTATTAAGGTGACAGCTCAGTAAGATAGACGTTGACTCATATAGTTGACATTTGACCCGTTGACTAAGGGTATTTCTGGTCTTTCAACTAAAAAGGGATTTATGATCCGTAACATTGAGTATTGTAAAAAATTATAATTTGGCTGATTGGGTTATTAGTTTCGATAAACGACATGTAAATTTATTTTGGGCTATCCATAGTTTTATCAACAATATCTTTCTTGAGAGACCGTCTCTGTGAGAAACGGTCCCTCAAGTCCAGGCCCATCAGCTTTTATGAATTAATATAAAGCAAATACTCTCTCCTATTCATAGAGAATGAGATATTTGTTTTTCATACTATCCAATGCACTTATTCAATGCTTAATATCTCTTATTATACATAACGAAATATTATGAAAAGTGAATATTAATAATCTTTGCATTGAGACGAATCAAACAAGATCTCACTTGACTATGTTCTAATCAATAAATTAAGAATAAAATACAAATTAAGAGTAATAAGTGAATAGTGTCAAAAAACAAATGTTCCATTCTCTATAAATAGGAGGAAGTATAAATAAAAAAAACCGGTAGCATCAGCAGCTAAAACACTCCCCAAGATAACCTTACATATTCCAAGACCATGATAGTAAAACTCACTGGAAACTGAGGTAATGTAATCATTGACAATATTTTTCTAATTTCTCATACATTATAGGAAAATATATCGGATTCAAATGGGTATTCTCCCTCCATTTCGTTTTTCTTCGTCTTCAACAACATGGATGAGTTCATGCAAGAATTAATAGATTTCGTGACGCAGACTCGACGGGATTCATCTTTTAGAGACAGTATTAGTATGTTTGATTTTCTCTTCCTTCATGAATTCAATAAATTAGAATTTTATAAAGAAAATGATGAGCATATTCAGTTCGAGCATGGAGATGGAAGTAATATCCAGTTTGAGCATGGCGATGGAAATAATGTTCAAGGTGATATTTAGTACTTAAAAGTTGGTATTAGATATTCATTATTATAATTTTCAAATTTCTCACTGTAAATTGGCATTAGATAGTATTCAAATTGGCATAAAATAGTTTTCAAATTGGCAGTAAATAATTTTAAATGCATTACATGCTATTTAAATTGGCATTAGATAATTTTCGGCATTAGATAGTTTTAAATTGATATTAATATAGTTTTAAATTGGCATTAGATGTTATTTGAATTGGCATTAGATAGTTTTCAATTTGACATTAGATAGTTTAAATTGACATTAAATAGTTTTCAATTTGGCATTAAATAGTTTTAAATTGGCATTGAATGCTATTTAAATTGGCATTAGATGCTATTTAGATTGACATTAGATAGTTTTCAAATTGGCATTAGATAGTATTCAAATTCGCATTAAATAGTTTTTAAATTGGTATTATATAGTATTTAAATTGGCATTAGATAATTTCGCATTAGATGCTAATGTCATTATAGTATTCAAGTTGGCATTATATGTTATTTAAATTGGCATTTGATAAATATTTAAATTGGCATTAGATAATTTCGCATTAGATGTTGATGTCATTATAGTATTCAAGCAGGTAGTGTAACGTCTATCGTTGGTTCAACGACTAGATTTGGAATTTCCTCCCTCATAGTCAACTCTTCATGCACCTCCCTCGGGATCACATCTTCGCGCACCTCCATCAGTATCACCTCTTTCCTCACCTCCATCGGGATCACATCTTCACGCTCCTCCTCATGAACCTCCATCAGTATCACCTCCTCATACACGACCCTCGGAAACACCTCTTCCCCCACATGCTTCTTCGTCATCATTGCACATAATGCATCAACCGATGCAAGCCATTCACTATTGTTAACACTTTCTTCCAGATTGGGTCAAAACGACGTCATCACTCGTCAGCACATCAATGCCTTTTTTCGCCTTTACATCAACAACCCTCTTGCAATAGGCATGAGTAATGACCTCAATGTCTCTCTTCAAAACCAGCTCAGCAAACTCAAAATCCTAAAAACCAAGCGAATCTTATAACAACTTATAATAACATAATTCCAATTTGCACAGATGTAAACATCACTTACAATAATCTAATTCCAACTGATAATATACATAATCTACACAGATTAAAAACATCACTTAGAATAACATAATCTAATGCAAACTTATATTGGATTAAATACCAAATAATACATATTAAATGCCAACTTATATATGTTAAACACCAATTCTTAAAACCAACATTTAAATATTTATTGCCAACTTATTTATCACATACATAGTTTTCTGACGAACATACATGTTCTTAATGCCTAATTACATGGTATCTAATGCCTATTAATAAATATTTAATACCTATTTGAACCTTAAATATGCAAGATATGTACAACAGTAAAAATGATAAAAAAAAAAAAACTTACATCTATTGCCTTCCTCCTGATTTCTTCGTCAGTTTCCCATCTCTTATTAAGTTCATAACTCAACAACGTTGTCGAAATTGGTTCATTTAGTGACAACTCCTAGACATGCTCTTTTTGTTCATCATTTTCCATTGCCTTGTCAGGCAATGACATCTCTTCAACAGACGGGTTCACACCCTCCGCATCACCAACCCCTTGCGTAATCCCCTTGCACCAGTCGTTATACTGGTACATGATTGGCAATCCCTCGAGCGTCATGATCGCAAACCACCAACCCTTTAAGCCTCAAATCTAGGTTTGAAGAGCTTCTCGCTCAGATGCTGGACTAGGGACAAAGACCTAGGCTATAATCTCCCATGAAAAGGAAGTAATACAAGCACACATCCATTTACAAAATTTATGCGATTGTGTCCGTTCACACGGCGTACCGTATCACACAAACTCTCTAAGGTGAAAGAACACCAATCAAATGAATTTATCATAGCGGGATTAGAAATTGCGGAATACACTGTCTTTCTGATCTTATAATCAGGAAGAGGAGCTAACAAAATAGAGACGACATACAACTCAATTAGCTTTTTAAAATCATCCTCTCCATCAGGGAACCTCATAAATAGGTGAGGGAGATGTTTTGCCCTCATCGTGTCTGGATTAGGCAACCCTAGAGTCTTAACCCATACAACATACCCGTTTACTAGGTGGGGGTTTTTTATTTTGATTTGATTGGTGGGATTTAACGGCAAACAAAATATATCAATACATCATCAACGTTTATGACGTATCCTCTGTTGTTGGGTATATATTGGATTCGGTTAGCATGGTCAAAGTGAGCAACAAGGAATGGTATAATGTCGGAGGACATTTTACCACACTTGACCTTTAGCAATCCAGAAAATCCGATGGCATTCACATCGCGAATTTGAGCCGGAGTGACAGTAATTTCTTCTTTACCATTACTAAGGAAAATATGTGGTTTGCAATTTGTTAAATAGCTCCGTCAACACTGCATACAAAATGACAAACAATAAAAACTTGAATCATACTAAATCTCAATTTACATCAAACTAATGCCAATTTATAAGTTATATATTGGCAATTTACACTGATCCAATGCCAACTTATATCACGCTAAACATGCAATTACAATATATTTGTAACAATATATATCATATAATTATAGCATGCTTAACATGCATTTATAATATAATTAATATCAATTTACATCAAACTAATGTCAATTTATTTCTTATAAAATGTCACCTACAATAACCTAATCCCTACAATAACCTAATCCCAACTTGCCATTTTATATTTGTTATAATGTCAACTTAGAATAAACTTAATACCAATTTGCACAAATTACATCATTCACTTAATCCCAATTTGCATATACTAAAACATCACTTACAATAAACTTAATCCTAACTTTCCAATTTGACGTAGCATAGTTTAGCCTTCTTCCTTTTTGGTTTTGGGCTGGAACCTTGAACATTATCACTCGTTCTGGGATTTTGGTCTGGTCTTCTCAAATTTTCCATTGCAAATGATAGGGTTTGTTCATCATCCTTGTCTAAAGTAAAAAAAAATCAGAATTTTAGTTCATTAAAGAATAGAATTTGGTTACTAATGGAATAAAACACTCGAAAATGGGGAAAAATGACGAATACAAAAATTAACAACAAAAAATAACCAAAATAGCATGCGAAAAAAAGAAAAATACTATAATTTAACCATAACTGGTTGTAGATGAAGAAACTAGACAATGTCTTTGCTTGAAAAAATGGCGCAATGCACGAGTGTACAGGAGAAATGAAGCGAGGGGAAGACAGGAAAGGGAAATGACAACTCAAAAGGTTTATTGAAAACTGAAACAGAAGGTTTCTGAATATAGAAGTTTTTTTTTTAAAAAAAATGATAATTACAGTTTGTTTTGGGTAAGGTAATGACACGTATTTGCAGTTTCCAATTACACCTTAACTTGGGCTGTAAATTCGGTTACTCGGTCGGGTTTTGGGTCGGATTTCACCGGGTTCGGATATTCTCGGGTTCGGGTTTTTCCAAGTGATTTAGTGCTTTGAATCGGGTCGATTCGGTTACGGGTCCAATCGAGTGCGGGTCTGTATCGGGTTAATACCACACTGGGTCGGTTTCGGTTTCGGGTCATATTCATTTTCGTTTGGATTTGTATCGGGCTCGGTTAATAGAATTCGGATCCAAATCGGTTATGTTGCAGGTCGAATCGAGTTCGATTAGACTATCGATCAGGTCATTTTGGTTTTACGTTAACGTTAATTCAGATTATCCTTATTCGGGTTGACTTCGGATCAATTATATCATTTTTGAGTTGTGCTTTTAGTTATTCTTAGGATTCGAGTCGATTAAAATCTAATTCAAATAAGTTTTATGTCGAATGAAATTTATAGTTATTATACAATTAATTTATGGTGAAATCGTTTGTGATTGGAGAATGGAGAGTTGTAGTCGGTTAATAGATAAATTTGGTTTAGCGTAAGATAAAGTCGATAAGATTTGATTGTGGGCTTGAATTTATTGTTTAATTTTAGCTAAACTAAACTTGATTCAATTCAATCAAACTTATTATTGACTTAATTAAATTTGATACGGTTAAATCAAATTATATCGCTTAATCATATTGTCGGGTTAATCTCGAGTGTTGATTATGGGTCATTTTGGGTGGGATTACGTCGAGTTCCTATCGGGTTAAAGAGGGGTTCGAGTTGTAAGAGATCGGGTGCAAATCGAGTTCGGTTAACCACATTGTCGGGTCAATTTCGGGTGTCGGTTGTTCTCGAGTAGGGGTACCGGTCGATTATTGGTATAAACTTATTGGGTACATGTCATGTTACGGGCCAACATCAGGTCGAGTTTCGATCAGTTATAGGTTACTGCACCTCGGGTCAACCAACGGGTCGGATACAGATCGATTTCGGACGGTATTACAGGTCGGGTTAATTTTTTACGGCCCTAACCTTAACCTGACATAGTTACATCTTAACTGCCATAATTATTTGTTTTCATTTTATTTCTTTTTTTTCAATTAGGCCGGTCCATTGAGAGACACGTTGTCTTTCGTGAGAATTTGTGTTTATCAATTACTTATTTTTTATTCATCACAAAAAAAAAATACTTTTTTTTTATTAGAAAAAAAAAAAACCTACTAATTTTGCCTAATTTTTTTTCTATAAAACCCTGCAAAAGTTCCAAAATCCATTAAAGGAAAGTTGGTCAACTTGGGATTTGCTCATTTAGTAATCTGTGTATCTCTTTTCTTATCTACAATGACGAGTTTTGATGGGCAAATACAGATTCCATCATCATCACCATTGCCCCTTTCTGCCATTGTCGTAGATTCTGATTCCAATCCTCACAACAATTCAATTGATAAGGTATTTGATTTTTGTCTTTCCTTTCCAATTTTTTATTTTAAAATTTGATTGTAAAGCTATGGACTGGTTTTGATGCTTTAATTTTGTGTTTTTTGTTAGAATAATTTCTTTTATAGTCGATAGTGCACCTTTTCCCTGTAGATTCTCGAATATTTTATTGCTAAGATTTGAAATTTGAACAAACACTATTCCTTTTACAGAGCCGTAAAAATTTGGAGCCCATGTAAAACTTATATTCCCTCCTATTCGTTTTACTTGTCTTATTTATTTTTTCAACCCTATTCATCAATCACTCTTATTATTTCAACATCAATCACTCTTATTATGTGATTTGTTCTTAATCTATAAGTTACAACATAGTCATGTGGGATCTTGTTTGATTCGTCTTTTAGTATATAATTTTTACACAAGCACAAATAGAGAGATTTAAGATTGAAAACGTGCATCGACAAATGTGCCAAAACCAAATGGAACAAGTAAAGAGAATAAGAGGGAGGGTTATGGTAAATATATTTATTTTATTAATAAATTTAACATATTTTTTTAATGAACTTTTTCATACACAGGAGAAGGAGGGAATCGATTACCTCGTACACCCTCAAAGACCCTCTGATAGTCTTGACATTGTTCATATTTTTTTAACTGATGTTGACCTCATTCTTACAGGGCCGGCCCTAAGGGTGGGAAAGAGGGGTCGTCGTCCAAGACCCCATGTCAAAAAGCAAAATTAATAGTCATAAAAAGTCCATATAAAATATAAATTGCAAAGAAAAAGGGCCCCAATACGCTATTTCACCTAGGGCCCCAAATATCTAAGGCCGACCCTGCATTCTTACACTGTTGTATGAGAAAATTATGGTTAGGAATTGAACAAATTGTCAATTGAGATGGTATTTGTTCGGCTGATTCGATCTATACTTACTGTCATTACTTTTTATAGTCCTAAACTGATCACTCATAATTTTAAACTGATCACTCATGATTTTAAACTGATCAATTAGAAAAATTAGCCAATTATATGGTTTGACACTCAGACATATTGGAAGAATTAAGATATTGTAACTTTTCCAAGATAATTCTTATAAAGCTTCCGAAATACTCCCTCCTATCTATAGAGAATAACACATTTTCTTATTGAGTCAATTCACTGAAAATGTCACATTTGTAATTGTCATTCTTTTTTACTCTTTTACCCTTACTACAACAATACAACAACACATAAATATTAATATCTTTTGTGGAAAAAGAGAGTTTTCCACCAACTTTTAAGTGGTCCCCCACCTCTCCTTAGTTTTGGTGCAAAAACAAAATGTCTCATTCTCTATAAATAAGAGGGAGTAGTAAAGTATTAATTAAGAGGATGTTTTAAGCATCTTTAACATGTTCGACCACATAAAGCCCCGAAAAAGTAGAGGCTCAATACATGTAATATATGTTAAGTGTTTAAAGATATAAAATTGTTAGAAAAATATCATAATTTTTGAAATTACAAAAGGTCTTTATAGAAAATTTTCAATTTTTGCTCTGCTCCCGAGTATTATTTGTATTTCTCACAGTTAACACAGGATAGGATTTTTGTGTCTGAATCGAACAAACAGTACGCTGAGATACTCAGGGAAATATGGGTAGAAAAGCCGAGAAAGTGGTTTTCTTGTTGTGGTGATTTTTATGGTAAAAAGGAAAACCATTGAGCTTGTTAGTTCTTCTCGTATAAAATCATTTCACTATAACAAGGAAAATCACTTAGGTCTGTAGCTCTTCTATTCTAGAACTGAATCAGCAATTGTAACTTTGTGACATGTTAATATGTTATGCGAAAAAATACGAACCAAATATCATCTTGATTGTAAGGGCCGTAGAGCAAGGGCAAAGCGGGCTACAGCCCAAGGCTCCGAATTTTTTACAGCCCAAAAAATTTATTTTTATGTATATAAGTGATAATAATTTGAATCAAATTTACATATAACTAACATTTTTTCCTAAATAATGTGAGTTCTTAGTACTTTTTCTATAAAGTAGTTTAAATATTAACAATAAAAAACAAAAAGTGTATTATATTAGTCGTTATGCCTTAAGTTTTTAGGGGTCCTTTTAATCTTTTGCTCTGGGGCAATGAACGGGACGACCCTGTTGACTGAATTTGGAGAAATAAATATTAGGTGGCAATATTTTGAGAATTTATGTTTATTGGGGACTTATTCTACTAAAGGATTCCAAGATGTTGTTTGTCTGGATTGATATACATTTTCAAGAGTGTGCTTTAAGTCCAAGTGAAACGTTGCAACTAACTTAAAAACAGTCGGAGTATATTGTATTTCTTAGTAGCATGTTCATTTTTAATGATCTTTGTGAAAGCTAATAGAATCCCTCAAGAAACCCAAAAAGAACAAATAGAGACGAAATATGCCATGTTTGATGATGTTTGTGTAAGCTATAATAGAACAGCAACAATAATAATGCCAAAGCCATTATTCCCAACTATATGAAGTTGGCTACATGGACCAAAATAATTCATCATAACTCGTAAGCGATTATTGCTAACAAAAAAGTATACTTTATTCGGCCTTATATTTGATATTATTGTAGGATTTAGGATTAAGAACAACAATTCTAATGATCTAGATATATTTTACACCTCCATTTATTCCTTTCGGTAGAAGTTTTAATGTTTTGATGAATGTTATTTCGTTGCCTGTATGGTGAATTCTTGTACTTTTAGTGGTTAGTTCCTTTGATTCATTAGTCATACCCATCAAATCGGGACATTTTTCCCTTAGGAGGCTAGGGATTGAAAATCACCAAGAGGATTGTGACATGGTCGAGTACCATCTCTGCCCAAGCTGTGAAATTAGGTGGGAGATTATTTTAGCACTGATAAGTGGTAATGTAACATTCTAGGCTGTTTGTGACAAAACTACTGAAAGTTATGTTCCGATAGGGACTAGGAAGTACAATAGGATATGCTTTTGAGGTAATTCCTAAATTAAGAGGATGCGTTAACAATGTGTCGTCATTATTATTTATGGTTATCAAAGCGTTTTTGTGAGAAGGAGGGTTTTGGAGGGTGTATAAAGGGTAATATTGACGATGATGTGCATTGTGCAATTACAAAGAAGGCATGGTGGAGCACACAAATTTAGTCTAATACTAGATAATGCCCGTGCGATGCACGGTTTTATCAAATTTTCTGAGTATAAATAACAAAAACAAATCCTAGTTAAAGTATATTATGCTTTAACTATCTCAAAATATCCAATACACTAAATAATATTCATTTAACAAAAAAAATTGAAAAAGATTTTATAAATAATTAAAATAAATATAATATAATATATAGTTTGCTAATACATTAAATATGATTTGATCCAAAAAGTAAAAAAAAAAACAATTAATAAGAAAAATAATATATTCAAAATAAAAAAGTAGAAAGTAAAAGATCATAATAACAATGACATCATCATTTAATTTAGGAGGGAAATTTTTTAATGTGGAAGCGACACGTAAGCAATTTTGAAAGGTGATGGTGTAAGCGTGTTTTGTTTTAGTAATAGTTATAGATATATTGTTCTCTTTTTGCTTCGTATAGTTGCTTATGTATTTGTATACGGTTTATCTCTTGTACTACTGATAACTAGTTATAGGTAATGTTTCACAAGGTTAGACATCCCTTACAATGCTATTAATGGTAATATTATTTGTGTTTCAACTAACTTTTTGGGTTAATATCTATTTAACAGTCAAGCCGATGGCATACATTACTACTTGCATACAAGACATTGGGAGTGGTTTTTGGAGGACTTGTGACATCCCCACTTTACGTGTATCCTTCAATGCCATTGAAGTCTCCCACAGAAGAGGATTATTTGGGAATTTATAGTATTATGTTTTGGACTCTCAGTCTTATTGGGGTTATCAAGTATGCAAGCATTGCACTCAAAGCTGATGACCAAGGGGAAGGTAATAGATTTTCTTTTGATGCAAAATATATCTTCAACTAATGATTTTGTGCTAAGTTCATATTTTTAAATTATATTTTTCTCTTGTTATTTTGTAGTCATGAGTGGCATGATTTTGTACTCAATGCATAACTTGTGCTCAAATCAAAATTTATTAATCCATATACTTTAGGGTTACCCATGCTTTTCTAAATTCTGATGTAGGTATGAGTATTTGTAGGGTATTTGGAAAAAGATAGAATTTTCAAGGGCTTCCGGTCCACAACTTTTTAAGCTAAGTTTTTCTATAGATTATTCGGAAAATGAGAACTAGAAGGTCAATGTGCACCATAGTGTAAAAATGCGGTAACGGTTGCGATCGCGATAACGGAACGCCGATGCGGTAACGAGAGTGATGTGGTTATCATAACGTCTAAATATCGGTCGAAACTATAAGATATCCCTTAATGCGACCCAAAACGCGGGTTTTTTACACATTTACAACGCGGGAAATATCGGTTCGTTTGTTTTGAAAACCTTTACAACGCGGCTGATGCGATGCGATGCGGCCTTGTTTTTGTTTTATGATGTGCACTGTAACTCTGATTTGCTCATTGCACTTTTGATAGAATACATACAGATATGACTAATTTGTATATTTGTCAGGTATGTCATGTTGTAGATATCTGAATGTCTGGTTATGAGCTTTTTTTATTTGGTTCATTTATCACCATATGTCATTTGGTGCTTCAGTAAGGTTCATTCCTATCTGGTGCTTGTTTATGTTAATCTAAGACCTTGTCTGGTTTGTTAATTTGCTGGTTTGATTCATTATGAACTTGTAATCTTCTTGTAAAATCTCTACCTTACAGATGACTACTTTTGTTTCTATGATACTTGAACCAGTGCAGGCGGGACATTTGCTCTATATTCATTACTTTGTAGGCATATGAAAATTGGAATTATTTCTACAAGAGATGCAGATTCTTCTGGAGTTTCAAATACTGACATTTATGAGGGCCGAAGGAAGCAAAGTGGGCTTGGTCAGATTTTTGTGAAAAGTGTGGTGGCTAGAAGGATCTTACTTTTTATCTCAATTTTAGGGATGTGCATGTTAATTGGTGATGGCATACTTACTCCTGCCATCTCAGGTCTGTTTTTAATACTCAGTTTTATTCTTGAATGATATCTTGACAAATTTGTTCTTCCTTTACCTCCATTTTCGGGATTCATCTGAATGATTTTTTGTATTCCCTTTTAGTGTTGTCTGCAATTGATGGCATAAGAGCTCCGTTTCCTAAAGTAAGCAAATGTAAGTGTGGAATGCTATTTTTCTCACTTCTACAGCAAGCTCTATCATTTTTATTTATCCAGAGTTGTAGACCTATTGTATTTGGTATGATGAAAATGAGGTCTCGATCAACCCATGATTTGAAGGATGGATTTTGTTTATTAGAGATTTATGTAGTGTAGGGAATTTGAGGAACATATTGATTAACCCATCACTTTTGCCAAAAGATAAAAGCGATTGTTCTATGCATGATAGGTTTCGGAGGTTGATTGCATGAATCTATATTGGTTATCTAATTGAATCCAACTTGCAGAAGTCATTCACGATCTTGTGTTCTAAACTTAACCTCATCTCATCAGCTTTGCAAATTACTACTCCCTCTGTTCCATTGATATTGCAATATTTGAGCTTGAAGCTCTCATGTAGAAATACGCAATGTTGCAATTTCAGTGGGATCGAGGAGTAATAATTACATTCCTATAATTGAGCATTTCAATGTGCAGATTCTTCTTTTTCTTCTTTTTGTAAGAAACAAACACTTCTAATTTGTACACCTTCCAGCTAGTTGATTTTTCCATACTTGCTATTTTATTATGTCACATTTCCTATTTTAGCAATGGTCCCACATTTCTATTTAAATCTCATCTACTATTTAGTCTCTATCTTCATCTCATTCAAATAATTCTTCCATCCACCAGTATTATTGTCTTATTCACCAACTATGGTCGTGTTTGGTTTAACAGATTAAATAGCTGTGAATGATTCAATGCAGCAAAAACACTACTTTCCAAAGAATGTCACTTAGTGGTGTTGTTAACGATTTTGAAATGTTACAACTTGTAGCGTTTAGTGGTACATGTAGGTGCTTTCAAAAAATTAAAAAATAGTAGTTTAAGATTGTATTTACAGTTTTCTTTACAAATTCTACTTCAAATGTTACGTTTAACGACATTATTAATTTTCACAACAAATTAGACAACAAAGTATCTAATAGCCACACCTACACCTACACCTACACCCACACCCACACCCAGACTCACATAGCTTGATTACAACTACTCTCACACCTACCTTGCACCTAACCATGGAAGTCATGTCGTGCTGGGTCGCCTACTTGTCATGCCTGTCGTGCCTCATGCCAAATTGTATTGTGCTAAGCCGTGTCGTGCTTGTTCACGAAAAATGAGATCTAACCATGAATTTTGTGTTATGTTAGGCCGCGCACGCGCATGTGTCGTGTCTATCATGCCAAATTGTGTCATGTCGTGCCTGGACGACCCACGTGCCATCCCTACCTAGTTCCATCTCTATTTGTGCCGAATGTGCCCTAAAACTTAATGAAACAGTTTATGAAACAACTCTATCCCTTTGTTGCAAATTTAAAGGGACTTCAAAGGGATAGAGTGAGTAGTGAACTAGGATCAATTTTGATTCAATACTTCTCCCTTACGAGTTATGTTTTACTTCTATACTAGTAGGCAATCAATTTGTGTCATCCTTTTTTTCGAATGACACAGAATCCCATGATATTAGAGAAAATATGTCAATTTTGAGGTTATGTTAATTACTAGTTTAACACTGGGAAGAATAAATACAAGTTGCAGTTTCATGTAAGGCCCTTTCTTATGATCATGACTTAGGAAAGGAAAATGTATTCTTATATATTCTATAGTTCAGCTGGAGAAGCTTTTGAGCTAAATCCTTAGATAGTGCTATATTCCTCAATGATTTATTCTAGCCTTCTCTTAATAACTCTTGCAGCTACAGTTGAAGCACTTTCGGCTACTATTCTGATATTTTTGTTTCTGCTACAAAAGTTTGGTACTTCTCGGGTGAGCTTCCTTTTTTCTCCCATCATGGGTTTGTGGACCTTGACTACTCCGCTGGTTGGGATTTACAGCATCCTAAAGCACTACCCAGGCATATTCAAGGCTTTATCCCCACACTACATCATCATGTACTTCTCGAAAAATGGGAAGGAAGGTTGGCTGTCTCTTGGAGGCACAATCCTCTGCATTACAGGTGATTTTCAACTGCTAATAATCACAAAGTTTAGAATAGTTTCTAAATTTTTCTTCTTGGAGGTACTACATCTATGAGAACTAAGAATTCAGTTAGTCGGTTATACCTTGGCTAATCATGTAATAAAATAAGAATTGCATACTGCATATTCATTTACTTCCATGGTTAATCATATTTTACTTCCTTTAATTCTACTACTTTGTGCAGGTTCTGAAGCCTTATTTGCTGACCTAGGTCATTTTAGCAGAAGTTCCATTCAGGTTAGTTACTACCAATGATCCTATTTCTTCTTGAAGAATGAAGATACTCATCTAGGTTTAGTTCTTTTATATTCATTTTTCTATCTATTTCTTGCAATTTCCGATGTTGCTCCTATGTTTTACTATGATTTCCTCCATAGATCACTGACTTGTCTTTTTCTTTCCCAGCTTGCATTTCTGTTCACAATATACCCATCCCTGGTTTTAACATATGCAGGGCAGACAGCTTATCTCATTAGACACCCTGATGATCATATAGATGGATTCTATAAATTCATACCAACACGAGTATATTGGCTTATGTTTGTGATATCCACGCTTGCTGCTGTTGTCGCTAGTCAATCATTGATTTCAGCCACCTTTTCGCTTGTTAAACAATCTGTTGTTCTAGATTATTTTCCTCGGGTAAAGGTGGTGCATACATCCACTAGCAAAGAAGGCGAGGTTTACTCCCCTGAAATCAACTACATCCTCATGATTCTATGTGTTGCTGTCATACTTATCTTTGGAGATGGAAAAGATATTGGAAATGCCTTTGGTAATGTCACATGAACTTTACTGATAATTCTCATTTAAATGTATTTTGTCTTTCACTATTGAAGGAAGATAATATAAAGTTAACCTTTAAACTAAAGTTAACTTGGAAACTCCTTGTTTAATTGATGTCATGATTAAGTTTCACCTACAGTCCTCATATTTAACACTTAATTAGCTTCTTGAAACATGCCTGGGCTTTGAATGGTATATATGTGCAAATTTATTATCAGCGATGTTCTGATCTCATTTCCCAACTTTATTACTTGGACTTCTCTTATTATCTCAAGTGCCCGTGTGGGCTCTTCAACACTCGGACATTGGTTATGTATGTATATTTCTATAATTAGCCCGAGTAGAACACTCGGACATGTACCCATGTCAGACATAAGTTCCCAAGTCTAGGTAACATATTCTCTATTGTTTATGTGAATCATTAATGGCACTGGGTTAATAGAATGTTTTTGTTTGTCTTTTATTAATACTAGGATCTAATATTAACTACTTTTACTATTTTGGTTTTTTGATCGTCGTTACTGTACTAATCGTACTATTCATTGTTGGCAGGTGTTGTTGTGAGTATGGTCATGCTTATAACAACCATACTTCTGACTCTAGTCATGATTGTAATCTGGAGAACATCACCTATATTAGTATTCCTCTTCTCCTTCACATTTTTGACAATGGAAGGTGTATATGTAAGTGCTGTACTGACGAAAATTCCCGAGGGTGGATGGATCCCTTTTGCTATTTCCTTCATTCTTGCATTCATCATGTTTGGTTGGTATTATGGAAGGCAAAGAAAGATAGACTACGAGTTGACACACAAGATAGACATTGATAGACTCCGGGTTCTATTGTCCGACCCTGGTGTCCAAAGAGTCCCGGGAATGTGCTTTTTTTATACAAATATTCAAGATGGCTTGACACCCGTCTTAGGACATTACATAAAAAACATGAAATCCCTTCATAAGGTCACCATTTTCACGACACTTCGATACTTATTGGTCCCAAAAGTTGCACCCCACGAAAGAATTCTGATCAGTAAACTCGGCCTAAAAGGGATATATGGGTGTGTAATCCAGTATGGGTATGCAGATTCTTTACATCTTGAAGGTGGTAACTTTGTGAACCAAGTTAATACATACTTAAAGGATTATATAACTCATTACTCAGGGCATCTTCCGTCTGATGTAATGGCTATTCATGAAGAGCTTTCAAATTTGCAGGAAGCTAAGAATGTCGGTGTTGTTCATGTACGAGGGAAGACTCGGTTTTATGTAGGTCAGAATTGTGGCTGGTTTGACAGAATTATGCTCGCATTTTACGAAATCATGCACAGTAATTGTAGGTCGTCTCTTCCTACTTTAGGAGTGCCTCTTGCGCAGCGTATGGAAGTTGGTATGCTCTATGAGGCTTGATATCAATAGGAGACATTGCTACTTTAGTCCGTCCTGTTTACTTCATGTACACTATTTTGGGGCGCCCAAATTACCATCCTGCTATCAATATTCAGGTTGCACCCTTTTTTTCTAAAACATCAACCATTTTCCCCCGGAACTCCTACACTCCCTCCTTCGTTCATAATTAACTATTTCCTTATTCGACCCTTCGTAGTTTTCTTAATATGTACGGCTGATAGCAAAGCCGAACTAAAAGATAATCATGGGACAGGGAGAGTACTTCGCGCTGTATATATAGCAATGACTAAATGGATTTTCTACGAGCAATGGCACTATTCGAAGGTTTTCGAGTTCTTGCACATGCTATTTTAGTTACTGATCTCAAGTTGAGGAACTGAGATTATAAGGAATACAGTGTGCCAAGTATAGATTGAATTATAGTTGAAGATTGTTTCTGTGTATCTCATGATACACTGAGAAATGAGAATGTGTATACATTAAACAATTTTACTTCTACAGTTCTGTTAATAGATATACAATTGGAATGGAACTTTAAATAATGATGTAACTTTGGATGATTATGTCCTGATTTGCTACTTTTCATTTTAGTTTGTTTCGCTTATTTTGCATTCTGAGAGGGGAAGGGGAGGGAGTAATCATTTGCAAAAGCTAGTAGAACTAACTTTTGAGATAGTGTTTTCAAAAAAGTCAGTACAATTATATATGTAAACACAACTGACTACTCAAATTTATACTTAGTGTATTTCGTTCATAGAAAATTATGATTAAGGTTTGGAGAAGGAAGCATGACGGTAACCTATATCCATAAATAAGGATGCTGCCAAAGAGTCTCTTGGCTCGAAATAGATCCTTAAAAAGAGATGTTCCTGCAACGAAAAAGACTGAATAACATTTTTGATCGAACTCGGTAATTCTTAAACTATATGATGGATTTTCCTTTATGTTGCATTAGTGTTTAGAAGAATGATGAACATTTTTTATGCACAAACCAAAAACCAACCACGTACACACTTCTTAACCACCCCACTCACAACACCAAATAACATTTTTGGCTTTCACTAAACATGTTCTAATGATTCACACTCAACTTGAAGCTATAAATTACTTGCACATAATTCATATACATTTAAAAAAAATTGGCTATGAATATGAAAACTATTTACATTACATTACTAGCATTATTTCTGTTAACATCAAATGTTTTGTTTAAGACGTGCAATGCTGCACGCGAGTGCGGAAAAACACCTATACCAGCAGCCGCGGCTAGCATGACCCCTTGCTTGGCCGCTGCACGAAACACTAGGGCTCGAGTTACACCGCCATGTTGCTCCAAGGTTACGGCCTTAATTAAGACTGCTCCTAGATGTTTATGTGCTGTGATCCTTTCCCCTTTGGCTAGGCAAGCTGGAATTAATCCGGGTATTGCCATTACAATCCCTAAAAGGTGTAACATCAGGAATCGTCCTATCGGAAAGAAGTGTGGACGTAAGTCTAATCTTCGAATTTTTTCTCCTATTATCCTCGAGCACATTTTTTTTCTTGTACTGATACTCTAAGGGTGAATTCTGGATGCTAATGTAGGATGAGCAGAATACTCACTTATACATGTGTTATGTACTTATTTTAGATCAACTCGGTTATTGATGATCTCAAATCATTACATAGGCATGTTCGGGTCTAGATTCTCCCTAAATAATTTTTCCTCTATTCCTCTCAATTTCACCTCTTTTCATTTTAGGTTGTCCGACTCATTTTGCACTTTTTCCTTTTTGGTAATGGTCCCACTTTCTTTCTTTTAATCTCATTCATAGAGTTAATATCTTTTGTCCATCTTAACTACTCATTTTTATCATAAACTTATTTTTTGTCTTATTCTCCAACCTAATCATCCTTTCCACTAAATTTAACATTTTGAGTGCATTCTTATAGAGGCAGAGGGAGTAGAATATAAAATGTTATTAATATGCATAGGGACGTTGCAAAAATTGTAAAATTTTTTAATGGCCTAGTGCAATTTCAGAAATTATGTTATTTTCCTAATAATTTTGTATATTTAAATACTTAACACATACTACATAATATACTATCGAGACTTTTCCGGTTTTTCAGGACTCTTTACGGATGAACATGTCAAACATGCTCATAACGTTAAATTTTAAATCTACTTGAAATTCCAAAAACTTTTTGAAATTATAATTTGCTACAAGAAAAGATTGTAGAAATCTTTTCTTTTCATGACTAGACTTGATTTGCCAGCATTTTTTTCAAGATTCTGACTATTTTTATATGATCAATCACCTTTGCAGGTTACATTGTTCCATGAGAATCAAAACAGAAGAACTGCTTTTCCAGATACCTGAACCCCCAAAATATATACATTATTATAAAATAAAGCTGAGGAAAAAAAGTATATGGTGGA
The DNA here is from genome assembly GCA_019425755.1 of Amaranthus cruentus. NCBI lineage: Eukaryota > Viridiplantae > Streptophyta > Magnoliopsida > Caryophyllales > Amaranthaceae > Amaranthus > Amaranthus cruentus. The sequence goes on from CM033453.1 coordinate 2,769,090, forward strand.
GTCTTGTCCATTAAGGCAATATGACATCATTTTTACTCAATTATTATTATTATTATTATTATTATTATTATTAAAGTCTAAGAGTTTATTAGAGTGTAATACTCTATTACTCTAGAATATGTACTTTCTCCGTTCTTTTTTACTTGCAATATTGTTGACTGCGGCACTATTCATCAAGTAAATTGACTTTTATATTGTCGGTAATCTAAAAGTTAAAACATAGTCATTTGAGATCTTGTTTGAATCGTCTCAATCCAAAGTTTATTAATTTTAAGTTTTTATAATTTTTCCATATGTATGATTAGAGATATTAAAGATTGAATTTGTACATTGGAAAGTGTGAAAAAGCAAATAATGCAACTAATATAAAACCGGAGGAAGGATTTCCCTGTTTCTGTTTGCATTAATTCTTTTTGGGAAGCAAGCATCTGACTAAACTGATAGAATTTAGAAAATGGGTCTAGGCAACCCAAACATAGAGGAGAAGAATTAGTCCACTTATAAACCCAAAGAAGGTTCACTACTAAAACCAATTGGTGATAGTAGGAGTTACTCTTTGACTTTATAAAGTGATGCATACTCTTCTCTTTCTCCGATGTGGGACAACTCACATGTGGGTAACACATGGGCACTTCAACACTCCCCCTCACATGTGAGTGTCCTTAGAATTTTAGCCCACTAGAAGGGTTACAAACCTATTGGGAATGAACATCCAATTAAAGGCCCCTTAACCAGTGGTAAGATTAAATGCCCAGTATAAAGGCCCAACAACAAATGGGGCTCTGATACCATGATAGGATTTAGAAAATGGGTCTGGGCAACCCAAACATGGAGGAGAAGAAGTAGTCCACTCAATGTTCACTACTAAAACCAATTGGTGATAGTAGGAGTCTCTTTGACTTTATAAAGTGATGCATACTCTTCTCTTTCTCCGATGTGGGACAACTCACATGTGGGTAACACATGGGCACTTCAACATAAACTTTATTACTTCTTCTACTAACTTTTTCCAATGATTTTGCAATAAGTATAAATATAGTGGAAATTAAGAAAAAGATAAAAATGTTAAAAAAAATTGATTTTTGAAAAAATGAAAGAATTAAATGAGATAAAAAAAAATAAGATAAATGTATAAATAAGAATTAAAGAAAAAATGTGAGTCATAATTAAAAATAAAAGAATATTTTGTTAACTACTTCACAATTTTTAAATTTAATCATTTTAAAAATTACAGCTTTAAAGTTTACTTTTTGCAGGCTCCAATTCTTTTTCTCTCTTTTCTCTCTAAAAAAACCCTAATATCTATAGTTAGTTTGGGGCTATCATCAATCTTTAAAGATTGATGGTAAGCCCCTAAATTCTCCCTTTTAAGTTTTTTTTAATATGATTAGAATAAATTTGTGTCCTCTCCCTGTAAGAGAGTTGTTCTACCCATTCATTGGGTTGATTCTACCCATATATTGTGTTTTGAAGTCTCTCCTTGTGAAAGTTTGGTGTTATGAATTTCGGTTTTTAGTTGATTTGTTGGTAGAGATTAATGCGATGATGCAGCAGACACTAAAATTTCAATTTTCGTCAACTACATCAAATTCAATTCTATCTCAAAACTACAACAGATCGAAAGACCCCCTCGTAGAAGACTGTATCAAACAGCGATGTGGAAGAGGATATTCAGAATTGTCATATCTCATACACAACGATCGTAGTTTTGTTATTTTTGAATTATATTTGGTTTTAGTTGCTATGTACTTGTTAATTTTTATCTCTGATGTAGATGTCGTATGACTCTTTATTAATGAATCAGATATTATTCAAAAAAAAAGTTTACTTTTTGCAAAATAAAGCCTTCAATTTATAGAAGTCGACATCGATACAACCTAGTCACAAGGAAACTGATGACTTGTGCCTATAATATTCTTTAACCCTAACCTAACTCACTTAAAACTAACCCACATTCCAAGCTACGTCCCTTCACATCAAAATTAAAAGGTTTGACTATCTAACCCTCTAACTTATAAAACAAACAAAAAAAGCAGCAAAATTAGAGATAGTGAGTATTTATTTCTATAGAATATATAATTCAATAAACATCGAAATTAGAAGGTTTGACTGTCTAACCTTTTTTCTGTACCAAAATAATCAAAAATTAGACAATGGACTATTTTACCAAACACCCTTATTATTAATTCTATATACTATTACTACTTTTAAAATAGCAAGTATTGAATGAGATCGTTTCACCATGAGATGAACTCATATAATTAGCTTTTTTAATTGATCATTTTAAAATTATAAGTGATCTAAAAGGTTATAAGTGACCGGACCACTCTAAAATTATAAAAATTTATTACTTTGAAACTGTAAGTGATTAATGTGAGATAGTAAATATATTTTAACTAGTCCAATAAAAATAATTTCACACTAAATTTTAGTGACAAAATATTTAGAGTTTAGGTGAGCATTTTCCTTTATTTATGGTCTGCATTTAAATTACTTTTTAAGCTAGCCTTTTGTTACATTTTGTCCTTATTGTTTTAATATATTAAAGAAAATTTTCATGTGATAAGCCCGAGGTTTAACTTTTCTACGTGGTAGATAAAGTTTTTTTTAAATCATATTATAACCCTGAAGTATCCCAAATAAACCCTTTTCTACAAAAAAACATTTGAAAAACATTAATAAGTAAGCTATAGCGGATCCAGGATTTGGAGACCATGGGGCACCAGTAAATAAACGAAATATCGACGTGATTTTGTTGTGAAATTAACAATTGAAATATTTATTATTTTAACAAAATTTCATCAGAGTCCACTAACCCAATTACCACCCGACAGATTATTTCATCAACAATCAACATAAATATCTATACAAAAAACTACTTTGACAAAATTTCATATCAATATTTAGTAAACTAGAACAAAAATTAATTTGACTCGAGATATCACAGTGAAAATCCGTCGGAACATCGGATATACACCCCCTAAACATAGGCAGACCTAGTTAATTGCAAGGGCTTAAAGAAAAAAAATGAAGAATATGTGACAAAATTGTGTAAGGCGTGCCGCTGCATCTAATGTTTTGATAGATTTCCTTCTTTTTTTTTTGTTATTATTAATATAGGAAATAGCATTACATGAAGCGAATACCAACCAAAATTGTTGAATTAGTTTAGTTTAATAATTTAATTGAATTAGTTTTTAATTTTGTCTTGATTTTGGTGAGGTTCAATTTAAATTTTGTTTAAAATATTTAATTTTGTGAGGATTGAATTGTATGTCTGTGTTTTAATCCCTCTCTTTTCTTTAAAGTCGAATAAAATCAAATTCGGTTACAAAGTCGTGTAAATTTTGAGCCATTGTATTTGTTTCTAACACCTTTAGTTTTTATATTGTAAAAAAATTTTCTAGTATATCGACCATTTGGCCCCTAAATTGAAATCCCGATTTCGCCCCTGCATATGACCATAATAATAGTTAAAATAGAAACAACAATAAAAAGAAGAGAGTATTTGCATGATCGATGGGCATTAAAGAAGTAAGTGTAGTTCTTCTGTTTGGAAAATAATTTAACATTATACTAACATTTTATGAGAGATATAATATAATATTTAGGAAATATTATAAGAAACTACCTAATTTATTCACCTTTTTTTAAAAAACTACCTTATCTAAAATTTTTTTTGCAAAAAACTACCTAATATAACACAAATGTTTGCAAATGACTACCTTTTAACGAATATCGTCAGTTGAATGTTAGTTTAACACTTTGACCGGCACGTCTGTGAACGTGATTACTTAAAAGGTAGTCATTTGCAATTATTTGTGTTATATTAGGTAGGCTCTTGTAAAAAAAAAAATAGATCAGGTAGTTTTTTTAAAAAAAGGTGTATAGATTAGGTAGTTTCTTATAATTTTTCCTATTATAAAATATTACTCTATATTGATATAATATATAGTAATCATTTCATTTATGAGATAAAAGGAGACTCCTTTTTCATTTCATTTAAATTTAAAATTGAGTTATTATGAGATAAAAGGAGACTCCTTTTTCATTTCATTCCATTCAAAATAATCGATTCGATGAAAGAAGGATAATCTTTCATTTATATCATACAACATCCACTCAAGAGACAAAACAAAATGAACAAGACATAAAATTGTCACTATGATTTTTACAATGATTAATAATAACTCCACTCTGACATATCAGTTTTAGAGTTTTTCATAGCTTGAAAATGTAACATCCCGGCCCCTCGGACTGTAGGTGACTACTCATGGAGACTGTAGACTAGCCCCACAGACCAACACAAGTCTTTCCAGCGCACTTTGGCCTCACTCGTGCGTTCCCAAGAAAACTTTCCAGGAGGTCACCCATCAAGATTGCTCCCCACCAAGCACGCTTAACTGTGGAGTTCTTAGCAAATGGGCTCCCTAGAAAAAAAGATGCACCTTGTTGATATGAGTAATCTATCAATCCCTTTTCAAGCTAAATCTGGGGTATCACAAAAAAATTCTATATGCATCCACCTCAAGACATACATACTTCACTCCATTATTAGCCTATCTCATTACAAATTCCAAAGCTTTTTCATCTATAATGCTTGAATCTCCACCTCCAATATGGACATCGGATATTGCGGCTTGTAATTCCTTAAATTTAAAGCCTGTTGCATCTACATTAACTTCCACGAGCTGAAACATTCCAAGAATTAGTTTTCATACCACATTACTTTTTAGATGCGTCATATGACTGATATAAAGAGACTGAACATCCACCAAAGTATCACTCCAAACTCTATCATTTATGGCACCCCAATGGTGCTTAGAGAAACAAACACACAAAGCGACTAATAGAGGAGAATGCGGTCAAAGAGTTCCTCAGCTCAAGAAACGTCATCGGCTAAATTCCTTTAGCTAATCTTACGAGCAACTGTCTCAATATGATGACGTTCATGTCAAAATTGATTACTTTTAAATCAAAAACGAAAATCTTAATTAATTTCTTTAAAAAGTATATCTGATAACTTGATTGACCACTTTGTATATAATCGATCTCTTTAAAATCTGAATTGATCAATTTAAAGTCAAAATTTGAACACTTTAAACTAATTGATTTATTTAAGGAAAAACTATAAGAAACCGCCTAATCTTCACACCTTTTTTTTAAAAAAACTACCTTATCTAAAATTTTTTACAAAAAACTACGTAATATAACTCAAATGTTTGAAAATGACTACCTTTAAAGTAATCAGGTGCCACAGGCGTGCTGGTCAAAGTGTTAAACTAACAGTCAACTGACGATATTCGTTAAAAGGTAGTCATTTGCAAACATTTGTGTTATATTAGGTAGTTTTTTGCAAAACTTTTTAAATAAGGTAGTTTTTTTAAAAAAAAGGTGTATAGATTAGGTAGTTTTTTATAATTTTTCCTAATACTTATCGATAAATAAAAAAAACTAACTAAATATTTATCAATGCAACCCATAGTTCAATTCCTAGGTCTGCCCCTGCCCCAAATTCAACATTGGTAGCATATACTCCCTCCTATTTGCTTTACTTGTCTCATTTGGTTTTTCAACACTATTCATCAATCACTCGTATTATGTGATTTATTCTTAATCTATAAGTTACATAGTCATGTAGGGTTTTGTTTAATTCGTCTTATTGTAAATTTTATTAATATCAACTTTTTATAATTTTTACTCAAGCACAATTAGAGATAATTGATAATTGAGATTGAAAATGTACATTGGCGAATTATGTGTCAAAACCAAATAGAACAAGTAAAGGATAGGCGAGAATAATATTTTTTAAAAAAATGACTCATTTGAGCCCTTCACATTCACGTAACCAAATTGAGTGACAAAAATCAATACAACTCTTTTTTTGCTCACTAGCTTCATAATCTTTCCTTTTAGACTTTACTTCATTTTTTACTTTCATTCCAAAATCAAAGCACCAACCCCAAAAAATCAATAAAAGAGTAAAACCCCAAGGATCTTCTAGTATCTACTCTTAGTTGTGAAATTTCAATGAACAACTACTAAAAATTAACAAATTTTAGCATAAAGTTTAAATTTTTACCATAGATATGGATTTAAAAACACATATTTACCTTACCTTTACACTAATTCTACAAAGAAAAGGACTTTATATGAAAACAAAGAAGAAAGAAGAGAGGGAAAAAAGAAAATGAAAGTGTTAGATAGTCGGACAGTGGCCACAGGCGGCTGCTGGCCATGGCAACAGGCGATAAGCGACTGTAGAGTGTAGGAAATAATAATAAGAAGGCAGCAGAATATATAGCATAATATCTAGAACTAGTATAGAAACTCGTGCAATGCACCGATGCACAGATTTTTTATTATAAGTTAATATAAAAATATTAATTTTAATTAATGATTTAATTATATAGTATCTTTATCATATTTATAAGTCTCCATTCAAATATAATTAATATTATAATAATATTATAATAATTACATAACAAAGCATTAGATATGAATATTTATGTGAATCATACATACATAATTTCTGCAAAAAACTATAAGAAAACAAAAGTAATATTACAAAAGTAATATTATATTCTGTAAATATTTTATTTCTTGATTTGAGCATGTAAATCAGTTCTCAATATTTCCACTGATTTCTGTCAATTTTCTGAAATTACCTGTTCTGAATAGCTTAAAAATATAACTGAAATGATTCATAATGTTTCTAATTATTTTTGTCAATTGATTAAAGTATATCTAATTATTTTTTAATATCAGACATTTGCAAGCAAAATGACTGATTGCAAAAATGTTTCAATTAATCAATTAGTGATATTCTTTAAATAATTTATTTCCTAATTTGAGCATGTAAATCAGTTCTCAATATTTCCACTGATTTTTCTCAATTTTATGAAATTACCTATTCTGAATAGCTTAAAAATAAAATTGAAATGATTCATAATGTTTCAAATTATTTTAGTCAATAGATTAAAGTATATTATTAGTGAAAATAATTTAGGCACAAAATCAGTATATTTAATAGGTCAGAAATATCACTTAAATAATTCTTAATATTTACATTCATTATAGAAAATTAATTTGGATTAGAAATCTTATCATCTCGATGCAAGAACAATAAATCCAGTTGATATTGACAACTTAAAGATTAGTTGTAATTTAGGCACAAAATTGTACTAATTTCTGCAACTAAATCAGTCAATAACTCCTGCAATTAAATCAGTATATTTTCAATGATTTCAGTCAATTTAAAGATTAGTTAAAATAATTTAGGCACAAAATTGTACTAATTTCTGCAACTAAATCAATCAATAATTCCTTGCAAGTAAATCAGTGAATAATTCTTTCCCTTTTCCAATGATTTCAGTCAATAAATCAGTCATCTAATAGATTAATAACACATGGCAATGCTCCACTAAAAATGTTCCACTTGGCAAATGCTCTTAAAAGAAGACACGTGGCTTTTCACAACACTTTTAATATATGTTATGATATTTTTGATTCTAATATGATTTTATCCTAGTTTATTATTTTGAGTTTTTTAGGAAGTCGAGATATTTTAGATTATTTAGTTTCCATATTGTATGATCTATTTTTTGTATTTATAGGGGCCTTTGCCTTCCTTTGATGAATAAGAATGAAAAACCGAATGTATTTAATCTTAAACCTAAACCAAATTGTTATTAGTTTCTTTATAGTTTGTTATTAATTTCTTCATGATATCAGAGCAATAAGATGTTTTTCGGGACCGGTGACATCTTTTTTCGGTTCTTATCATCTACCTTTAACCTCTTTTTTACCCATTATCAACAATGGCAGAACAAAAAAAACAGAATGACCAGTAAATGATTTTGGTTACCCAAATGCAACAAATAGTTAATCAAATCTTCAAACAAATCAATACAAACACCCAAACTAAACCCACACATACTGAAACTGCAGAACAGAGAGTGGCCGAAAAATTAACATTTCACAATTACACCACATGGTGTAAATACATCTCTATAGCTTTTGAGTCTCGAGGATGGCTTAGTCACATTACAACCGCCCCTCCGAGTTCAACAAATCCGTCATACACACAATGGAAAGAAATGAGTTCTCTTGTCTTTTCATGGCTCATTTCTAACATTAGTTCAGATTTAGTAATCAATTTCTTGATTATACTACATCTTGGGACTTATGGAAAGGCATTGAGACTCTTTTGAGCAGTGGGAGGGATGAACTTCAAATTTTCGATCTAAGTTCCAAAGCAACATCTCTCAAACAAAATCAAGAACCCATAGAAGTATACTACACAAAAATCAATGCTTTGTGGAAGGAAATTGACCGACGAATGCCGAATCCGATGAGACGTGATGATGATATTATCATTTTTAACAAATTTATTCAAAGGCAGCGATTGTATCAATTTTTAGCTGGAATAAACGACAAGTTCGATAAGGAACGTCGGGATCTTCTCAACTTGGACCCATTACCCACAGTTGAGAAGGCTTACACAACCATTCGCCGGGAAACCAACCGACGTGGTATAATGATCGACGCTTCATCATTGGGAACTAGTCCCTCAGAAATTAGGAGTGGCCTCATAGTCAAAAACCGGTCAGATTATTCTTCATTTCGGCGAGACGAGATAGATAAGTCTCGTCTGAGATGTGACCATTGTGGAGGTTTTGTCACTCCAAGGAAGGGTGCTTCAAACTCATTGGCTATCCAGATTGGTGGGAGGATTTAAAGCAACAAAAGGCCTCCGCCAACGCACCGGTTACCTAGGCTGGTGGCAAGGCTTAGTTTGCCACTATCGTCCCACCTCCAACAGCAACACCACAACCAGAGGACACACATGAATAGACAGGTCAAGGTACGTTATCTTGACATGTATGGGAGTGATCCAAGAAGGTTTAACACTACCACAAACACCACTAACAAACCTTTACCATCAAAACAGAAAACAAAACCCACAAACCCACTCCCATAAGAAAATCCCAAAACCAAACACATTAAAACCGAAAACAACAAACGATTTGTCTAGATCCAAAAAAACCTAAAAATTAAATGTACAGATCCAAAGAACCCGGAAACAAATTGTCCAGATCCAATGCAGAGAGTAACTCGACATTTTTATACCAACAACCCATAAAACCATAATCCAATAAACATCAGGAATATAAACCAAACCCCAAAAATCAACCCAATGAACATGTTCAAGGGGGTGAACATGAGATCAAAGGAGACTTACAAAACAACAAAAAACAGAAATATGCCGGCCACCATCTGTCAGACCGCCACCAAGGCTCCGGAAAATCGGGTCGGCGACATGGTTCATACAGGGGGGCTGCTCTTCTCGTCACCATAGTATTTCAAAAAGAGAAGGGGAAAGGGAGGAGCAAGAACCGCAACATAGAAGGAATAGGAAATGAGTACAAATCAGTAAAAAAGAAGGGGAAGGGGGAGGAGAGAGATCCGACATAGATGGGGAAGGGGAGTATAAACTTTCCAAAAATAACCCATTATATAGAGAAGCTTCCACAAAAAACCTAGCCCAGCAAAGGAACCCCCAACCTGCGTGCTTGAAAACGGGTGACCAAAGGTCCACGTTATTTCCAACCTAACTTCATATGCTAATCATTCTTTTAACCCAAGTTCTAAAACAAATTTTTTAAAACCATTGGATCTCTGATTGTGAGGCAACCCACACTATGACTTGTGACTCTCGGGATATTTTAGCTCGTAACCCCACTACCCAAACTCAAATTAAACTTGTGAATGGTGATTATCTTCATGTGGAGGGTGAAGGCCCGATTGCTATTTCCCTGTCTCTAAAATAAAAAAATGGTTTTTTGATCCCAAATTTGTCATATAAATTATTATCTATTAGTCAACTCACCAAGGAACTAAATTATACTGTTTTCATGACCGCTTATGGTTGTGTTGTACAGGATGCCCAGACCCAGAAGATCATTTGTCATGGTACTGAATGCGGTGGATTATACTACTTGGATAAGGCTGGATTCATTCTCAGGGGGAGTTCGATTTCTTAAAGCATCGTAATGGAAATTCTTCCTTTTTGGGCAAGTTTCATTTCGGTTATCCCGAGACCAAACTTGAGGGGGAGTGTAGGAAATAATAATAAGAAGGCAGCAGAATATTTAGCAGAATATTTAAAACATTTTTTATTCTAATATGATTTTACCATAGAATATTATTTTGAGTTTTTTAGGAAGTCGAGATATTTTAGATTATTTAGTTTCCATATTGTATATTTTTGTATTTATAGGGGCCTTTGCCTTTCTTTGATGAATAAGAATGAAAAATCGAATGAATTTAATTTTAAACCTAAACCAAATTATTATTAGTTTCTATATAATTTGTTATTAATTTCTTCAGAGACAAGCATCAGAGGTAGCTGGGATCAGAGCAGCGGCGGTGGCTGTTGATTGGGTAGGTTTAGGTCTTAGTATTTTATTGTTAGGAGAGAGAAGAGATAAGAGAGAGAGGGATAATATTTCTGATTAGCATTACAAAATACATGCCTTTGTCATATGCTTGCCCAGCAAATTTTAGGTATTTTAATTTTTTGGGAAATTTCACGTTGTGACACTGAGATTTTGGTTTTTCCACGTGGTAACCAAAACTTTTTAAAAATCCACGCGGTAACCCTGAGTTTTGCCATAATGTACCACCGTGACCCTTTTAAAGAAAAAACGTTAAGAAACGTTAAATGTAAGCTGGGAGGCGTATATTGATCAGTGGTGCATTTGATACTAACGAATAACCCCAACTCAACTTTTTCCCTCTCATCTAACATTTCCCCCAATTCCATTAGAACCCTTACCGTAAATCCTCAAAAGTGACTTGAAATTCCCTAATTTTAATCTACAAGGATCACAATCAAGCTCTAGATCAAGAAAGGTTAGTAATTTCTTCTTGAATTTTGGAAACTTTGAAAAATTTCGAGCCCTAATTTGTTGCGAATGCTTTCTTGTGTATTGTCATGTTGTAATGTCGAATATTGATAAAGAATTATGGAAGTAGTGTTGGAAACTTAATATTATAGAAGATGAAGAATTGAAGAAAAGTAGGGTTTGAAATCGGGGGAAAGAATGTAAATTGGATGAAAGAAGATAGATTTAGGGTTTGTAATTTGGGGGAAAGTGTTGAATGATTGAGATATTGAAGAGGACTTTCGAATTAAACAGGTTCAGCGGCCTTCCAGCTTACATTTAACGTTTCCGTAACGTTTTTTCTTTAAAAGGGTCACGTTGGTACATTATGGCAAAACTCAGGGTTACCGCGTGAATTTTTAAAAAGTTTTGGTTACCACGTGAAAAACCCAAAACCTCAGGGTCACCACGTGGAATTTCCCTAATTTTTTTCTAAATTTGACCCTAGGGCGCGTGCTAAGGGTGCCTCAAGGTAGATCTGCCCCTGTAAGTAAGGAACCAAGTGTTTGCGAGATTGAATACAACGAATAGGATCCAGAAGATCACATTTCCCCTAAATTTTCCTAATTTCCCAATTTCTCTTATTGTCCTACCCATAATTTCGCTAACCCTAATTTCCCTTTGCAATTGAGTAGGGCTGAGCAAAACTATCTGATGACCTGTATGTCCGATGATTCAAATCGATATTCGATTCGAAATTTTAGGATATCTGATTTGAAATTATAATTAGGATTGGATATTCAATTCGAACATTTGGATATCAAATTAAAAAAAAGGACCTTCGCAGTATCCCACACAAGGCAGGGTCCGAGTGGGGGATTTTCTTTTTCTTGAAAGATGCGGACAAATCATACCCCTACCCCAAGGAGGGAGTAAAGAGAGATGCACGCAATCAAGAAACCCCCCAATTAATACTTGCGCCCAGTAGGGGTCGAACCCCAAACCTTCTGTTCCACATGCAAATGCTCTATCCATTGAGCCACAAACGCTTTTGGTATTTGGATATTTGACATTATTTTGGATATATATCCATATATTATATGTGTCTAAGATATCCAATAATCATAATAATAATATTATATTTTTAAAAAAATCATTTTGACTGCATTCAGATGTCGGATATTTAGGATATCCGATTGGAAATTTTCAATTCATTCTAATTACCATCACATATCGGATATTTTGAATATCTGAGATCAAATGTCCGATTCGACTACGGATCGGATATCCGATTATGCTCACCCCTAATCTTCATGAATGTTGAACTCTCCACCAACCCTAATCAAACTTCTATCTCCAACCCATTTAAAAATATTGCGAAACTTACATTTGTAGACTTGTAGTACATACGACTAGAATTTGCTTTCAAATATGAAATTCTTACCTCTGCGATTGCGGTATGCAATTACATTTCCTTACTCTAATCCAAACCACTTTATTATTGCTTCCAAGCAAATTTGAAGAAGAAATTCGAAAAAAATTCATTTCCAACAACAAAGTTTGAAAAAGAAATCCCAATTTAATAGTAAAATGAGAATTGCAAAAACCCGGGTTTGTATTTTTGGGAAAAATTTTAATTTATATAAAGAGCATTTACTAGTAAAGAAAAGAGCTAAGCTAAGGGTACAACCAACAGTAGACAGCAGGAGAGTTAGCATTTACAAATATTAGTAAAAAAGGTCACATAGTTTTATTTGGATAAACCTCAGGATTACCACGTGAATTTTAAAAAAATTATTTACCACTTGAAAAACTCAATACTCCATGTTACCACGTGAAATTTTCATATACTAAATTTGCTATTGAGCAAAAGGACAATACTTCTAATATTAGTAAATTTTTTAGAATTATACTAATTTGATTATAAATATCATACTCCTATGGTCTTATTCTCCATCCAATTCAGAATAATCATCTTATTTAGATTTTTGACACTATTTATTAATTACATTTAATTGTATTTTTCTTAATAAGTCAAAACACACTCAAGCGAAATTTTGTTTGATTCGTTTCAATATGAATTTTATTAATATTAATTTTTTAAAATTTTTAAGTATGCACAATTAGTGATTCATAGAATGAATTAGTGAATTAGATAAAATGCAAAAACTAAATGAGACAATCAATGCAAATTGAAAGGAACATATGTTATAGACACACACATATACATGTTCATCGTCTCTTATTAAATTAAACTAAAATAAATTGCAGAACTGCAACAGTGGACCTCAAGGTCGAGCCCATGCCAGCCCTCATGTGGCTTCACCACCAACCATGAGATGAAAATAACAATTAGAAACAACTTTAGAAAACATATAAAGTATAAAATTCTATTATGGTATGTTTGGCAACTCAGAATTCATTTCTAAATGTTGAATTGAGTCAAATACTATGTTGCAAATCTTGAATTTGAAAATGTGAAATTGAGTCAATTCCATAGAATTGCAATAACAATGTAAAATTTGGTCAAGTATCAAAATTTGCGAATTTCAAATATATAGATATCATTTACAATTCTTGATTTTAAAATTAAATTACTTATTTTCAAATGAATTCAATAGTGGTAAACACTACTCCCTCCGTTCTTATATGTGTGTCCTATTTGAGGATTTCACACATATTAAGATAGTGGGAATCTTTGTTGATTATGGGTAATATTTTATTAGAATAATGGAATGATTTAATGATTGTATTGGTATTATGAGAGAGAAAATATAAATTAATTAAAGAAAAACAAAAACAAAAAAAATTAACTTATCATTACTAAGAGAGAGAAACGATTCTTTACAAGCCATAACAGAATTTCTGTTTTTGGTATAGAATGGAGACTTTCCATTTTAGGAAAGTTTTGGAGGTAAATCTAAATTTAGGAGGGAAATGTCTAAAATCTAAAAAAAAACCCTTACATTCCATTGGGCAATTACAATAAACATGGATTAATCATCTAAGAAAAGCTAATCAAGGAATGAAATTGAATTGACTATACAAATTCTGATTTGGAATTGTATAAAAAAAGCAGCTAAAAAATCAGAATTTCATCCAAAAAAACGCTTAACAGTAGCTTCACAGTAGTTCATCCAAAAATCCGTAGCTTCACAGTAGTTAGAGTATCAGTAGCTTCACAGCCATCACAGTAGTTCATCACAAAATCAGTAGCTTCACAGTAGCAACAAATCAGTAACTTCACCCATACAAAATCAGTAGCTTCACCCAAAAAAAATCAGCATCATTGGCTAAGTAATGGCCTCAGGAAGTGAAGATGATATCGAGGGGGCATGGTACTTCGGATCAAGTCAATATGATCCTCAATCAAGCTCAGAATCCGAGCAAGAACCACCACAAACTGTTGAGCAACAAGAGGAACAACACACTCACCATAAGCCAAGGCTTAGCAATGAAATGCGACATCTTATATTTCAAGAGTTGCTTTCATTGCACACAAACGATTCATTACCTCATGGAACATTCCAATCATCGGTCAAAAATATGGTTATCATCATAGGACCATAAGGCGGTTATGGCATAGGGCAATGCAATCAAAAGAACCAAACAAACCATACATGGTAGAGTCTAAATTCAAGAATTGTGGAAGAAAACGGGTTGTTGTGCCTCCAAACGTTCTTGAGTCAAGACCGATGGTGGAACGAACATGTATAAGGGATGTTGCACAATGTTTAGACTTGGCACCATCGACCGTTTGGAGGCTAATCAAAAGAGGAGAAATCAAAGCACATTCAAATCCTCTTCACCCTTGTTTAACCGATGCCAATAAGGTTAGAAGGGTGAAGTGGATATTGAGTCTCATTCAAGAGGATAGCATTCAAAGGCATCCAATTTATAAGGGAATGTTTGATTTTATTCACATTGATGAGAAATGGTTCTACCTAACCAAAAAAACTCAAAGAGTTTACCTTGCACACAAAGAAAAGATCCCGTATAGGGCAGCAAAATCATCCAAGTTCATACCGAAGGCAATGTTCTTAGGGGCAGTAATGATGAACTTCATCCAAAGACATTAACAAATGTCTGGATTTCATTGCAACATCACTTGAATGAAATTTTGAAGGTCAAGGGAAGTAATGACTATGTACAACCTCATTTGGGCAAGAAAGTTGAAGAAGATAATGGCCGCCTAAGAATTCAAGTTCGAATTCCAACACAACTAGTTAGGGAAGCGGTTGCGTTTGTGAATCCTACCATGAATCCTCAAGCATCACAAACACAACAAGAGAATGAAGACGTGGCACAATCATCCAATGCAATGCAAGAAGCTTATGATCAAGCATTAGAAGAGACACAAGGGTGATTTTTTTTTTTTAACTTTGAACTCAACCGCTCAGTGTATGTTTTGTGAAATCATCATTAAATTTTTTGCTTTAACAATGTTAGGAGCAACATTTTGAAAAAAACTAGATATGAAGTCAAAGGTTCATGTACATGATAAGTTATGGCTCATTTTGGTAGTATTATAAGTTAAAAAAATGCCCCCTGTTTCATCATAGAGGTTCTTAAACCTCTCAGATTGTGTATGATCATCATTTTAAATGAAAGCCATTAACCATGCACAAAACACAATGAATTCAAACGTTTTTTTCAAAAGCTACTCAACTACGATGTTAAAATCAAATTTTCAGAGCTATTAAAATCATCATTGGGGTATCATCATTCAAAAGAAGGAACAAAATCATCAGAACATGAAAAACCCTAAATTCGAAAGAATGAACAAAATATTTCCATCATCAGAACATGGAAAACCGGCCCTAAACAAAGATCAGCATCAGAACATGAACAAAATCATCAGAACATGAAAAACCCTAAACCAGAACATGAAAAACCCTAAACAAAGATCATCATCATCAACCAAAACAAACATCATCATCAAACAAAAAAACCCAAAATATTTCCAACAACAAACAAATCCAGAAGTCACCCAAAATGTGCAATTACAACCTAAATCCCAAAGTTTCTTTTATACTCAGCTATTAAAAACGAAATTAAACATAAACTTAAACAAATTGGTCTTACAATCAACGACGACGTTTTTTAGGGTTTTATTTTGCCCTAGCAGAAATTACTTCTTCAGGAGTGTCAGGAACAACCTTAACATCATCATCTTCAACAGGAGGAGTTTGAGGAGGCGATTTTGATGGAGAATCAAACACGAATTTAGTTTTCACCGGTCGATCTCCACGTAATTTTGAACAAGCATCATCTTCAAGAACTTTTTGATAAGCCTCAAGTTCTTTCTTAGACCATCTTAATATCTCATTCGAGTAAGAGTGTGACAAGCCATGGATGGAACAAGAACACAACTCACCATATTCACAAAGACCATCATACAAATAACTTGGAATTGTTGATGAACTTGAAGAGGTTTTCTTATCCATAACTAAACCCAGAAAACATCAATGGTGGCTCAAGAACAAGGGACGATTTTCAAGACAAGTGCCAAAAATCACGAAACTTACCTCAAATTGTAGAGAAAAAGACGATCTATATTTTAGTCAAAAAAAAATGAACCGAAAATAGGGTTAAAACAGGGGGCAAAGCTTCAACATTGAAATGAAAATGGAGTTTCAGAAGAGAGAGAGAGTAACTGAGAAATGAGAGAGAAACGCAAAAAAAGAGAGAAATAATTATGAGCGGTTTCAGCGAGGCAAGAGATTCGACCAAAATGGGATATTAGAAGAGAGAGAGAGTGAATAGAGGGTATCAAAAGTTTCCATTTTAGGAAATGGGACAAACATATGAAACTACCCGTTATAGTAATGTGGACAATCAAAAAAGAACGGAGGGAGTACCTTAAGTTAAATTAAATCAAATTAAAATGAAGTGCAAAGTAAATAATAAGATGCATTAAGGCAAGTGGTAAACTCATTTGCCCCATGAATTGGTATTTTCTCCTTTCAACAATCATATGCCCTTATCCTCCTCTTGAATCTTCCTAAAAGCCTCCACCATAATCAAAATGCCTTCAAAATCCTTGTCGATCTTCTCCTCCATTCCTCCGATTCCTCACCAATTGCAAAATCCCTTCTCAAATCCACACCTCCATTTCAAAACCCATTTTCCTAAATTCTCTATAATCAAATGTAGCTCAACAACTGCCCCAAATTCAGACCCTCAACTCCATGGCAATCCTCAAAACACTCCGACCCAGATACCATTTCCAGAACCGGAGACCGAAGGCATCGGAGCAGCTGCCCCGACCCGAGGGCAGCACTTTCTTGAGCACCATCAAGCTAAAGTGGCTTCAAAAATGGTGCTTGCTGCTAATAAGAAGAGAAAAAAGAAAGAGAAGCCATTTAAGGTAATAAATTCTGTTGCTTGTTGTTATGGTTGTGGAGCTCCTTTGCAAACATTGGAAGTTGATGGTCCGGGTTATGTTGACCCAGATACATATGAGCTGGTATGTATACTACCCTATCTTTTCTATTTGCTAATGAGGGTTTGATGAGAATGTTGCAGTTTTGATGAATTTTGTATATTGCCTATATTTGTTTATACTTCTATTGGTCCATTTGATTGTTGGTACTAGTAAATGGTTGTCATGAGTATGGTTTACCTTATTTTGATGAAACATACCATGGCATGCTGATGAAACTAAAATCATAATTATTATTTTTTTATAATTTTGATTGTAGCCTAATACTGTATCTCCATATAGTAATATTGTGAAGAAAATGAGATCGATTGATGTCGAACAAGACAAATATTATTGGAACTGGATTGAACCGGACTTGTTGTGATTGGACTGAACAATTTTAATGTTATGGTCTATTGCAACGTATAGGACTTGTCCCACATCGGTTGTATGGGCAATTGGTGTGGGGTTTATCGGTAAGTGGACTCTCTCTCTACTAGGCTAGTCTTTAGTCTTTTGGGAGAGTTTTTATGAATTTGACCTATAACACTGAACCTATTATAAATGAAAATTAACTGAAGTGCACTTGTTGGGACCTAAAAACAAATCATGGGGAACAGGTCTAACTATTCAAATGTTATAGTCAAATTATGCAATATGCAATGGGAAAGTCTTTGTTCATAACATATAAGAGTAGTTTTTTGCAAATCAAATTAGGTAGTATTTGGCAATGTGGAGCTCATTTGAAAATGGGAAGTTGAATTTTGGTATTCAAATTGAGGAATTGTAAATGACACGTATTTATTGACTCAATTCCAAATTTCCAGATTTTAAATTTGCCAAGCATAGCATTTGAGCCAATTAAACATTTTGAAATGAATTTCAAGTTTCCAAACATGCCATCAAGACAAATGAATAGTAAATATCTAAATTGGTTAGCAGATTGGTTTTAGTAATTCAATAATTGTTATTATAGAGTTCCTCACAACAGAAAAGGGTTTGGACGGAGAGAGTGCAATTCAGGTGTTTTTGTTGGAATTTGGTCATTGTGTTGTTTGTTCTATGTATAAATTTAAATCTTTTGGAATATGTTGGGTGGGTGGGGGAAGAGAAAATTAAATAGGAAAATCATTGCTTTGTAGTGTTTGACTCGGAAATCAAAATTTCCTCTATTTTCCAACGATAAACCTTAGTAAGAGGGGGCGGCAATTGGAATGGTGTTGATGGTTTCAAAACATTACACCCTTGCATCTATGTATTACAAATGTGGCTTTGATCAATTATAGGTTTACGAGGCCTAAAAAAGCCCCCTGATTAGTTTCCTTTTATTAAGTTTACCCAACCGTGTTAGTAATTGGTAGTTGTTACTTATTAGAGTACTTCTGTACTTCACCTAAGAAAACATTCTTATCATGTCTTTGTATAAGAAGCGACACTAGCTCAAAGTTTATTGTTTGTTTCATTATTGGAGTTGGTGTTCGAAATTCAGAATTTTGCGTATCTTCATGTGGTATCATATATACAATATCTACGATGGAAATGGAGAGTAGACTTCTTTGAATATCTCATAGTTTTCAAGATATTAATTAGTTATGTCGAAGTTTATGTTGTGTACTTGTAAACTGGTGGATGGATGAGCTATAGCCTAAATTCAAAACGATTGTATATTAAGTATTCCACTCCAAAGAATTCATAATCACTTAATTTTCTTGTTTTTGGTTGGGATCAGAAAAAAAAACATCGCCAACTTAAAACTATCCTTTGTGGAAGATGTCGTCTTCTTTCACATGGTCACATGATCACTGCTGTTGGTGGACATGGAGGTTATGCAGGGGGAAAGCAATTTGTTACTGCTGAGGAACTACGTGATAAGCTTTCTCACTTGCGCCATGAGAAAGCATTGATAGTTAAATTGGTAAGAGGTTTATTATCAAAATGCTTTCTAAACTTATCTCTGGAAACAGTTAGCTTGCTAAATCATGAATGGCATGTCCCCTCTCTTCTTCTAGGGCCAAGACTCAAAAGTCCCCCCTCCCCCTCTTCAAAAAATAAATAAATTACAATGAATAAATAGAGCTACAAACTTCTTCTAAAGCATCATGGCTTTGGTGGATCTTCCCTTGGTCATATATGTATTTTGTGAAAGATTATATGTAGTGTTAAAGCTAAATTTCCATGAAGTGTGTGATCCAGCCCCTGAAGAAGGGGATAGGGCAAGAGGTAGCTTATGACATAGCACTCTACTTTTGAGACCTAGTAGACAGGTCTAAGGGCCACTTTGGAATTTCACTACGACTGTGATGATTATGTCAAAAAGGCATCAACCTATTGCCTGTTAGGTTATGTATTTAGTTATTATGCTAGTATTTAATATGTCATGATCAATTTTGGTATTATCTATTAGTTGTTGTAGTAGCATTTGTATAATTATTATGTAGGACGAGGATGTTTTCCCATCTCACGGCTAATTTTTAGTTGAGCATTTCCATTTGGTCTAGTAGATATAGAGAGCTTCAAATTATCCAAAATTTCTATATATATTAGATCAAATGGAAATATTATAATTAAGTAATATTTCCATTTAGTATGTACTTATGGTTGAATGATATAAATTGGACATTAGTGTACTGGTGTTTAGTTAAGTGGACATGAGATGCAGATGCCTCCAGTGGTCCATGTAATGATTTGTTCAATCTTTTGTAGGTGGACATTGTTGACTTTAATGGCAGTTTCTTGTCTCGAGTGCGTGATCTTGCTGGTGCAAATCCGATAATATTGGTTGTGACCAAGGTAACTTCAATCCTTAAGATTTAAAAACATTAATTATGCCTTGTTCACTTCACGTGATTTTTGTCAAATAAAATTTAATTTTTGAATGAAAAATGTTTTACCGTCAACCTGAATTTCTCTAACTCAAACTGATTTTTTTAAATAAACTTGATTTTTTTTTTACGAATTGAACTGATTTTTCTATTCTGTCATTTCTTTTGTATTATGTAGATATTTAAATTTTTAGTTGAAGTGATCAGGGTCTACCCTACTAGCTTATGATGATTAATGCTTTCCCAAATCTTACATTTAGATTGATCTCCTTCCAAAAGGGACTGACTTGAATTGTATTGGTGATTGGATAGTGGAGGCTACTACAAAGAAAAAACTCAAGTAAGTTTTACCTTTGCTTGTGCCACCATTAACAATTGAATCTTATTCTTGTTCTGGATTGCTACTTTGTAAAACTCATGCAGTTTATATTGACTTGACAACTTGGAAGCTATATGTATGTGCGCATGTATTGGAATAAGATATGGTAGTTGGGGTCTAAGGGGTTGGTAGATTCCCAAATTCAATTATGAAATATCCTTAATTATAGGGTATGCTATCTAATGTCCTTGGTTATGCATATCGCCTTTTTAATTTTATTGATGAGGTTCTATGTATTGCATTAAGCGAAGTGCAAATTGCTCAATCTTATATTTGTCTGACTTTCTAGCACACCTTTTATTATAAAGTTGGTTACTTTGATCCAAATTGTGTTTGTCAATTATGCCATTTCTAGAGCTCTCATCTTGTGTAGTGTGACACTGGATGAAGTGTTGTAAACTTATCGTTGAAGGAGAATTATGAGGGATCAGACTTCACTAGCTGAACTTTTATTATTGTCTTCGAGTAATTTTTTCACTTTTTTCTGTTTCGAAATTAAAGTACCAGATCATCATCAATCATCATCATACCCAATGTATCCCGCTCATAGAAAATTATGATCAGGGTCTGGGGAGGGAGGAACGATGGCATGCTCATACCCATAAAGGAGAGTGCGATCAAAGAGTCCCCCGGCTCGAGAACGGTCTTCTAGAAAGAGAAACCTGCAGTTGACAGATAGAATAAAAGCATACACGAAATTAAAGTACCAGATGAGCGTCAAAAATCAATCCTTAATTCAAATTTATGAACGTGTTGTTTAGACTTTAGAGCAACAATTGGACATATTTCAAATTGGTAATATGTATATTATGTATTTGAAATCATGCATTTAAATATGATTTAGCATTTGTAGAAATTTTTACCCACCTAATTGAATATAGATCATTTTCACATGTGGGGTTTTATGCACATGGAATCCTTGCCAAACGTATTTTAGGCGTTCTTCACTAGTTTGTTCTCAGTTCAAGAAATTTAAAAGATTTGTACTGGTTTATGAATGTGTAATGAAGGATGAATACTTTAGCATCATAAAATCATACTCTCCCTCTCCACTCTCCACTCTCCACTAAAATATACTTTACATGGTTCAATATACTTGTAACATTTTCCCCTAGAAACTCGCTAACATACTATTTTCGTTCATTAATATCTTTTGTTGTGTAAAGTAAAAATTTTAGACACTTAGTACGAGTAGTATTTTGAAAATATCTTACTTGATTTTGTTCTCTTATACATTTGGTGAGAGAATATAGTCGAAGCTAATGCCTTCTGATTTTTTCCAGTCATATATTACTTGATGTGTGGGTCTCTGCAATAAAACCAACCTCTTTGTTATTGCTAACAAGTGTAAGAGTGGATACATCTGATCTCGCCAAACCCTGTTTGGATGTGAACTAAGTGAGAGCGACTTGATGGTATTGGGGTAATGGAACGCTGTTGTGTGGCTGTCTACATTACTTCATATCGTTTTTCGAACTTTCTTCCCCTTCTCTACATTTTTCGCAAAGTAGTGTGCGGTAATGTTGTTGTGAGTTCATTTGGCTCTAATGGGATTCGTTCTTTGTTTCAGTGTCTTAAGTGTTCATATGACGAGTTCAAAATCTTTGGTTGGAATAGCTGGGGTTGTTGCAGAAATTCAGCAAGAGAAAAAGGTCTATTGATTTCTTCATGGATATCATTCAAATAATAAAAATGAAAGTGGTTTCTTAGTTGTCTTTATAGGCAGTGCTTTGTGCCATTGCATCTGCTCTAATGGCTTATGGAAACGTGAAACTTTCTTGAATATATTTTCATATTTGACCCAAAGCTTATGTACTCGGTTAGGGATGGATATGGGTCGAATCC
This sequence comes from Amaranthus cruentus, assembly GCA_019425755.1. NCBI lineage: Eukaryota > Viridiplantae > Streptophyta > Magnoliopsida > Caryophyllales > Amaranthaceae > Amaranthus > Amaranthus cruentus. The sequence goes on from CM033453.1 coordinate 2,791,449, forward strand.
GAGTCAGATCCAACTAGACCCATATCCAGACCCTATTCATTACTTTTCTGTCTGCGTATTTGCGCTATTCGTTACATTTTACGCTGTTTTTTTCTCAGTTTTGACTTCCTTTGTTTCTTTGCAGGGACGGGATGTTTACATTTTGGTACGTAGAATCATGATTTGCTTCAATTATACTTGCATTTCATATTATCTTCACACAATTGAGATTTGAGATTAAGGCTTTGGCTTTGTTGGCATCGTTGTTTGATTTTATTAGACATTGGACATGCTAGCTTTGTGTATATACTTTGTGCAACTTTCCGTTTTGGTTATTACTAAGTAACTCTTTTCTTAATTATGATTTTTTTGAAGGGCTCAGCTAATGTTGGAAAATCGGCATTCATAAATGCTATGCTAAGTAAGATTTTTTAAATCTTGGTTGCTCTATCGTGTGTTTGCTCGTGTATGCGCGCATCAATGTAGTGTTCTTTTGCTTTTGTTTCTTTTCTTATATGTTTAGTCATCGTCCACTGGAACCATGTCTGAATTTACAAAACGAAAACCTCTTTGTTTTGAGGTAAACAAGCCAACAAGGAATTGAGATGTTTTTGTTGCCGAAAGCATTTGGATAATTGGATGCAAAGACATGTACAGTTTAGGTGAGAGATCAGGTGAAACATGAAAGCCGTTTAATGTCATTTTGGCCCGGTACAACATTCCATTATCCCAATGGCATTAAGTGGTTGACTCCTAGCTAGATGAGGTTTGGGGATTTGAGTAATGTAATTAAAGAGTAAAAGTGCGGTACACGAAACGGTGATGCGGTAACGGGAGTGATGCGTTTATCATAACACCTAAGTAACGGCCGAAACCGAAAGATATTCCTTAATACGGCCGAAAATGCGGTTTTTTACACCTTTACAACATGCGAAATATCAGTTTGTTGTTCTTAAAAACCTTTACAATGCGGCCGATACGATGCAATGTGGCCTTATTTTTACACTATGGATGCAATGTAATTTTACTTCCATTTATGGAGTACTCTGGACCTCATTGAGTTAAGTCGAGCGTGAGTGAATGCTAAACCACTTCAGTGACCTTGTAGAGTACTGTCCATTTGTTCACAAATTTCTAAAAACATGTTCTTTCATCTTTCTCGTTCTCTTTAATAAAAGACTTTGATTGCTTAAGTCGTGTTACATTAGCTGGTAAAGCTATTTTTTCCTCTCGGATTGACTTGGTTGTTGGCTTTGAAACTTAGTGATGATGGGAGAAAAGGATCCTGTGGCTGCTGCAGCTCAAAAGTATAAGCCCATTCAATCTGCTGTTCCCGGCACTACCTTGGGTCCTATTCCCATTGATGCTTTCTTTGGAGGAGGGGTAAGCTATAAATTTCTTTGTCATTGTTGGTTGTCCCTTATTATCTTCCTTTTAGAGGTGTTCAAAACATACCCGTCGTCATCATCATCATCAAACACAGTGTATTCCGCTCATAGAAAACTATGATCAGGGTCTGGGGAGGAAAAGAAAGCGGCAACTCTTACCCAATGTATCCCGATATTCACCGACTTCATAATTGAACTCGATAACCCCAATGAACACATTGGTGCCCTCCGGTGCTGCAACGTGAGGGCACTAGTCCGAAAAAAACTATGATTTTTTATATATATTTTTATGATACTTTTGTATATATATATTTTTGTAATAGATTTTTTCTAGTGCAGAAATTATATGACACCCCTGGGGTGCATCTTCACCATAGGCAAGGTGCAGTTGTCCACTCGGATGATTTACCAGCCTTAGCCCCTCGGAGCCGACTGAAGGGTCGATCAATTCCAGTATGTTTTTACTATTGCCGCCTCCTTTTCCTCTGTCCCTTTTGATTGATCTAGCTAACCGTTAATTTCATGTGTTAGAGCAACAAAGAAACCGTTTTGAAATCTCGTGGATTGAATGGTTTCTCGATTTTCTGGGGCGGTCTTGTCAGAATTGATATCTTAAAGGTTTTAATCTTCACATTTTAATAGTAATCATGTACAAGATGTGATAAATAATTGCATTTGCATTTATGTTCAACTTAGAATTTTTTTGTCAAAATTTTTAGGTTCGCCCGAGTACTCGGTTGACCTTCTATGGACCAAAGGCCTTGGAGATTCATATGGTGCCGATAGTAGAAGCTGATGACTTTTACAAGGTTATTTTGCAATTTTACATAAATAAAAAGTGCATGTGATTTAATGAGCGATTTTACTGTAGTAGTCTATTATAATCAGAAACCATCAACTATAATAACAACAATGCCATAACTTTAATCTCAAAAGATTAGAATAGGCTATATAAACCATTAAATTTGTTCTAATGGTCAGTCATATAAATTCTTTTTCTTCATTCATTCCTACTTTCTACCATCTTAATTTGTAAGTTCACATCTTTTCTATCATTTTCCAATCTTGTCTCTTAAGTTATATTCGGCCTTCCTTGTCCTCTTTTTCAAACTTCGACTTTCTATATTTCTTACTAGTTTGTTAATATCCCGTCTTTGCACATGCCTACTCCATTTTGAACGATTCTCTTTATTTTTTTCTTCAGTATTTTCATTTTCGCTACTCTCATCGTATGATTCATCGTTAAAGTCTAACATTCTGATCTATATAGTAACCTCAGTCTAATAACCACTCGATAAAACTTACCCTTTTAAGTTTTAACTTAAAGAGCGCACCTATTTACATAATACTCTTATAGTTGCTCTTCATTTTTACCATCCACATATAATCATGAAAAAAAAATTATAAATCTTTAATCCTATTAGAATAAGGAAATATTATTGCAGAAAGAAATAGGAGTTCTACTAACGCCTCCAACCGGAAAGCAAAGAGCGGATGACTGGAAAGGGCTTGAAACTGTACGGAGGTTGCAATTACAATACGATGACACAGATAGGTATTCAATCATAATTTTTGGATCAATTTCTAATTATAATTTTTCATCATCGAACATAACAGATTAGACAATGAAGCAATATTTTAGTGATACCTAATCCCTAATTTCTTCATTTTCTTCCATGGCAGACCTTGTTCTGATATAGCGATTTCAGGTCTTGGATGGATCTCCATCGAACCAAATAGCAAAGAAATCAGAATGTCTGATTCAACGCCCGACTTTGTTGACAACGAACTACAATTTAATATTCATGTTCCGAAACCTGTAGAAATTTTTGTTCGGTCGCCCTTGCCTGTGGGTAAGGCTGGGAGCGAGTGGTATGAATATAGGGACCTAACAGAAGAGGAAGAAGAAGCTAGACCTAAGTGGTTTTACTAATGTGGTTGTAAGTAAAATAAGAACATCAATCAATTTGATTGACTAATGTATAATAGGCTATTTTGGTACCTGATTTTTAAAATTCGTCACCCTTTTCATTTTATAGTCACTCCTAATTTAAATTAAATAATTAAAATGACAAAAATGTCTTTGGACTTAAAACAACTAAAAAACACTTGAAACCAACTCCATAACACTTTTATCACTCGAAAAGTCACTAAATCCACACAAAAAATTATCGTAGCTAAAGCATTGGACTTGGAATTGTTATCGCAAAACCGAGCTAATTTCTAACTTAATCTCGTTTCAAAATTCAAAAAGAAATTAAAAAAAAATAAAATGGACGAAAAGCACAAAACGTGCTTTGGTACCATGGAGGAATCACACGTTTTGTGCTTTGGTACCATGGTACAATCGCACAAAACGTTCATTTCTTTATACTTTATCCGTTCTTTTTTACTTGTAACATAGTTAACTACGGTCAGGGGCGTTCAAAACCGAGTATCGGGTCGACCCGGATCCGGAAATCCGAGTACCCGCTTTTTCAGGTATCTAAAATTGCGATCCGATTCTGACCCAGTTTAAACCGAGTATCTGGAATTCGGATATCCGGTTTACACCGGGTCGAAAATCGGAAACCCGGTTTTGTTAGAATGTTTTTTTATGTTGTCGTTTTGTCGTTCAACCATACGTTTGTTTATCTCTATTTTTACTTGAAATATTTTTTTATATAAAATTCAAATACAAACACTCTAAAAATCTTTAACTTAATTAGTCTTACAAGATTAATTAAGAAAATGAAAGAATAATATTATTGTTCATGGGTTTAAATAAGAACAATTATAAACTTCAAATACTAACTTTCCAAAAATATTCAATCCAAGATTAGCTTAAGAGATATTATGATCATTTTATTTACGAAAAAAAGTAAAAAAAAATTAACAATTAATAAAACCGGATATCGGATACGCGGTTTCCAAAAATTCGTGACCCGGATCCGGATTTTAAATCGGGTACACCGACCTGGATTATCCGGTTTGCGAAAACCGGGTAGATTACTCGGTTTTAGAAACCGGATACCGGATAATCCGGATCGGGTTTTTCTGCTCGGGTTATTATAAACACCCCTAACTGCGGTACTATTCATCAAGTAAATTGACTTTTATATTGTTGGTAATCTAAAAGTTAAAACATAGTCATATGAGATCTTGGTTGAATCGTTTCGATTCAAAGTTTATTAATTTCGAGTTTTTATAATTTTTCGATATGTATAATTAGAAATATTAAAGATTAAATTCGTACATTGATGAGTGTGAAAAAGCAAATGGTGCAACTAATATTTAACGGAGGAAGTAATAAATTAAATTTTGGAAAAAAAATAATTTTTTTTGGTTGAACAACTATTTTACATTTTAGCTCGTCTTGTATGAGACCGTCTCATCTTGCTACGGGTCGTATAATAGTTTATTTCTTCAATTGATTACTTTAAGATCATAAGTAATCGTTTTAAGGTTATAAATAATCAATATAAAAAGTAATAATATTAAAATTATGAGTGATCACTCTAACGTTATAAGTAATCATTTTAAGACAAAAAATGTATATTGGGTCAACCTAACAGAGATGGTCTCATCCAGTGGCGGATCTAGGGTTTAAAGTCCTTTGGGGCACCATCGAATGTACGAAATTAGGTAGTGTGAGCAACATATAGCATCTTTGTGAGACAGTCTCTTAAACTAAGAAAAATGTTTAATAGCAAGCAATTTCCAAGCAAAACAGAGAAGAGGGAACTGGGAGGTGTAGTCAACCACTCACTTGAGATTCATATTAATCAATCGAAGAAGTCAGTCATGGTGTTTTGTTATTCAGCCTTAGTTCATCTAAAACATAGCATTCATAAAATGAATCAAGTAACAAACTCAAATCTATCTAGGGGTGTTCAAAATCGGGTACCGGGTCGACCCGGATCCAGAAATCTGGGTACCCGCTTTTTCGGGTTCCTAAAATTGCGATCCGGTTCCGACCCGGTTTAAACCGGGTCGGAAACCGGATACCCGGTTTTATTAGAATGTTTTTTATTTTTTATTTTTTTGTTGTTTCGTCGTTCAACCATACATTTGTTTATCTCTATTTTCACTTAAAATATTTTTTTATATGAAATTCAAATACAAACTCTCTAAAAATCTTTAACTTAATTAGTCATAAAAGATTAATTAAGAAAATGAAAGAATAATATTATTGTTCATGGGCTTAAGTAAGAACAATTATAAAATCCAAATACTAACTCTTCAAAAATATTCAATCCAAGGTTAGCATAAGAGATATCATGATCATTTTATTTACGAAAAAAAGTAAAAAAAAATAAAATAATTAAAGAAAATCGGATACCGGATACCCGGTTTTCAAAAGTTCATGACCCGGATACCGGATCTGTAACCCGGTTTTAAAACCGGGTACCCAACCCGAATTATCTGGTTTGCGAAAACCGGGTAAATTATCCGTTTTTAGAAACCGGGTACCGGATAATTCGGGTCGGAATTTTCGGATCGGGTTATTATGAACCCCTAAATCTATCCACCCCAAAACCAAGACTCGCGACTTTGGATTTGCAGTCTAACTTTACAGTGATTCACGTGAGATTCTAACCAATTACCTAAAAACATAATTTGCAACTCCCACTTCTAATTTTTAAAGAATTCATGCTCTTTTGTGAATCTGTGTACTTGGTGTGCTATTTAGTTCACATAGCTTGAATCAACATCAGAGCTAGTACACAGTGATTTCGTAATTCTAACTTCAATCAAATTTAGATGGCATTGTTATCAGATACCAAAAAACACATATATGTAATTTAAATCACGATAAAGAATAAAGATTAGAACAACAAGATACATTTAAGATTAAGATTAAGATTAAAGATTAGAACATAACAATTAAGATTAAGATTTAAAGATTAGACATAAAGATTAAAATTAAGAGTGAAAATACCTAAAAAAAATCAAAATTTTTAACATGAAGATCAAGATTAAGATTAGAACAAAAAAAAAAGTTAAAAAATTTTTCCCCGAGGACCCATACATAGATCCGCCCCTGGTCTCACCGTAAGACAATATCATTTAAAAATTAGTGTTGACATTTTAAGCTTTATATATTCAGTACATTTAGTATGACTATTCGACACATACTGACCAATAAAATGGTGTGTTTTACCCAGGGGCGGACTTAGGATTTTAAAAATAGGGTGGCACAATATTTTTAAATATGTATTTTCAAGCACGATTAAATAAAAAAAATTTTTTACATTACATAGAAAAGTAGGAGATATAATGATGCACATAAAACACAAAAAATAAAAAATTAAGTTAAATTTCACTGACCCAACAGCCTTTACTGCAAATGAAAATAAAGAAAGCATCTTGACTTTGACAAAATTGTGCACTTGATTTATTTCTTAACAAAGTATAATGTTATATTCTTATGTTCTTATAATACATAAGTTAGAAAAAAATACAATATATTTGTAAAAAAAAAAATATAATACATATAACACATAAGTTAGAAATAAATTTAATATATTTATAAAAAAATAATACATTTTATACATAAATTGGAAATAAATATACAACATAATTGTTAGAAAAAACAGAACAATTACTATAACTTTTATAGAGCTAATACCTATTATACATTTTGTCTGCACTTAATAGCAAGCAAAAGCCATTTGTCCCAGTGGTATTTGGTGAAAGCAATATGCACTTGGTCCAGGTTCGATTCTTGACAAGAGCAATTTTTTTTAAAATTTTATGGGGTGCCTGCCCAGGCAACCTTCTAGGCCCGCCCATGGTTTTACCACTCTTCCAAATTTATTTAGGTTGTATTTGAGAATATGCATTTTATTTCTAATTTTTAATTACAATTATGAAATCATAAATGAGGAATTTGAGAATGATAAGATTAGGCAAGTTATACTCAAATTCTCAACTCTAAACACTTTTGAAAACAAAGGTGAAGTTGACTTAAATCTAAATTTGAAGTTTTTTGATTTGTCAAATAATTTATTTGATCCAATGCGAGATTTACAAATGAAATTATATTTTCAAACATGACATTAGTTTCACTACAACATAATTTGCTTAACGACATTTAATTTAAATGTCGCTATTTCAAATTTCTTATAGTATATATAGAGGATTTAGTGACATTTATTATAGTCTTTAGCAGCATATTAAAAAGTCACATTAAAACTTTTAGCGACATAGGCTAGTGACATTTCTCACAAATGCCACTATAGACTATAGTGACGATTACATATGCCACTAAAGACCAAATTAAGTGTCGCTAAATCACTTTATGGTAGAACTTAAAATCAAAACCAATAATTATTACACTAAAAATATAAATCAGTGGCATTTTTTTAATGCCACTAAATCCAATGTCGCAAAAAGCTAAATTTGTTGTAGTGTTTTTTCCTTGTTTCAACACTCATTAACGAACAAAAAATTTTGAATTTTTTTTGACTTTTTTTAACCAATTACTTTGTTCACTTATAATAACAGGCTAACAGCGAACAAATGTCTAACCTTGATATAAAAACGCTTATTCTATAAATAAAAATTTTCCAAGATTATTAGAGAATTATTTTTTTAATGTTTATTTTTTTCAAATTTTTCTCTTGACCTATTAAGATTTGGTGGGCACAAATTGGGAACTTGGCATGCCTTAAAAAAGGTCAATAAAGGATTTTTGTTCACTCACAAACTAATGATTGTCCCAAAGAGACAAAGCCCGTTTAATCACTGTCTCCCACTATGAATGGACCACCTTCCCTGTTATGCCTTTATTTTTTTGTTCTTTTACTTTTGAACATAATTTAATTTAACATGCAATATGTTATATTAATTAAATTTAATAATATATAATATATTAATATTATAACACTAATGCTTTTCTTTATTTGGAAACACTAAGAAAATCAAAATCTATGAAGGTGGTGCACATGACTACAAATCTTTTCAATCATATGAAAGATAAACAATTCTATAATCTAGATTTTTTATGATTAGAAACACTAATCCCTCCATTATTATTTGATGTCACAAATAGAGTACGTATTCTATATTCTGTGTATCTTTTGTTAGTTGACTAATATGAATGATTAACGTGGGTGTAAGTTGTAGGCTTTCAGATAGTTGTTGGATCCTCTCTCTTTGAAGACCCTTTAGAGCCTGGGGACTCTATGACAGCACTATCCTAATGGGTATGACTTGCCTTCGATCTTTCCTCCCCAGACCCTAACCATAGTCTGTCTATGAACGGAATACACTGGGTATGATGATGAATTATTAAAATGTTAAAATAGTATTATTGAGAAACATATGAGAATCATAAGCATTTTTTAAATCATACAATATGATACTCCTAATAAATATAGAACTGGAAATTAAAATTTCATATGACAATTCTTTAGAGCTTTACCAAATAAAGTAGATAAACTGTGGTGACAGACAGTATCTCTAAAAGATGCATTAAATGTATAACTAAAAAGCCTAATTTATACAACTTAGAAAGAAAATAAAAATATGAGTTTTTGGTTTTGAGGTCGTCTCTTTAAAAAATGATCTCTCACAAAAGTGAATAAAATGTTCTTATAGGTTAATATATGATCACAAATTCTTGTGAGAGACGGTCTCTTTAAAAGATCATCTTTAATTGGGTTGGGTTGGCCCATTAAGAAAAATATAGAGTAAATATAGGTAATAAACTTTAATGAATTGGGTCTGAGGGATGACTCTCAGAAAGACGATATCTCGGGAGACTGCCTGATATATGATTGCATGATGTTGGACAACCCACACACCCCAAAACTGCCACTGGTTCGAGGTAACTGTGGGCCATGTGGGCCGTAGTGTGGGATTACGTCTTCCTTCTTCATCAGCTTTCATACTTTAGCCCACTTTTATTTTATTGGGCCCAGATATTTTCTCCCAAGAAAAGAAAAACAGCTAGAAAGAAATACTTGATTAACCTTAGTAGTTAGTACCTTACTACTAGGTTGAAAAAGTTTAGTTTAAACTGCAAATTAAACTAGATTAAATTGTGATTTTAGTATTTGGGTTGGTTTACGGTCTAAACGATTTGGTCTAATTTTAATTTAAATTACAGTTTACGGTCTAGTCTCGATTTTTATTTTTCAGACCAGATCAGATCGCAAACCGTAGTACAACCAAAAATCATAATTTTTTTTAAAAAAAATAGGTTAATACCTAGATATTTTGAGATGTAGTTATTTTTATATAGTAATATATGCTTGAATAATGTCGATGCAAACAACTAATTACAAATTATTATATCTGGTGATTGTAGGTACGAAATATTTGTATAAATACATATACTAATTTGAGAAAAATATTAAACTAAAAAGTTGTAGACCAGAGCAGACGAAACCGTTGTAGAACGATTTGGTTCGATCTAGTGATTTAAACAATACAATCCGATCTGTAAAATTTTCAGACTGGAATTTGTGGTTGGTCTAATTTAGTGTCAGATCAGACCAAACAGGACCATGTGCACCCATACTTACCACAAAAATCAAGATATGATCAACAAGTCTAAGACGGTCTTACTATGAGACAAGCCTATATAATTAATTTATTTTTTTAATTTATCACTTTAAAAATTATAAATGATCACTTTAAAATTATTAATAATCAATTTAAAATAATAAATAATATTAAACAAATCCAATAAAAATATTTACATGGTGAGACTGTATAATTTGTAAATTTGAGGGATATGATATCTTTATTGTTGTGGACTTTTGCCATATTAATGTTGTGTAATTTGTATAAATCAGTTCATGCTGTGTGGTTCGTAATTTGTAAAAATCAGTTTGATAGGTGTGTTTCTGAGCACCTATTTAGTCTAGTTTATGAGCTTAGTTGAGTTAAAATTGAGTTAAAAGATATTTTACATTTGTATAAAAATTGAGTTAAAAGATATTTTACATTTGTATAGAAATTTGTTGAATGCGCGAATTTATAAGTAAGAAATATACTTCATAAAAATATAATTTTAAAGAATAATGCAAAATATAATTTTAAAGAAGAATACTATATATTATCGTGATTAAATTATCAAATGCATGACATTTTTAAAAAAGAATTTAACTAGTGATGTTTTTAAAAAAATTATTCATCGAATACATTAATTTTTCAATCAATTTAATATATAAAATTGTTGGATATATAAAATTGCTATAATAAACTGTACAAATGTATTACCTAATTTAGCTTTAGTTTACAAAAAAATTAAATTCTAAATTAGGTAAATATTGTCATGTAACCAACTATTATCCGCTAAATTAATTTCATTTGTCAAAGCTTTCTAAGGATAACTTTTTTAGTTAATGATAACTGTAATTCATAAATACCATTAAACTTTGTGAAAATAATTTATAAATGACTCAAATTTTAAAACACTCTTTAAAAACTTTTGGGAAATTCCACGTGGTAACCCTGAGGTTTTGGGTTATCCACGTGGTAACCAAAAGTTTTAAAAAATCCACGTGGTAACCCTGAGGTTTACCAAATTGTTTCACTATGACCTTTTTTCCCATAAAACGTTAGAAAAACGTTAGCAAACATTAATTTTGAAGCTTCAAGGCTGTTGTACGCCTATTTATGCGACTCAACATTTCAAATGTCATCAGTTTCAACCCTTTCCCCAAAGTATAAACCCTAACTCTACCATCTTTGGATTTGGGAGAAAAAAAAATTTGGATGAAAGATGGTAGAGTTGGGATATATGTTTTGGTGAAAAGGGTTGAAACTGGTGGCATTTGAAATGGTGAGTCGCATAAATAGGCGTACAACAGCCTTAAAGCTTTGAAATCAACGTTTGCTAACGCTTTTATATGCAAAAAGGTCACGGTGAAACAATTATGCAAACCTCAAGGAACTGCGTTGATTTTTTAAAAGTTTTGTGGAGAACCCAAAACCTCAAGTTTATCACGTGAAATTTTCCAAATTTTTATTATTTATTTTGTTAAATCTTAGATATGGACAATGGATATGCTCAAAAAGAGGTGACAACATAAGCTAGACCAATTAGTGCGATAAATGATAACTAGTGCATGACTTTGTGGTGCCTGTAGTTCCATTTTCAAAGTCAGACAAACTCTGGACATCCAAAAAATCTCACTGCCATATGAAGTAAGAATGTCACCTCACTAAACCTACCTAATCTTAACAATTTTTCAAATTAATATTCAACCTTTTACACTAATTTCAACTTTATTATAATATTTTAAAAAAATTTTTAGAATAATCTTAATTTTTAATTAAATATGAATAATGTCAATTATAGAGGGTGCTTGTTAAGAATGCACCAAAGTAACCTTTAACCAATAAATTTCATTTTGTATAAAAAAATAAAAACTAAAAACAAAATTAAATTATAAAAAATTATAAAAATTTCAAAAATAAAAAGAGATCAAATAAATTTATATACCCCCTCCTATTCAACCTAACTGTCCCATTTTTTTGGTACTATTCCCTTATCACTCTTGATTTGTATTTTACAAGTTAAAACATAGCCATGTGGGATCTTGTTTGATTCATTTCAATACAAGGATTATTAATATTAATTTTTATAATTTTTAATTAAGAATAATTTGAGATATTAAGGGTTAAAATGTTGACTCGGCAAGTGTGAAAAACTAAATGGGACAATTAGGGTGAATAGGAGGGAGTGTGATTTTAGTTTTTACTTTTTAATATTTAAAATTTTTATTTTATTTTTTTGTTTTTAGAAATTAACCTGTATAAACCGGTCACCATCTAGAGAACAATGTTTTATGGGTAAGTGACCCTAAAATTGAGATTATTCAAAATTAATAAAAAGTTAACTTTAGTAGAAAAATAAATGAATTATCGAATTATGCTAGGTAATTTTTCCTAATATTTTTAATGTTTATTATTTTTATATATTGAAATTTGAATAACAGAACAAGTGTCAAGAAAATTATTTATCTTGGTGGGACTATAAAATTCATTCAAATTTTTTTTCTTCTATTGGCAGATTAAACTTCTTGTTTATTCAATAAATTAAATTTTTTGTGCAAAATATAATTGATTTGAGATGTTTCCTTCCAACAATATCAGGAATGGTTCAAATCATATCTTTAAGACAAGTGTATGTATGCCAATGCCGTGTATGTTAGGGTTTTGGAACGGGATCATATAATTCTAATCGATGACCTTAAGATCGTAAGCGATTATTTCAATTTAATTATAAGCACGGCCGGTCCTTGATATATTGGGGTCATGGGCGAAATAACATATTTGGACTATTTTTCTTTGTAATTTATAATCTATATGGACCTTAACCATTAATTTTGCGCTTTTTTGACAAGGGGCCTAGGCGACGGCCCCTCTTGCCTACCTTTAAGCGAACTATTAATTAAAATAATCTTTTCAAAACTCTAAGTAATCATTTTAAGGTTAAAGTAAACACTTTTAAACTGATTGTGTGCATTGAGTCCATAAAAGCGTCTTATTTGATAATTTGTCTTTTATAAGAAGAACATTGAGGGACAAAATATTTAGAGTTTGGGTGAGCATTTTCCTTTACTTATCATATGCATTTTTAATTACTTTTTAAAGCTAGCTTTTTTGTTACATTTTAAATAATATAAGTAATTAGTTTAAAACAGTAAGTGTTCAATAGACTACCTATAAAGATAATCTTATTGTGAAACTTGTGAGAAAATAAATAATTTTACTAAGATAACTAAAAGTCAAAAGGAGATTGACATTCTTAACTATTAACAAGCTAATTAAGTACCAACTAAAATCTACTCTACAATACAATATAATATACTACACTATGAATCTATGATACATGATAATGATACATATATATTAACAACAATTCTTTTTTTGTCATATTTGGTAACTAAGTATTGTCACATTTGTGTTTTGCTTTAGTGGCACAGATTCGTGATAATTTATTCGAACATATAAATCTGGATAAAATTTGAACTCGAGATCTTGAAATCATGAGGTGTATCTTGTAACGCTCATGTTGATAATCATTGTAACAGAGTTTATAACATATTAGAGAGCGCTGACTGGCCATCAACTCAAAGTTCTTTGTTTGTTTGAGTGCTCTTTGACTTTTATTAACCCTTGGTTCTAATGATGGTAATAGTGCCCCTACCTTGGGTGTGGATTCTAGTCAAGGCCACCACGGCCTTGCCGGATAAACCAGGTCCGTCAGGCGACACGGCCGGACGGCAAGCAAAGTCCCCCACAGGGTGTTTGAGAGGTCTAGTAGGAGGCATTAGAATCCTTTTGTTGATGTCTTTGAGGGTAATATCCCCTTCTTCTCCTCCTGGCTTTACTAAACCAAATGGGTATACCATCTTTGTAGTACTATTCATTTCCTTTTTCATTTTCCTTTTTTCTTCCCTTGTAAGAACTGGTGTCAAGTATAAGTACAAATTAATTAGTGCTTTGATATATAATTATATAATATATATAATATAATATAATAAACATAAAAAAAATATATCCCAAAAAAATTAAAATTTAGAAATGAGTTCAATAATGGCTAATTGGGTGTCTTAGGTAGTCTTTTGGCCAAGCTTTTAAAACAACTTCTGCAACAGAAAAGCTAAAACTTGGCCAAACACATCTGTTTTTAAAAAGTATTTTCCTAGAAACAATTTCTACAGAATTACTTTTAGGAAACAAAAGTTGATTTCCAAAAGCTAGGCCAAACATACCCTTAATCAAGCTACAATATTGGTTTTAGTATTGAACCTTCTTTGGGTTTATGAGTGAACTACTTCTCCTCCTCCTTGTTTGGGTTGCCCAGACCCATTTTCTAAATTCTATCATGGTATCAGAGCCCGGTTTGTTGTTGGGCCTTTATACTGGGCATTTAATCTTATCACTGGTTAAGTGGGCCTTTAATTGGATGTTCATTCCCAATAGGTTTGTAACCCTTCTTCTTTGGGTTTATGAGTGAACTACTTCTCCTCCTCCTTGTTTGAGTTGCCCAGACCCATTTCCTAAATTCTATCATGGTATCAGAGCCCGGTTTGTTGTTGGGCCTTTATACTGGGCATTTAATCTTATCACTGGTTAAGTGGGCCTTTAATTGGATGTTCATTCCCAATAGGTTTGTAACCCTTCTGGTGGGCTAAAATTCTAAGGACACTCACATGCGAGGGGGAGTGTTGAAGTGCCCATATGTTACCCACATGTGAGTTGTCCCACATCGGAGAAAGAGAATAGTATGCATCACTTTACATACTCAAGGAGTAACTCCTACTATTACCAATTGGTTTTAGTAGTGAACCTTCTTTGGATTTATGAGTGGACTACTTCTTCTCCTCCTTGTTTGGGTTGCCCAGATCCATTTTCTAAATTCTATCATGATAAAATCTAGCTAGAAATACAGTTTGAAAGTTCAATAATAAACTAAAATAAAGGTTTATATAGACTTTAAATGACATTAATTTAATAGAGTATACTTATCCTTTCCATTGAAATTGTAGATTGTAGTATGTATTGCGGATTATAATTTGTGCCAGTTTTTAAAATCAAATGTTGCAATTCTAATGAAATAGAGATACCATATACTAAAGGAAAATGAAATATAGGGATAAAAACATCGTAAATGTCAAATATATGATAAATAAGAACAAAACATTGTTATCTTAAAAATCATGTTGTCAATAAAAATTATATCTAAAGCTTATTTTAATAATTAGGAGAAATAGAATAATTTTGTATTAAAATATAAGTAAGATAGTATATATTATAGAAGTATATGAAGTAGGTAATTTGAAATGTAAAAAGTCTTTGATAAAAGAGAATATGTAATTGAGTATCAAGATTGTATCTTTTATTATCTACTTATGACTTTAATAAATTATTATCGCCTTTCACACAGGAGTTTATTAGCTTAAGTATAGATACAACACATATTTTCCTCGTATATAAAGTTAAATATACAACACATGGTTGAAACGTCCAATATCCGATTGGTTGTTCTAAAGAGAAGGTAAGTCAAAGCTGTATTTTATCGCATCAATCACATCAATCGTATCATACTAAATATTCAATAATTATTTTAATATTTTAGATTGCTAACTTAAACATTTAACTCTTAATAACTCGAATAACAAAACACAATTTTAATTTGACTTACTATTCCCACTGAAATAAATTTAACTCAAGTTTTAAAATGAAACATTATATTATATGAATATACTACTATAACAATAACAATTTCTCAAGAAAAATATGTACCTAAATTAAATGGGTATGGGATTTGACAATTTAGTGGAGTATGAATCAACTTTAAAAAACTTGACTAATTGTAGAATTAAGAGACAATTATAGGGAAATGCTATTTAGCCTAGTGGTTATGTGTCTCTTTATTAGCATGGGACCTCTTTATGTTGACACAATATTTGATCTTGTCGGCAAAACTATAAATTGAATGAAACAGCTCAATACTAACTGGATGCATGCTACTTGACCAATTTCAAATATTTTCTCCGTTTCATAATACTTGCTACTGAGTGTGACAAATTATGCGAAAAAATATCACTATTAGTTGCAAGTATTATAAAACGGAACAAGTATGTTTTTACCAAAACTTATAATTTCTCTATGTTTAATTTTACATTAAAGAGTAAAAAATATAAGTCAAACAAAATCAATTAATTAACAATAATTACTACAGTAACTGTAGTAGAAGTATTATATATTATCATCAGCGCTTTTAAAATATTTTAAACGATGAATGAAATGAGAATGCTTTATTACCACATACACATTCCAAACAAAATAATAAGCCATATTTAATATAACAAAAATTATTTTCAAAAATTAATACTCATATTGATTATTGTTTCTTAATAATTTGCCCCATATTTTTTAATTTTTATATTGTTCCTATAAGTTTTGCCCTTTACTTATTATGGAAATTACCCCACATCTTTTTTGCCTCTCTCCTAGCCCCAACATTCTATGTCCCACACTCTTAATACCTAATTGCACTACATATTTAATAAACTAATTCAAACAAACTAGGGACAAATAAGTGATTTCAATTTACTCATAAGTTTAAAAAATATCATCAAAATAAAATTAAGAATTTATTTAATGAAAATAAAATACTTCTAATATGATACACTTATTTTTCAATTTCATAAAATTAGTTTTTTACTTTTCTATCGTTTTAAATTTATTACAAAATATTACATAAAGCAAACTGAAAACTTTTAGGTTATAGTATAGCAAATTTAAAGGAATGAAATAAGTAAATATCATTATCTAGGAATAACTATAGGTTATACTATTATGTTCTTTTCAACTTAGCATCATTAGTAAATATGGTGTCTTTAAAGAAAAATGAGAATTTGATAAAAAAATTTTTATTAAACTATATAAATTATAAGAGAGTTAAAATGTATATATAAATATTAGATAAAATATAAAAATTTATTTTTAAATAGGAAAATAAGGCATATAAATAAGACAACTCAAAGTAAAAAAAAACAATAAAAGAAAAAAAAGGTAATAATTAAAAATAGATGATATAGCTAGTCAAAGAGAGTAACTTTTGTAGTGCCCAAGTGGTACATGAATTTTACTTGATAAAGTTGTTTCCTTCATTATAACGCATTATAGAGTCACATCACATATTCACATGCACTATGATTTATACATGATACTCCTACTACTCCATTTGACCTTGTATATTCGATTTGATTATATAATGTGACTTTAAAAATAAATAAAGTAAAAGTTAACATGGACACAAGTTTTGATTTTAACTCAATTTGAAAAAACTAAATTGAAACATATGTAGGGTCAGTCCTAGGTTTTTCAGGACTCGGGGCGAAAGATTACTTATATGCCCTCAAACTATTGTATATCTGGAAAAGTTCGAACTTTAACAGTAATTGAAAACTAAATTTTATGGGGCCCTAGACATAGCCGGCATGCCTTGCCCTTGCTTAGAGTCGGCCCAAAACAGATGTAATGTTTTGAATCAACACCTCTAGTTAGTTAGTGTTACCTTGCATTTTTATGTCTTGTAATTACTAAAACCAATATTTAGTAAAAAGTCAATTTCACCTTAATACATAAGTTTTGTCCATCCTACAAATTTGTTCTTCATTATAATTCCCTTTTTGTGTGTTTTAATTGGTAAAATGACATCATATAGCATTCTTATAGTACAATTTCAAAAACATGTTGCAACAGAAAAAAAATGAAAAAGTATAAAAAAAACTTACTACAAATAAAAGTAAAGGTATAAATAAATGTATAATAGATTTAAATATGCCATAACCCATAGGATTACATGGTTTTTTTTATAGTATAAATAAAATAAATTAATTATAAATTTTATTTGATTTGTCTTAATATGTATTTTTAGATAATCTGGATATTAAAAATCAAAGTGATACATAAGATAGCAATCAAAGTGATACATAGTTTTTTTTATTATATAATTTTTATAATTTTTTATAATGCGTATTTAAATATATTTTGGCTCAAAATTTACTTTTAAAACCGTAAAACAATAAACGAGGAAAAAAAAAGAGTAATTCAAATGAGAAATATACCTGAGATGGAGGAGGAATGAGTAGAATTAGTGTCACTATTGTAAGCAAAAGTATTAGAATTTGAATTGAATGAATTTGGTTTGGAGATCAAAGAACTTTTAATTGCTTCATCTAATAATAATGTGTTCGTCTCTTCATAATTTAGGACTTCCTCGTACATTTCCTTCATTGGTTTCTCCATTATTTCTCCACCTATCATCAATAATGCATTACACTTCATTATTCAAATAATTGCAAACTTTATATTCATCTGATCACCTCAATTAAAAACTTAAGTTTATGGTTGAGATTTTATTAAAAAAATATGTAT
Organism: Amaranthus cruentus; assembly: GCA_019425755.1. Taxonomy (NCBI): domain Eukaryota; kingdom Viridiplantae; phylum Streptophyta; class Magnoliopsida; order Caryophyllales; family Amaranthaceae; genus Amaranthus; species Amaranthus cruentus. Next base: position 2,809,712 of record CM033453.1, read on the forward strand.
AAGTCCTATATCTGGGTGAAACGCAAGTTCTTTTCATATCTGACGCTGAATCCATCACCTTTTCGTCACGTCGGTTTCTGCAACTGTATCAAGTAATCATCTTAACCAAAAGTTTTAGCTAATAGATATTAAGGGCTTAGAATATTGTTATATAATCTAATCCTAATCTGTCTTTTGAGTTTGCACAATAAAATGACTTAAATATACGAGGGAGATCGAGTATTTTTGAAAATCAAATAAAAATATAATAATAATAATGTGATTATCATTATTAGAATTCTAAAAGAAAAAAGATAGTATAATTACCTAAGGAGTAATGCAGGGTGTCATGATGAGCAAGTAGACTTGCATGGCTTGACTCTTGATTATTTAGTCCCATGTTGTAGTTTGAAAACAAGTTACTCCAACAACTCTACAATAACAATACATCATATTCATTTTTAAAATAACACCTCGGATTTGAGGGGTCACCATAATTGCAAAGGGTACATAACTATACATAAGGGTCTCAAAATTAGAAAATTAATTTTAAAAAAATTCTATTATAAACAATTTTTTTATATGATTGACGCAATCTACAATTTAAAATATTTTAATTAACAAAATAAGATAATGGGCAAATTAATTTTACAATCCTCTAAAAAGTGAAAAACAATAACATATATATATTTATTATCATTTATAAATTAAATTCAAATATACGCAATCTGATTTTTTTTTTAAAAAGGAGACTATCCCATTATAGGGATGTCTATGAGATTTGAGAGGTATGAGGCGAAATATATATTAATTATGCGTCTTTAATTACTAAATGTATTATTACAAGACCCTAATCAGAACTATTAAATATTAAAGTGTTATTTCTCTAATTCTTATTATGGGTCCGAGACTCAAGGCTAGGGTCAATGGGCCAAACCTGTACCCCAAATAGGTAATTTCCGATAGACCCATTTTAGCAAACGTTATGTGTAACTTATATAAAGATGAGAGAAATTAATTAATATAACAGCTACTCTTGAGAGAGACCGTCTTTCAAAGAGACGACCTCAAAACAAAAGGCCTATGTTTTTGTTTTCTCTCTAATTTGTATCAATTGAGCTATTTAGCCCATATATCTAATGCGTCTTTAGGAAAAACCGTCTCTCACAACAATTTGTGTTAATATAAATGTAATACTTACAAGATCATCAAAACGAGTAGCAAAGGGATCATTATAATCATGTTGATTATGATCATAATAATCATTTGAAGAAATCATTAATCTTCTTCGTTTAAATCTAACACTGAACTCGATCAAAGCATCTTCAAGATAACCAGTATTCGACAGAAAATTTAAATTATTACTCATGTCTGATGCTGCATTGTTCTCCATATGAACATCTGCTTCATAATATATAATAATTCAAATTAATTTTTGCAAATAATTAATTAAATATATAAGGTTGTTTCGCAAACAACTAATAGCTGGTATCTTGTAGATTATTACATTCGTTCAAAACAGCTTATTCATGACAATAACGGTCCGTTTGGTTAAGGGTACCAAATGGTGGTAATGAGAATGATTTATCATTTCCATGGTAATGAAAACAAAAAGTTTTTTTCTCACAAATTTTCATTACCACCTGATACCACTTCTCTATCAAAGATAAATGCGATGGAATGAATTTTATGAAGAAAAAGAGACGATTGAAATGGGATAAACATGGTCATCAAGGTAACCAAGAGATTTTTCAACTAAAATTACACTTGTTTTTCATTCCAATTCCCACCGTTTATTACCATTTACCAAACGGACCGTAAGTTATATCGGATAATTTACCAAGCGCTAGCATTGTATAATTTGACCACTGAACCTTCTATTTGTATCAAAAAAAAAGCTAAAATTGCATAATAAATTATTTTGCCAAACAACTTTTATATTATGTCCCTTCGAATTTACTACACGCAGTTTCGTGTATTGCATTGCTAGTGAATTCAAAGGGACAGAACGAGTAATTGAAAAAAAAAATTAAATTGAGAAAAATATACAAGAAGATGAAATGTCTGCGTTGAAAACTCCAAGGTTTTTGTGTAGATCCCAGCAGCCTAGGGAAGAGTTATGGAGGCTGTTAGTGTAAGCTGCCATTTTTTTTCAACCTTCAAATTTAAAGGGAAGAAAAAGGAGATATATATATAATTAAATGGTGAGATTTAAATTTATGTGATATATATATAGGAAGAGAAAAAAGTGAGAGGAATAATTATGGAGGATTAATAGAAGTCTAATAAATGGTCAGTCAACCATAAGAAAGAAGAAAAGGAAGAAAGAGATTTGGATTAAAATGGAAAAGAAAAAAGCATGCTAAATGTTTTTGTTGGGATTCGTTAGTGTGTCCTTTTATGACAAATAAATATAATACTCCCTTGGTTAAACACCAATTCTTCTGTGAGACTGTTTTATCGTGAGACAATTTTATCGTAAAATGTTTCGTACAAATGAGTTGAATAGTTTAACTATTATAATTATTAACATACGAGATCTTCTTGTTGCGGTTGTCTCAGCGAAAGACAATCTCTCACCAGATCAGGGTAGATCTTTGTTAAATTGTTGCAATTTTATGTAAAAAAATAAATGTATTTGAATTTTGTAGATTATATTAAAACAGAATTATGTTTTAAGAAATGAAGAGGATTATTATATGAGGACATTTTAATAAGAGGAAATTATAATAGAATAAAATAGTCAAAAAAAAGTGTGACAATTTGTTGATAGAGTCTAGAGAATAGTAACTTTTACATTTTTCTTTTCATTTATTGTTTGAGATTTGGTAAATCTTGTTACAAGTGTGATGTCATTCGACACTACGAACACCACAAGTCGTTGTGAAGTTTTTTTTTCCAAAGAAAAAAGCATTTGGTAAATAAAAATATCAAGATTGCAAGGATGGAATTCAAACTTTAAATAACATTAATTTGAGTTTATGTTTATTTTATCACAAATCCTTAAATAAAATAGTCTATGTTGAGATCATTTTTATTGGGTTATTTCATATATATTTAGTCTGTAAAAGTCATTACTTACAATATTAAAGTGATCAATTATATAAATAAGTTAATTATATTGACTTGTCTCATAGTAAGACGGTCTCTCATATATAACACGAGTTTTTTCTACAATATTGTTAAAGTCTAAAATAGCATACATAATCAAACTAAAAATAGAATATAGCAAATTAATGCAAATTATAATTATTAAGGTTTTTTAATATTCCGGTGTGGTTGGGTATTTTTAGATCCCTAAACTGCACATACAAGATTATTTAGGACTATATATTAATTATAAATAGTACTTAAACCTCAAAAAAATATATATTAATTATAAATAGTACTTAATATTGGTATTTCTAATTATATTAGACTTAAACCTCATTCATTAGACTATGTTATACTCCCTCCTATTCTTGCTACTTGTCCCATTTACTTTTTGGTTACTAGTCACTGATCACTCTTAATTTGTATTTTATTCTTAGTCTATAAGTTAAAATATGATCATGTGAGATCTTATTTTATTCGTCTCAATGCAAAGATTATTAATATCAAATTTTTATAATTTTTAATCATGCACAATTAAAGATATTAAATGTCAAAATGTTGTCTCGGCATGTGTGAAAAAGGTAAATGGGAGAAGTAGAGTGAATAGGAGGGAGTATTAAATTTTCACTAAGTTTTATTAATTTTCTCTAATTTTACCCGCTATGATCAAAGAATATATATATATATATATATATATATATATATATATATATATATATATATTATATATATATATATATATATATATATATATATATATATATATATATATATATATATATATATTATATATCAATTGTTAATTCATTTAGACTTTTGAAAATTCAATTATATGGCCAAAATGATTTGTTTTATACTATAAAAATAATTATGATTAAAAAAAGAAAGAGAAGTAAATTTAAATGTTTATGTGTACAAAAGCACAAAACTTGAAAAAAAAAGACTTTTTAAATCGGATATTCGATTTTCGATCCGAGATAAATCAAATAACAGAATTCCAAATATCCAATTTATTTGGGCCGAAATCGGATTATGGTTTTTACTATCTGCAAAACCAGATATACTGATCTTCGAATTCAAATGGATCCAAATTCCAGTTTTGAACATCCTTAGTTTTCCCATAGTTATTGATTGTTGATTCTTATCCTTGATACCATTGCTGTCTTTGTGAAAGACTCTCCAAAACATGGACTTTTTATTTATGCATGTAAAGTTACAAATGATACTTTTTAAAAAGAGTCAATCGAAAATAAACTTATAGCTATCATTAAAAAGAATTAGATTGCATACATCCAAATCCCTGAACCTTCGCCTATTTCAGAGCCGCTTAATACCTTTGGGTTAATGAGATGTTGTTAGTTGTTTACCAACCATACAACTAAAAGCCTAAAACCAAAAGCGAACCCTCAATCAAACTAAATTAGTAGTTTCCAACAATATTGGACTGTGAATCCTGAATACACCATCTTAATCAAAAGTCTAAACTAATGGTTAAAGTCCTAGGTATGTTATGAACTCTATCATTTCACACGAGAACTCTTTAGTATAAAAGTGTGGATGCAACGCACTCTCTCGACATGGTGCTAAATATTCCACTTAAAATAAGGGATAAATAAGATTTAAACTCATGACCTTTCTATCATATTGTCTTTTGAACCATATAAAGGAATCAACTCAACCAAAAACACTACAAAAAAAGGCATTTTTCCGACTACCCAATATAGTCGCAGTTTAGTCGGTATACGTCTATACCAACTAAGCACCGACTAACTCCAGTTAGTCGGCTCAGAATGGTCGGTAAACACAAATAGTCGGTAAATCAGTCGGAATTCCGACTAATATTCAGTTGGTAGGTGTTTAGTCGCAATTCCGACTAGAAGGGGTTGTAGGAATTTACTCGCAATGTTCCGACCAATCACCGACTAATATATGGTCGCGACACACCGACTACACGTTTAGTAGGTAAGTAGTCGGTAGGTCTTAAACATGATTTAAATTGATTTTCCAGAAATCTTAATAATTAAAAATTAATTTGACTTACAGACTAACCGCCGACTAAACATTAGTAGGTAAGTAGTCGGAAAAGTCAAACGTGAGTGTATCCAAAGGCTGACCAAATTGTGGCGGCGTTGGATTCCGACTACTTTGCGACCAACTAATAGTAGGAAAGTAGTAGGAAGAGGCGTACCTCAATTTGTCCAAAAGCTGCCAAAATTTTGGCGGCGCTCGATTCCGATCGATTGTCGACTAAGATCTGGTCGGTAGTTAGTCGGTAAATTTGTTGACTACCGACTAGATTCCTACTACCATTTAGTCGGAATTTAGTCGGAAACAATATAATATTAAAATAATAAAACTGGTCAAATGTGGTCAATGACCACATTTGACCAGTTTTATTATTTTATACATATCCCAAACTATCGATCGAACGAAACACAAAACGCAATAAAGATAATAAAATAAGGCACGAAAAAAATTAATAATACAAATATACAAATTGTCGGTAAAAATATTATACAAACCAATGTTTAGTCCATATAAATGAACAATAAAAACAAAGATACAAGGGGATCAGCTGGTCGAGGGAGGCGGAGGAGGATTTTGCTGGAAAAGGGTGCGCATAAAGCCAAGCCAATGGTTGACTCTCCTCTCTCAATTTCCTTTGCTCCTCCAAGAGTGAAGATTGCTCCTCATTTGAAATGTACTCGTTGAGGCGATCCTCAACTCGGTTAATAGACTCCTAAAGTTGATCGAGCCTCTCGTTCACCATTTATTGAGGAGGAGGAGGAGGAGGAGCAGCCTGGTATTGGGACTGCGGCGTCACAACATCTGCGTAATAAACTGCCGCCGCATCACCGACCCCATACACGCTCTTGGAGGGCTTCTTCTTCTTGGGCGCCTGTGATTCGATATTTTTAACGGCCTGAAAATAGGCGTTGTTAATCATCTCATCAGACGCATCAAGAGGAAGTTTGGCATGGAGGCGCATGTATTCGTCTTAAATAAAGAAACAAAATATTTTGTAAAATTTCGGCAGAGTTTCCCCAGTAAACTAACTAAACTAAAATTTAAATAAACCCTGAAATAGAAACCAATATAGATATAATTTCTATCTACTACCAAAACAGCTACCAAACCAACATTTTCTCAAATTACAATATCAGATATCCTAAGTAATATTCCAAAACAGCTAAAGTACCAAAATCTAACCTACCAAAAAAACTAACTAAGCTATGATTCAATGATAAATAAAAAATGCTAATTTATAATCTATATAGATAAGAGATTGAACTTACATTTATGGCCTTGGACTTTTCGTTGACCCACTGCAACCCGTTCTTTGTACGCACCTTATGAGTGCGTAGAAACAACTCATAAGAGAGCGGCGTGCGACGCTGTTCTTGTTCCTGAAATTAATTTCAACCAAGGTTATAAGTGTATAAAATTAATATTTATAAGTGTATAAAATTAAAAAGTCAAATTAGGACAAGTTCAAGGTTATACCAATATGCGCAATGTCCTTCGCGCAGATACGGAGCCGCCGGTATGGGTGACTTTAGCTGCACCCCCTTTATCCCCCCGGCGGCGATTCCTCCTCCCTCTGGACCGACTGACTTTAAATTCTTCAGATTTCCAAGCATCTACCCATCGGTCCCAAATCTCCTGAGAGACCCAGGATGGCTTGTACGCATTATTATCCTCATAGAGCTTCCTATGAGAATGAATAATGTCCTTGTACCTGAGCTTGGCCCTCTTCTCCCACTTCGCGTACACTCTCGAAGTGATAGAAGGATCCCAAGCCATTGTTTCTGAAACGAAAAGATCAATTAATTAGTATTTGTATAACAAAGTAAGTCAATCAAATAAGTAATAAAGTACATATCCTTACTTGAAATTGTGTCCAATAGAAATCGATCGTTTGCCTACTTAGGTACCTCCATGTCTATCCATTAGGATCTTGGTAGGACTCAAAGATCCTACGAATGGACGTGGATATTTGGCTGCCACCGTCTGTGGCAAACCTTCATAAACAAACAAGTTATACTTAGTATACGTAGTGCATGTAACAATTACAATGCAATAAATAATAATACGTACCCAGTGCCATCAGGCATCCATGGCAGGGGTGGTAGTGCATGTTGTGGCGCAGGGGCAGGATCATTGCGCGGTGGCCCCTGCGCTGTATCAGACTCCGGTGTCCTAGCGTGACGTGGCGAAGCACGCGACGACACCGGAGAGGGAGTGACGACCCCCTCTGTCCTCCTAAACTCTGACCTCAAAAAATGATGCTGTATCGGAGAGGGAGTGACGACACCGGAGAGGTTCATCTTGATCAGGCTGAGGTCGAGTGGTTGTTGGTTCAGGGTCTGAACGCGTACGATGCTGTATCGGACGCGATTCAGGGTCATACGGTTGACCGGTTCGCGGGTCAATCCGTTGTCCCTGACTATTCCTCATTCTAGGCATCTAATAATTTTAACAATTAAACAAATTTAACAACCAAACAAATAACAACTAAAACCAACAATAATTTTAACAACTAATAACCTAAATTTAACAAAAAAAACAGCCCCAAATATATTTCGAAAATAATTAAACTAATAATTATCACAGATTATCACAGATTAAACAAATAAAAAAAACAGCCCCAAATATATTTCAAAAGTAATACATAAAAAAACAAGTAAATGTCGAAAAATAACACGTAAAAAATATTAGAAATTATATGCAATAAACCCTAATTTCATGCAAGATTAATAAACAAAAAAAAACTCATGTCGAATATTGGAAAATCAAACCAAAATAAACTTGAAAAATCATGTTCATAATCAAACCAAAATAAACTTGAAAAATCATGTTCAGAATCAAACCATCAAACCCTAAAAAAAACAAGAAAATGTCGAAAATAACACGTAAAAAATATTAGAAATTACATGCAATAAACCCTAATTTCATGCAAGATTAATAACCAAAAAAAAAACTCATGTCAAGTATTGGAAAATCAAACCAAAATAAACTTGAAAAATCATGTTCATAATCAAACCAAAATAAACTTGAAAAATCATGTTCAGAATCAAACCATCAAACCCTAAAAAAACAAGAAAATGTCGAAAATAACACGTAAAAAATATTAGAAATTACATGCAATAAATCCTAATTTCATCCAAGGTTAATAACCAAAAAAAAAACTCATGTCAAATATTGGAAAATCAAACCAAAAATAAACTTGAAAAATCATGTTCATAATCAAACCAAAATAAAATTGAAAAATCATGTTCAGAATCAAACCATCAAACCCAAAAAAAACAAGTATTTAATCGAAATTTCAAAAAAAAAAACATAAAAAGAAGACTAACCTTTAATAGTCGGAGTGTAGTTGAAATGCAGTAGTCAGAGTATCACCCAAAAACACGTCGGAGATGAAGATGAAGAGGAATGTAGTAGGAATTTAGTAGGAAATAGGTTGGAGATGAGGATGAAGAGAAACGAGAAAGAAGAAGGATTCTAAAAACGATTAAGAGAAATGACAAAATGCGTTTTCTGGTAAAATCCTGGCTTATATATGACTTATTTTCCGACTAACCTGCGACTATATATTAGTCGCTAGTTAGTCGGTGACTGTTAGGGTTTCTGAAATGGTTCATGGTAAAAAAAGCGTTTATATTCACCGACTAAATTGCGACTAACAAGTAGTCGGTGTTTAGTTGGTGGGATTTTTTAACTGTTCGACGTACTTCATTAAATGCCATCAGTAACTTTTTAGAAAACGTTGAAAAGTGTAAACACTTTTCATTATCCCGACTAATCTGCGACTGGGGGCTAGTCGGAGGGTAGTCGGTATACTGAAAAGTTGTTTTACCTTCCCAATGCTTCTGACAAACAGAGAAGCTTCTCTGGGAAGATTTGTAATTTCAAAACACCGACTAATGGGCGACTGGTTATTACTCGGTGAGTAGTCGGAGTGTCAAAAATAAAAATTTTCGCGCCTTTGATTTGTGGTGTTTTGATTATTATTATTATTATTATATTTTTTTTAATATATTATTATTATTATTATTATTATTATATATTGTTTTTATTATATATTATATATTATTATTATTATTGTTATTATTATTATTATTATTATTATTATATTATACTTATTATTTTATAATTATTAAAATTGTAAATACGAGATTAAAAGATACAAAAATTACGACCCAAAGTAAAGTTAATAAATAAACAAACGATTAAAAAAACTAAAAAAATGTTTGATAATAATAAATAAACATATAATTATTAAAAACTTATTATTGGGTTACATAATTGTCATCGACATCATCGTCGTCAGATAGTACAAGATCTTCGTCGGTGTCTTTATTTTCATCGACATCATGAACCGTTTTGTCTAGGTGTAAAAGTTCTCCGACTGGATCACGCAACGGTTCGACTTGTGCGTCAGAAACATCTTCATTCACCACAAAATCCGATGATTTCTCTTCCGGTTGGAAAGCGGTCTCCTCGAATTGCTTTGATCTGACTTTGCAAACAGCTCGCCAATCTTTCATGTTTTGCCTTAAACTGGGATAAGGTAAATAATAAACTTGGGAAGCTTGACTAGCTAGCACAAAAGGATCGTACTTTCTATAGGATCGACCAATATGAGCGTCAACCGACTTATAAGCGGATGGATTCTTGTACCATGGTATCCGGTGGTAGTCGATCAAACCATTGACATTTGAACAAAGTGACCTTTTCATTGGAAGTGCTTCGATACTCGAGGTCAATAATGTCCTCTAACTTACCATAAAAGTCGGTTTCATTGATTTGTTATCATCGATTTCACTACGCCACTTTCTCGGTAGATTTCTTTTTGGGAATGGGAGATAGTGTGAAATCTATAACCATTCCGCGTAACAAACATCATAGCGGCGTGCCTTACGCAAAGGTCCCTCGCGGGTCCTTTAGAATATCGGCATTATCCACCGTCAAGAAACCGTCCCTAGGCGCATATAAAATCAATAATTCAATGTTAATCCAGTAATACTATTTACACAACAAATTCTGATGGTAAGCGTGCACTCACAATCTGTTTAAACCGGTGAAACGGTCTTGGACCACATGGTCAACTTTCTCTGCGTTTAGATTGGGTTAGTACTTTGTGATTAATTACGAATTGATCATAAAATTGATTCACCTCGGGACTAATTTCGCGAGAACATAAGTCGAGCAATGTTGAGTCAGCTAATCCATCTAAAAGCCTTACCCTGAGTGAAATTTGATTGGGTGTGTGAATATGGACAAAACCGGTCTCCGCGTTATTAAAGCATCCGTCATCGTTTCTAGGAAGATCTCTAACTCTGCATCGAGCGTCGGCCCAAAGTACTGAGACAAAGTATGATGCTCTCAGTAAGATATGTGTTACGATCGAGGCCTCAACATGCGCCTTGTTTTTGACATTAAGCTTTAAATGTCGAAGATACCTGTAATTTAAACCAAGTAATTATTAAGACATGTAAAAAGTGACCAGAAAATGAAATAATACTTAGTTTAGAAATGTAATTAGTAATTACCTCTCAAAGGGATACATCCACCTATATTGTACCGGACCAGCAATTCTTGCCTCGTAAGCTAGGTGAACAGGCAGATGCTCCATAACATCGAAGAATGTTGGAGGAAATATAGTCTCTAACTTACATAGCACCACTGCAATTTTCTCGTTCAACCTCCACATATCTGCGGCAGAAATCTTCGGAGAAGTAAGACTTCTAAAGAACAGACTAACTTCAGTAAGTGCTTCCCAAACTTTGGCTGGTAGCAACTCCCGAAATGCTATTGGAATTAGTCGCTACATGAACACATGACAATCATGACTCTTCATCCCGAATATCTGATGTTTAGCCATGTCGATATTCCTGGCTAAATTTGAAACATAACCATCAGGAAATCTTAGAGTTTTAAGCCAGTCTAGAAGGACAGCCCTTTGTTCTCTTTTTAGTGTGTATGATGCCTTGGGGATGGTAGAACCCACTGGATGCAATTCCGATCGGATCCCGAGCTCGACTAAATCTTAACGTGCCTTGAGATGATCCTTAGTTTTTCCCGCCACACACATTATTGTGTTGAAAATGTTATCAAAGAAGTTCTTCTCAATGTGCATCACGTCAAGGTTGTGACGGATCATGTTTGTGCTCCAGTACGGAAAATCCCAAAAAATACTTCTCTTCTTCCATCCAACACAATGTTTACTGACGTCTGCGTTGTACTCAGCTGCATCGTCTTCAAATACCCGTAAAAACCCTAAACGATCCAGCTCCTCTAAAAGCTCATTTCCCGTACGTATGTCGGGCATAACATCCTTCTCAACAGCTCCACGACTAAAACTCACTCGATTTCTGTGGTAGGGGTGCCTACTATCTAAAAATCTCCTGTGTGAGTCAAACCAACTCACTTTTCTGCTGTGTCTTAAATAAACGGCTTTGGACTCATCCATGCAGTAAGGACAAGCGTGTACGCCAGATGTACTCCACCCCGACATCATCGAATAAGCTGGAAAGTCGTTGATTGTCCACATCAAAGCTGCACGAAGCTGAAAGTTCTGCCTCTTGGATACGTCGTATGTCTGGATCCCATCTTCCCACAACAGCTTTAACTCATGTATCAATGCCTGTAGGTACAGGTCAATCTTATGTTTTGGATTGTTAGGGCCGGGGACGATCACCGTTAAGAACATGTACTGCTTCTTCATGCACATCAAGGGCGAAAGATTGTATGGAGTTAGTATTACGGGCCAGCATGAATATTGTTGACCCGAGCTGCCAAATGGGTTGAAACCATCTGTACACAACCCCAGTCTCACATTTCTTGTCTCCTGTGCAAAACCCGGATGGGTCGCGTTGAAAGTCAACCAGGCCTCACTGTCCGAGGGGTGACACATCTCTCCATCTTCTGAACGATGCTCCGCATGCCACCTCATGTGGCTGGCAGTAGTCGCAGACGCATACAACCGTTGTAGCCTAGGACCGATGGGAAAGTAGTGGAACTGCTTTCTGGGGGTGTTATCTGATATCCATTTAGAAACCCCACACTCACCACATTGTGTCATACTCGCTGTTGGGCCCCAATAAATCATACACCCATTAACACAACAATCCATCTTCTTTACCGGCAATCCAAGAGCCGAAATTTGTTTCTTCGTGTCGTAAAAACTTGTTGTCATCCGATTATCTTTCGGCAACAATTCAATAATGAATTGACATAATTCATCATAAAGTCTCTCTGGAGTACGAAAGTCCGTCTTCAGGTTAGACATCCTTCCTATGACCGACATCTGAGAATGCGTTTCACAACCAGGGTACAGAGGTAAGTTGGCGGCTCTTAACATTTCAAAGAACTGTCTTGCTTGGGGGTTCGGATCTTCATCAATATGTACGGGCGACGAGTATGGTACATTTGCGACGACATCATTACAATGCGTCAGAAAATGATGATGTGTATCCGGAAAAATACTTGTTGCTGCATCGTAAACCATTTGTGCATACGAATTTTGAACTGTGTTCTGCTGTGGCTCAATCGGAGCCAACTCATTTCAAATTGGTGCACCGTCAGAACATTTGTGCAGGTACCAATCGTAGTAGTTTTCGACAAACCCCTTCTTTAACAGATGATCTCTTACGACATCTAGAGCCCACAGTCTGCGATTACCACACCGTTTACACGGACATCTAACTTTAGCTGGTTTTTTTTTCATTGCAAATTGCAAAAATTCTTCGACCCCTTCTAAATATCTCATATTATAAACTCCTTTACAACTTCGGTTGTACATCCAACTTATTTCACTTCGTAAGTCCATTGCTCTGCAAAATAAATGTCTGTCAGGACCTTTTGACTAGTTTTTGAAATTCAAAATACCGACCAACTTGCGACTGGACGATAGTCAGGAAGTGGTCGGTAAAGGGGAGACATCTGTATGGAAGCCATTTTTGCTATTTTCGAATTTCAAATTACCGACCACTCTGCGACTGGTAACCAGTCGCAATCTGGTCGGTAAATAAATTAAAAAAAAAATTTTTAATGAGCTTTTTTTCCGGCCATTTTGGTAATAAAAATTATAAGTACTAAGTAAAAATAGTGGTTTTTCTTAAATATTTCCTAGTATGTACTATAAAAAATTGAAAACGTTAAATATATGTTTCTCAAACCTGAGAAAATTCAGCATCGTAAATTTTACTTATTATGAATCTATTAAGAATACTTTTTTCATTGCAAATATAAGTAAAATAATACGATGCTGAATTTTCTCAAATTTGAGGAACATATTTTAATCGTTTCTAACACATTTTTATAGTAAGCATACAAGACAATAAGTAAGAAAAACAACTATTTCGGTTAAGTACTCATAATTATTACTACAAAATGGCACAAAAAAAAGCTCATTAAAATTTTTTTTTTACAATAAATGGAACCGTTAAATTTGTGTTTTTCAACTTGTCCCTCTCCTCCCACACTCACACTTGATTGAAGAAACTCAAGTATGAGTGTGAGGAGGCGAGGGATAAAGTGAGAAACAACACAAGCACATACCTGTTTAAATTAACCAAAATAATGCTTATATCATACCTAAATTAATTGAAGAGAATATAGAAGAAAAACAGTAGAGAGAAAATGTAGGATGTTGTAGAAAATGTAAAGAAAAGTTACGTAGAGGGTATTTATAGACAAAATCAGATATTTTCCGACCAAATAGCGACCACCAATCGGCAACCAGTCAGTAAATATGTCGGCACGTGAAAAGTTGTGCCATTAAAGAATCTCTGACAAACTCAGTAATTTCAGACTTCCGACCAAACGGCGACTAACTCTTAGTCGGTGCTTAGTCGGTAAATACACGGATACTTAGGGAATAAATGCCTGTCAGGACCCTTTGACCACTTTTTGAAATTCAAAATACCGACCAACTTGCGACTGAGAGGCAGTCGCAATCCGGTCGGTAAATAAATAAAAAAAATATTTTAATGAGCTTTTTTTCCGGCCATTTTGGGGTAAAAATTATAAGTACTAAGTTGAAATAGTGTTTTTCCTTAGATATTTCCTCGTATGCACTATAAAAAATTGAAAACGTTAAACATATGTTTCTCAAACTTGAGAAAATTCAGCATCGTAAATTTTACTTATTATGAATCTACTAAGAATACTTTTTTCATTGCAGCTTGTTGGTTCCCCAGTGGTGCAATTTACAGTCATTGAAAATACAATAGGCCGTAATTACCACCACCGGGGACAACCAACAAACTGCAAATCGAAAATTATTCTTTTTCAGTAGCAAATATAAGTAAAATAATACGATGCTAAATTTTCTCAGATTTGAGGAACATATTTTAATCGTTTCTAACACATTTTTATAGTAAACGTACAAGACAATAAGTAAGAAAAACAACTATTTCGGTTAAGTACTCATAATTATTACAACAAAATGACACAAAAAAACAGCTCATTAAAATTTTTTTTTACAATAAATAGAACTGTTAAATTTATGTTTTTCAACTTGTCCCTCTCCTTCTCCATCTCACACTTGAGTTTCCTCAATCAAGTGCGAGATGGAGGAGGAGAGGGAAAAAGTGAGAAACAACGCAAGCACATACTAGTTTAAATTATCCAAAAAATGGAACCGTTAAATTTATGTTTTTCAATTCATCCCGCCCTTCTCCAACTCATACTCGATTGAAATTAATCAAGTACAAGTTGGAGGAAGAGCGGGACAAAGTAAAAAACAAAGCAATCAGGTACTTGTTTAAATTAACCAAAATTATTTGGAGAGAATAAAAAAGAAAAAGAGTAGAGAGAAATGTAGGAAATGTAGGAAATGTAGGAAAAGTTACGTTGAGGGAGGGTATTTATAGACAAAATCAGGAAGTTTCCGACCAAATAGCGACCACATAAAGGTCGGAATCCAGTCGGCATTTAAAGATTTTTATTTCAGCTTTTTGCGGTTGTTTTTTTTTATAGAAAAATTTGGATAACTTCCGACTAATGTCCGACAAGTGTGATAGTCGGAAACTACTGCAAAAGTCAACGACTAGCTTTCGACTAATACGCTAGTCGCAAGTTCGTCGGAATCATTGCGACTAACATGTTTGTCGCAATTCAGTCGGACTTTTGCTACCAAACTGATTCAGTAGGAAATTAGTCGGAAATTCCGACCACTTTGTGTTAGTCGGTAAAATAGTTGGAATTTCCCGACTAAAAACGGGTAGTCGGTGATTTTAGTCGCAACTTTGCATTTTTTTTTTTGTAGTGAAACTTAAGCTGATAATTGAGATCCTATGGTTTGTCCTATACTCTATAAGGCCTTCTCACATGTGAAACCTTTAGGCTAAAAGTATGGATCCAACACAAATCTCACTTAAACTTGGCAGCTGGCGCTCATAAATCTATTTGAAAGAAGGGGTGGATGAGGCCCTCATTACATGAGCTTCTGATATCATGTTAAGAGAAAATTTTAACTAAAAATTAAACTGATGGTTAAAACCCTATGATATGTTATATATGCTCTATCATGAACAACAATAAAGTACTACCGGTCCATTTGGTAGGTGGTAATAAACGGTGGTAATGAAAATGATAAACTAGTGTAATTTTGGTTGAAAAATATCTTGGCTACCTTGATGGTAATACTTGTCCAACTTTAATCATCTCATAATCTTCATAAAATTCATTTCATGGCATTACCATTGGGAGAAGTGGTATTAGGTGATAATGAAAATTGTAAATAGAAAAAACTTTTTTATGATTATTTCATTACCATAGGAATGATATAGAACTTTTGATGAAATTTTACACTAACAATTATTCTCATTACCACCATTTAATACTAGTAACCAAACGGGCCGTAATAAGTTGAAAATAGTATATCGGCTAAAATTATCATTTAGGGAAATGTTTATAAATGATTTGGTACACTTTTGGACCCAAACTACTAAGTACGCACCCTATTCATGTAAATCACGTACCAAGTGATACAAATATAAAATTTGCTATTTTGCAAGTTGATTTGTATACTAATAATTAAATTTAGAGGGTATAATGAGGAAGCATATATTTCTATGATGAGTTATAAAAGAGAAATTAAACTGACGTACTTGAAAGTAAGATTAGCCTTCTTATTATCATTTAATCTAGAGGCAATATAAAAAATAACATTCTTAGCTACATGCCAAGAAAGTAAGATTGACCCCTCAAAAATAAGCCCATTCCTTTGTAGGCATATTTGGAAAAAAAAATTAGTCCACGACATCACAGTGATACGAGCCTGTGCACTCTTCCTCTTGCTAAGCTTACTCATTAATTGAACAACATTAGCAAAAAGGGAGAGGCCATGGAAAAGAAAAGATAACAACAACATGATAATAAACCTCCTGAGTAAATTTGCAAGTACTAAATAGATGATCTCTATCTTCAGCTTCCTGATGACACATCACACATCCACTATCACACGTGATTCCCCATTTGATAAGTCTATCTTTCGTAGGATCTCCAAGTAGGGTTAGGATTAGCAAATTTTTACAAATAGTTTTTACTGCACTATTTTTTTTTATTTTTAGCACAAGATTTATAATATAGAAAACAATTCAAGAATTATGATCAAGGTCTAAGAATTATGATCAAGGTCTAAGAAGGGATGAAAAACGACATACCTTACCCTTATCAAAGTAGCTAAATAAGGAGATAAGGAGGTTGCGTACAATGAGTTGCTCGACTGAAGGAAACCTATAAATCAAAACAAAGAGTCAACAAGACAAGAATAGTAGCACAATAAAACCAAGCAACAAATGTAATAAGGCAAATCCATAGACCATAGGAATGCAAACACAACCATGAAGGCAAGAAACGATAAACAAGTCAAAGGTATTATCTATGGTCTAGGACACAAATACAACGTTTTCAACTAGGTTTATCCCTAAGTCCTTAGAGCGGTGAAAGATCTTCATGTCATTCCTAATGTGCTCTCTCCATTTTTCATAGGTTTACCACAACTTCTCTTTTTATCAACCGTGATATTTTCCGTCCATCTCACAAGTGCGTTGATGGCTTTTCACGCATCTTTGTAGAGATGTTATAATCCCAAGCCTCTCTCTCAAAACCTGGTTTCTCATCTTATTTATCTTGGTGTATCCACACATCCACATATTCACATCTCTCTACTTTCATCTTATGCTCAAAATATCTTCTTAAGTGGCTAACACACTGTCCCATGTAACAACGCGGGTTGAATTGTAATTCAGGAGAGTTCGCCTCTTAATCCAGTCGAAAGACTTCTATCACACAAAACCCTAATGGTTACACTCCATGTTAAACATCCAACTTGGATTTAATCGATAAATTACATCTTTGCCAATGTCCCCATCACCCTGTATTTTTAATCCTAAATATTTAGATTTGATCGTTTGCGCTACAACATCTTTCATAAGGTTCACCTGAGGTTCTCCCTCATGCGCTCCCTCACTAAAACTGCATGATAATCATTCTGTTTGAGAATGACTTATTAACAATCATTTTCTTTCTAGAGTCACCCTCTAATCCTTGAGCATCACATTGACTTATTCAATTGCTTCTGTTATGAATACAATGTCTCAACAAATATGCACCAAGGAACACTTTCACGAATGTATTCGAACAAATCATCCAATGGAAAATAAGAAAGGCTTACGATCAATTCCAGATGCAAATTCACTTCTACCGGAAAAGTGCGTAGTTACCCTTCAAGGCTATCTATATAATGGTATGTGATACTCCATCATAAGCTTTCTCCGGATTAATGAACACTAATGTGAATCCTTCTTTCTTTCCTTATACTTCTCCATCTACCTCCTTTGGATGTGATTAACTTTAGTACTGGATCTTTCTAGAATGAACTTAAATTAATTCTCTTTGCAAACTATTTTTTCTACTGTCTCTTCTATGTTTGTCTCCAATAGTTTCATTGTGTAGATTATAAGTTTTATCCCTCTATAATTTTCACCTATTGAGCTTCTCCTTTGTTCTTATATATTTGTATAAGTGTGCTTACTCTCCATTCCCTTGGAATTCTAATTGTCTTTAAAATAATGTTAAAAAATTCTATCAATCACAAAATACTTTTTTCACCTAAACAAATCCACACCTCAAAAGGAATATTATTTTGACCAACCACCTATCCCCTTTTTTCTAAGAGCTTCTTTAACCTTATTGTTATCTCTTTTCAAAGAACATATTGATGAGGCCTTTGTAAGTTGATATAATCTCTTCTTACCTCCGTAGGGCCTTTAGTTTCATTGAACAATTAAGACAAATATTCACACCATTTGTTCTTAATGTTTTTGTGCCTCAACAAAAATCCTCCGTCCTTATCCTTATATACTTAACTACCTCGATGTTTTGCCTCCTCATAGACCTTTTCTTTGCAAGTTTATAAATACACGTGTTTCCTTCTTTTCTGTCTAACTTTTAATAGAAGTCCTCATATTCTAGATTATTTGCCACGACTACTGACTTCTTTGCTACTCGTATGGCTTCGTTATACCCCTTTCTCTTAATTAGCGGATCCTTCTTATCCGTGCAATCCACGAGCTCTTTAAATCTTTAATGTGTATCATTTATCTTGTTTTGCACCTCCTTATTCTACCACTATGATTTCTTATATGTCTTCGTCTTTCCTATAGAAACCTTACAATCTCTTTTACAAAGTGTCTAATGCTTTCGAACATACTTTTCCACATTTAATTAGCATCCTTCACCTACTTTAATTTGAAAAACCCATTGAATTGATCTTGTTTAGCAATACTATGGTTTCCCTTTTAGGTTTCCCTACAAAACCTTTTCTCCAACTTATTTCTTCTCTCAACCACGTTTTTCCTCATCCCAACCACCGATAATAACAATTTGTATTGAGTTGCCAACTTCACTCCCAATAGGACCTTATAGTCTTGGCACATGGCACAATCCTTTCTACATACCAAAATATTTTCAATTTAAGTAGCATGACCTCCACTCTTATATGTAGACAAATACTCTTCTTTCTCTTATAAGGAGTTTGGGCTTACCATATCACACGTTGACGCAAAATCTAGTAATTACACTCAACTTTCGTTTCTCGCTCAATATCATTACACCCCTTCAATTTTCTTTTCAACTACATTGTCCGCCTATCTTCTTATACGTTTGTAGAAATTTCTTTCTAGAAAAACCTTTTCATCAATCAGAATATCATCTAAAAAGTCATTTATTCAATCCCAAAACTCTCCTCTCTTGCTCTTCCAACTTAACTTAGGGCCCATAAATACTTCCAAATGAAGTCGCCTATGCCTATACTACCATTATAACTTGCATAATGTTATCTTAATTAATAACTCTTCACTTCTACAACATTGACTTTGAATTTAGTCGAAAATATGATATTGGCCCTATTGCACTTGTCGTCCAAGCATGAATACCAACTCATATGCATCCGTTTATATCTCGACTATTCCTTATAGGTTGGGATTCTGAGAGGACAGTAGCAGACGGATCATACCTAAACTCCCTTCAAAAAGAAGATAAAAAAAATATGCACACTCAAATAGTCCCAAAATTATTAAATGTAAAAACATTTTACAAATTAACAAATTATAATAAAATTGACGATAGTGAAATAGTATGTCCAACTTTGAAAATAGTTATCTTACACAAATCAAATATTAAGCGTCTCAAACTCTGTTAATAGTTACTATCTTTAATTATACATATCAACATTATTTGGCTATGCTAAAACTAATACATTAAGAATAAAATCTTACAATCTATTAAAAAGACTGGAAAATTTCACGTGTAAATCTCATAGAGTTCGACAACAAGAAAGAATTTTATTGGTTGATGTTGACTTATGTGACAAATAAAATTAATCAACTTGTCAATTTTCACTATTTAAAAAATTAATTGAATTGAGTAATTTACCATTTTTAAAAACAAAAGAAATTGAATGATTATGGCTTTAATTGATCTATATTAAATAAATTATTAATTTGAATTTATTATATACTGAAAATTTACCATCTTTATCATACAATCTAAAATAAAGACTGGAAAATTCCACGTGTCATTCTCATGAAGTTTGACAACACGGAAGAATTTTATTCGTTGATGTTGGCTTATATGCAAATAAAATTAATCAAAATTTCATTTTTAACTATTCTAAAAATTAACTAAAAAATCGAGTAATTTACCATTTTTAAAAATAAATAAATTGAATGATTATGGCAAATAGATTTAAGTGGTTTATATTGGCTTATGTAACAAATAAAATTGATTAAAAGGACAAATAGAAATACTGTTTAAATTATAGATTTTTAAGATTTAAGTTCAAATTAGTTTTTATGATTTATTATTGCATATCTTTTTTAATTTTTTTTATATATTTTCATACTAACAATACGGTGCATTGCACGAGTTTTTATACTAATACATGTATATTAAAAGTAATTGATAATCATAACATCATACTTTCTATTAATTTTACTATATATTAGCAAATTAAAAAGGAAGTTTGATAGTGACTTGTGAGCATGCCATTTGTTTTTTTTTCATTGGTTAGTATAAATAAAATTTGATTGATTTGTATTTTTTACACTTATCATATTTACAATTTATATTTTCAAAATAAATTCATACATTAATGAATGCAATAAATCACAATTATTTCAATTATACAGTTGTATGTAAATGCATTGTTCAAAAAATTATAATTGAAAATATATGACGTATTGTGTAGAACATTATATATTGTTTGATAAAAATTTAGAATTAAACTGCATAGAAAATTATACTACGGAAATTACATTTATTCCTTCATTTCAATAATTGGAATTACACAATTTTGAAAATTATACTGCAAAATTACATTGTGTATAAAATTACACAAAAATTTAGGAAATTACTTAAATTAAATAATATAATAGCCCCTTTTTTATCAATTGTTATTTACTTATTTACAACTAAAATGACACAAAATTCAATTAATTGATCATTAAAATTAGTCATTTATAGTGTTAGCTTACCATAATTACAATTTAGAATTTTAGGAAAAATGTGAAGTATGGTTTGCAATCTAAAATTTCATCAAAATATTAACGTATATTTAAAAATTCGTGCATTGCACGTGTTTCTATCCTAGTATATAATAAAAAAAATGTAAAATGTCAAATATCTTCTGTCTAAGACACTGGCCATGTGAATTATTTTAATTGGATATCAGTGTTTGGCATTGGTTATTCGGCAAATAAAGTTGATAAACATGTCATTTTTACCTCTCAAAAATTAATTAAACCGAGTAACTCATCATTTTTGAAACCCAATAAACATAATGATTATGTCATAAATTATGCTATATTAGACAAAATATTGATTCAAATTATTAAAAAAACAGCGAATTTTTTGAACAAATGTATAGCACTTTTGTAAGTTAATTATAGCGAATTACACAATTAAAATTACGACTAAATAGCGAATTTTGGTTATTCGGCAAATAAATTATGCTATATTAAACAAAATATTGATTCAAATTATAATAGCGAATTACACAATTAAAATTACGACTAAATAGCGAATTTAGGTTTATTGTAGAATATTAATTACTATCCTAAGACTCTATCGATTCGATTTTACCTCTTCGAACGATTTTAATTAGAATCTGGATTTTAACAATTTTATTCACGGCGGACGAGCAAAAGATTGAATTATTAGTTTTATATTTTTTCCTAATAATTATTACTTTATCTTTACTATATTTTATATGATTATTTTTATTACATATCTCTGAAAATCATATTTTTACATATACCTTAATATTAAGAACTCCATGAATTACATGAGCTTTTATTCTAGTGGTGTCTAAAAAGTGAATTGAATACATATAGTGAATAAGAGAGATCATTAAATTTCTATAATTAACTTACAAAAGTGCTATAGATTTTGTTTTCTTAATGTATAATTCTTATAACGAGACATTGATTAGAATACGAGAAAGTATATAAATTTTCTTAATGTAAAAAACACTTTAATACACTCGAATTATAATTCCTAGGACTTTAACAACTACAAAAATCCAAGACAAATTAGAAATTTTCATAACTTATTTCATACGTTAAAAAAATTGTGCATAATATATCTAATTTCTCTTTATTATTATCGATTTGGACAGAGCATCTGTATGTAGAATAGAAGGTTTGGGGTTCGACCCCTACTGGGCGCAGTTATCAATTGGGAGTTTCTTGACCGCGCGCATCTCTCTTTACTCCCTCCTTGAGGGGAACGAGTATGATTTGTTCGCATCTTTCAAAAAAAAATCTCCCACTCGGACCCTGCTGTGTGCGGAATACTGGGAGTGAACTTTGCCTTTGCCTTTGACTTAGGCGATAATTTATTGATATTTTGATTTATATATTCAATTTCGATTTTTTGAGATTAAGACTTGAATTTGTATAATGGGTGTAAGTATCTAACTTTTGGGAATTGAGATCATATTAACCCACTTTTTTCTTTGCCGTTCACCTGCACTCCACTTCGTAAATATTGTAATATTTCTTTAAATTGTTACTGCATGCTTTACCACTTTTGCCACAAATACTTTAAATTTTTTTACAAAAACCTATCATAATTTTTTTTAATAATCAGGATCTAGCTATCTTTTTATTTTTAATATACTCAAACTTTAATTTGTTTTTAATGAAGCAATTAGTTAAATAGTCATTTGTGTAAATTATAAATTCCAATAAAATTTTAATTATGTTGTTAAACAACACTCAAAAACTTTAAATACTAATTTCCTATATATGTATTAAATTTTGAAAAAAATTTGTGTGCCAACAAACAATAAATAGATTTTTGTAAATATTTAATAGTATTAAATTAAAGGAAAAAGCTAACAAACGCCCATAGAGGATACATTGACAAGGATAATAATTTTTTTAAAGCGTAAATTAGGAAACAAAATAAATGATTAAAATAATAAAATATATTTTAACCAATGATGTAGTTGTTAATCTATAAATGTTGTACTATATTAGATGATGTTTACCATTTATTATTTAAATAATTAAATTAATTTTACATTTTTTTAGCAAGATCTTAAGATTGTGTTTATCATATATATTCTTTTCTCTTTTAATTGACGTGTAAGTTTATAAACTCCTTTTTTATTTATTTTCTAACTTTTTATTTTATTTATTCGTTATTAATTTCTTTCCTATAAGTTTCTTTTTCTCTCTTTATTATCTCCATCAGCAAGTAAAGTGAATTATCAAAATAGATTTTATCTTTTAAATGACTTCACTTTTTAAATTTTTGATAAGGACTCCACTTAAATTTGAAATTGTTATTATTTTTTATAAATTATGAATTGGTGAAATACATATTTGCTAACTTTTTATTTTATTTTATTCTCTCTTAATTTATTCCTATAAGTTTCTTTTTCCCTTTTTTTTCCCCATAAGCAAGTAATAAAGCCAATTATCAAAATAGAGTTTTATCTTTTAAATGAATACTTTTTAAAAAAAATTTTTGATAAGGACTCCACTTAAATTTGAAATATTAATTATTTCTTACAAATTAATTATGATTTGTTGAAACATTTCTTAGAAAATAATTGACAATTTGACTTCATCATTACATAAATTTGTTAGATTCATTATACTTCCTCCATTTTCATATATTCTTCTCATTTTTCCCATTTGGAAATTTTTAAAAGTTCTTCCCATTTAGAATCTTTCTATTTTGGTAACCAATAAAATAGAAGGAAATTATTACACTTACACTCTAATATATGGAAATTAATTTACATTTAAATTCTCAATGTATTTACTTTAAATGCACCCAATGAAATTTAATGACATTATTACACTTACACTTTAATCAATAGAATTTTTACTTTTTATATTATTTTACTCAACTCTCATAGTATCTATTGTATAATTATAGTTTATCTTGATTTTTTCCCATATTCCAAATGGGAAGAACAAAAGGAAACAGAGGAAGTATTTTCTTATATAGAGGAAGAACAAAAGGAAACAGAGGAAGTATTTTCTTATATAGAGTACATCAACTTAAAACATAACAAGATCATAGTACTAGTATACAATTTTTATAACTTATGCATTAGGTGCATAATTTTAGTTCATAAATAATATTAGAAAATTTGTTGAAATAAAATTTGTAATATTCTCTGAAATTGACAATTGTCATAAATTTTTAGATAAAATATCAATTTAATTTCAATAAATTTACCTATCTTGTAATTTAAATTTATGTAGCAGGTACATAGGTTAGAAAAATCACTTTATTTATAATTGTTAGATTACTTAATCAAAGTAAATTAATAAGATGTAGTAGTTGTTAGTTGGATTAGAAGTGTGAAAGAACTGGCAACGATGATAATTGTCAAATGAACAAGCGAGAAGAAAAACTATCACTATCTATGACCAAATGATCACATAGTTTTTCTCGTTATTAGCCAGGGCCGATCATGAGATTTTAAAGATATGTGGCGAAATATAAACTATAGTTCCTAATAATATATTCCATCCGTTTCATACTACTTGGAGCTTTATAATTCAAAAAGTCACTATGAGATCTAAGTTAAACAAAATGAAGGAAGTATAAAACACATATATCGAATGTAAGGAAAAAATATTATACCCACCGTTACATAATATAAAGTTCAAAAAGATTCTTCTAAGAGAAATGTTTGATGCAAAATGACGAATAACAAAATTATAATTAAGAAAACTATCTTTATACCAAATCAAAAGTTAATTTAGTTTATGAACCTACATAGTATTAATAAGAACAAGACAAAATATGATTCAAAACGAGGTTGCAAAACCAAATATCCCCAACACCGTACAATAAAAACTTATACATTAGAATATTACAACTGATCTAAGAGGAAATTGACTTATGTCATGTTTGCAAACAATAATTTTATTTGAAAATTTAAAATTGACTCAAATTTATTATTTGGCAAATTAAAAATTTTTAAATTTGAATTTAAATCAAATTTCACTATTGATTTTAAAGTATTTGAAGTTGAGAATTTGAGACTGACTAGTCAAACCAGTCATTCTCAAATTCTTTAATTATGATTTCATAATTAAAATCTTTAACTAGAAATAAAATACTTATTCCCAAACATTAGGTACCAAAAATGAAGTATTAAGGAAGGTGGAAAAAGACGGCAAACGTACAACAACGAAGTAAATTAGCATTTCAATTTTGAAATGCTTACATGGCCTACCCTCTTAATTAAAAAATCAAACCACAACTACAATAAATTTGTTTCCTATCTACTAGTGATTTGGTAGATATATTATGTCGAGATAAACAATTTGGCCTACTTTAATTTAATTTGTCTTATTTTTAATCCTGGTCATGATAAACAATTAATTTTAATTTGTATTCACATATTTGACTTACATTTTCATCGTATCCACATATTTCTTTCATTTTTCATAAAATACCACTTCATTCACTTTTCTTAGTTGTCTCATTGATTGCCACTGAGATAATTTTCACGGGAGTACGGGACAGAGAAAGTAGTAAATACTGACGGCTCGTTTGATATGATATATAAAGTTAGTGTAATTTTGGTAGGATTATTTATTGACGAGTTTAATGACCATTCTTATTCTCTCTCAACAATCTTATTTTTACTATAAATTATTCTCATTATCACTCTTTATTGTGATATGAAAAGTACAAGTGGTATTGGTGAATGGGGAAATCAAATCAAGTGGGGGACTAAAATAATTGTCAAAGAAGAGACTAATAATATCATGTTTTGGTATGGTAAGGCAAAAGGTAAAAGAATGAATGAAGTTTAGGACAAGAGAACATGCTTTAGGTTAGACTAGACAATGAGAGAGTGAGACACAATTCAAATTTCAGCTTTTACTTTCCAATGCCTTTTTTTGTATGTGATAAATACTTGATACTTCTAATAATTTGGTCACCAACCAATTTTTACTTTTAATTTATATTATATGGTTTGGGTGATTCAAGAACCCCTTTTTCTTTATTTCTTCACATCCCTCACCCTATTTTGTGTGTACAAAAAAGGTGACACCCATTGCTTTGGTTTGGTATAAGGAGGTGGGGACACTTCTAGTATTGCTATTCAACTTGGGATAATCTTTTGACCATGTGTTTCTAACACTCTCTCCGTCTCGTATAGATTTCGTCAAAGAGAAAATTAGTGTTTTTTAAGAAAAAAAAGTGAATAATAATGATAAATAAAGAGACATAATGAATTGTGTGGATGAAATTAAAAGAGAGTTAAAATGTATAGATGGGATTAAAAGCAAGTGGTGAGTCATTGTCTAAAAATAGAAATAATGCAAATTAAATGGAACAGACCAAAATAACAAATATTGTAAATTTAATGGGACAGAGGGAGTTGATTTGTACCCTAATACAAGTCTTGTTCATATTTTGACTACACATGTTGGCATGCCATAATGACTATAGTACTTCCTCTATTCTATTGGCATTTGCCTCAAAGTATAAATTTTGTACAAATTAAAAAAAGTTTAAATGTTTTTTTTTATGAAAAAGTGAGAACAATGCGTTATTCATTAAAAGATAAGTTAAATGTATGGATGAAATTTAAAATTGTCCTAAATAAAATTTTGGCTAATTAAATAAGATTAAGGTGAGAAAACCACGAGACTATACACAAATGGACATGAATTGTAATGCATGCTTGGATTATGTTACTTTTAGTTATTTATAATTATTATATATTCCATTGCCCTAGGTAATTTGTTACTGATAAATTAGATATAGAGGAATTTTTAGATATTTATTAAAAGTAATAGGGATAAACATATAAGTTGAGATAAAAAAAAAATGTGAGTTTGTGGATAAGAAAATATAATATATAATTTTAGAATTATAACAAAATTAATAAGACAATTCAAAATTAAAAACATAGCAAAATGTATAAAATTCTCTATTTGAATTCTCTATTTATTTAGAATAATATCGGTCAATAACTTTCACGTGTTACCCCTCATATATTCTGGCCTTGATATGGACATCAACAACTATAAATCCCCATCAATTATCGATTTGAATTCTTTGTATTAAATTGAATAAAATATTAATTATTTTCTTTAAAATTATTTTAGGTGACTAATTATATTTTATTGAAAAAATTACCAAGAATAATCCAATCTATTCATGATTTTTCTACAATGATCCCACCTATTGATTAACCATGAATAATCCCAACTTTGAGGGGTACTTTCCTAGAGTAAACCCGGTGACCAGAATACTTGATATAACAAGTTTATTTTAAAAAAAAAAAGATAAATTAAAATAAAATGTCAAGAAAATTTTTTTAAAAATGTTTATAAAAAATTTATGATTTTTTTTATTATTTAGAATTTTTTATGTGAATTTTCAAAATTTTTCTCTAATTTTAAATTAATATTCAATTTATTTTTTTGGTGAATCACCTACTATAGCAGGTCATCGGGTTACTAAAGTTTACTCTAGGCAAATACCCCTTAAAGTTGGGATTATTCATGATTAATCAATAGGTATAGGTGGAATTATTGTAGGAAAATCATAAAAAGCTTAGATTATTCTAGATAATGTTTCTTATTTTATAAGCTTGCAGGTTCACATATTTGAAGTAGGCCCATAAAATAGCAAACACCCTTAGAAAGTAGGATGTATGACTTCATCAATAGTTTTAATGTGTTCATATGATTTTAGAGTGACCATCAAAACTTGAAACGACACCTTCAAAGTCTTTCAAACTCTATCATTATCCATCCATCGACCAAAAGCTAATGGAAATGTAAAGGACATTTTCGGTATCCCACAAGCGGTCGAATAAGGGTCTTTTCGAAGATCTGACAAATCTCCAGTACTCCCAAGAGGGAGTAAAGAGATATCGGCCATCGAAACCCCCATTGATACATACCGAAGTCGAACCCCAATCCTTCTACTCACGCAGATCTTTCATCCATTTGAGACTAGGCTTTGGTCAAAAGCTAATGGAACAATTTACCAAAACGTAAAATAGTGTCGAGATTATCTTTTTATCCATTATAATAATACTAGTATAAAACCTCGTGCCATGCACAAATTTCTTAGTATGAAGATATATATATATATATATATATATATATATATATATATATATATATATATATATATATATATATATATATATATATATATATATATATATATATATATATATATATATATATATATATATTACCATTGTTAAAATTTAATGTAAATTAACAAATGACAATTTAACATAATGTTGACATGTGTAATTTTTTTATTGGCTGAATACTTATTAATAGAGATTTTGCATCGTTTGTAATTTATTGCTCAATATAGTTTCACAGATTGAAAGATGATTGACTATGATTTTTGCAATAAAAAACTTGCACTTTTAAAATTTTATTGCCATTTGTATTTTTTTTACTGAAATTTTTCTTAATTGTTTCGTTGCTTGATATTTATTGCATGAGACAAATATGTATAAATGGATTGATAATTGATAAACACTTGCATTTATTAAAATTATTTTATTATATACTAAATAACATAACAAATCACAAAATAATTAGCATAGAATCTTCAAAACAATTATAAATAAAATAAACTACAATATAATTTGCATGAAGTTTTAATAGAATAATATTATTAGCATTTCAAAACACAAAAGCTTTGATATCTTAAACAAAATTTTAATTTTGTAGCGTAATTAATGTTTTAATTTTGTAGCATAATTAAAATTTTATTTTTGTAGTACATTACTCTTTAAATTAAAAATTTAAACTTAAGAGGTTAATATATATTTTCCCCGTTGTTTTAAAAATATAATTTTTTTAGATGTTTACACTATAAAATCCGTGCATTGCACGGGTTTTATACTAGTTATATAATAAATATGAAGCAATAATTGTTAAAATATATTTATGACATTGCTTATATCATTCTATGCAACAAAATTTTTTAGCTGATTAGTTTTATAAAAATACTCAAATTATTTATTTTTAAAAATGGTAAACTTATGGTATGTGATAAATTTCAATCAATAACTTATTTTATATAGCTCAATCTAAGCAAGAATAATTCAATTTATTTTGTTTTTAAAATTGTAAGTTACTCGGTTAAATAAATTTTTGGCAGGGCTAAAAATAACATGTTAGTTAATTATATTTGCCAAGTAAGCCAACATCAAACGATAAAATTTTTCATCTAGCGGGCTTTTAAGGATGACACGTGTAATTTTCCAATCTTTTTATTAGATTGTATGATGATATGATATGATGATAAAATTTTCCATACACCAAGCTTTTACACGGATGACACGTATAATTTTGCAACATTAGATTGTATGATTGTATGATTTTTTAGATTGTATGATTGTATAATTGTATGCTTGTATGATAGTTCAATCTACCAAGAATAATTCAATTTATTTTATTTTTGAAATGGTAAGTTACTCGGTTTAATAGATTTTTGTAGTGCCAAAAATAGCATGTTAGCTAATTATATTTGCCAAGTAAGTCAACATTGACAAATAAAATTTTTCATCTACCGGGTTGTTATAAGAATTACACGTGTAATTTTACAACATGATTTTATTAAATTATATGATGATTTTATTATATTGTATGATTCAATGTTATTAATTATAGCAAGGACATTAAGTATTCAATGAACTACTCTATGAAGTTATTATAATAATACTAGTATAGAAACTCGTGCACTCCACGAATTTGTTAGTGCAAAATATATAAAAAAAAATAGTTTCAAATAATAAGGTAAGTAGTAACTACTGTATTAAATTTACCAAATATATGATTTTTTAAATCAAAACATAATTACTGACGTTTATTTTAATTATTTACCTGATATACTACCTCCTATTCAGCCTAAATGTCCCATATTTTTTTTGGCACTATTAACTCATCACTCTTAATTTGTATTTTACTCTTAATCTATAGGTTAAAACATAGTAATGTGGGATCTTGTTTGATTCGTCTCAATACAAGGATTATTAATATCAAATTTTTATAATTTTTTATTAAGAATAATTTGAGATATTAAGGGTTAAAATGTTTCCTCGGCAAGTGTGAAAAACTAAATGGAACATTTAGGCTGAATAGGAGGAAGTATAACTTTTTTTCATTCAATTGAACATATTAAATTCGAAGTTAACTAAATAGAATTACTATAGTATATCCTACAAATACTTTACCTAATTTAACTTCAAACTTAAACAAAAAATATTAGATTTTAAATTTGATAAATATGGTCATGTCTCTTTAAATGATGACACTTGGAATTTTCCAAGACTTTTATAGTATTGTATGATTGTATGATATGATGTCTCTTTAAATGATGACACTTGGAATTTTCCAAGACTTTTATAGTATTGTATGATGATATGATATGATGTATGATTTTGAGTTGATGTTATTTAATTATTTATATGTTTTTAACTTTATTTCAAATTCCACATTTACTTTGGCTAGCTTGTGCAACAACTCTTAGTGGGAAAAGTTGGGTTGATGATCTTGTGATTTGAAAAAAGTCAAGGAAGATATTGTTATAGTTAACACCATTGGTTAATGTAAGATCAAACGATGTCGTATCTTTATTGGAGGATTTTTAGAAAGAAAAAAAATATTTAGAGTTTTTTATTCAAAGAAAATAAAAAAGAGAGATTTATTTGATAGGGTTGAAGATTTTTATGTTTGCATTACAAGAGAGGTAATAATATGACTTAGGTTAGTATTTGGTCAAGCTTTTAAAACAACTTTTACAATTGAAAAGCTAAAACTTGGCCAAACACTATGTTTCTGAGAAACTGAAACAATTTAAAAAAAAAAGCTAAAAACAACTTCTACAAGGATCAAGAGGAGAAGCTACAAATTGTAACTTCTCCTCCCAACTTCTCAAAGAGCTCTATACTTTTCTCATTTTATGTTAAAAAACATTTCTATATTTTCTCCAATTAATTATGAAAATCATTTTCATTACTTTAATTTTTCTTTTTTCTTATCTACCTCCAAAATTCAAATTTTTTAAAAAAATTTCATTTGTTATCACAACCAAAATCCAATTATTTTATGCTATGTTTGGGAATGAGGATTTCATTTGAAAATATAAAATTTTCTCAAATTTAGTGTTTAGCAAATAAAAAATTTTAAATTTGGATTTAAGTCAAATTTACAATTGTTATAAAAATGATTAAAGATGAGGATTTGTGAATGACGACCTTCCAAACCTTGTCATTCTCAAATTCTACATTAATGATTCCATAATTGAAATCTATAATTTGAAATGAAATGCTTGTTCCTAAACACAACCTTAAGTAATTCTACGCTTATTGAATATTATGCGATCAAATTACATCAAAATTTCATATATGTTTTATCTTTAAATTTATTACCATATATTTAAATATGTTTTTCTATATAGTAAATTATCAAATTTGGGATTTATTTTTATTTTCAGTTACTTTAGTATATTTAAATTATTTTTCTGACATTATTAGTGATTAGTTTTTAGTTTATGCTATATGTTTTTGGTTGTTTCTCTTAAAAACGATGCTTTGTGACTCGACTATTTTTTAGTGTATGTTATATGTTTTTCCATCATATAACAACAATAACTTTAAGTAAACATATGGAAAAAAAGGTCAAACACACAAATTAATTTTTTTTTTCAAAAATCTTTTCAAAAATATGAGGCCAAACATATCTGATTTTAAAAAGTATTTCTCTAGAAACAGTTTCTACATAATAACTTTTAAGAAACAAAAGTTAATTTCCAAAAGCTAGACCAAATATAGTGATTGGAACAGGGCAGTCTCGTTAATTTTTGGCTTTCAAAGCGAATAATGAAAGTGATTTTTGAAAAATTTAATGTGTAAAATAGTACTTATTTTATTTTGTATTACTGATATTTTAATTATTTTTATAAAAAAGTCCTAATAATTCATACTCCCTCCAATTCATAATAAGTGTCCACTTTGGGTTTGGACTGCATTTTATGAAAAATGGTAGTGGGGTATTTTAAGTGATTATAATAATTGAAAAGGTGGTAGGTGGGGTATTTAAGTGATTATAACAATTGAAAAGGTGGTAGGTGGGGTATTTTAAATAATATAAGTTGGGGTAGTTTGGGGTATTTAGGTAAAAAATCTTTGCCAAAAAAGGAAAGTGGACAATTAAAGTGACTTTACCAAATAAGGAAAGTGGACATTTATGTTGAATCGGAGGGAGTATTATGTAGCAGAAAATCTGAGAAAAGTGCTTGGATTCGATCAAAAAATCTTAGAAATCTTCGTCCTCTGTGCTTTGGCACAAACAAATACCTAATGAAATATTAACATCTTAAAATAATATTTGGTCTAAAGAAACAAATGTTTTTTCTTTTTACATTATGCATAGTTTTAAAATAGACAAATTCTTTATGTTTAAAGGTTATTAAAGTATATTTTTCTAATGTATTTATGTACTTTAATGAAATTGTAATAAATATTATAATCTTATAATTCAACATTTGTATAAGATTATCAATTTAGTTTTTACTTCTAGGATTCTTGATCTTATAATATGAAATAATTTATTCATATACTAGTACAAAAATTTGTGCAATGCACAGATATTTAAATATTGACATGTTAAAAAGTATTAGCTTTAGTATATTATTTAAATTTTTACAATAAAAATTCAAGAATAATTCATAATTAATTAACATACAATAAATTTTTAATAATATACCTAAAATAATAAAGATACATAATGTTATAATTATACCACTTTCGAAAACTTTACTAAAACAACTTTTTATAGGAACTTAATTGTCACAAATGATCTTTAATATAGTAATAATTATCTTTGTTTAATTTTATGTAGATTTTAAATTTTGATTGTAAAGTTGATGTCACATAAGCATAACACCTATAATACTTTGCTATTTGGTAAGAGTGCTATCACAGTGTGACTACTACAAATTGTATGATTGATTATTTTTAATAAATTTTTGTTATTTTGTAAGATCATATATTTTACGATCAAATACAACAATTAGATTTTACGTGCCCACACTGATTTAAAGTAGGTAACCGATTATGATAACCTTGGTTGTACATAGTGTTGCATCGCTACTTTGCTTAACAAGCGTTGGTATTTACTGCTGCAACAACTCTGAAAATAGTTAGAGTTGTTCAAATGTGATTCAAACTAAAAATCTAAATCTATCTTCAAAAAAAAAAAAAATAAATAAAAATCTAAATTAGAATCCAAAAATTACCTAAATTATTTTTTTTTGTTTATCGAACCGACATTACATGAACAAAGTTGCACCATAGCTGCTTGATAAGAAGATGGGAAAATTAATTCCGAACAACGACAGATTTTTTATAACCGACATATAACTATAAATCAAGATTACCCTACCTAGTAATAATCAAATCAATTTATATCCAACCTGAACTATGCACGAAATCAAACGCGATCCATCTAAATCCGACTTAATCCAAATCGGTTTTTATTCAAATTGTTGTAAATCCGAATTTTTTTTATACAAATTGTTGTAATAATTAACTTTGAACATAATTGTAACCAAAAACAAGTAGATCTCTATAAAATTTATGATCTATTCATAGATATTAAAATTATTATTAAATTCATCGAATAATTCAGCTAAGTTATGAATAATTTAAGCCAAGTACAACACAACAAATTATTGAGATGGTAAAATTTCACACGTTCTAGTGTAAAAAATTAATGGCTAAGAACATGTGATGAATTTGATGTATTCACACTGAATTAATTAATATAATAATGGTTTTAATTGATTAATTTTAGTTTTATATAGAATATTATAATTATAATTATTATCAGCAAATCTTGTATGAGACCGTCTCAATGTAAAACAGGCCCATACAAGCAGCCTTTTAGTAAAAAAAGTTCACAAAAACTTGTGTAAGACCGTCTTAGAATAAGACCACAATTGGGCCGGCCCATTCTCAGGCGCGTGCACTACATGCGCTCCAGTTTTTTTTTTTTTTTTGGTTTTTTTCATTTTCTGGGTATTTTTCAATTTGCACCTTAAAGGTATCAATTTTGACCTTAAAGATATC
Source organism: Amaranthus cruentus (assembly GCA_019425755.1). Classification (NCBI taxonomy): domain Eukaryota; kingdom Viridiplantae; phylum Streptophyta; class Magnoliopsida; order Caryophyllales; family Amaranthaceae; genus Amaranthus; species Amaranthus cruentus. The sequence continues at coordinate 2,843,961 of CM033453.1, forward strand.
AATTTCAACGTAAAGCAGTATTAAACATATCAATTAGTGTAAAAATTTCAATAACAACATACAATTCATTACTTATCATTGTCAATTATCACCAAACATGCATCAATTATGACTTTATCTTGTTTTTGTTATGATGTTAACTATATTAATTATAAACAAAATAAATAAACTACATAACAACATACAATTCATTACTTATCACTGTCAATTATTACCAAACATGCATCAATTATGACCTTATCTTGTTTTTGTAACGATGTTAACTATATCAATTATAAACAAAATAAATGAACTACATAACATACAATTCAATACTTATCATTGTCAATTATATTAGGTAGAAATTGATCACTTTAATGTTAAAATTGATCACTTATAGGTTCAAATTGAAATTTTTACTTTAATTGATATATTTAAGTACCACTTTATGTTGAAATTGATATATTTAAGGTCAAAATTAATACCTCTCTAAGAGTAAAATTGAAAAATGCCCAGAAAAAGGGAAAAAGCTGATGGGCTCTATATTGGGCCGCGTCTTATTCTAAGACGGTCTTACCCAAGATCTGCTGAAAAAAGTTTAGGCTGACCCAATTAAAGCCATCTCATAATAAGACGGTCTCAATAAAAAATTAGAGTTGTTATATTTAATCAATCTTATAGTATATTATTAATTTCAAATTTGATATATTCATTAAGTAGATTAATAATCGGCACGCATGGACCTGAACTAGGACGACAAACCCGTAACCAATACTTTTTTATTTGAAAATCACCCAACCGATATCGATCTGAAACTAAGCCAACCCGAAACCAAACTCTTTTACCGGAAAAATCGCCAAGCCGATGTTATTATTCAATAAATAAAGAGAATTTAGTCGTATATGAATTTTAAAATCAACTATCAACGTAATTCTATATCGACGTGATTGATTATAAATTGTACTCGACTTCTACTTGAAAAATAACTCTGATAACTTGAATAATCGATTTCAAACCAAGTTAATTATTGACCGATGATAATCCGAGCCGATTGACGCTTGAATTTCCAGTGCAAACCCAATAACTCGAATAACCGTTTTCAAACCGACCCATATAGTTGATCATGTCAATCTAAACATGACCAACGTGCTATGCATAGAGTAAAAACAAGGCCGCATCGTATCCCATCGGCCGTGTTGTAAAGGTTTTCAAAACAAAAGTAGGGCCGACCTTAGGTTTTTAGGGGACCAGGGCGAAAGCTTATTTATGGGCCCAATATTATTGTATATATAGCAAAGTTCGAACCTTAGCACTAATTGAAAATTAAAATTTATGGGGGCCCTGGGCGTAGGCACGCCTTGCCCTTGCTTAGGGCCGGCCCTGAACAAAAGAGCCGATATTTCCCGCGTTGAAAAGGTGTAAAAAAAACTACGTTTTGTGTCGTATCAAGGGATATCTTATAGTTTCAACCAATATTTAGGCGCTATAATAATCGTATTACTCTCGTTACCACATCCCACATCAGCTTTACATTGTGCGATCGTGACTAATACCATATTTTTATACTATGGTACTATTTATCCGAAATGTAACTGATCTTAAATTCAACCAAATTGAATGATACCTCTATGAAACAAATAAACACCTCTCTACATACAACTTGTGTGAACAGTTGTGCTGCTTATTCCAGATCTTTCCGTAAACCACTGCCTTCCTCTAATAGACAAAATGTTTCCTTTTGTAGGTTGTAATTTACTGTTGTAGTAGTTGAGACTTGGGAATTTAAACTTTAAAGAAAGTATACAATGTGATAGAAAATTTCCTAATAGATTAAATGGTAATTTCTACCGAGTGGTTATCAGGCTTGCTATATTGTATGGGACATAATGTTAGCCTATAAAGAAGACGTTTGAACATAAAATGAATGTTAAAAAATGTGTATGCTAAGGTGGATGTGTGCTTGTGCTCATACAATTATGGCTAGAATACGGAACCAGGAGTTTAGAAAAAAAGTTAGGGGTTGCCCTCTTTCTGCAAAAATGCAGGAAAATAGGTTGAGATGGTTTGGACAAGTGAAGAGAACGATATATGATGCCCCCGTGAGAAGGATCGATAGCATCATAGTGAAGGCTAAGAGAAGTCGAGGGAGACCTAGGAAAATATGGGAGGATTAAATAAAAAAGGACTTGCATGACTTACACCTCTCGGAGGACCTGACTAGAGATAGGGGTAGTTGGAGGCGTCTTATACATGACCTAGATCACGGATAGTTCCTCCTTACTTTTTGTTGTTCTTGTTCCTTGCTACTCATATAACCCTCTTTGACTCGTTTTAGTTAGTTCTCACTTTTCTTTATATGCTTAGTATTTTTATTTATATTTACTTGTTAATTTTTGTGAAAGGTTTAACTTATGGTGTAAGATGCATGGTGGCAGGTTGCTGCAGGAAGAACTTTTTCGGAGTACCTATTTAGAGTCGGAAGTTCTTTGACCGCATCCTCCTTTATGGGTATGAGTTTCCGTCTTCCTTCTCTTCCTAGATCTTGCTCATACCTTATGAGCGGGATACACCGGATATGATGATGATTATACAACGTGAGCAATTAGGATGGTATTTTATTATTAGTGTCTATCATACAAAATTTGTAATTTATTTCGTACTTTATATGTAAATTTTTATTTTATTTTATATGTTATCACTTTAAGAATTTTTATCCTGTAAAATTCTCTATATCTTTATCTGGGTGAAATTAAATATAGGTATTCAATGAGACATAACTGAGATGAGAATGGTTAACTTAACATGAATAATTTTTAATGGGTTAGGCTGTATTAATAGTCAATTTGATCCAACCTAATTCGACTTCTCAATTTTTTTTATCCCTTTTATTTTCTTAGCAAGGCATTCAACATGTTCCTTTCCCTCTTCATTTTAGGACATAGGCCCTGTTCTCTTCGTCTGATCTGATTGGATAAGGTCTGAATTTACTAAGGTCTGATTTGATCCAGTCGATTCGGCCGATCCGATCCGAATCTTTTCTCGATCCGATCCGATCCGTCCGATCCGAGTCGTCCGATCCGATCCGGTCTAGTCCGTCTGCATCGATCCGATCCTGCTAATCGATGTGATTTGGTTTCATTGAGTTTGTTATTAATAATAGTAGTTAAGGTATTATTATTATTATTATTATTATTATTATTATTATTATTATTATTATTATGATTATTATTATTATTTTTTTTTATTATTATTATTGTTATTATTATTATTATTATTATTATTATTATTATTATTATTATTATTATTATTATTTATTATTATTTATTTTTTACTATTATTATTATTATTATCATTATTTTATTATTATTATTATTATTATAATAATAATAATATATTATTATTATTATTATTTATTTTATATTATTATTATTATTATTATTATTATTATTATTTATTTATTTTTATTATTATTAGTTATTTTATTTGTTATTATTATTATTATTGTTATTATTGTTATTATTATTATTACTATTATGTCTTATTAATATTTGGCTATATTTAGTTGGATTCAATTTTTTGAATTAATAATAATAATAATAATAATAATAATAATAATAATAATAATAATAATAATAATAATAATAATAATAATAATAATAATAATAATAATAATAATAATAATAATAATAATAATAATAATAATAATAATAATAATAATAATAATAATAATAATAATAATAATAATAATAATAATAATAATAATAATAATAATAATAATAATAATAATAATAATAATAATAGTAATAATAATAATGGTATGGCATCCGATCCGATCGTGCGTGCCGTCCGGATCGTCGGCTCGGCTCGATCGTCTGCCGAAACTTTCGACTCGATCCGAATAGTTCGGATCGATCCGATCCGATCCTGATCGCCGATCCGATCCGATTCCAAATAAGTAAAAGAGTCAAAAATAAGTTGAAGAGAACACCTTCATAGTCTAGGGATCTTTGTTGCAAAGAGAGGCCAAATGTGTCATTGTTCATCCTTAGAATATTAGATATACTCCTATAACTTAATTTCTTGGGATATTTAGTTTTCATCTCTGAATCTCATTGTGTTATAGGTGAATTTTATGTCTTTAAGAAGTAAAGCTAATCAACAAAATAAAAACACCATTATTTTTATAAGTAAACCATAGTAAATACTCCCTCCGTTCCTTTTTGTTTTTCCACATTACTAAAACGGGTAGTTCCATTTGTTAATTAATTTTCCACATTACTAATAGTAAATAATAGTAAATACTCATCTCTGAATCTCATTGTGTTTCGGTTTGATTCTAGTGTTCTAATTTTCCTCCTTTAATAGCCTAATTAGGAATTTCTATAGTCAATTTAGTTTGATTAAACTTGTAATGATTGAAGGTTGTAATCCATGTAATGTTAAATTGGCCAATGCAAGGCCAAATTTTTTTTGAGTATGGATTGATGTATTAATGAAGATGATCAAAAGAGGGGTATTTTTTCCCTCCAGAAATTTCGGTGCTAAATATGGCAACTTTCCCAATTTGGAAAGTTGTTAAGTTTCCCTCCAATGTATTTCTCTCTCTTAATAAAATCAGATTTTTTTTTGATTATTTTATTATATCTTCAATTATTTTCTCTCTCATAATTCCAATAACATCATTACTTCTCACTACTTTTTAATTAAAATAATACCCACTCACCCCCAAGATTCTCTTTTCCTTAATATGTGTGATTTTCCCAAATAGGAAAATCATTTAGGAACGGAGGGAGTATTAGATATACCATGTAATTATGCTTTTTTAAGCCCATTCTTTATCTTTTCCCCTACCCAATAAAAATTTACAAACTTCATATTCTTTGTATTTCACTTTCTTGGTATTGTTTTACTTCTTCCGTTTCCAACTACTTGCAATATTTCTTTTTAATAATCTATTATTGAATTTTTTTCTATAGTACTCACAAATTTAATCTCTTAATTGATCTAATCAACACATATCTTTCATCCACTTAGTTTTCATATCTTTCATCAACACATATGTTACACGCACGTAATAATCTTATAAAATCTATTAAATAGTGATAATTTGACACTTATTAATAAATTTTATTTATAAAGCATTGATTTTTAGATATTTGACAAATATTTCATCCGTATTATCCAAATTTTCATTTAAATGGGGCTCGTAAAATGATCTTACAAATATTATTACCTTATATATATATATATTTTTTTTTCATCAATTAAAAATATTTTTTAAGGAAATTCTTTCACTTTACAACTTTGAATTGTTCTTCACATTCTTCCCCTTATCCAAAAAGCCAAACAAAACCCAAATCTAATAAATAAATCCACTTATCCATTTTTCCATAATATCTTTTTCTATCCATTATATCTATCTTGCCCATAATGTCACCATATAAGTTTAATTAATTAATATCTATCCAGCAAGTATTATCAATATGTCCAAAACTATACTAGTTGTTGTTGTATATAAATGAGGAAATAAACAGAGAAACATAGAAAGAAAAAAGAGAAAAAAAAAAAAAAAAAAAAAAAGAAACATGGAGGTGGAATTTCAGGGTACAATTTTGCATCAATTTCGAGCAGAAATTCCTGCCATAATCAAACCCAGTAATACCCATCTTGGCATTCTTAAAGTTCCATCAGCTTTTGGGTGAGTTTTATTTATTTTTTATTTTTGATGATTTTTTGGTAATTTTTCACGGATTTTGTTGGGTTTGATTTATTTATTGTAATTATGATATGGGTGAAGTTCAATTAGTTGAATTTATTTATTTTGGTTATAATTGATTACTCTCAAAAGTAAATTCTGGGTTTTCTTTTGATTTTGGGCTGTTCTGCAATATTTTATGTTGGTTTAATCTGGTAATTTATTCATAGATTTTGAGTTCTGGTAATTTAATGTGATTATGAATTTGGAAATGAATGTTTCTATCTAGTATAGGAAATATGATAATTGTAATCAGTATGTGATTAATGGGGAAATAACTAGTAGAAATTATGAGAATTGCACTCAAGTTTGAAGGAGAAGGATTATGAATGGTATTGTTATTACTAATATTGATTTGATTGAGGATCACATCTTTTGTCTTAATTGGAGCATGTGCCACTTTCCCGAGTATAAGGTCCTTTGATTCAATTTTCATTGCCTCTCCCCTTCCCTTAGCCTATCGTGTACTTAAAATCTTTTGAGTGATTGGACCAAACTGAAAAATGGTTACCTGATTGGAGATAGGTTAAGGTTTGTGAAAGTGTAAATTTTGAGATTTTAACGAATTTTTCTATTAATAGCCATAAGGCCCATAACACCACCGCCGCCACCACCACCAATGTCTTAACCCTATCTAGGTGGGTTAGCTTCAAGAATTAGAAATTTTACTTCTGTGGGCAAAAGGGAATGCTACTCACTTAGGGAGATGTACTTAGAAAATGAGTGCTTGATATAGATTATGGACTGAACAATGTCTGTTTATGTTAGGTTAAGTAAACATGTTGGAATGTTTTGTCCCACATTGATTGATTAAAGATGGTGTGAGCACGTTATAAGTTATTAGAGCTCTTCCCCCCATTGCCATATGGTTTTGGGATGATATCTCATTGCCTTATGAAGTTTATGCACTTGTATTTCCTGAATATAACATGGTATGAGAGCCGAAAGTTCTATTAAAAATTAAATGGTAAATCCAAAAATAATGACGTTCTTTCCCTTATTTGATTACTCCCACATGCAAACTTGACGGGTGTTCGCTTGTGAGCGGGAGTGTTGGGATGGTTTGTTCCACATCGATGCAATAAAGATGGTGTGCACACTTTAGAAATTATTGGAGCCCTTCTTCCTGTTGCCATATGGTTTTGGGATGGTATCTCCTTGGCTTATGAAGTGTGTACCTCGTGTTTTCCGATTATATGCTGGTATTGACAATAAGTCCAGCTCAACTTAACATCAATTGAAATGATTTACCTCTTAACCTTTTCTATTGATTTTTGATACTAGTATAGGGTGGGGCGGTGGGCCGACCACTCTCCTGTTGAACCAATTCGACTATCATTCTTTTGTGTTATATAAGACACAATTTAATATTATTAGGGTTTTTAAATCAAATGATTGAAGCAGGAAGCAGGCTAGAATTCCAATGTATTTGAAAATATATACATGTCATGATCGTGGTAGAAGACTTTTCTTACAATGCATGTAGATTTATAATGAACTATTGGAATGGGGACTTAGTATAAATGTAATGGGAAAGACATTGCATGTAACTGTAGAAGACCATTTTTGTATCGTTACTTATCTAATAATGGTATTGGGGTGATGGAATGTTGAAGTTTGTATGCATTGGCATATTTGGTGCAACCTTTTTAACAGTCGAAAGGATGTGATCCAAACACAATCTAGGGAGTGTGAGTGCACAACAAGCATAAGCCGGACCGAAGGTGCATGTTAGTCAAAAATTCAAGTCTAGATAATAATTTGGGAAAGGGGCTTTCACCTATGAGTCCAACACTTGGTTGGATCCTCAACAAATCCCACGCAAAGGGTACGTGGACGTGTGTATAGAGTTTCATATAGAAATAGTAGGCTATAATTACAAGCCACAAATGCTAGATATCCTCCCTGTGGACATTAACTAAGTGAAACATAATAGTAAAGATTATGGAGTATAAAGCTAACTTAGATAGGAAAAAGATTAAACATGCAAGATGATGTTGGAATCTAATGCGAATATACCATATTTCAACAGGTTAATATTTGAATGCTTCAGTGGGGTGACCATGTGTTCAACGTTGAATAGCTTGTTCAATACATTGTGGTCAAAATATGGAAATGGCCTGCTTAATTCATTGATTTTCTTCCTTGTAGCGGGGGTTGATAAATTTATTGATTCTTTGTTTCTGTAAATAGATTGCTGAAGTTACTGAAAAATTTGTTCTTTTCAATGATTGGAAGTTTACTGTCTGGGATTTCAGGTCTGTATCTGATGTTATTATTATCCACTTTCTTTCAGTGAAAACATTTCTAATTCATATCCAAGATGGAAATCACTAGAATTACATTGCAGCAATGATCAGAGTACTCAGCTGTCTTATGTGTCAACTAGTGATAGTCAGAGCCAGAGGTTGCCTGAGCTTTCTTTCAACAGGCTGCAGCCTACTGAAGAGGAGGTTGATGGATTGCAAAGGCGTCATTTTGGTCGGTTTCTTGCTCGTGAAGCTGTTCTTGATGAAGAATATTGGGTTTGTCTTTTGTTTTTATTTTCTTTGCCCTCTAGAAGTACTATGTATCTATGTATGCTGACCTTTACAGTTAGCTGTATTCTTCTTTTCTATCTATGACAGACAGCAGCATGGTTGCGGGCAGAAGCGCATTGGGAATCAGTTTCATATATGCGGTTAGTTTCTGCATTGATTCTTAATGTTGTGGCCTGTATTTGTTTTTTGGGAAATTCTATATGGTAGCATCCAGTTTTAATGAAATGCCAGTGGTAGCACTTTTTAAAGAAAATTCCACATGGTAGCATCCAATTTATACACTATCTAATTGCCGTAGCATTTTTCGTTAAGTTCTTGTTAAATTCCGTTAAATTCATCATTTTGTAAGTTTTTTCCACATGGTAGCATCCAGTTTTTGTTTAATTCACCATTTTAATGTTTAATTCATCGTTTAATGCATTGACGCTCATAAATGTCTAATAATTTTATTGAAAAATTATAAGAACTATCTAATCCGGTCGAAACAAGTATTTATTCGCCTATTCTGCGATACGTAAACCGAAAAAGATTTTTGACGTCATTTTTACCTATCATAACGATTTTTTTTCAAAAAACAGATGTTGCAATTACCCTTATGGGGGTAACTCTTTCGAAAATCTGGTCAAAACAAGTACTTATTCGCCTATTTCCCGATACGTAAACCGAAAAAGATATTTGACGTCATTTTTACCCATCATAACGATTTTTTTTTGAAAAAACGAACGTCGCTACTATCCTTATGGTATAACTTTTTCGAAAATTCGATCAAAACAAGTACTTATTCGAAAGAGTACTTGTTTCGACCGATGGATTAAACATTAACATGGTGAATTAAATGTTAAAATTTTTTTCAGTAAAATTATTTAACATTTATAATTTTTTTATAAAATTATCAAACATTTATGGACGTTAATGAATTAAACGGTGAATTAAACAATAAAATTGTGAATAAAACGTCAAAATGGTGAATTACACAAAAACTGGATGCTATCATGTGGAAAAAACTTACAAAATGATGAATTAAACGAAATTTAACAAGAACTTAACGGAAAATGCTACGGCAATTAGATAGTGCATAAACTGGATGCTACCATGTGAAATTTTTTTAAAAAGTGCTACCATTGGCATTTCATCAAAATTGGATGCTACCATGTGGAATTTCCCTTGTTTTTTTATAACATATGTATTATTTATTCGTTACAAAATTTGTCATATTCTTGTTTTTCCAGGCATGTTGATGCACATAAAAGGAAGTATGCAGAAGATGTGAGTTGATGTAGAAAATTAAAAGAATTATACAGAACAAAGGAACCTCATTTTAAAATGAAAGTGAATTATTGGGGTTGGAATTAAGTAGAACTAAGGCCTAATCTTTTTCATGAGGAGATGGGGTTGCTTTTTGTCCGATTGGATATATACATTTATTTCCATTTTTCTCTTCTTTGTCATGATGCATATCTAGGTTTTTTTAGCTGCTTCATTTTTAGGATTTGTTAGAAAGAGCTTTATGTATTTGAGCTTCTGATCTATTAGTGTCTCATCACCTGTTCGTAAAACCCATTTGGATAGTATAAACCAAACTATGGTCTTAAATTTGCAAATTGCAATGGTCTTAAATTTATTACATTTGATTCTCGTCGGTCACAATTGGCTTAATCCAGGGCCACCACTCGGTGGGGTATTTGGATAGTATAAACCAAACTATGTAGCATGTCTTATACCATATAGTGAGAATTTGACATAAAGTAAGGTATAAATGAAATTTAAATTTGAACACCGATTATTCCACTTACATGTCAAATTTTGAATACATGATGTGGGAGATGTTGCATACTTTTGTGTAGAGAATTCGAATTCCTCGTTTTGATTCTGATCCGATACCAATGTTATAAATCAAAATAGGGAAGGCTCATCCCAAAAGACTATTAGATAGCCCATTCGATCTATAGGCCCTCATCAACTAGACAACCATCCATACAATCGAAGTAAGATAAGTCCATACCTTGCAATGACCTCAAATCCATCACAAGTATCCCTTGAACTAACCTGCAACATTTTTTTAATACCATTAAGATGTGAGTTGTATCAGTTCACTAGATTAAAAAACTTCTACAAGGCCTTGTTTTGACACTATAGTAGTTTATTTTTTGAATATGTAGTAATATACATGTCTATTCGATTTTCTCACATCTTTTTTCTTCAAAGCCTACTCATGCTGCTGTAATTCAAGAAGCTTTGATTGTAGCATCCTCTATGCATCATGGTTACCTTCCCTTTTGAATGTGCTTGAGTTAAGGGTTTAGATTTAGTCCTGGTTCTCTTCACCATTAGTATGTTGAACCAAACTTTTTTCGGCTAAATCAATCATATTAACTAACTTATTTTTACTGATTTCAACTGCCTTTTCTTTGTTCTGATTCTTTTTACGCTAAACTTATATTTTTTGGAATGAACTTATTTTGCTAAACTAAACTTGTTTACTGAATTTTATTTATTTTAGTTTAAGAGAACGGGGTCTTATTTATGAATCATTTATTGGATTTGATGATTAGTTCAATACATCAATTATTTTATTTTCTGACATCTAAGCACATTTCTGGTGATTAGTTGATAGAAATATGGGTGCCGGATTTGCTTGCGGTGTGCCTATGCAGAATCAGTTAGTTTGAGGACCAAATGTTCCCAAATGAAGGGCTTGGATTTGAGGACTAAAAAATGTTGTTTTTGTCCAATAAAATTAATTTTACTGTAAAACATTCTTATCAGAGTTTTTTCATTGGTTTTTCTATAGTGCTTAATTCTTCCCGGGTATTGACTATCTCATCTTTCCAGGAGTTTTATGCGCTGAAAAGGCGATGTTCTGGACATGATGGAAATTCCCTCAAGTGCTTCTGTCTTGTTGCAGTATGCTTTATTCTCCTTATCTAATTTATATAACATTTACAGGCTTTTCTCCTTTGGGGTGTTGTAGCCCTTTGGATATCTTTTGAACACTTTTTTTCTCAATTGAATTGAGGATAAGTTGGCTTAGTCAAGGTATCCATTTTATAGAAGCGTAGTGGTGGTTAATTGAACCTAGCCTTTGTCCAAAGTCCCAAGCAACTTTTCATTTTTATGATTATTTAGGCTCAGTAGTGCAAGTTCCAACCAACTTATTCTTGCTAAGAACTTATTGAGAATACAATTGGATTAGTATTCACTTTTATTTGTTGGTTAATTTACCAAAACTTATGCCAAGTCCTTTTAAATTTTTATGTTTGTAGTTAATGAACTCTGCCAGTAAGTGCTTGTCGCTTATTGTACGTCCCAAGCCCGAATAAAGGAGGAGTGTGAGCGGTACGTTAGTGTCAACCAACTCAGTAAACTTAGTCACATCCCATGAACCAAAAATTAATGCTTGTGTGGGCATCCCATACTCAGCAACATGCCAGAGTGTAGTGAAAAGTATTCAAAGGTTTTTAAGTCGTCCAAAATCAATGTGTCACTCAGCCCGTGTGCGGTGTGAAATGTGTTAGGGCACATAGGTTTTAAGCATAAGAAATTAAGAAAAACCAAGGGTTGTAGGTTAAGAATGGGATCTTGAAACATTAGTAGCTTGAACAATAGGTTTTTTGAGCTTATAAAGCTGGTGGATATCATGAAAATGAAGAAAACTAACATTTTAGGTCTAGATGAGACAACTTGGGTTAGATAGGGCCAAAACGATAGTTAGTGAAAGGCAGGAATATAAATTGTGGTGTTGGGGATATGAAAGAAATCACAATGAAGTTAGTGTTATTATGGATGAACAAACATCTATAGATGTAGTAGAGGCGTGCAGAAAGAACGATTAGATTATAAGAGTGAAAATTTTATAGGGTAAAAACATTTTGAATGTTATAACTGTCTAAGCATTGTAAGTGGGGATAGAGGAATCAGTTAAAAGGAAGTTTTGGGAGGATCTTATTGCTGGTGCAAAATATACTAATGAATCAGAATTTCTATATCAGTGGTGATTTGAATGCGCATTTAGGGGTATGTCGCAGTGGCTATGAAAACGTTCATGGAGGTTTTGGCTATAGAACTAGGAATGCACAGTCTATTTTAGATTTTGCACACTCCTACGATTTATTGGTTGCTAACACATGGTTTAAGAGAGATAGCCCCTAGTGACTTTTAGAATTAGAGTAAACTCAAACTAAATTGACTATTTTTGACAAATTGTAAGGCTATTCCAGCCTCCAGGAGAGTGTGTGGCCACCCAACACAAACCTATCCTAGATGTTCGCCTTCAAGAAAGGCAACGGTAAAAAAAAGCCAAAGAACATATGATGAAATGGTGGAGATTAAAAGAGGACAATGCAAAAACTTTCGCCGAAAAAATTGTTGAAGAAGCAGATTGGTAGATGGCGTCAAATGCAGAGGATATTTGAACAAAGATGAAAACTTGCATAAGGAGAATCAAGGGTAGTTTTGTGGTAAAGATGGATTCAACATGGTGGAATGAGGAGATTAAGACAATTGCCAAGGAAAAGAAAAAAAAAATGTTATCTTGCATTAGAAAAATGCAGGAATGAGGAAAACTTAGCCAAGTATAAGATAATCAAAATCATGACAAAATTAACCGTTCACTAGGCGAAATCAAAGGCTTTTAACGAGATGTTTGACCAATTAGATTCTATTGAAGGAGAAAAATGTATATATATAGGATGACAAAGAGGAGGCAAGTAAAACCCAATGACATAAGTGTAATAAAGTTTATTAAGGATAAGGATACAAACATTCTAGCTCTAGACGAGAACATCAAGGATCGTTGAAGGAGAGTATTTTGATGAGCTGTTTAATGGAGAAACAAGAAAGTGTTATAAGAGACACTACAATCACTCTCTTAGACGGGAATAGAGAATTTATGCAAAGAATATAAAAATTAGAGGTGGATAGGGCTTTAAAGAAAATGAAGCTAAAGAAAGTTGTTAGGTCCTATGGTATACCTAGTATGGAGAAAAAGTATTTTAGTAGTATGGGGAAAAGTACTTTAGTGTCGAATGACAAGCTTTAGAAGACAAACAAGATACCAAATGATTGGAGAAGAATTATTATAGTGCCCATTTACAAGAAAACATGAGATGTCCAAGATTGCTCCAATTATCGTGTAGTAAAACTCATGAGCCATACTATAAAGCAGTGTCACATGATTCGCCCAACCAACCCATATATCACGATTCAATTCGATCATTCTCTATCGGGGTTTGTTCACGGGTTGAATCGCCATCATTCGCGATTTGATTCCGTGATTTTAGAAAGGATCATAGTAAAAAAAACGGGAGTAGCGAAACTGCAAATGCTTCAATGGATGAGTGGGCATACCTAGGAGTTGCAAATATGGAGGAAAAATGAAAGATATTCGTTTAAAATGGTTCGAGATTGTGCAGAGATGGGGTATTAGCGAATCGATAAGGAAGATAGAAAGTAAGAACTCGAGAGATTTAAGAGATTTAAAAAGAGGGTGAGGAAGACCGAAAATGACTTGGAGGATAGGTATTGAGAAGGATATGAAGGATCTAGACTTACAATTGAGATGGTAGAGAATCGAAATGATTGGAGAAGGATTCCATGTGGACAGCAATTGGAATTGATATATTGGTTCACGTAGCTGACCGCAATCGTTTGTGCTTAAGGCTCAAGCATTGTTGTTGTGCAGTTAATGCAAATTCATTGGACCAAAGAATCTATCTTGGTTTCTTATGTTAGTCTTCTTTTTCTAAATCTACCTTAGCTAATAACTATCAAATTTTCAAACTAGTTATTCTTCATTTGGCTATAGTGTGCATGTTTCATGTAGCTGACTAGCTGTTTGTTACTTTTGAAAAATGTATGGAACTATGGAAGTATGGTAATGGTGCTTACCCATTGACCCTTTGCTTTTGATGGTAACCTGTATTATCAGCTTTTGTGCCTTGAATGTCTAGAAGTAATAGAGGATAATGATTAGTAAGAATGTAAAATAGACAATAGGATTTGGTGAAAACTGAAAACCATAGATGTATGGCCCATAGCCCTCCCAGATCTCTTGGATTACCGAAAACATGTTGATGAGTTTAAACCTGTTTTCTCTATAATTATTTCGTTCTAATTCTTATTGAAAACGATGATGTATTAGAGATTGGACGATGCGTTTCAACCTCTAATATCACCAAGATCGAAAGTGCGAAGTCTTGTGTGAAACAAATTACGCAATCAAATGAAACCGATGTTTGTAGGAAATAATAATGCAATAAAAACGACACAAAAGTTTAACGAGGTTCACTTTGGATTGGGGTGTATTTTGTGGATATTTTTAGATGAGCAAATGAGCTCTCTATTTATGGGAGAGATCACACTAAGCAACATTAATTACATTAAAGCTATGAATAAATGACAATGAAACAGCCCCATGCATTTGAAGAGTCGAAAAACATCCTATGCTATCAGAAGATTCGCTCGACCGGTCGAGCGAGACAGATGGGTCGAGCGGAGAAACAGAAGCTACTGGATACATTCTGACATGTTGCTCGACCAAACAGAGGAGTTCGCTTGGGTCGAGCGGAGTTTGCTCGGTCGAGCGAGGGTCGAGCGGAGGTCGAGCGACCATCAGGTCCTTCCTAGACAGTTTCCGTTCGACTTGCATAGTAGAGCATGTTGCATTAAACCTTTACACTTCTTCATTAAGTCCCATTAATTCATGCTTTAACCATCACATTCAACACCATATTAAGTTACGAACTTAAATCACCAATTAACAACCTCATAGGATTCCATCCTAAGAGTTCACTCATGAATGCACCTTTTAATTTGTACACTCAAGTCACACTTAATCACAATACATGAATACATGATAATCTATAACCGTCATGATGTACTCCGTAAATACTTTGAACCAACATAGTACATACTACCTAGGTTATAATCTACATATACATAGTATGGCGCAATTAAGTATCATGCGTCATGCACCATATTCGTTATTCCCCATCATTGGAATACTTGTATGACTTGGTTTACAGACAGTTGGACAAGATATTTCAATGGGTGTTCAATTTTACTCATGGCCAACTATGATGGATGATAAAAGTTTTTTCCTCGAGAACTGTGGCACTTTGAAGAGCTTCAGGATCTGCTCCACATTACTCTTTATATGTTTGCTCTTCAGTTAGCGCCTAGATATCCCGATTTCCAACTATTTGGAGAGGAAGCTGCTATATTTTCTGTGTCCTGTTCTTTTTTCAGGGCATTTGAAGCTTCTACTGTTATTCCCCCTTATATTCATCTCACTCTTTTTTGTGGTGTCTTTTTTATTAAACTATCCGTGTGTTGCGAAGATAGTGAACAGTTTACCATTCTGCCTCTATTTTAATTCTTCTTGCTTTGCAATTATATATATTTTCTCCATTCCCAATGCCAATAGTAGCTCTCACCAAGGCGGAGTTTGGAGTCTGATGTATGCAACCTTTCCCTTGTTAGTGATAGTAAAGTGGTTGTTTCCGATGATCTTTAGTAGCAAACATTATGTGCAACTTCACACAAATAAAAAGTGAATATCATTTAATGTATCATTTTAATATAGTCCATTATAAACTAGAAACCCAAAAACTTTAAATCTTTGACCCCATTAATAATGAACATTGTTTTGCAATTACATATCTTCTCATTTATTTTATGTAATGTAGGTAAAAAAAGAGGATAAAAAAATCAGGAGAACTGTGCTGAATAGCGTTGTTGGAACTCTAGATCTAAGCATACGTCAATTTTTACGCGGAGAAAAATATCCAGGGGTATGTTTTTTCGTTATGTGCCATCCTTATTCAATCTGAACCCTACTCTTTCTTTCTAACAACATTATGATCAGAACCCTGAAGTTTTATATCATATTTATCCTTATTTCAGGAGACTAAGAAGTCTTCGGGAATCTTGGCTAGACAAGCGCCCTTTGATGCACACAAGTATGCATATATCGCCAATGTCTGTGTTACAAAATTTGCTCGACGCCAAGGAATTGCTTTTAATTTACTCTATCTTGCAGTCGATGTTGCTACTGCAAATGGTATTGCTCCTCAAATTTTATCCGGAAACTCGCTTTATGTTTGTTCTACACTTCTCTGAAATACGTATATTTTCTTTTCTATGTGCTTTTAGGTATGAAGCAACTATATGTTCATGTAAATATAGACAACAAGGCTGCTCTAGATTTATACGCGAAAGCCGGTTTCGAGGTTTGTAAGCATTCTCGGCTACATTCTCATGTCTTGCATCTGATTCGTTAGCACATTGTCTCTTATTTTATTCAAGTTAATCGCGTCGTTACAGCACAATAGGCCCCTTGCTAAATTAAGAAAATTATTCAAAATTTTATTTCAGCTCTAAACTCATAAGCAAAAGTTCCCCCAAAATTTAATATGGTTGCTAATGATTATTCGGGGATAAACAGTCTGAGGGTAGCCGAGTAGCTGCTGTTTGAAAAGTGACCCACATGTGATCCCACATCGAAAAATTAGATAAAGGCTGACTAACATATAAGCTTGATGGGCTACTCCTCCTATTACCAATGGGTTTTAGGATGGAACCTCATCGATGGAACCTCATCGAGTTTGTGTGTAGTCAATTCTCCTCTTGTGTATGTCTTGTTGTCAACAAGCTCGTTAACAAATTTATTAGTTGTAACTTCAATATCTTTAGCTTGTCGTGCGGATAAACTCCCCAAGACCTTGACTTATGTTTTGCTTGTCCTTTATTAGATTGTGGAGGCTGCCTCATCCACCTTTTCGGAAGATCGGAGGTTTCTTATGTTGAAGGTCTTATGACTTGCGCAACTTCAACGATTTCATACAAATTAACATCAACATGTAAATGTATTTTTAACCTTCTAAACAAAGGTAAATCTTTCTTCTACTTACTTCTGATTGGAGTTTCCTCTTTATTTGAGCCTGTATTTTTACTAGTGGAGTAGAAGCAGCCAATTTATTTTTACTTTTGGCTTGTGAAACTTCTGGCATCTAAATTGTAAATACTGGTTTCTATACATAATGATAATGTGAGCTTTATGTTCAAGTGTTTACAATTTGACATGAACATCTTGTCTTTGCTTTACTGTTCGGTTATTTTCCTTGTGTGTTACTTGGACTCGTCAACCATGTCCGATTCAGATCTACATCCAATTGTATGGGTTTACTCTTATATAAAGAAATCGCAGTATTTTGAGCCAAATTGAAGTGTACGAGTGTTCTATCCATGTTCAAGTGTCAAATAGGTTTAGGCAAAAACACAACATTTGGACAACATAGGATACATAAGATAGTTCAAGAAATGAAAATTATGCAAGTAAATAAATATCTCTTAATAAAGCCGAAATAGTTAGCGAACTTCTTCGGTTTTCCGATTGATGACAAACTTCTGCCACACATCAATAATATCTGTTTGTGTCTTTAGGGCAGTTTTCTTAGGCGCATTGATAACACCATTCTTCTCCTTAGCTTGATGATTTTTGATGTTACCATATTTGGAAGGGAGTTGGTCAAGCTCATGTAGCACTTTGGTGATGTCGAGAACATGCCGCTCAGCTAGGGTGCGGGAGAAGTCTTCCCGAATCACAACACGGAGTACTGTCACGTGTTGTGCATCAACTGGCATGGTGTAGGCCGTGACAATCCACCCAAACCTTCTTAGCATCTCCGAAACCTCAAAATCATTGTCTTGAAGTGAAAAAGCCACTAGTGGTACCCCATTGTCTTTAGACACAATGTTGAATCTCCCTGTCTTTTCAAGTCCAGCTTTCAACACCATCGTATTTTCTTGACAGTTTTGCAACACACTCTTTTATCCTTCAAAACCAAGTCGGATTAGCTGATAATATTGTGCAATAGCTTGACTTGATCCTGCACACCACATCATCTAGGTGAGCAAGGGCGGAGCAAAAATCCACAATAATTATTTCGGAACAGTTTACACAAGTAATTAAACTAAAGAAAAATTCATGTAAACGAATATTTAAAGCCCTTTAATTTAAGGGGCTATGAGCCGTTGAGCACCTTGCACATCACGAGATTCACCCTGTAGGTGAGTTTTCCTTCGAAATCATGTGAAAGAAACACATTGTGGGTGACTATGAATAGTGAAACCTTACCTTTGGAGAAGTTGAGAGTAAAGGTGGGCTGGTCCGTTCCGAGATAGTTGATATGGAAGATGAGCTCTTCAGGCGAGTCTTCCTTGCTCCTCCAAATGTTCCATCCAATGCCAGCGTAAACAAGACCATATTTATGGCCGCTCACATTTATGCTCTTCACTAGAGGAAGTCTGAAGTCCCATTCTAGCTCTGGGTACAGGAATGGTGCTATAAATCCTCCACTTGCCGCATCCACATGTATCGAAGTATCCCATCTGCAAAGTTTATGTTAAGTTGGTCATATGCTATATATTACCAAGCAAGCAAAACACTCAGATGAAGGAGATCACGTGAGCATGAAAATCCTAATAGTGTATATATTATATATCTCGAGGCCTTAACTTTCAGCTTAAGCTTAAACGTTAAAGTATATAGTCAATCATAATGCTCAATTATAGGGTTAATGTTCAAAGAGTATACCCAGTTTTCTTGTTCTTTTCTAGCAAAAGATCATTCAAGAGCTTGACATCTTCAAACTCTCCATTGAGAGTAGAGTCAAGAATGGCGGCGACACATATGGTGTTTTCATCCACCATTTCAATAGCATTAACAGGATCCACCACATAGTATCCTTCTGTTAGCTTCACTTCTTTTAGTTCCACTTCGAAGTACCTTGCAAACTTTTCCCAGCACACCTAAAAGAGAAATCCACAAGTTTAGAATGATCTTATTGTCTAGCTGAATGATTTTAGTGCCTATCGAGAGAAGAATCGAGGCCTGGACATGCCTAGCCCATGGTCCAGGTCAATCAATTTAAACCCTCAAAAAATTAAATTGTGTAACATATAAAACAGAAAAATGACTGACAGATTGTTTAAGTACATATATAGAGATGTATGCTCGACCAACCCTACACTAGTGTCCTGAATTCGCGCTTGTTGTCTATGACAAGATTTTGTACTAAAATACCTGATCATTGGCACCGGTAACAATGTTGGGTTTGTCATAAGGTAAACCTTGCGCCTTGCGCTTGTTCTGCAATCGCCTCTTAAATAGGGGTGAGCAGAATCGGATATCCAATCCGAAACATGCAGTCGAATCGGATATCCGATATCCGAAAACTGGTATATCTGATATCCGATATCCGATTCGATCCGACTCGGATATCCGATATCCGATATCCGACAATATTCGAATCGGATATTCGAGATATCCGATATCCGATGCCTATGAGAAAAAGTTGAAAATTTCCAGTCGGATATTCGAAATATCCGATATCCGAATTTAGTCAAAATAATTTATTTATAAAAATATAATTTTATTGTTATGAATAACGAATATCCGAAAGTACTTATAATACGCGGATATCCGATATCCGACTATCCGAAATAATTTCGGATATCCGATATCCGACAATTCAAAAAAATTTCGGATATTCGAATCTACAAATATTGATATCCGAATTTGTATCCGATATCCGAATTTTCGAATCGGATATTTGATCCGAATTGTAACTTCGAATCGGATATCCTAAAAATCGAATCGAATATCAGATCGAATCATCGGATAATCGGATCATCAGATAGTTTTGCTCAGCCCTACTCTTAAAGGCTAGCGCGGCTAACATTATGGCCTCGGATGAGCCTACAGTTCCAACTCCAATAGCCGTCTCTGATTCATCAAGAGGAGCATGGAAAAGCCTTGCTAATGTTCACACACCTATTCTGCTTACATTAATGCAAGAAAGTTTATGCTAGTAGCTACATAGATTTTTCTTTGTTTTGAATTTGAATAATCAATATTATTTACTCTATATTATTCCGAATTGTAAGTTAAGTATAATTTGCCATCATACTTACCTAATAGAAAAATTAATAAATCAAATGCAGCATTATTTAATCTTTCTAATTATAAATTATAATATTTTTAAGGAAAATTTGCGCAGAATAATCCAACCTTTGTCTGATTTTTCTACAATAATCCCAAGTATTGATTAACCATGAATAATCCCATCTATTGATAGTTGTTTCCAATGGCGTTTAAGCAAGTAAAAAAATTAGTGTATGTGAGAGAAAGAATGATTTTGAAGTAGAAGAAGGTAAACTGGTTTTAATGGAGGAAATGTCATGTGAAGAAGAAGATGCTTGGATGAAGAAGAAGGTCAAGAAATGACCTGCTGTAGCCGGTTGTTTTACTTATTTGGATGCCATTGGAAACAACTATCAATAGATGAGATTATTCGTGGTTAATCAATACTTGGGATTATTGTAGGAAAATCAGACAAAGGTTGAATTATTCTGGGCAAATTTTGCTATTTTTAATTACTTTATAATAAATCATTAAAATTACAAATAGCAAAACAAATCAAAATTATGTTTTCCCCTATTTTTTTGTCAATGAAACTGGTATATTTTATGTGCCGAAAGTAAGATGATGCGTCTTTTTGGGAAATGTTCTCATAAAAAGTATTCACGAATTATGAATGTTATGAAAAATGATATTTTTTAGATAGTGGAGATATTATTTTATTGAATAATAAAATTAAAGGACAAATATAAAAACCGTAAGCAATATTAAAATAAAGTTGGTGAAAAAAATATGGAGAATAATTAAAAAAAAGGGGGGTTGAATAGAGTTGGTGGGAAACATGTGAAAATTATAAGTAAAATAAAAATGTTGGATGAAATTAGTAAAAGATATGTGAGAACCATAAGTATTAATAAAATATTAAAATAAAAATAGCTAAGGTTAATTATGTCTAAATGTATAAAAATTATAAAAAATTAAAAGATAAACAATCGGAATAATAAAAAAAGACAAATTAGATAAATTTTTTGAAAAAAAGACAAATCGGAATAGTAAACTTTGTCAAATGATATTGCTCTTTTCCCATCGAAAGAATTGTCTTGTACTTAAATTTGACTACGGACACCAGAACTAAAGTTAGCTGCTTGTTATACTCAAATTATGAAAAGTATAGAAGTCTTACAATTTTTACTACTAGTTTGGTAGGTAATAGAAATGAAAAATTAGTGTAATTTTGGTTGAAAAATCTTCTGGCTACCTTTAAGGCTATGCTTGTTCATCTTCAATCATTTCATTTTCTTCATAACATCCATTCCAATGCATTACCATTGGGAGATGTGGGATTAGGTGGTAAGGGAAATTTGTAAACAAAAACTTTTTTGTGATCAAAGATTTATTACCATGTGAATGATATGGAACTTTTGATGAGTTTTTACACTATAAATCATTCTCATTATCGTCATTTAATACCACTAACCAAACGGACCGTTAAGGTTTTATCGACTTTTTTTAGGACTAACATAAAAGACAATATTAAAATTTTATTGATTGGAATTAACACAATTTGCGAAAAATATTGTCAGAATAAGTTAGAAAATTCTCTTCCAACCAAAGTACTCTCAATTAGGCATGTGGTTTGCAATTTTTTTGTAACAAGTACACATAATAGTAGTGATGGAATATTTTTAATTAGATTTACTTAATTTAGAAGATACTTAAATTACAAATTATGTTATTTATCAAGTTAAAAATTATGTATGGAATCTTTCCCACCAAGCCTCCAAACCTTGGTGGCTCTTGATTTGCAATAATAATGCAGCAGGTGATCTTAAAAAAAAAAAGTTAAAAATTATGTTGCGTGATGTAAAGCTATTGAGAAATTGAAATATAAAAGTAAGTTGCGTGATGTAGAGCTAACATAAAAAATAGTAAAATTATTATTTGATAATTTAAATATTAAACTAAGCAGGCGGGCGGATAGTTTTTTAGTGTTGCTACCCCCCCATTTATTTAAGCGGGCAGTTATTACCTATCCAATTTTTAAAATTTTTAAAAATGTTGTCCAAGCCCGCCTGTTTTTTCGAGAAGGGTGGGCTGAGCCTAGCATCTAACTAACCCATGAATATCTCTAATAAGAAGCGTCTTACGGAGAGACAATATCACATAAGAATTTGTTTAGAGAGAATGAGAGTTAGTGTTAGAAATAATAATACGAACCTTCGCATATGGCAATGGACTCCTTGCTTTGAATGAACCATGAATGAACAACACGTATTAAAGATTAGTTTGCGACGATGAACATCACTCGAAAATTTTGATATAGATTGAAGGCGACAACGATACTTTCCTTTTGTGATATTTCCCCCACAAAGGTACTTGGGTTATGAGACCAGAAATTCACAAAGAGATACAATCAATCACATCAACCGATTAGTACGAATCGATTGAACTAAACAACTTTGTGTTTTTGTAGAGATTGAAATCAAAAAAGAATAAAAGAGTTGATCACTCTCCTTTATGTTTCAAGAGAATGAGAATGAGAGAAAGATAACAAATGATTTCCATGCGCTCACTCTTATTTATAGAGTTGAAGTGACATATGTATTCATCCAAAACCATACATCAATAAATAATGTAAAACATCTATTCATAACACAACACTTCATGAAATGAAGTTTTGATCCACAAACATATGTTTTGTTCCAATATGCTCAAACGAGCATAATATGTGCTCGAACGAGCATGAACCAAAATCGCAACCGGAAACTTTCTGACACAAAATTTCCTAAGTGCTCGAACGAGCGCATGCCCAAAACCCCAAACCCCCAAACATAATGTTTTGAAACACACTGCCTGACGAAACACAGCATGCTCGAACGAGCATGATAGTGCTCGAACGAGCACCTATTTGCTCGAACGAGCCGGTGGTTGAGCAAGGCCATTTTGGTTCCGTTGTTACTTCTTTACTTAGTCTATGCTTTGGTACATATCTTAAGCCTTTGAATAAAATCCTACATGCTCTAAATCTCAACAGTTAGAACGCTTATAAGTGACACTTGAGATGAGACTTTAAGTGCGACTTAAAGAAAATATGTTTTATATTCCATAAGTGAGAATCGATTAAAAAAATACATCGATACTCATTATTTTCTCCTCAAGCTTACATTCTTACTCATTTTTTCTCATTTGCTTTCATTAATGGTCAACATGTCATTTTACATATACTCTCTCCTATTCAACCTAAATATCCCATTTTTATTTTGGGTCAAGTCACCCTAAATGTCTCATTTCCATTTTTGGCATGGATTTTTTACCCTTATACCCTTATTCATCTTACCTATTTACTTTTTTACCCTTAATAAACTCATTTAATTTTTCCCTAAACAATCAATTAAACTAACCTAATCTACATCCATTTTAATGACTCCCTCCAATTAAAACCCTACCCTTCCTAGTCGTTTACCCATTTCCCTTTAACCCTCATCTTTATCCTTTCTCTCAAGAACATTTTCCATTGTTCTTCAAACCCAGATCTGGGTTTTCTTCGTTCTTATTCGTTTATCTGGGTAAGTTTTGTGATTCTCCTTCTTCTTTACTAGATCTTTGTTGTCGCCTCTCTCTTCTCTTTCATGGAAAACCCTAAAACTCCCACTACTTCACCCCTCAAGAACCCTAAAACCGCCATTAACTCACTTGTCCATAAGCTTTCCTCACCTGATGTTTCCTTTCTCAATATCCCCAAATCCCCTCTCTCAAACCCTAAATACTATGATGATGGGTTTTATGACTTATATGAGGACGATGACTCTTCAACAAAGACAGATCCAAATTAGGGTAGAGAACTAGACTCTGAAGGAGAGCCCATCTACACTCCATAACCTGAACTTTACCTGGATCGTGAGTATTCTTTTGCTGATGCTCTTTTCTCTAACACTGATTGTGAGGATGAAGATTGGCTTGATAAGCTTGGGTCATTTTAGAGTACGTTTCTGTTCTTGTGGGTGTGTTATGACTGATGATGATTTTTGCTCGATTTAGGGTTTTTTTTCGATGCATTTTTCTATTGCTCAATGATTTTTTTTTGGGAGAGCACTTTTAATTGTCACCCCAAAAAAAACGAACTCAAATTTAGGGTTTGAAAAGTTTTCCAAAACTAAAGCGCAAAAATGTTCGTTTTTCTCAATGATTTGAAGGAGTTAAATACTCTGAGAGTTTTTCAAATAAACAACCACTTTTTCCATTAATGTTGAGTACAAACGTTTTATTGTAAACAACAACAAAAATTTTTACATTTGTTGTTTAGATCTAAAACATCCCATTTTAAAGATCTCAAAAACTTTTCCAAAAAATGATTAATCCTTTTGTCTTCAACTGGTAAGTGGTTTTGGCTCTGTGTATTTATTTTTGCTTGTTGTTTCCCTTTTGTCTCCCAAAAAAATTGGCCAGTGAACTATGTTGGTCCCTGTACATGCTGTTTGTTGGTCTTTTTTGCACCATCATTAGTTCTCCTGGTCTGTTGATGTTGATATGTGCTCTTGATGTTGGTGATGTTCAACTTGCTGCTAGGCTGTGATATTCACATTGTCTTGGTCATGTTGTTGTTGCTATTGGTCTGCGATGTTCACATTGTGTTGATCATGTGGTTGTTGTTGTTGGTCTGTGGTGTTTAAAATGTGTTGGTTTAACATGTTCTGTGCATTGTTTTGGCTCCATTGTGTTGGTTTCATGGTTTCATATTGGCGCCTGATTTTTGGTTTGTTTGCTGATTGGGTTTTCTGAAATTATTTATGGCGCATGATATGTTTGTTGTATGGGTTTCTATTCGGAATTTGGCGCCAGATAATTGAATTTGGTTTTTAAGGACGTTGAATTTGGTTTTTTGATTTTAAATGGGATGGCACAATGATGAACTCGCCGATTGGAAAAAAATTCGCACCCACATGATCAAGAACGATTTAAATTACACTGATGTCGTCAAAGAATTGAGAAGCCTTGTGGAGATCAAGTAATTTCTTCTATGTAAATTTTTTTAAGGGATTAAGTATGTAATGTATTTGTAGGAACATTGTAATTTAGTTAATTAACCCGGACAATATACTTTTCGGCTATTATAAAAATATTTATTTACTTTTGAAGGTCAAAAATACTCTACATTTAAATATTCCAACAACTATATAAAAAAAAGGAGGGAATCATTAAATCCTCAAACACTACCCCAACACATATTTTGGTGAGACTTTAGCTTTCCAAATTTACATTTCCCTATCCTTTTAAAGTTCATTCCAAGAAACAAGAGATTTTTTTATAAGTAGAGAACTACATATACCTAGCAAATTTCACAAATTGTTGTGAGAGACGGTCTCTCCAAGAGACGCATTAGATTTGTGGGCTAAATAGTCCAATTAATACAAATTAGAGAGAAAATTAAAATGTGGGCTTCTTGTTTTGAAGTCATCTCTTTGAAAGACGGTCTCTCACAAGAGTAGCTCAGCAAATTTATATTCACTTTTAAGTTTTTAGATGACTAAAGAGTCATCTAAATAAAGTCAACGCACATCCTCCAACAAATTGCTAATGGACTTGACCCAATAGGTGAATGGAACTGCACCAACACTCATATATGAGCATAATGTTTTTTCTCTTAGGCACTCCTACTTTTAAGTTTTTAAAAATATTTAATCAATAAAGAATTTTTTTAAAAAAAAAATTAATCACAATTTTTTCGTGAAAAAATATATGTGTAATAACTTTGCCTTATATATATTAAGATTATGGAATGAGTTTATAATTGTGATCACATATAAAATTATATTAGTGGCTTGTAAATGAGTACTATTCATGACAAATAATAGGTATTAATTCCATTTACTCCATTTGTTACATTTATAACTTTAATATCAACGATTTATATAACAAATTAGTATGTATACTTATGTAATGCATGAAGTTATTTTAAGCTTACATATATATAAAAAAACCTAGTATAAAACTCTTATATTTAGAGAATAAAAAGGGTAAAATCAAATAGAAAAAGGGGTATTTTAGGAAATACGCTAAATATGCTTCAATAACAATCATACAATTTAATAAAAAGAATGTAAAATTCCAAGTGTCATTACCATATTGATTTGCCATATAAAGAAAATTTTACCAAAGTTAATATCAACTTATTCCTTAATATTTGAGTAGTATATCACAATCACAACAAGATATGTTCTTATATATTTTCTTGAAATATTATATATTTGAATTTAAAAGCTACATAAATTTCAAATTAAAGTTTCTTAAAATATATATTTGTTATTTATGTGTAGTATAAGCTAATTTATAAAGTTTTTTCATTAAAATTTTAATTTCTAAAATATTTCATCAAGAAACAAAGATACATGACAATCAAAAAATGTTTTGAGGATGCCAAATAGTAATTATGATAACGTTAAAACTCTAAATTATCATGCACAATATCAATTATAATCCTGTCAAAGTAATTATTTTATATTTGGCAAAACTCTAAAAATTTAACATATGTTATTTTTCAGTGCTTTTATTAGTATTTATGATTATGATATCGTAACCGATTATACGGGGGATAAAGAGTCTAAGGTAGCCGAGTAGCTATAACTTCGATATCTTAACTTTTTCGTGCGGACCAACTCCCTAAGACCTTGACATATGTTTTGGACTTGCTTGTCCTTAGTTAGATTGTGAGCTTTATGTTTTTTCAAAATTTGACATGAACATCTCATATTTGCTTAAATGTTGTGTTATTTTCCATGTGTGTTACTTGAACTCGTTACCCATGTCCGATATCCACATCTGTGTCCAATCTGCGGGTTGACAATTTTTAAATAAATCCCAATATATTATTTTATGTGTTATCATAAATGAAAAGCCAAGAAATTAACAAATTATTTTATTTCCTCTATAATCAGGTCAAAAGCCATAGAAGATTTAGGCAAAAACACAACTATTGGAAAACATAGGACATATAAGATAGTTCAAGACAAAAACATTATGCAAGTAAATAAATTTATCTCTTAATAGAGTCGAAATAGTTAGCGAACTTTTTCGGTTTTTCGATTGATGACAAACTTCTGCCACACATCCGTAATCTCCCTTTGTGTCTCTAGGGCACTTTTTTTAGGCGCATTGATAACACCATTCTTCCCCTTAGCCTGATGATTTTTGATGTTACCATATTTGGAAGGGAGTTGATCAAGCTCATGTAGCACTTTGGTGATGTCGAGAACAAGCCGCTCTGCTAGGGTCCGAGAGAAGTCTTCTCGAATCACCACACGCAGTACTGTCACGTGTTGTGCATCAGCTGGCATGGTGTATGCCGGGACAATCCACCCAAACCTCCTTAGCATCTCCGAAACCTCAAACTCATTGTGCAGTTTATTGTCTTTAAGTGAAAAGGCCACTAGTGGTACACCATTGTCTTTAGACACAATGTTGAATCTCCCTGTCTTTTCGAGTCCAGCCTTTAACACCATCGCATTTTCTTGACAGTTTTCCATCACACTCTTGTATCCCTCGAAACCAAGCCGGATTAGCTGATAATACTGTGCAATAACTTGACTTGATCCTGCACAACACACCACATCATCTGGGTGAGCAAGGGCAGAGCAAAAATCCACAATAATATTTTGGGACCAGTTCATTTTACATCTTTTCGCAATTTTATGGCCTCAACACTTACACGAGTAATTAAAAGAAAGAAAAACTAATATAAACTAATTTTCAAAGCCCTTTAATTTAAGGGGCTATGTGTCATTGGGCACCTTGCACATCTCCAGATTCACACTGTAGGTGAGTTTTCCTCCGAACTCAAGTAAAAAAACACATTGTGGGCTATTGTGAATGGTGAAACCTTACCTTTTGAGAAGTTGAGAGTAAAGGTGGGCTGGTCCGTTCCGAGGTAGTTGATATGGAAGATGAGCTCTTCAGGCAAGTCTTCCTTGCTCCTCCAGATGTTCCATCCAATGCCAGCGTAAACAAGACCATATTTATGGCCGCTCACATTTATGCTCTTCACCAGAGGAAGTCTGAAGTCCCATTCTAGCTCTGGGTACAGGAATGGTGCTATAAATCCTCCACTTGCTGCATCCACATGTATCGGAGTATCCCATCTGCGAAGTTTATGGTAAGTCAGTCATATACTAGATATTACCGAGCAAACAAAAAACTTAGATGAAGAAGATCATGTGAGCATGAAAATCCTGATTGAGTATATGACATATCTCAAGGCCTTAACTTTCTGTTTAAGTTTAAGCTAGTAAAGTATATAGTGAATCATAGTGTTCAATTTTAGGGTAAATGTTCAAAGAATATACCTAGTTTTCTTGTTCTTTTCTAGCAAGAGATCATTCAAGAGCTTGACATCTTCAAACTCTCCATTGAGAGTAGAGCCAAGAATGGCGGCGACACATATGGTGTTTTCATCCACCATTTCAACAGCCTTAACAGGATCCATCACATAGTATCCTTCTGTTAGCTTCACTTCTTTTAGTTCCACTTCGAAGTACCTTGCAAACTTTTCCCAACACACCTAAAAGAGAAACACACTAGTTTTGAATATCTTCTTATTGTCTAGCTGAATGATTTTAGTGCCTATTGAGGGATAATTGAGGCCTGAACATGCCAAGCCCATGGTCCAGGGCATTCAATTTAAACCCTAAAAGTATTAAATTGTGTAACTTATACCATAGAAAAATGACTGACAAATTATTTAAGTACATATGTAGAGATGTATGCTCGACCAACACTACACTAGTATTCTGAATTCGCCGTTGTTGTCAATGACAAGGTTTTGTACTAAAAATACCTGAACATTGGCACCGGTAACAATGTTGGGTTTGTCATAAGGTAAACATTGAGCCTTGCGCTTGTTCTGCCACCGCCTCTTGAAGGCTAGCCCGGCTAACATTATGGCCTCGGATGATCCTACAGTTCCAACTCCGATAGCCGTCTCTGATTCTTCAAGAGGAGCATTGAAGAGCCTGGCTATCATGTTCACACACCTATTCTGCTTACATCAATGCAAGAAAGTTATGTTAGTAGTTACAAAGATTTTTCTTTGTTTTGAATAATCAAAGTTATTTACTCTATCGGCCCGTTTGTTAGGTAGTTATAAACGGGGTAATAGGAATGAAAATCTTGTATAATTTTGGTTGAAAAATCTCTTGGCTACCTTAATGGACATGCTTGTTCAAATTTAATCATCTCATTTTCTTCATAAAATTCATTTCATTGCATTACCATTGGGAGATGTGGTATTAGGTGGTAATGAAAATTTATAAATAAAAATACTCTATTGGATCAAAGTTTTATTACCATGAGAATGATATGAAACTTTTCATGAAATTTTACACTATAAATCATTATCATTACTACCATTTATTACTACTAACCAACCGGGCCGTATATATATTAATTCAAATTGTAAGTTAAATATATAAATGGCAATTTGCCATCCTATTTTCTTAGTAAAAAAAATTAATATATCAAATGCAGCTTTATGAAATTTTTTTTATTGATGTCCTCATAAAAATATTTACGAAAATTAAATAAATTGAAGATTTAAGATAGTATATATATTAACTTATTGAATAATAAATTTAATGGACAAAATATAGAGATCATAACCATTAAAAAATATTAAAATAAAGTTGCTGGAAAAAATATAAAGACTATAATTGTTAAAATTATATTTAGATAAAATTAGTGGTAAATATTCAAGGACGATATATAAAGAAATATTATAATATTAAAATAAAGTTAGTGAAAGATATCTGAGGATCATAAGCATAATAAAATACTAAAATTAAATAAACAAGATTAATTATATCTAAAATTTGTGATATAATAAAAAATTCTTATTTGAATGACAAATAAAACTACGAAAAGAAGGGAGTAAAATTTGTCAAATGGTATTGTTCTTTTTCCATTGAAAGAATAGTCTTGTTCTTTAATTTGACCACGAACACCAGAACTAAAGTTAGCTGCTTGTTATACTCAAAACTATGGAAGTTCGTGGTTTATCTTTTTTATTCCTTTTCTTCTTAAAATTAATTGGGACTTGTTGAGAGAAATGTAATAATTATGAAAATTTTAAAATAAACAGCTAGTTTTGTTTGAAATCGTCTCACAATAAAACGGACTCATTTAATTAGTTTATTTTTATAATTTATCACTTTAAGATCGTAAATAATAATCACTTTAAGGTTATAAAAAGTGAATTTGAAATTATAAGTGATCATCCTTAGACAATAAATATATATGGGGCTAACCCAATAAAAATGGTCTCACCCATAACACGGTTCATTTGAGAATTTCCGTAACCCAAAATCTAACTTAAACTTTTTTTAAACCAATTTTGTATTTATTTGCCTCAATATGCACCACCTGGAGACTCATTTTAATATTGATGAAAATTTAATGGGTAAAAAAGATTAAGTAAGAATAATCGAGTAAGATTCATTTAGGACCCATTATGACCTATCAGACTCGGCAGTTAAGCATCTGAGTCTAAAATTTTCGGACCATAAGCTTCTTGATCCAGATTTGAGCCCGTACAATTAAAAATCAATATGTTCAAGTCTAATGGGATTCAATTCAAACCCAACCCATGATTATTCCTATTTTGAGCTATGTCATGATGTGTTCTTCTAAATATTTTTCATGTCATATTATGTCAAGTACAGGGGCGGTCTTAGATATATTGGGACTCTGGGCGAAATATTACATTAGGGCTCTTTTCCTTTGCAATTTATCACCTATATGAACCCTTCTATAACCATTAATTTTGATTTTTTGACATGCGGCCCTGAACGACGGCCCCTCTTGCCTACCCATAGGGCCGGCCCTGGCCAAATACTTTGTAACACACCTAATTAGAAAAAGAAAAAAGGTTGGTGACCTGAAGCTCGGTTGTAACAGGATATTCATGCATGTCCACATAGTTCTTGTTCATGGCATCCATCATAAGCTTGTCGCACTCTGGTTCCATCCATGTCGTCACAAACGACGCTAAATTCAGACGTGGGTTAGCGTCCAACATCAGCTCATCGTTTATTATTTGGTATGCTGCCTCCTTTGGTATCGACTTATCGGGCATATTGTACCTGCACCCATCACACAAACATAAACGTACGTCATTTTAATATACTAATAGTGTGACAACTAAATATTGATATTAAGTCGCGGACTAATTTAATTTGTTAGATATGTACATAGGACGTGGTGTTTGGAGATGGCGTGAACCAAATGTCGACTCCATATAAGAATTTGTAGCCGAAAGATTTGCTTCTGAAAGTACCATGTTGATGACTTGACGTTGGTGTAGTATTTTTTTTTTGGGTAGTGTAGCTTAGGTTATGGTTGAGGGAAATGAGCAGGGAATTGGTATTTATATAGGGTAGTCGTTGAAAAATGGAAGAAATGTTTGAAAAGGTATGTTGAAAAATATGTCCTGCAAAATTCCGTGTATGAGATCCTTACTCTTCTGCTCCCTCCATTTTCATATCTTCTTTTCACTTTTCCCATTTGAAAATTTTTAAAAGTTCTTCCTATTTAGAATCTTTCTATTTTAGTAACCAATAGAATTCAAGGAATTATTACGCTTACACTCTAATCTATAGAAATTAATTTACATGTTAATTCCCATACACCCAATGAAATTTAATGATATTATTACATTTACACTTTAATCAATAGAACCTTTATTTTTATATTATTTTACTCAACTCTCATAGTATATATTTTGTAATTATAGTTTATATTATATTGATTTCTTCCCAGATTCCAAATGGGAAGATAAAAAAAGAACGGAGGGAGTATGTATACTACTATTACATCAAATGGACAACTAGATCTTATTCATCTGCTAGATCTATCACACAGATCAGGTTGATTAGTTGGTTTATATTTGAGTTTAAGTTTTAAGTCAATACAAATAGTTTAAAAGCCCCTTGATCTAAACCTTGCATGTTCAGTTAATTGAGTCGAAAATTATAACTTTAACCTGATCTGCAATAGATCAGGTCGAGCTAATTTCGATCCACTTAACTCGTTTAGACTCTTTTTGTTTTCGTTTTAGGGCTTTTAACATTGACTATATTTTTTAGGCTTTAATTTAAAAGATTTCGTTTATGAGTTGTTTATTTTGTATTCACTATGAAAAATCCAAAAATATTAATTTTATTAAGTTGGTTATACTTATTTATTTGACTCGAAATCAAATCGTTTAATTAAATTGATAACACAGTTTTGTTTCAGCTTTAAAATTGTAACCTAAACCTAACTCATTTAAAAACAAATCAGATCATTTCAAGCCATTTAATTAATTGGATCAAAAGTCTCAACATAAACCCACTTATTCCGGATTAGATTTAGTTCGAATTAGGAGTTCTATTAATAAGCCTTTGTCATACCTATTTAAGCTTCACTCTGACCTTAATTTTTTCATAAAAGCTGATTGAGATTTTATTTTATATATTTAAAAGAAATTTAAAAAGTATGCTAATTATTTAGCTTCAATTTAAAAAACAATTCCCCTTTTATTCTAATAACGGACCGTTTGGTTATTGAAATTAAATGGTGGTAATGGGAATGATTTATAGTGTAAAAGTTTATCAAAAGTTTCATATCTCTCATGGTAATGAAACTTTGATCATAAAAAAGATTTTTCGTTTACAAATTTTCATGACCATCTAATACCACCTTTTTCAATGGTAATGCATTGAAATTAATGTTATGAAGAAAATGAAATGCTTAAAGTTGGACAAGCATGGACATCAAGATAACAAAGATTTTTCAACCAAACTTCACTAGTTTTTTTTATTTTTATTACCACCGTTTATTACTACCTACCAAACGATCTGTAAGTGTCTCCCTGATGCACTTGGGATTTATTATACAACTATCGTCCAATTATCAATTTTCACTTAATTTCTCCCTTACCCACTTGCTCCCTTCTTTTTCTTAAAATTGGTGTAAAGTGAGAATAAATGTGTAAAAATAGCGGTCACTTTCTCCCTAACCCACTGTTCTTATTAGAATAGGTATTGTAAGTGAGAATTTTTTCAATTTTTCTTTTTATACAAGAAAAGGAAAAATAAACACAAAAACTTGGGTGAGAATGTCTCACTTGTTAGATGTCTTATTGGGCCGGCCCAATTACATATATTTTTCTACTAATTTTACAAATTAAAATGTCAATTTTAAGAGTTAAAAGACCAATTTAAAGACTTAAAAGAACAATTTTAAGGATTTACAATTGATATTTTAAATCATGAAATTTGACAATTTCAAGAGTTAAAAGTTCAATTTCAATACTTAAAAAACCAATTTTAAGACTTAAAAAATAAATTGCTAGACTTAAGATTCTTATTTTAACTTTAAAGTAGGATGACTCAAACATTAATATTGATATCAAAACTTTGAAATAGACCTTTTAAGTCTTAAAATTGGATTTTGAAATCTAGAAATTGTCTTTTTAAGTCTTAAAATTAGTATGTCAGAATATTCTAAAAAAACTTATTTGGCCTGGACTGGTTGCACGGATAAGGCGGTCTCACAAGAGACTTTCTGAAAATTGAAATAAGCAAGTGAAATTTCCCTTGTAATTGTTCGCTATTTAATAATAGCGAACAAAGAAGCTTGGTCAAAATCTTTGTACGTTGTTACTAAATGTGAACAAAGACTTTGGCTTTTTTGACCAAGCTTCTTTTTTCGCTTGTAGTAACAGCAAACAACCTGAACCTTTATTCTGGGCTCAAAGTGCTTATCGGGCCCTTGCTCAAATCCAACCAATGAAAATTTAACTTTTTCGGCCTGTCTTGTATGAGATCGTCTTACGGTTAGACAATCTAAAAAAAGAAGCTCATAAGTTGAAAGTTTCTATTATTGAGTTATTTAATCCAAGTATAATGCATGTTTCACGATGAAACCGTCTCATACAAGAATTTGTGTAAATTTTAAAGTATAGTTGTATATATAGTACCCTCTATATTCATGATAATACCTTCTTGTGAGGCAAGAAAGAAATTAGAAAGCATACATTCGTTTAGTAATAAATTGTTTGTAGAAAAACATGAACATGGTTAAGAAACATAGAAATTGTCAAACACATGTGTCTTCTCTTTTTTTTTCAAAAAAATTTGGGTGAGACAGCCTCACTCACTTTTGAGACGCATCTTATTGGGTTGACCCAATTGTATAATTTTTTTTTACCAATTTCACAAATTAAAATGTCAATTTTGAGAGTTAAAAGACCAATTCAAACACTTAAAAGACCAATTTCAAAAGGATTTGAAATTGACATTTTAAGTCATATAATCTGATAATTTTAAGACAATACTTTAAAAACCAATTTTATGACCTAAAAAACCAAATCCAGAACATTAAATTCTCATATCAACTTTAAGTTAGGAATTCTCAAACATTAAAGTTGATATTTAAAACTTCTAGGTCTTATAATTGGATTTTTAAGTCTTGGAATAGTCTTAAAATTAGTATGTCAGAATATTTTTAAAAAGTTATTGGACTTGGACCAGTTGCACGGCTAAGGCCGTCTCACAGAAGACTTACCCTAATTATTAACTTTTATTTTAATTCAATTGTATAAAGTGCCTAATGTTATTATAAATAATACCTAAAATTTTAAATTTTTAGGCTTGTAATTATTAAAAAGTTACGATTATCAACTTTTTATAATCGAATAAAATCACCCTTAATTCCATTATTATTAATTTTTTCAACTTTTTAGGAAATTAAATAGGAAAGTTAATTTTAGGTGTTAATTAGAATAACATTAGGCACTTTATATAATTGAATTAAAACAGATTTAATAAAAGTCTAAAAATAAGCCTTGTAAAATTGACATGACCCAAGAAAATAGCAACTAAAATTGGGACCAGCAAGTGAAATTAGTCTTGTAATTGTTTGCTGTTAATAACATCGAACAAAAAAGATTGGTTAAAAATGGTAAAAATCTTTGTTTGTTGTTACTAACAACGAATATCAGCGAACGCAAACCTTGACTTTTTTTATCAAGTTTCTTTGAACTAACAGCGAATAATCCCGAATTTGTGCTATGGAAAAAAAATGTTTATTTTGGAAATTAAGTTTAAAAATTACTTATTCTTGAATTTTTTTATATTAATTTGCTTAATATTTTAAATTTTCATTTTCTAAAGGCCTAATTAATCGTTATTTAGTGCAAGTTGGCTATGAAGCAAACAGTAATGATCAACCACCTACCTAAAATGGTGCCTAAAAGGATAGGTCTTGACAGCGTACAAAGAATAGATTCTAGCAGTATGTATTTTCTTTGTTCTGAAATGTTCCCTACTACATCATATATTATGGTACCAGTTATTTTTCAAACTTGTTTTATATATTTTGGTTAATGTGTAAGAAAAAATGTAGTTAAGCAAAATTTTGTTTGAATTATTTAATCGCATACTTTCATAATATCATTTTTTATAATTCTTAGTTAAAAATAGTTTAAGATAAAAATGATCAAAGTTACGCATTAAATATATAGCAAGTATGATAGAATGGATAAATTATTTGAGATGAATACGGCCTTATAAATAAAATTTTCCATCCAACGAGGAAAGGGCTCTAGTACTCTTAGCTAATTTTCTTAGAATAATATGCATCTTTACAAAATTCAAGTATACTCTAAAACACAACTTAGGTTATATTATCCAACTTAGGTTTCATTTTGTGGAATTAGAATTAGAAATTTTAAAATATCTTTTTTATATATATATATATATATATATATATATATTTTATATATATATATAGTTATATATATATATATATATATATATATATATATATATATATATATATATATATATATATATATATATATATAAATATATATATATATATATATATATATATATATATATATATATAT
Organism: Amaranthus cruentus; assembly: GCA_019425755.1. Lineage (NCBI taxonomy): Eukaryota > Viridiplantae > Streptophyta > Magnoliopsida > Caryophyllales > Amaranthaceae > Amaranthus > Amaranthus cruentus. Next base: position 2,880,092 of record CM033453.1, read on the forward strand.
ATATATATATATATATATATATATATATATATATATATATATATATATATATATATATATATATATATATATATATATATATATATAGTTACTGTTTTCTCTTAATCTTATACAGTTCTTAGAAAAGGATACTATGTTATGAATAAAGGTTACTATGATTATGTATAGTTACTGTTTTCTCTTAATCTTATACAGAACATAGTAACTTTTCAAATGAACATCATAACCTTTAATCATAACATAGTATCATTTTCTAAAAATATAGTAACCTTTAATCATAACATAAATCGGAGAAGAAGATCGAAGAGAAAGATGGAGCAGTGATTGTGGTTTTCACGAAGAGAAAAGACTTTGAACAGGAGAGAGAGAACAAGAGAGTAACCAATTTTTTCACCCGTTAGATTTTCATAAGATCAATGACTATAAATCCTTCTCATCCTTCTCATTTTAAGACTCATTCTCAATGGATCCCTCATATATATATATATATATATATATATATATATATATATATATATATATATATATATATATATATATAATATATATATATATATATATATATATATATATATATATATGCATATGTATATATGTATGGTATATATATATATATATGTATGTATATATATATTATTATACACTATAATACATATATATATTATATATATATATATTATAATATATATATATATATATATATATACATATACATACAATATACATATATATATGTGCATATATATATATATATACATATAATATATATACACATATATATATATATATATATATATATATATATATATACATATATATATATATATATAACAGAAAAAAAAATTGTGATGCTTTCTTAATTAATATGTGGTACTTTCTGTATAAATATGTGTCACTTGAAAGTATGATGTTTTCTAAATTATTGTATGATGCTTTCTTCATAAACACGTGTTACTAGATCTTCTGCTATGACAAATTTTTTTCGACCGTTAGATCTTAATCAATCAATGGTAGCTACTCCTTCCTATCCTTCCTATTTTCACATCCCTTCTTATTGGATCTCTACCCTTTCTCCTCCGCCTCTTTGGTATCAAGCTTCGCCTCACTGGTTTTGCCTCTGTTATCGCTTTTTAATTTGTTGTCCGTTTTGTTTTTGCCTCAAAAAATTTAAGGAGAAAAAAAATGTCAAAAGTCCTTGACTTTAACCCAACATAACTCGATCTGAAATTGACTCAATCCGAAAATGACCAAACTCAATACTCATTTGATAGTTGATTTTGACAGTTCTGGCCCATTTATTAACAAACAAAATTAGGATTTTATAGATATAATAAGACAAGTGCTTTATTAAGACCGTCTCACTATGAGACGACTTGATAAGGGTTGGCCCAATTTTTCATTTCTTAAAACTTGATTGGAAATATTGTTTTTATTTAGATAACTTCTATACATGTTTAACATTGGCCCTCTCACGAAGAAATGGTCTCGTACATAACTTGCTGATATTATAAACAATAAGAAATAAGAAATGATAATAACGTCTTAACCCATTTTTTATAATTGATCCTTAATTAGTATCTCAGTTTGGATATAATTCCACTATAAACTTATTGATTCTTTGCTTTGAAGTTATCTTATTTTTATTATATTTTGCAAATCCAATATTCAGTCACATGAGATAATGCAATTTTTAATACAACTATGAGTTTATGCTAAGAATAACTTTATAGTGGGAAGCATCCTTCAAGTTTTGAAAAATTGTAAATTTATGGAGTAGCAAATAATTTTTATTTTGTTTACACAACACATGAACGTAAATTATTCTTTCTATGTAATATACCTTCCATTTTCTAATGATCTTCCCATTTGAAATATTCTATTTTAAAGGGAGATAAATTAAGTTAGTGTTTATAAAATATTTTTAGAAGATAAAATATATTCATGTGAGATCTCGTTAGATTCGTCTTAACGTATATTTTTTTATTATGTACTTTTAAAAATTTTTTATTATGTGTATTTAGAGATATTAAGGTGTAAAATTTATATTTAAAAATGTGCAAAAAGTACATGGAAAGAACAAACTGATCAGATGGATCGGAGTACCATTTTTTATTGGAAGTAATTGTTTGTTTCAAAAAATTAGCCCCAAATACAATTGTAATGAAACAAAAAAAAAGTGAGTAATACTGATAAAAATTAAAGATATAATTTATTAGAAATTGAGAAAAAATATATAGATGAAATGAAAAGAAAATTAAATGTTTGGATGTGATAAATTTGTTGTTAGACTTATACATACCTGAAAACGATGACGTATTAGAGATCGAACGTTGTGTTATCTCTAATATCACCAAGATCGAAAGTGTGAAGTCTTGTGTGAAACAAGTTACGCAAACTATAAACTCGATGTTTGTAAGAGATAAAAATGCAATAATAAACGACACAAAATATTAACGAGGTTCACCCAAATTTTGGCTACGTCCTCCGGTGTAGTATCTCTTATATTATAATAATTTGAGAATTACAATTAGAGAAGAGATGAGGCTAAGTGTTTAGGCTTGGGGTATTTTGTGGATGATCTGTGGATGATCAGACTAGGTCTCTACTTATAGTGCTAGATACTCTAGGAGTTACACATGATTATTATAGTGAGTAAATAACATAATAAACACCATTGATCAGCTGAGTTAAATGAGTTGTAACTTCTCCAAGCATTTGATCCGTCGAAAAACAGCATTCTATGCTGTCAGAGGGTCTGCTCGACCAGGTCGAGCGAAGCAGGTGGGTCGAGCGGAGAAACAGAAGCTACTGGATACATCCTGACTTGTAGCTCGACCAAACAGAAGAGTTTGCTCGGGTCGAGCGGATCCGCTTGGTTCGAGCGGCTGGTCGAACGGAGGTCGAGCGACCACCAGATCCCTCCTGGACAGTTTCTGCTCGACTTGCATAGTAGAGCATCTTGCATTAAACCATTGCACTTCTTCATTAAGTCCCATTAGTTCAACTTTAACCATCACATTCAACACCATATTAAGTTACCAACTTAAATCACCATTTAACAACCTCATAGGATTCCATCCTAAGAGTCACTCATGAATGCACCTTTTAATTTGTGCACTCAAGTCACACTTAATCACAACAATACCAATACCCACATAAGAAGAGAGTTGGCCGCACACAAACCCAATGGAATTCCATCCTAAAGCGAATGAGTCGCATCTTATTTTTTTTCAAAGAGACGACCTTAAAAATTAAAGTTTACATTCTTATTTTTTTTTCTTTAATTTGTATTAATTGGACTATTTAGCCCATATATCTAATGCATCTCTCGAAGAGACCGTTTCTCACAACATTTTGTGAATTGGTAATAGAAAGAGTAAACTCATCAAGCTCATATGTTAGTCAATCTCTCTCTAATATTTTGATATACAATCACATGTGGCCATGTAGGTTATTTTTCCAACACTTCCCTTCAAACGTGAACCCTTTTTTGGGCGAGAACACCATTCTTTTCGTACCTGCAAATTGTTCTTAATGTAAGACTAATTTTTGTTTTGTTTCTAGTTGATCGGAAACCGTCAGTTTTGATATCATGTAAAATTGAGCTGGACATATTGTGAATATCATCATATTATCGGGGAAACACGAGGTGCACATACTTCATAAGCCAAGGATATATATCATCCAAAAACCATATGGTAATGAGAGGAAGGGCTCCAACAACTTATAAAGTGTGCACTCCATCTTTAGTTTATCAATACGGAAATAACCATCCCAACAGGATAAAAATTGAAAGAATATAAGTCATGATCAAAATAGAAATTTAGTCGAAAAAATAAGATAATTCTTTAAAACAGATTAATTAGAAAATGAATATAATATATGATATTGACATATAGTTGGAGTTGATATTGTCTAAATTGGACCATTCTAAATTAACGTCAAATTATGTACTTAATTCTACTATTACACATTTCACCATATTCTTGAATCTTAATATAAGAATATAATAACAAACGGGGTCGGTCCTAGATATTTTAGTGCCCTGGGGTGAAATCGTACATTCGAGTCTTTTTACTTTGCAATTTATAACCTATATGGATCTTCTACAACCATTAATTTTACTTTTTTGATATGGAGCTCTGGGCGACAACCCCTCTTGCCTTCCTTAGGTCCGGCCGTGATAACAAATAATCGAAGGACTAATTGAAATTCAATCTCAAGATCTTATCTGAAAAGGACTACATTTGCTTCAACTAAAAATTTAATTCTTAAGGACTTCTTTTCATGATTGAAAGTTGCAACACACAATTCTATTACATTCAATTGAAATTCCACATGGTAGCATCTAATTTTCATGAAACGTCAGTGGTAGTACTTTTGTAAGATTTTTCCACATGGTAGCATTCAGTTTATGCACTATTTACCGTTAAATTTTTGTTAAATGTCGTTCAATTCTTCATTTTGTGAAATTTTTCCACATAATAACATCCAGTTTTTGGTTTAAAATGATTAATTCACCATTTTAACTTTGGCTATAACGAGAGTCGAAAGAGGCCCAGTTTCTGTATTCAAACACGCTGCCTATTGTATTTTTGCTTGCCTTTGACTACTAAATTTTACTTGTTTTATACGATTATTATAGGGGTGTGTCACTTATACAGCTATAATTATTTTGTTATTATATCGACTATTTAACCCTATTAATTAATTAATTAAAATCGTGACTTGGCCTCTTATATTAAGCATTATTATCTCGTTTTTGCCTTTTTTAATTTTTGTTATCTGCAAATAGAACCAGATGCTTCAAGCCTAAGCCTATCTATCAACACATGAATTCGTGGAGTATTTGAATATGATTCCAATATTACACGTTTATGAGGAATGCAATATCTTCATCAGAAAATGAGCAGGCAGAAAAATAATTTCTTTAAGAATTAGTTCTTATGGATAAAAGAAAAAGAATTTATTCCATGAAAATTCTATCTTCAAAAAACTAACATAAACTTTCTTTTTTTTAATCTCAAGAAAATATACTCCCTATTTCGCATGTGCGGTTCTAAGTCCATTTTAAATGCCTGATCGCTTAAGACCCTTAAAAATTAGGGGCTCTAAAATAGTTTTAAGATGCTTTTTGTATAATCAAGCGCAATTTATACCTCTTTTTGCTTTTTCGATTCGTTTGGTTACGTGATGGATTTTGGGTTATTGTTGTTTATCACGAATTCTAAATTCAAGCATAGACTATTTCATTTTAAAATATAATTATACATTTTTGTGTCAGTATTTTTATACTTGACTAGGGATTGTCATGGGTCTAGTAACCTGTTGGACCTGCCCCTTTTTTAAGGGTCTGGTCTTATGTTTTGAGACACATAAATCCAAATCGGATCAAGATCTAAAAAATAATTGGAGGGAACGGGTTCATGTTCGAGATTTGGACCCTGGACGTGCCCCTTAGACCATTATCCGGACCCTTATAAATATTAAATTGTCTATTTCTATTTGTGTTCTGCATATGACTTTTGCCCACCAACACTTATTTTCTTTTCATATAGTCATTATATATATTTTCTTTTCATATAATCATTATATATATATATATATATATATATATATATATATATATATATATATATATATATATATATATATATATATATATATATATATATATGTATATGTATATGTATATGTATATGTATATGTATATGTATGTATGTGTATGTATGTATGCATTATAGCTATATATATATATATATATATATATATATATATATATATATATATATATATATATATATATATATATATATATATATATATATATATATATATATATATATATATATATATATATATATATATATATATATATATATATATATATATATATATATATATATATATATATATATATATATATATATATAAAACCCCACTTTTCTTACTTCATACTACTATTTAATGGTAGTTTCAAAAGTTCTTCCACTTTAAAAATACTTTCTATTTTTTGAAAGTTTTCATCCCACTTTTAACCATTAAAACCCCACTTTTCTTACTTCATACTACTATTTAATTAGTTTCTCTCTCATACTTTCAATAAAATCATTACTTCACAATACTATTTAATTATTTTCTCTTATACTTCCAATACAATCATTACTTCACACTACTATTTAATTAAAACAATACTCACTACAATCCAAAGATTCTATCTACCTTACTATTTGTGAAAACCCAAAGTGAGAGAACAAATAAGATCGGAGGGAGTATATGCTACTTGCTAAGTGCTAAGTCCTAACCCAATTACCCTTATTTTATCGATTCGAACTAGTGTTTGTAATAGAATTCAAGCGTATATGGATGATGCTATGTGACTTTTAGATGTTTAATTAGTATTAAATATTTGAAAATACTATAATAACTCTCTTACAAATGTACGAAAAATATGACTTACAAAAGGTTTAAATTTGACAAATCGAAGAAATTTTTTTTAGATCCATTAAGGACCCTAGACCCATTAAATCTGGACAGATTGAGTCTGGGTCTGGAAATTTTGGACCCTTAGAGTTCGAATTCGGGTCTGAATCTCTAAAAATTAAAAGGGTTCGAGTCTGGGTCTGATTGGACAGGCTCCAAACCCGGCTCGTGATCATTTATCCTTATACTTAACGACGTAATTTTATTTAATCATTCGTAAAATTATACGAGTCTCGATTTAAAAGAAATTGCAAAAACAAATAGTCACCTCATAATCTTTGCATTCATACTAATTTGTAAAATTACCATGAATGATTTAACTTTTTGTTACTTTCTCGATAATAATACCAACTTTAATTTGATTAACCATGAATAACACCAATTTAGAGGAGCTTTTTCCTAGATTAATTCCAAATTTAGTTTATTAACTAATTCACCAATTTTTTTTGTCATATAATCTCCTAAGTTTGTATTATTCATGATTCATCAAAAGCTAGTATTATTGTAGGGAAATAAGCAAAAACTTGTATTATTCATGGTAATTTTTTTTCTAATTGATTTTTTTATGATTATATAATTGATCTCTTTAAGACTATAATTGATCACCCGTAATATTTTTAAAAAGTCTAAGTGATCACTGTAAGGGGTTGTTTGGTTTGCTAATATTTAAGTAGGTAACGGAAATAGATAACAAAACCCTTTCTGGTTGATTGTTTGATAGAAAATGTAACGAAATTTTTTATCATAAGGTAATAAAATTTGTACTTTGTTAGAGCTCATAAACTAGTGGAACAAAAAATCTATCAACTCTTATAAGTTCATTACTTATAAAAGTTGAGATCGCTAATCTCATCCACTAACAAAACAAAAGTTTCATCGTTTAATTCACTAGCGATCTCCACCACAGTCATCTAATACATATTCTTTGTTACGGTTTAGGGCACCTAACACATTTTAGGTGCCCAACTGCATAAGGCCCAAAAAAAAAAAAAAACAATCTCAACCTTCTCAAAACTATCCCAAAAGTTTTTTTTTTTGGTTATGTAACAGTCAAAATATGGGAAATCATATAACGTTTCAATTATAAAAAAAAAGTTTATCAAATAGGAGTAAGATTTTATACCATTTCAAATTAAATTAGAATTTAATTTGTTATCCTATGTATTTGTTGTAGATTTAATAGTTTGTAGTAATCTAATTACACAAAAAAATCAAATAGTGGGAAAAAAATCTAATCTTGTGTGGCAACAAATTGGTGGGAAAAAAAAAAATCAAATTTAGGTATTTTTTATTGTAGTGTACGTTAAATTATGTGTTGTTCGTTTTAAATTAAATAATTTGATTATATTTCTTTGTTTAGCATAGAGAAAACTTTAAAGGGCTAAATTGAATGCATTGAAGTCTTAATAACGAATAATTTATGTTATTAAATGGTGATGCTATGAGATTTTTTATAGAAGCCTATTACTTAATACTTTTGGTACTTTAGATACTCATTTTCTCACTCGTGTTATCTTCTATGTATCTCTATTACTTGTTTTATAATGCTTAACTATGTTATTATGACTCATAATAATCAGGACTAAAAAACGTAAGAAATAAAAAATAACAACAGTTGAATCAACAAATGATTCAATCTCAAAGAGCAGTATTGTTTAAGTGAATTGTTGTTGAGAAAATTCCTTGATTAAGAATAATAGAAGTTTATGTAATATCAAATGTAATCTAAGCATTTAAAAAGGGACCCATTATAAAAAGAAAGTGCAAAAATAAACGAGGCCTCCGTCATCTTTGCTCCGCGTGTGATCAATTTGGAAGACAACCACAATGCAACCAATTGAGAGAACAAACCAAATTATTCAATCAATAGAAGCCCCAAATAAAATACACCATATTTTTGAAAACAATTACGGCCCCAATGCAAAGTTATTGGAGAAACTAATAAATTTTGATGTACATGTACTAATGAGTTACCTTCTAAAGAGAGAATGAATCTAACACGTTATTATTTTAAATGAGAGGTGAGAGAAATTTCACAATGACTTAACAAAACTTTCGGGTCTTGATAATACTGGAATTTTGAGTTGAATATTACCAATTTTGTAATAGCTTATGTTAAATATACATAATGTTTATTTAATAATTTGACGTGTAAATTTATGGTGTATTTTAATTGACTTATGATTGTATTTTAATTCATAAACTCTTTTTATCCCTATTGAGTATAACAACTCTACCACTATAGGACCTGAGCTACAAACAAACACAAGGACTTCACACCAGCAACACAAATTGCCAAGATGGATGATACATAAACAGATTGTCATGATGTACAAGTTTGTTATGTAGTTAGCTAAGTGTAACTAATTGTATAGCTTAGTCCTTAGGTTAGCTGTTTCCCTCCTAATTTCTCTATACATAGTTCATCCTTGTATTCATCATATTGTATGTGGAATTCAGTTCTCAATGAAATAATTTTCTTTCTCTTGTTGTTGTTCATTTCTTGAGTTAGTTTCTAATTTCAACATGGTACCAGAGGCAATTGACTCTATTCTGATTCTTTTAATTTTTTTTTCTCAAGAAACTTGTTCAAGAAAGCCTGTCACATACTCTCCTAATCTTTCCTTCTTTTTCTTTAAAAGAAATGGTTAATCAAAGCCAAAATGGACAGAATGCTACACACACTGATCCTACAACAAACTCCTGGATTTATGTATTTCTTGCATCTATCAGACAGTAGCCAACACATGGTGAACATAATATTTTCTGGAACTGGATATGCAAATTGGAAGCGAGTTATGTCTATTGCCTTGTCAGGCAAAAACAAGTTAGGGTTTGTAGATGGATCACTCACAAGACCCACTAATAATGCCACAGTCACAAAAGCATGGGACGGGGTTGATAATGTTGTATTCGGGTGGATCATTGTTGTTTTAGAAGATTCAATAGCAAAGGGTCAATTGTCCTATAAATTAGCACGAGAGATATGGGTGGAACTTGGTTAGAGGTATGACCAAAGCTCAAATGCTCAGATGTTTTCATTACAAGAGGAGCTTAATAGCCTTGAGCAAACACTAGAAATGTTTATATCTGAATTCTTTAGAAAGATAAAAACCTTATGGGACGAATTTGATGGATTAATCCCATACCCACATGTTCTTGTGCAGCCTCTAATAGTTGCACATGTGATCTTGCCAATTAATCATTCAAGATGCAACAGAACAACAAAGTCCTAAGCTTCTTGATGAAATTGGACAAGAAGTATAAACAAGTAAGGAGTAATCTACTTATGATGATTGAACTGCCAACTGTTGCTCAGGTTTACAACATTCTTTTGCAATAAGAAACACATTTAGGCCTCAACATTGAGGGCACCACAATCACTGACTCTATGGCTTGTAGAGTTGAAAAAAGAAAAAAATTAAGACAACACTTCATACAGAAACAACAAGGATAATTACAAAAACAAGAAACCAACTCCCTATTGTGATCACTGTAAAATGAATGGACACAGTACAAAAAAATGTTGGAAATTAGTTGAGTACCCACCAAACCACAAAGCATAGACATGGACAAAGGAAAATTCACGAGGGAATGCCAATACAACCTTAATTCAAGATGATAATCCTATAGATGGACTTATGATTGCAAAGTTTACTCTTAGTCAATACCAACAAATTCTTGATCTTCTAAAGAAGTCTGAGAGCAAGAATGAACACAGTGCTAACAACACATGTGCAAATGCATGCCTCTCAACAGGCATCTCTTGTTCTGTTTCTTTAAATAAATTCACATGGATTATAGACAATGGTGCTTCTAATCACATGTGCCACAGTCTTGAAAAATTGTCAACTATAAATTTCTTAATGACAATGCCCATAAAGTCACTATCCTTGATGGTAGAACCATTTTAGTCAAATACATAGGTGACATCATTCTTAACAATGGTGTGAAACTTATTGATGTGCTCTACATTCCTGATTTTAAGTATAATTTGATATATGTTCATAAGCTAACATATGCAAATAATAGCAACATTTCCTTTTCATCTAATTATTGTTTTATCTAGGAATCCAAGATGAAAAAGCCTTGGCCTCTTGGTAAAATGCATAATGGCCTATACATCTTACATGATGCATAGGACACAACTCATAATGATGAACATTTTCAAGTCAAGAATCCTCTTGGTTCCGGTGCTTATCAATCAACAACAAATTCAAATCCAAGGCTAAATAAAGCCAAGCTATGGCATCTTAGATTGGGACACATCCCTATACATAGGTTGAAATTAGTGTTTCTAGATATAGATGAGAAGTTTATAAAAGAAAATGTAATATGTACAGTTTGTCGCTCTGCTAGACAAACCCGAGTTGTCTATCCTGTGTCCTAGAGTTGTTCATAGGCGGGCTTGGGCAGGTAGCGGACCGGGTAGCACCTAAAAATTCTACCCGTGGGCTCAAATATTCAAAACCTCGCCCGCATTTGCGGACATAATTTTTTGTCGCTACCCGCCCATTTTTAAAGCGGGTGGGACCCGCGGGTAGGCGGGTATTTTTTCTTATATAAAAATTAAAAATAAAAATAATATTATAAAGCTAAGTTTTAGTAACAATTAAAATACTACATTTTCTAAAATACTCAAAATATATAAAGTCTCAAAATACACAAATCACATGAATATTGAATATAGACGGTGGAGTCGGCTACTTGTTTGAACTTTGATAGTCGACTGCTTGAGTACTTTGAGGGTTAAAATATTGAATGTAAACGATGAAACTTTAAAGTTTAAAAGAAGCAAACTCTAGGGCAAGTACAAGAGTAATAACCTAAAGTAGGACCTTTTAGATACCTTACCAGGCTCAATTGTACTAGTTTCCTTACTGTTGTAGATGATTTTTCAAGAATGACATGGATATTCGTCATCAAAAATAAATCAGAATTTGTTCATGTGTTCAAGACCTTTGTGTCTTTCATAGAATATCAATTATGCACCAAAGTGCAAAGTGTGAGGTGTGATAATGCTAATGAATTAATAGAGGGAGAAGCCCTCATATTCTATATGTAACATGATATACATTTACAAACCAGTTGCACTAATACTCCCCAACAAAACGGGGTTGTTGAAAGAAAACAAAAACATATACTAGAGACAGTAAGATCCTTGCTCTTTTAGACCAATCTACCAATAAAATTTTTGGGGGACTGCATACAATGTGTTGTCCACTTAACAAACAAAATGCCACTTACTGTTTTAAAGGGTAATACACCCTATGAATCCTGTTTTGGAAAATCTCCTAAATATGAATATCTCAAAGTCTTTGGTTGCCTATGGTTTATAAGCACTTTAAACAAAGGGAGACACAAATTTCATCCTGGAGCTCAGAAATGTGTCTTCATAGGATACTCTCCCAATAAAAAGGGATACAGAGTCTACAATATAGAAACACACAAAGTCATAATTAGCAAAGATGTGTTTTTTCATGAAAAATTCTTCCCTTATCATTATTCCAATGATAAAGACAACAAATTAGGTCAACAAATTTTCCTACTTGCCACTACAAATGCCATCCAAAATCAAGAGTACATTGATATATTTTTTGATAGTTCATATAACACACCTGTTGAAGACATCATTACTAATCCACAAATTGATACATCAGATTTGCATAATGTTGCAAGTCCAAACACACCCAATAACACTCAGTCTATTGTGCTCAGAAGGTCAGAAAGGCTGCATATCTAACATATTACAATTATCATAATACCCAGGATCATTGGTGTGGCATTGTTCATAGTAACACAATTAATAAATTATGTAGCACCAACAATGATCAACCTATACACATTAAACCACATACCTATAAAGAGGATCTTCTTAATCCCCTATGGAAAGAGGCTATGGATAAAGAAAATTCAAGCTTTGTCAAAAAATAACACATGAAAAATGGTAGATTTTCCAAAAGATAAGAAGCCCATATGTTGCAAATTGGTGTTTAAAGTGAAGACTAAAGCCATACATGAAACCTCCTCCAGGATATCCAAATCTAGCAAACAAGGTATGTAAACTCACAAAGTCCCTATATGGCTTGAAACAAGCGTCTAGGCAATGGTTTGCCATGTTAACACTTTAATTAGTTAAACAAGAAAATACCTAATCCAATAATGACTATTCTTTATTCATAAAGAATATTAACAACAAACAAGGACATACCCAATCCAATAATAACTATTCTTTATTCATAAAGAATATTAACAACAAACTCACTATCCTTGCCATATATGTTGATGGCATAATTTTAACTGGAAATAATTCTTGTGAGCTACAAAGAATTAAAACACACTTGCATAATATTTTCATTATAAAGGGCCAACTACACTTCTTTCTAGGCATACAAAGTAGCATATTTACATGATAAAGTTATCTTAACTCAAGTAAAGTTTACAAAGGAATTGCTCAAATAAAGTGGAATACAAAATTTCAAGAGGACAATTACTCCACTACCAGCAAACTTAAAACTATCTGCCCTAGAAGGCAATCTTCTGCCTGACTCTACTACATACAGGAGTTTAGTTGGAAAACTAAACTTTCTAACCACCACCAAGCCAGATCTTTCTTATACAATACAAACCCTATTCCAGTTCATGCAAACCCCTAGAGACTCCCATTGAAATGCTTTAATGCATACATTACATTATATTCGCACAACATGTGGTCAAGGTATTGCTCTTATGGGTACTGAAAAACTGACTTTGAAAGCCTTTGGTCATAGTGATTGGGGCCCTTGTGTAGATTCTAGGAGGTCAGTAACTAGTTACATACTGATGTTGGGCCATTCTCCAATATGTTGGAAATCAAAAAAACAAAGTAATGTATCTCTCTCAAGTTCTGAAGTTGAGTACTAAGCTATGGCCTCTGCAGCTGCTGAAGTAACATGAGTTGCTAACATTCTGACTAAATTAGGAGTTACCAACCTCAAACCCATCACTTTTCATTGCGATAACCAGTCAGCTATTTACATAGCAAAGAATCTTGACTTCCATGATAGGACAAAACATATAGAAATTGATTGTCACTACACAAGGAACAAAGTGCTTGAGGGATTATTGCAGGTTTCTTATCTTCTAACCAAGAACCAGCTAGTAGATGTTCTTACAAAAATATTGCCTTCATTTCATTTTATGGAGCTACTGAGCAAACTAGGATTGTCTTTCATACATCCTAGTTTGAGGGGGGGATGTTGAGTATATCAGCTCTACCACTACAGGACCTGAGCTACACACAAGCACAAGGAATTCACACCAACAGCAAGATACAACGATTGCCAAGATGGATAATACATAAACACAGATTGCCACGCTGTACAAGTTTGTAATGTAGTTAGTTAAGTGTACTAATTGTCTAGCTTAGTCCTTAGGTTAGCTATTTTCCTCCTAATTTCTTTATTTATAGCTTATCCTTGTATTCATCGTAATGCATGTGGAATTCAATTCTCAATAAAATAATTTTCCTTCTCCTGTTATTGTTCATTTCTTGAATTAGTTTCTAGAGAGTTAGTATTTAAATTTTATATAAACAAAAAATATTCTAAAAGAAAAAAGAGAAAAAAAAACATGTTCAAGAATATAAGCAAAATTGGATATCCTGTTTCCGACCAGGATTAAACTGGGTATTTGGATTCCGAATACCCGCTTTGAATTAGGTCCGAATCGGGCTCGTATTTTCAGGTATCCGAAAAACATGATATTCGGATGTCCGAATCGAATATGATCCAATATCCGATTTCGAACACCCCTGATTTCTACCCCGTAATTAAACCAAGGTAACTCTCACCTTTTATTTCAAATGTCCATTTGTTTTTGCACATTTATTTATGTGTTAATTTAATACTTAACTGCTTTAATTACACATAGTAAAAAATAATTAAAAAATGAGACGAATTAAATAATAATATCTCATTTAAGGGTCCTTGTAAACCACAATAATAACTATACTACAAAAAAGTTTAGAGGGGTCGAGCATGACATTTTTTATTAAGATATTCAATAATTTGTTATTTTCCAAATTATAGGATAATTCGAATTGGGTATCCGATTCATAAGCCGGATACAGATCGGAATATTGGCAAAACAAGGTATCCGGATATCCGATTTTCTAATTTTTATTATTTGCTATTTTTCTTTTTAAAATATATAAATTTTTTTTCATAAAATGTTTTGCTTAGGTTGTTAAATTTAATAATATGTATAATTCTCACTTATAAGTAAGATGTATAATTAATTTTTATATTAACTAATTTAGACTTTTTAAAAATCTATATTTTAGATCTTCAAAAATCTATATTTCCAAAATGATTTCTATTTTAAAAATAAGGTTGATTAAAAAGGAAAGCAAAATGAAATTAAATATTTATATAAATAAAACCTTAATTATTTTTAAAAAACAAAAAAGAATTACAAATTTGAAAACCAGATATCTGGTATCCGATCAGGATTAAACTGATTATCCGATTTTTTGGACATAGTGCTTTTGAATATCAGAAAAACCGAGTATTCGTATTTCCGGATCCGAATCGACCCCATACCAAATTTTAAACACCTCTAATTCAAATAAGATCTCATTTAAAAATATTTTTCATGTACAAGACGCAATATATAAAATAAATGATGAATAATACTAATAAGTAATAACTATACTGTACTAAAACGAATATTTAAAACGGAATTACGGATCAAGTATTTCAAAAATTGCTAAAATCTTATACAATGGGGTTTGATTATTTTCAATATGAATAGAGTCTTTCTCAACGGCTCTTTCTCTCTCATGAGTTCTACACGACTCTGCCTCCCTCTTCAATCGTCTGCCGGTTCCGTCATCACTACCAACGAGTAGCAACCCACTGAGAATGCACCGCCGCCGTATCAACTCAATACACCGAATAAAACTCCCCGGAAAAACACCAGCCGATCGACTAGCACCACAACCAGACGTAGAATCGCCGCCAACAAGCCCCATTACATCCACCGCCAAATCCGACCGATGCCCTCAACAGTCAGGCGCCAGCGCTGCCACTACCCAGGTTTTATCTCTCCATTTTTCTTTATTGTTAACCCTAACATTGAAGATATTGATTGTGTTTTTTTTTCTTTACTTTATTTTTGTTTTGCATAATGTTTTTTTTATTCTGAATTTGATGTATTATGTGATTATTTTGTTTACATTAAATTGTTCCTTGTACATCCATATATGTGATTATTATGTTGTTTTGTTTCAGTGACCGCATAGGTACTTGAAAATTACATGCTTTAATATTAAATTACGTGGTTTTATATGTTAAATGTTAAAAGATAAAAAAATATTAGAAAAATAAAATATTTTTTAAAATTATACATGACTTTCATAATATTTTTCAAATTTTACTCCGTCCACGCCTAATCCTGTTTCGGTGGTTACGTGTGGGATCAATTTATTTTGGTTTGTGTGTTTGTTTTTGAACAAAGTTTTATTGCATATCGAGTTAATTTGGATGTCATTTAAGAATTTACAGATAATAGTTTAGGGTCGTACAAAAAAAGTTATGTTAATCAATTTTATTTATGTGATGAATAAATACTATTTTTGTAATTAAACATTGGACAAATTGTAAGTTTTTCTAAAAATAAAATTCTCAAACTAGAAATAGTAGTACACGTCTTCACACATAGAAATTAAACGCAATAAAAATAGGAGAAAACTATAATTTTGGTTTATATATATATATATATATATATATATATATATATATATATATATATATATATATATTATTATATCACTAGTGGAAAAAACCTTATTGGCTGCGGTTTTTGGGCCACCAAAGGCTGCGATTTTGGACCCAGCACTTGTTAATATTTATATACAAAAAAAAAAAAAAAAAAATTGGGGTTTTCCCAAAACCTTTAATCCTTTTTTTTTTGTTTTTTTTGTTTTTTTTTTTTTAAAAAAAAATCGTAAATAATTACTAAGAAATTTTACATATATATAACTACTACCAACATAAATTAGCAAGATACACGGCAACCTTGTCTTTCACTTCACGCATGTCCGTGTCCGTCAATTGACGTCGTTCTCTTGGAGTGTCTAAAATCTATATAAAATATTATATGAAATAATTAAAAAGTTAATACATATATATAATTATATTTTCTAATAAATATTATATAATATTATAATTTGAGAACATATATAATCAATACTTACGGCATCAATGTTTTCTACCCCGACGTTCTTCACGGCTTGTATGATATCATCCATAAATTTACGAACGTAGTAGCCACAGTCAATGCTATTTTCTTGGTGAAAACATTATGAAAAGATATATTTTATATGTTAGTGCCAAAAACGTTTCAAAATCGTTCAAATCGCAACTTAACACACCCACACACACACACACACACACACACACACACACACACACACACACACACACACACACACACATATATATATATATATATTGTTGAAGTTGGTGTGACTTAGAGTTAGCAATGAGGTTGATGATGTGTGATGGTGCATGGAGATGTGAGTGTGTGTGTATGACATGTTTGGATGGAGTTGGAGTGGTCCCAAGCTTCATGGGATAAATGCAACAGCCTTTTGTGAAGTATTGAACCCGACTTGACCTGATGTGTATGTAGCTCGAGTCGAGCTGTACTGCTCGACCTCATCAAAAACTTGGCAGCCCCTTTGCTCAACTGAACTCAAGCTCGCTCGACCCCTTATGAATTGGCTCGACTGGTCGAGCGGAAGGCAGTAGTGCAGCTGTTCTGTTTTGCGATAAAAGCTGATGTGTATGTAGCTCGGGTCTTATATTGTTTTGGGCCCACTCCCAATCATTAGGTTAGATGCACACATGTATAAATACACCTTCCTACACTCATTTCTAAGATGATTCTTAACCCTTAGCCAAACACAAACCATTCCCTTCGCTCTTTTCTTCTTCTCCAAGTTTAAACTCCATTGTAAGAGTTCTTTGAACTCCATTGTTATTTCACATAATACAAGCAAGCTAACCACCACAAGGAGGACGTAGCCCACATTGGGTGAACCTCGTAAATCATTGTGTCTTTTGTTTATTGATTTTTTATTGCTTTTCATTGCTTGTTTTGAAGTGTTTGTTTACTATTTGTATAGAACACCCTTACCAAAGGTTTTGGGTGCTTCCTAAGGATAAAGTTAGAGACTTTAGGCTTTAGAGTGTTAGTTATTTCAATTGGTATCAGAGCAAGAGGCTTTTGTTGGTGTTTTGGTAGTGTTCAAGAGTGCAAACTTGTAGAAACATGTCTTCAATGAAGCTAGATATTGAGAAGTTTGATAGGAGTGTAAACTTTGGCTTTTGGCAAGTCAAAATGAAGGCAATATTGATACAAAATGGGGTGCATAAGTCTCTTGAAGGTGAAGATAAGAAACCCATTTGAGTTAGTGAAGCAAAATGGGAAGAGATGGATGCTAAGGCTTTATCGGCTATCCAACTATGTCTCCCAAATAAAGTTTTGAGAGAAGATGTGAAGGAGACCACCTCTAAGGGGATATGGGAGAAGTTGGAGTCTCTTTACATGGCAAAGAGTGTGACCAACCGGCCACTCTTGAAGAGTAGACTCTACGATCTTCGATTGGAGGAAGGTAAACCACTTAAACCTCATCTTGATGAATTTTATTCCATTGTTATGGACTTACAAAATATTGATGTGAATCTTGATACTGAGGATTTGACTATTTACTTGTTGTGTTCATTACCACCCTCTTACAATCATTTTAGGGAGACATTGCTCTATGGTAGAGATAATTTGAGTAGTGATGATGTTAAGAATGCTTTGACCCAAAGGGATTTGATTGATACCCAATTGTCAAGTAAGTCATCTAGTGCTTCAAATGATGGTTTGTTTGTGAGGGGTAGAACTAGTGATAGGGGTTCTACTTATGGTAGTGGTAGCAAGGGTAAGAATAGGTCAAAGTTTAGAGGTTCTAACAAGAACAAGAGTTGCAACTATTGCAAGCTCAAGGGACACATCAAGAAGGATTGTTGGAAGTGGAAAAAGAAAAATTCCAATGATGATGAGAGGTCTAAGGATGGTTCTTGTGGTGCCGAGGCTAGCTATGCTAATGATAGCGATGATGGTGGTGTTTTGGTGGCTACCCATGAGTATAAGGGTGAGAATGAGTGGATTCTAGACTCCGGGTGTTCTTTCCATATGACACCCAACAAAGACTTGTTCACTACCTATGAGAAGGTAGATGGAGGTAATGTAACCATGGGCAACAACGCTACTTGCAAGGTTATAGGTGTTGGGAGTGTGCAAATGAAGATGTTTGATTGTATGGTTAGAACATTGTCCGATGTTAGGCATGTGCCGGGGTTGAAGAAGAATTTGATATCATTGGGTACTTTAGACAAGAATGGTTGTAGGATATCTTGTCAAGGTGGAGTGATGAAGGTCATTGAGGGTTCACTAGTTGTGATGAAGGGGAAGATGAACGGGAGGTTGTATACTCTAGAGGGTTCTACTATCTTCGGCTCCGTGATTGTCTCCACAAGTATTATGTCCGATGAGGAGACCAAAATATGGCACTTGAGGTTAGCTCATATGGGTGAGAGAGGTATGCATGAGTTGAGCAAGCAAGGCTTGTTTGGAGGAAAGAAGCTTGGGAACCTTGGCTTTTGTAAGCATTGTGTTTATGGGAAACACAAGAGAGTGAGTTTCAAGCCGGCTATCCACAACACCAAAGGGATCCTTGATTATATACATTTCGATCTTTGGGGGCCTTCTAGGAAGACTTCATTTGGCGGGTGCAACTACTTGCTTACTTTCATCGATGATTACTCAAGGAAAGTTTGGTGCTACTTTATCAAGCACAAAGATGATGTGTTTGCTGTCTTCGTTGATTGGAAGACAATGATAGAAAAGAAAACCGGAAGGACCATCAAGGCATTGAGAACGGACAATGGTCTTGAATTTGTAGGTAAGAAGTTTCTTCAATATTGCACCAAAGACGGCATTGTGAGGCATAGAACATGTGTTGGAAGGCCTCAACAAAATGGTGTAGCCGAAAGGATGAACAAGACATTATTGGAGAGGGCTAGAAGTATGATCAACCAAGCCAAGTTGAGCAAAAGGTTTTGGGCCGAGGCCGTGTCTACGGCATGCTACTTGGTGAACCGCTCTCCTCACACCGCCTTGAACTTCAAGTCCCCACAAGAGGTATGGTATAATTCTCTGGTCGATTATTCTAATCTTAGAGTCTTTGGTTGTCCGGCTTATATCCATGTGAGTGAGGGAAAGCTTGAACCTAGAGCTAGTAAATATATATTCATGGGCTATGGTTTGGGTGTAAAAGGGTATAGGGTGTGGTGTGAGAAGTCCAAATAGATTATTACTTCTAGGGATATTGTATTTGATGAAAATGCTTTGGTTACTCCAATTGTGGAGAACACCATTACTAACAATGATGTAGGTACATCCGGCGAAGCCCAAGAGGAGGTGGAGCCTCCCAATATTGATGAAATCGATGATGATGCTCCACATGAAAAGAGAACTACCTTGGCAACTCATCGAGAAAAGAGGAGGATTGTGCCTCAAAGAAGATACATTGAGGAGTGTGACTATGTTGCTTATGCTCTCACTATTGCTAGTGAAGTGGAGAGTGTAAATGATCCTAACACCTACAAGGAGGCTATGACCTCAACTGACTCAAGGAAGTGGCTAGTTGCCATGAAGCAAGAGATTGAGTCTCTTGCAAAGAACAAGACTTGGGTCATAGTTGAAGCTCCTAGAAACAAGAAGGTTGTAGGGTGCAAATGGGTATTCAAGAAGAAAGAAGGATCTACAAGCACTAGTGCTCCGGTGTACAAGGCAAGAGTTGTTGCAAGGGGTTTACTCAAGTTGAAGGGGTTGATTTTCATGAGGTTTTCTCCCCGGTTGTAAAACATTCGTCAATTAGGACTTTGTTGACTATGGTGGCTATGAAGAATCTCGAATTACATCAATTGGATGTAAAGACCGTTTTCTTACATGGAGAGTTGGAGGAAGAGATATTTATGAAGCAACCGGAGGGTTTTGAAGTTAAGGGTAAAGAGGGTCATGTGTGCCGTTTGAAGAAATCATTGTATGGGTTGAAACAATCACCTAGGCAATGGTATAAGAAGTTTGACTCGTTCATCATTTCACATGACTTTACTAGGAGTTCATGTGATAGTTGTGTCTATCTCAAGAAACTTGATGGTCCCACCATCATTTATTTCATTTTATATGTAGATGACATGCTAGTGGCATGTAGTAGTTTGTTTGAAGTCGAGAACTTGAAGGTGTTACTTTCAAGCGAGTTTGATATGAAAGATCTTGGTGAAGCCAATAAAATACTTGGAATGGAGATTTTGAGGGATAGAGCAAAGGGCATCTTGTACCTTAGTCAAAGGAGGTACATAGAGAAAGTATTGAGGAGATTCTCCATGGGCGATGCAAAGAGTGTCTCTACACCTCTAGCTTCTCATTTCAAGCTATCCAAGAAGCTATGTCCCCAAACAATACAAGAAGAAAGGGAAATGGAAGACATCCCATACACTTGCGCGGTTGGTAGTGTGATGTACGCCATGCTGTGCTCTAGACCCGACATTGCTCATGCGGTTAGCATGGTTAGCCGATATATGTCAAATCCAGGTAAGGGCCATTGGGAAGCACTAAAGTGGTTGTTGAGGTATTTGAAGGGTACTTCAAATTTTTGTCTCAAGTGTGGATGAAATTCAAGCGGGTTAATTGGGTATTGTGACTCCGACTATGCGGGTGACTCCGATATATGCCTCACAATGCCCTCTTTGGTGCAAAATTGAAGAAACTTCTTATCTACAAATTTAAGACCATTGTCCGTTCTCAATGTCTTGATGCTCCTTCCGGTTTTCTTCTCTATCATTGTCTTCCAATCAATGCAGACATCAAACACATCATCTTTGAGCTTGATAAAGTAGCACCAAACTTTCCTTGAGTAATCATCGATGAAAGTAAGCAAGTAGTTGCACCCGCCAAGTGAAGTCTTCCTAGAAGGCCCCCAAAGATCGAAATGTATATAATCAAGGATCCCTTTGGTTTTGTGGATAGCCGGCTTGAAACTCACTCTCTTGTGTTTCCCATAAACACAATGCTCATAAAAGCCAAGGTTCTCAAGCTTCTTTCCTCCAAACAAGCCTTGCTTGCTCAACTCATGCATACCTCTCTCACCCATATGACCTAACCTCAAGTGCCATAGTTTGGTCTCCTTATCGGACATAATACTTGTGGAGACATTCACGGAGCCGGAGATAGTAGAACCCTCTAGAGCATACAAACTCCCGTTCATCTTCCCCTTCATCACAACTAGTGAACCCCTAATGACCTTCATCACTCCACTTTGACAAGATATCATACAATAATTCTTGTCTAAAGTACCCAATGATATCAAATTCTTCTTCAACCCCGGCACATGCCTAACATCGGACAATATTCTAACCATACCATCAAACACCTTCATTTGCACACTCCCAACACCTACAACCTTGCAAGTAGCGTTGTTGCCCATGGTGACATTACCTCCATCTACTTTCTCATAGGTAGTGAACAATTCTTTGCTGGGTGTCATATGGAATGAACACCTGGAGTCTAGAATCCACTCATTCTCACCCTTATACTCATGGGTAGCCACCAAAACACCACCATCATCGTTATCATTAGCATAGCTAACCTCGGCACCACTAGAACCATCCTTAGGCCTCTCATCATCATTGAAATTTTTCTTTTTCTACCTCCAACAATCCTTCTTGATGTGCGCCTTGAGCTTGCAATAGTTGCAACTCTTGTTCTTGTTGGAACCTCTAGACTTTGACCTACTCTTATCCTTGCTACCACTGCCATAAGTAGAACCCTTATCACTAGTTCTACCCCTCACAAACAAACCATCATTTGAAGCACTAGATGACTTACTTGACAATTGGGTATCAATCAAATCCTTTTAGGTCAAAGCATTCTTAACATCATCATTACTCAAATTATCTCTACCATAGAGCAATGTTTCCCTAAAATGTTTGTAAGAGGGTGGTAATGAACACAACAAGTAAATGGCCAAATCCTCATCATCAAGTTTCACATCAATATTTTGCAAGTCCATAACAATGGAATAAAATTCATCAAGATGAGGTTTAAGTGGTTTACCTTCCTCCAATCGAAGATCGTAGAGTCTACTCTTCAAGAATAGCCGGTTGGTCACACTCTTTGCCATGTAAAGAGACTCCAACTTCTCCCATATCCCCTTAGAGGTGGTCTCCTTCACAACTTCTCTCAAAACTTCATTTGAGAGACATAGTTGGATAGTCTATAAAGCCTTAGCATCCATCTCTTCCCATTTTGCTTCACTAACTCCAATGGGTTTCTTATCTTCATCTTCAAGAGCCTTATGCACCCCATTTTGTATCAATATTGCCTTTATTTTGACTTGCCTCAAGCCAAAGTTTACACTCCTATCAAACTTCTCAATATCTAGCTTCATTGAAGACATGTTTTTACAAGTTTGCACTCTTGAACACTCCCAAAACACCAACAAAAGCCTCTTGCTCTAATACCAATTGAAATAACTAACACTCTAAGGCCTAAAGTCTCTAACTTTATCCTTAAGAAGTACCTAAGACCTTTGGTAAGGGTATTCTATGCAAATATTAAACAAACACTTCAAAACAAGCAATGAAAAGCAATAAGAAAGCAATAAACAAAAGACACAATGATTTACGGGGTTCACCCAATGTGGGCTACGTCCTCCTTATGGTGGTTAGCTTGTTTGGTTGTTTGTGGTGTGTGACTTGAAGTTCTGAGCATGTTCAACATGTTTGACCGTACAGAGCCCCAAAAAGTTGTGGGCTTCAACATTAATTTACCTAGTTTATATTTATTATTGGTGGTAAACACAAATTATTTGTATATAATTCGAACAAGTAGTGTGAATATAACTTTTAAATATGGGATGAATGAAAAATACTATCTAAGTATCTATGATTTTGAAATTCCATGACTTATTAAAACACCAAAAGTTTAAAATTGACATTTGAAGTCGTGGCTTGTAACAATTTCTAAATGTTAAAGACCAATTTCAGATTTAGAAGACTAATTTTAACAATTAACAAACCAATTTCAAGGCTTCATATTTGCAGTTCAACTTTAAAATATGATGATTTAAACATTAAAATTGATATTAAATACTTTGATGTTGGTCAACTCTTGAAATTAATATTTTAAGTCTTGATATTGACATGTCAGAATCTTTAAATAATTTATTAACTCTGGACTAGTTGTTCGTAGGGATGGTAAAATGGAAGGGTGGATGCAAATAGGGCTGAACAAAGTTTTGCCTAAACCGTAAACCAAACCGAATTTTTAGTAGTTGGTCTGGTCTACGGTTTAAATGGTCTAGTCTGGTTCATTTTCAAATTAAATTACAGTTTACGATCTGGTCTCAATTTTTATTTTTTCAGACCAGATTGGACCGCAAATCATACTATGGTCAAAAATCATAATTTTGTTTTTAAAATATTAAATTGCTACCTAGATATTTTAAGATGTTATTTTTATATAACAATATATACTTGAATAATGTTGATGTTATCAAATTATTACAAATTATTATATTTATTCATTGTAGGTGTGAAAAATTTTATATAAATACATGTATTAATTTGGATAAAAATATAAAAGTAAAAAATTGTAAACTAGACCAGATCGGACATTGTAAAACGGCTTGGTCCGGTCCGGTCTAGTGACTTAAACGGTTCGGTTCGGTCTGAAAAATTTTCAAACCGGAAATTTTGATTTGGTCAGATTTTAGTGTCAGAACTGGTGTTCACCCCTAGATGCAAGTATGCCTTCCCCCATACCCATAGCCACTAAAAACTTTTCTTACCCACCACATTATGGCGGGTATAATTTTCATACCCACGCCTGTCCACTTAGGTATGCATTCAAAGTTTCAAACAAATTTCCACCCACTATGGCCAATCATGTATACCCATCATGGGTATACCTACCTTATCACCACCTTACATTCACTCCTAGTCCGCGTTATATACTTCGTAATTCTTTGCAAACTTAAATTGTAAGGCAAATTCAATTTAACCATACAATGTAAGAAAATAAAATTAATATCCATAATTCTTTGTAGATAGTTTCTAATAAAAATATACAAATTTAATATTAAGAATTATTACACCTTAGATATAAGATGAGCGACTATGGGGCGGGGTGGGTATTAGATTGGGCAGGTGGCTATAGGGCTAGGCGGGTAAGACCACCCATTACGTACCCATTTCATGGCAAGTAGAAATTTTCTTACCCACCAAGAGCATACGTAGGCATGTGCGACGTGCCGAATAAGGGGCGGGTCGAGCTCATGTAGAAACGGGTCCGGTCGGGCCTTACAAAATAGGAAATAGGCTTTAAATAGGTTGGGCCCATCAAGCCCAATCTGGCTCGACCAATTTATCTACATGTTCTTCAACTTAAACAACAACACCATCATTAAATCAACCTAAACATTAAACACCTTAATAAACAAATACAATCCTGACTATACAATTTATAAAAATATTACATGATCTTCAACCTAAATAACAATAACGCTAAAGCAAGAAATGGTAAAGTCATCCCAAGTAAAACCCCTTTAACCCAAATAACAACACTATCATTTAACCATCTTCTTCAACTTGGGGATTTTGAATTAGCTTTCAATTCCCGTGTATGAAGAAGTATAATATCACACCAAAACAAACAAATAAATACTAAGTGAATCCAATTAAAGACAACTGTTTTTGTTGAGCAATTAAAGCTAATAAACTTGAGAAGAGATTAAATTTTATTGAGAAATCTTTTAGGAGAGAAATGATAATTGTCCGTTTCTAAATTAGGGAAATTAGAAAAAATTCTAGGATTTATAAATTAGGGAAATTTTTAGGGTTTATAGTTTGGAGAAAGAAGAAGAATGATGACTGATTGAGGGAAAAATGATGTGAGTTAAAAATCTGATAAAAGTATAGTGGAAAAACTGATACATGTGTATGAGGACATGAAGAATAAGTAGTTTTGATGGCCTAAAATCCAGCCCATTTTTTCATCTAGTATAAGGCCTGTGATGAGCAAATTTATTTAACCACAAGCGCACGACGTACGTGTAGCTGCGGGTCAAACACAAGGAAGCTTGGGACAAGGGGCTTAGTGGTTTTAGTTGATTATATTGCTAAAGGGAATAAAAATGTGGTTTAACTATATGAGGAGAAGATCTAGGGTGTCGGGGATCCCCTAAAATCTTGTATGATTCAGTTTTCATTAATGTCTATGAAGATTCGAATTATATTCGTGGTCAAACATGATCTTGTTAATCTCAAACTCTCGCTTTGTTGATTAACTATTAGATTTAGACCCTATTAATTCCATTCTCACACGCTAGTTTTATTGAACGAATTAGACGTGGGTACACGTTTGAGGATCTGTGGATTATAGTTGTTTTTAGATATCACCATGAAAAATTTGTTCAAATCCCAGAGAAGTAAGACAGGTGAATCTTCCTCCTCTCAAAGGGAGGCAAGACTACCTTCACCACCACCCCCAAATCAACCCCAAAGAGCCCAAGGCTCGACGTCCTCCAGTACTATGGGGTGTAGGCTAACTCCCACGCAAACAAAACTTTTTGGAAAGCTGAGGGGGCGCGCTTTACTCCCCACCAAGTTTGTAGACCAGAATGTACTGCATAGTACAAGTTTATTTAATGGCATTCATACCCTACTAGAGACGAGGGGACTCCATGGCTTAATAGATGTCGCCGCAGACGTGTACCCACGTCTGACGTTAGAGTTTCTTGCGACCCTGACTCGCCATGATTCTTCTGAAAGTTGATACATCACTTTTAACGCCCTGAACATGGTTCACTCCATGTCATACCTAAACATTGTCGGGGCGTTTAATTGGGTTCTTAGGGACGATGAGTATGTTGTCCCCTCCGAGGCGGACATAATGAGTTTTTGGTTAGCCATCATTGGTAATCGGGTGTATCGCGGCTCGGGCAATGAAATTTCTCATGTATATCACCCAACTATGCGATATATCTTCCGTTTGTTCTCCATGACAATTTTTTGTTACGGAGAGCCTAGTGGGATGGGTATCGGGATGGGTGGGATGGTGACACTTCTGATTATATGTTTGGGTATCGATATACCTGACAATGTCCCCGTGCTAGTCCATAACACCACCATTTTTTATGATAGGCCCACGCTGCGTAGGATACGATTTATCACATATCGCACACCCTATACATGCTCTTTAGTTGTTCCAAATGGGTGTATAGTGAGCCTTCCTCCCATCCCCGAGACCGTTTTTGATGTGCCGAACGATGACACGGTTGTAACGTTGTGTAATCGGACCATCTCTTATTCCATGCGCCACCCTGTTGAGGATGAGGAGGAGGAAGAGTATGTTCCATCTAAGGAACATGTGCATAGGAACGTAAGTCCCGATGTTGATTCCGGTCCCCGCTGGTATCAACAGTTCGATGAGAGGTTCTCCAATTTGGAGAACATGTATGGGGAAATGGAGGGTCGAATAGACCATTTAAATGGGAATCTTCAGACCTTTCAAGATGCATACGACGGAGACTTGTACAATCTTGATACAAGTCTCTGGTCAATGTGGATTTCCCAAGAGCCAGCATC
Source organism: Amaranthus cruentus (assembly GCA_019425755.1). Lineage (NCBI taxonomy): Eukaryota > Viridiplantae > Streptophyta > Magnoliopsida > Caryophyllales > Amaranthaceae > Amaranthus > Amaranthus cruentus. Next base: position 2,907,319 of record CM033453.1, read on the forward strand.
TCTGCGATGGAGGCCCAAAGGGAGAGGGATCGAGCCGCTGAGCTCGAAGCTAGGCGAACGAGGAGAAGTTCCTTTTCCTTCTTTCGTCGTCGTGGTCAATATGAGCCACTTTTCTTATAGACTTCCCTTATCCATTTGTTTATGTTTTTTCATGGTTTGTTCCCTTGCTACGCAGTTAAGTATTGGAGACAATGCTTTAGATAAGCATGGGGGAGAGTCTACACCTGATAGTTGTAGTTTTATTGCTTTCTTAGTTTAGTTTCCTTTTGCTTTATTAGTTTAGTTTCCTTTTTGTTTTATTTTCTTTTTCTTTATTTTATTTTCTTTTACATTGTCTTTTTGTATTTGTTTTTTCTTTTGGTATGCTTTAGGATGTGTCTATGAGGTTAAGGAATAATCTTCACATACATACTTTGCTTGAGTATGCTTTAGGATGTGTCTACGGCAAAAGGATGTGTCTATGAGGTTAAGGAATAATGTGGTTAAATTGTGTCAATTAACCCTAAATTCAATATGTTTTGTCGGACTACTCAATAAAACTAGTGTGTGAGATTGGGATCGACTTTACTTTAGGGTGAAATTTAGTTAAATTCTTATTAATTCGTTCAATAACACGCGTGTGAGAATCGAATTAATAGGGTCTAAATCTAATAGTTAATCAACAGAGCCAGAGTTTGAGATTAACAAGATCATGTTTGATCACGAATTTAATCTGGATCTTCATAGACATTAGTGAGAATTGAATTATACGATATGATGTGCAAATTTATTTTAACCGCAAGCGTACGGTGTACGTGTAGTCGCGGGTCGAACACAAGGAAGCTAGGACAAGAAACTTGGTAATTTCGATTGATTATATTGCTTAGGGAGAAAAAGATTGATTGGTTGTTAATTAACAACTACAAATGCAATAATTAAAATGTGGTTTAACTATATGATGAAAGCATCTAAGGTGTCGGGATCCCCTAAAGTCTTATATGATTTAATTCTCATAAGTGTCTATGAAAAGTCGGATTAAATTCGTGGTTAAACATGATCTTGTTAATCTCAAACTTTCGCTTTGTTGATTAACTATTAGATTTAGACCCTATTAATTTAATTCTCACACGCTAGTTTTATTGAACGAATTAATAAGAATTTTACTAAAATTTACCCCAAAGCAAAGTCGATCGCAATCTCACACGCTAGTTCTATTGACTAGTCCGACAAAGCATATTTAATTTAGGGTTAATTAGCACAATTGAACCACTTTAATCCTTAGTTTCATAGAAACATCCAAGAATCAAATCATACTCAACTAATAGGTTCAAAACCCAAACCCTAGAAAATGGATCTACTCACTAATCATGATAAATGCAATAAATACTACTTCAAAATTAATGCTAGACATGAATGACAATGAATTAAAGGACAAACTAGAATGAGCAATAATGAATTACTAAATGACAATAACAATAAATTCATGAACAATAATGTGGAAAACAAACTAAACTTTTTAATCGAGAAAGATTGAAACAAAAGATTAATGTTTACTTCACTAGAGAAAGCTTAAACTAATACAATAAATTAAAACTAAGAATTAAACACCAAAGGAAACTTACAAACTTGAAGGAAGATTGAATCCCAAAGCTAATTAATCAAAACTATAGGAAAAACTAAGTAAAAGTAGGAAGGATGAAGAGAGAAACCCTAATCAGAATTAAGGGGGCTATTAATACTAATGAGGACTTAACCCTTAAATCTAATCAAAAGACTAAAATATCGGCTGCCCAATAACAGGACAGAACCGCCGACTCGGCGGTTTGGACTGAAAAACTGCAGAAACTTCAAACGATCGTCATTTCTTGCTCGTTTGTTGAAATCGGACATATAATATACCGTTGGAAAGCGCTTGAAGTCTAGTTTCCAATGCCGCAAACCTTGCATTAATGCGATATTCCACATAAAAGTTATGGCCAAAAGAGTAGACATATATCAAATTTCACCTCAAAACTTTTGCATTAACAACACTTTTCTACTCTTTTGCTCTTTTACTCTTCATGGCTTGACAAAAATGATAGCTTGATACGGTCTTTGAGCCCTATAGACACAATTAGCACCGAATACCCACAAAAACACATCAAAGTACTATAATTCACCCATTTGGCTACAAATTGAACATGGAATACCGAAATCGAGTGAAACCACATAAAACGACTATAAACCGCCTCAACACCGCAATGGAGCATGAAAATGTAAGCGATTAGTGCAAATAATTGCACTTATCAAACCACCCCATGTTTAACCTTTGCTAGTTCTCGAGCAAATCAAGGTGGAAAAAGAAAAACAAGGTCAATACACGGTCTCCAAATCCAAACTACACTTATCTCTCCGATGTGGCTTACCCAAAAACCTACCTTATGACTCCCACTTCTTATGTCGCCAACTCCATGTACAAATGAGATACAAAATTATAATGCCAATTTTCTCTTTTTCTCTCCTTTTGCCTAGGAACTCATTTTGGGTTTTCGTCCTAGCCACTCTTTCATTTTTCCAAATCTCACATTGCTCACCCACTCATGCCGCTCTTTTGCCTAGGTCGCCCTTTCGGGTTTTCAACCTAGCTGGGTTTTCCTCTTATCAAGCATGTTTCCCTTTTTCAAATGAATAACATGTACAAACCTAGCAAAACAAAATAATGATACAATATAAACATAGTGTTATGATTGTACAAGAATAAATAACATAGAGAGCATGGGTAGCAATAGGGTCTTCAGTAACCCTGGATAAAAACAGATTAAAGCACATAAGGTAGAATGCATAGCTAACTAACATACTCCAATGATGAACTAGGATAGCACCATCAGTTGCATCATTACCTCTTAAGACATGAACACCGGCTCTCCTTATGGCTCCCCAAAAAGTAAGAGGCTTACTATCTTAATCTCCTTAACTCTAAAAAAATGATCTAACTTAAACCCATAAAAATTCCAAACCCCTTGTCGACCTCATACCCAATACAAAACAAACATCCACACAACATCAACACAACCACAACAAGATGAAACCAAATAAAACACCCGAACTCCAAACAGTATGGCTCATATTATGGAGCTCTTGGATCTCGCAATCCAAGAACTAATTTGGACAAAAGAGGATGGGGGCTTATGTTGGTTAAAGATTTGTAGGTCAAATAGCATGCAATGGTTGATACGAGATAATATGCGAGAATCTAAGTGAGGATGGCTAGTTGGGTTAAGGTGGGACAGTTTAGTGGAGCTAGAATTAAAGAGAAGACAGAGATAGGAAAAGAAGTATACCTGTGGATGCCGTAGCGAAGGATGTAGATGGAGATCAATTGAAGCACACCCACTCTCCTTTTGCATAGACCTCCTTCATAGGTTATGGCTAGCACTCTCAAAGGCTTTTTTCTAAAAAAAAATTTTTGTTTTTTTTTTAACAGAAAATAAAAAGACATGATAAATGATAAAAAGGAAAAAGAAACTAATCTATGAAAGCGATAAAAACTACAGCTAATAGATATAGACTCCACCCCAAAGCATTGTCCCCAATGCTTAATTGCGAAGCAAGGGAACAGACCATGAAAAACAGAAACACATGGATAAAGGAAGTCTAAAAGAAAAAGAACTAAAACAAAAAAATCTAGCTAAAAGTACGGGTTGCCTCCCGCAAAGCGTTCATTTGACGTCATTAGCTTGACGTGATTCAGCACATGAAAATCAACTAGGCTCAAGATCGTTACAAAGGAAGAGATTTCCCTTGGTAAGGGTATCCCAGCCGACATTTTCTACATACCTAGCCCAAGCATTGTCATTGTCTACAAAACCGATACTTTCAAAACTATTGTCCCTAACCAGCTTTTTCTTTTTCTTTCTCTTACAAAACTTCTTTCTATGGTTGTTGGGGACAACATTAGCATTATGAACAATTATAAGCATACTAGAAACTACCTTGGGAGGTGTGAAACACTCCCTTGTCACCTCTTTCTCCTCATGCAATGGCTCTTCATCTCGCAAATTGTTATCCTGCACAAGTTCATCATCTTGCAACAACTCGTGGGTTAGATCAAAATTTTCATCACATATACGTTCCCAACTCATTACTACTTCACTCCCCCCCAGTGCCTTCAAGAAAGGCCTCTAAAGCATCAAAATCCAACTTATAGCTGGATTTAGTGGGAGTGTCTATGTGACACACAGATTCAACAGGCAAAGAAAAATCAAGGGAATTATCAATACTGAATTCATGTTTATCATCCCCTATTTCTATCACAGTTGTCCCTCTAGCAACATCTAGTACAGTCCCACAAGTCGCCAAACATGGTCTCTCTAGAATGATTGGGGTCTTAAGGTCCTCAGGTATATCTACAATTAAGAAATCACAAGGGACTTCGGACTGTCTAATTCCCACTAATACATCTATCAAGATCTCCTTAGGGTTGATGAGACTACGGTCCAAAAGTTGCAGTTTGGTCTCATAGGGGGCCAGTTTACCAACACATCCTAGCTTTTTATACAATGAATATGGCATCAAACTCACACCCACACCCAAGTCACATAAAGCTTTGTTTATCAAAACACTTCCAATAGTAACAAGAATACTGAAATTACCGGGGTCTCCTAACTTGGGAACTTTGGTAGTTCCCCTATGCTTACCGGACAAAAGTTCCTCAAACATCTTGGGAACTGTGGGTGCCTTAGTTAGGATGTCAAGAAAGGACGACTCTAAAGAGTTGTCTTTGAGCAACTTGAAAAACTTTCCATACTTCCTCTCGAGTTTGGCTCGAGCCAACTTTTGAGGGAAAGGGACGTATTCAATTTTAATATCAGTTACTCTGGACTTCTTCTCATTTTCATGACCATGTTTCAATTCAACAAACTCATAATAAGCAACATCAGAACTAGTATCACCAAGTGCTTAACAGAAGACACTTCCTGAAGGGGAGTGTCAGCCAGATCATTACCTTCCACCTCGATAACAGCATTTATTTGGCTAGGCTCCTTGCTTTTGTGTTCAGGCTGGCTAGGAAACTGATTAGGAGCACGCATATTCTATTGTTGAGATAACTGGGTCATCTGAGTCTTAAGCATCTTCATATGCGCACTACTCGACTGTATGTGTGCCTGCATTATATTTCGGAGCTCTGCAATCTGTGACTCCACATTAGATGGTGATGGGTGATGGTGTTGTGGAGGTGGATGGTTGGTTGAACCCCGGTGGATTATGTGGTTGTTGGAATGGTGGGGGGTTCAACATATTGGTGCTCTTGTATGAGAAGTATGGGTGATTCTTTGTACCTGCATTATAAGTGTTAGAAAAGGGTTGTTCCTTGGCCAACTGTATAAAGCATTTGCCTCCTAGTTAACGTGGGGGCACGTGCTTGAACAATGACCAGGAACTCCACAAGTATCGCACATAGAAACATTATTAACTGAGGAACTAGAAGCATAACTTACCATACTTACCTTGGCCATCTGTGCGGATAGAGCAGCCATCTGTTTTGTGAGGGCCTTGATGGCTTCACTATCGGTACCATCCTTTTGGGATGCACGTTCCCTTTCACTACCCCAAGAGAAACTGTTCTCGGCCATGGTCTCAAACAGTTTCAAGACCTCTTGTGGTGACTTAGAGTCTATGTCACCACTACAAGCTGCATTAACCGAGGACTTGTGCTCATCATGCAATCCTAGATAAAAGGATTGGGCAAGCAACCAATCTGGATCTGATGGTGAGGGCAACTCAATAGGAGGTCTTTAAACCTTTCCCAGGCCATGTGAAAGGACTCAAACGGTAGCTGCTTAAATGTTTGCAGTTGGGTCCTTATCTGTGTGTCTTCCTAGGAGGATAGAACTTGGCCAAAAATACATTAGCCAACTCCTCCCATGTTCGATATATACCTGCAGGTTTAGACGTTAGTCAGGCCTTGGCCTTATCCCTCAAAGTGAAAGGAAAAAGCCTTAGTCGTACAACATCTTCACTCAAATCTTTTTGGGTGATGGTATCACACCTCTCCACAAAGTCAGAGACATGGTCGTGGGGACTTTCTGAAGGGTGTCCTCCAACCTGATTCCGTTCGATCATCTGGATGAGATAAGGTTTTAGTTTGAAGTTATCCACACCAAAATTAGGCTTAACAATACAGGGAATAGAACTTAGGGTGAGCGAAGGCGCACCCATGCGGCCAAAATTATTGTTAGCATTATTATTCTCATTATTATTTTGGGCCGCCATGTTTACCTGTCTTACCTCCTCTTCTCTAGCTCGCCTACTAAGGGTGTTAAGTTGGCGAGCTGTAGCTTCGATCTCAGGGTTAAAATGTTCAAGAGGTCGGGATCTCCTGGTTATTCAACAAAAACCAAAGCAAGTATAAGATCTGGGGGAGGGGGTAAACAAGAAAAGCAATATACTCAATAAAAAACCAACAAATCAATTATCCGTCACTTCCCCAGCAATGGCGCCAAAAACTTGATGTGCAAATTTATTTTAACCGCAAGCACACGGAGTACGTGTAGTCGTGAGTCAAACACAAGGAAGCTAGGACAAGAAACTTGGTAAATTCGAACACCGCAATGGAGCATGAAAATGTAAGCGATTAGTGCAAATAATTGCACTTATCACGATACTTTAGGGGATTCCCGAAACCCTAGATCTCATCATCATATAGTATTACCTCATCTTTATTATTGCATTTGTAGTTTTTAGCAACAACCAATCAACAATTTTATTTCCTTTAGTAATATAATCAACTAAAACCGCTAAGTCATTTGTCCCAAGCTTCCTTGTGTTCGACCCGCAGCTACATGTACGACGTGCCCTTGCGGTTAAAATAAATTTGCTCATCAAGTTTTTGGCGCCGTTGCCAGGGAAGCAACGAACAATTGATTTGTTGGTTTTTTTATTGAATATATTACTTTTCTTGTCAACCCCTTCCCCAGATCTTACACTTGCTTTTGTTTTTGTTGAATGACCAGGAGATCCCGGTCTCTTAAACATTTTGACCCTGAGATCGAAGCCACAGCTCGCCGACTTAATGCCATTAGAAGGCGAGCTAGAGAAGATGAGTTAAGACAGGTAACCATGGCGGCCCAAAATGATTATAATAATGTTAACAATAATTTTGGCCTCGCTCACCCTAAGTTCTATTCCTTGTATTGTTAAGCCTAATTTTGGTGTTAATAACTTCGAACTGAAACCTCATCTCATCCATAAGATCGAACGGAATCAGTTTGGAGGACACCCTACGGAAAGTCCCCACGACCATGTCGCGGACTTTGTGGAGAGCTGTGACACTATCACACAGAAGGACTTAAGTGAGGATGTTGTACGGCTAAGGCTTTTTCTTTTCAGTCTGAGGGATAAGGCCAAGGCCTGGCTAAAGTCTGAACCTGCAGGTATATATCGAACCTGTGAAGAGTTGGCCAATGCATTTTTTCACCACGTTCTATCCTCCTAGGAAAACATCGTAGATAAGTAGCCAGCTGCAAATATTTAAGCAGCTACCTTTTGAGTCATTTCACGAGGCCTAGGAGAGGTTTAAAGACCTCCTATTGATTTGCCCTCACCATCAGATCCCAGATTGGTTGCTTGCCCAATCCTTTTATGTAGGATAGCATGATGAGCACAAGTCCTTAGTGAATGCAGCTTGTAGTGGTGACATGGACTCTAAGTCACCACAAGAGGTCTTGAAACTGTTTGAGACCATGACAAAAAATAGCTTTTCTTGGGGAAGTGAAAGAGAACGTGCAATATAGAAGGACACTACAAATAGTGAGGCTATCAAGGCCCTCACAAGACAGATGGTCGCTTAATCCGAGCAGATGACCAAGGTAAGTATGGTAAGTGGTACTTCTAGTTCTTAAGTCAATAATATATCTATGTGCGATACTTGTGGAGTTCCCGGTCATTGTTCAAGTGCATGCCCCTAAGTTTACGAGGAGGTAACGCTTTGTACAGTAGGCCGGCAAACGACCCTTTTTCAAACACTTATAATAAGGGTCCAAAGAATCATTTGTACTTCTCGTACAAAAGCACCAATGTGTTGAACCCCCCACCGCAACATCCTAACCATCAACCTCTACAACACCATCATCCACCACCATCATCCACCACCATCTAATGTGGAGTCACAGATTGTAGAGCTTCGTAATATGATGCAGGCACATATTCAGTCTAGTAGCGCGCATATGAAGATGCTAGAGACTCAGATGACACAGTTGTCTCAACAATAGAGTATGCGTGCTCTTAATCAGTTTCCTAGCCAGCCTTAACAGAAGGGCAAGGAGCCCAGCCAGATGAATGCAGTGACAACTAGGAGTGGTAAGCAATTGGTTGATCCTCCCTTAAAAGAGGTGACACCAACATGTAGTATTTCTGTTAACCCTGATACTAATGTTTATGTTTCTGCTAATTCTGATACCAATGCTGATGATGTGAATGGTAAATCTGTTGTGAATGATGATGCTAATGCTAAGTCCAAGTCTAGAGTCACGGACCTTCTATTTAAGCATGTACATTTTCCTCTGAAATTGACACAAGCTAAGTTAGAGAAGAAATATGAAAAATTCTTAAAGCTTTTAATCCCAATATGAAGGAGGTTGTTAAGAAAGAAGTGCTTAAATTGTTAAATGTTGGGATCAGATACACTATCTCTGATCCCGACTAGAACAGTCACAGGATGGCGTATGTGCATTGATTATAGAAAGTTGAACTAAGCCACCCACAAAGACCATTACCCCATCCCTTTCATAGACCAAACGTTGGATCGATTGGCTAAGCACTCCCACTTTTGTTATTTGGATGGATATTCTGGATTCTTCTATATTCTAGTTCATCCAGATGATAGGGAGAAGATTACATTCACATGTCCTTATGGTACCTTTGCTTATCGGAGAATGCCATTTGTATTATGTAATGCTCCTGCTACCTTCCAGCGCTGCGTGATGAGCATATTTTATGATTATATTGTGTATTGCATGGAGATCTTTATGGACGACTTCTTCGTATACGGTGACTCTTTCGATGATTGCTTAGCCAATCTGGAGAAAGTGTTTGCTAGATGCGAGGAAGTCAGCCTGGTTCTAAATTGGGAAAAGTGACATTTCATGGTACAACAGGGTATAGTCTTGGGTCACCTAGTGTCTAGTAGAGGTATTGAGGTCGATAAGGCCAAAGTCGAGGTTATTGAGAAACTACCTCTCCAGTTAATGTGAAGGGAATTCGTAGTTTTCTTGGGCATGCAGACTTCTATAGGAGGTTCATACCGGACTTTTCTAAGGTTGCCCGACCTTTGACTGAGCTTTTGGCCAACGATGTACCTTTTGTTTTTACTGATGATTGTTTAGCTGCTTTTGAGAAATTGAAACAGGCTTTGTCAACTGCACCGGTCATCCAACCTCCTGATTATAACCTGCCCTTTAAGTTGATGTGTGATGCTAGTGACTATGCTGTAGGGGCAGTGTTGGGACAGCGTAAGGATTGTAAGTTGCATGCCATCTATTACGCGAGTAAGATCTTGAATGAGGCACATGTAAATTATACAACCACCGAAAAAGAGCTCCTGGCAGTGGTATAAGCGTTAGAGAAATTTAGATCCTATCTCATAGGGTCTAAGATTATTATTTATACTGACCACTCTACTTTTAAGTTTTTGTTTAATAAAAAAGATGCTAAGGCAAGACTAATTCGGTGGATTTTGTTGCTATAAGAGTTTGATTTGCAGATTGTAGATAAGAAAGGAGTAGAGAACTCAGTGGGTGATCATTTGTCCAGACTTGTATTGGATGAGGTGTCAGGTACACCTGACTGATGATTCCTTCCCTGATGATCAGTTGATGGTTCTCGCAGATGATGATGATTCTCCTTGGTTCGCTGAAATAGCGAACTATCTAGCTAGTGGTGTGCAGCCCTCTGGGTTGAATGCATACCAAAGGAAGAAGTTCTACCATTACGTCTGCTACTACTTTTGGCACGATCCGCTGTTGTTCAGGGCATGTGCGAATGGCGTTCTCCGCCGTTGCATCTCTGAAAATGAGGTACATTTTATCCTTAGGCATTGTCATGATCTACCTTGCGGTGGACATGCTGCCTCTTCTAAGACTGTTGCTAAGATTTTGCAATGTGGATTTTTTTGGTCATCTTTATTTAGAGATATACAGGCATATGTTAAGATGTGTGACCGTTATCAAAGAGTCGGCAATTTTCCGAAGTCCAAGGTCATGCCAATGAATCCCATTGTTGAGGTCGAGATTTTTGATGTTTGGGGTGTAGATTTTCAGGGTCCTTTCCCTTTCTCATTTGGAAACCGATATATTCTTGTTGCTGTTGATTATGTTTCCAAATGTGTGGAGGTCATTGCTACTAAGACCAATGATGCTAGGGTGTAACCAAATTTTTCAAAAAGACTATCTTTTCCCGTTTAGGTTGCCCTCGAGCACTCATAAGTGATAATTAGGTTGCCCTCGGGTGTTACATAAAAGAAAAAGTAAAAGAATTTTTGATAGACATTAAAAATTAACTTTAAAGATGTGAGTGGAAATTTCGGCAACATCCGCTCTAAAACTGTGTGCTTTTGTAGAAAAACAAAAGTTATTTAGAATCTAATAAAGTAATTAAAGGCATCAACGAACTCCCAAAACTACTTCAAGACGGAATAATTCATCGCCGGCTTCTCGAATCAACATGCCAAGCATGGATCGTGGTTCCGTGTCGACGCTTGCGTTTTAGAAAGACTTAGTACTTTAGAATCATGCAAGTTACTACGCAGCGGAGATAACTTATACAACAAGGAGGACATGTGCCTCAAGCCAAAAACATAAACAATTACAAATGCAAAGAAACTACATGTAGCGTCGAAAACAAATATATAGCGTTGCACGCTTCAAGGTTCTCACTCACTCCCCCCCGTATGCAATGTATAGAAGCTTCATCACCTGTAATGTCTATCTATGATGTCCCCGCTGCTCAACGTAAGATTATAAATCAACGCGTCATAGCAGGGCCATCAAAGACGAGCCATCGACAAAGAAAACAAACAGTACACGTCAGTAAGTAACATCATATCGTAATAAGGCCTAATTTGCATCAATAAAGTATGTCATAAAATGAGGGTGATTTCACAACACTCCAAGTGCCAATCATAATCACTGAACATCAGTTTCTACTTCTCACTGTCAATTCCATTTTCTTCACTTCTTTTGGACTTCATAACTGCTCGGTATCACTTGAACCAAGAGCTTAAGCACTTCAAATATTTATATATATATACGTGACTAGAGGCCACCATATTGGGGTTTGCAAGACCCACATGGCAACACCTCAGTCAAGGACGGTGACGGCCATGCCGGCGCCCAATGGCAAAGTATGATCATACCCCCGTACAGCGACCATATATAGATGGTCCATGCCTCCGGGAACTAATCCAGCTGGGGTACCAATCCAGTGGAGTCACAGTAATTATCCAACTTAATATCTCGTCAATAAGGGTCTCATTCTCATTCCAACTTCATAAATCCAAAATCTTACTCTTGCGATATTACAACCCATTTTCTACCATCTCTACAACTGATTCACACTTGTAGCACTAACTTAATAAAATTTAATAGCAATTCATATTCAGAATAGCTCATATAATATTGTTACGCAGAGAAAACATATTCAAGATGCGTGCAAGCATTAACTACTGCGTGTACTTACCTGCAACTGCAAGATAACAAGCCGCAAAAAAAATCACTTCGACGGAGGTTCTTACACCCCTCTTATGAACCGGACACCTATACACGCTTAAAGTAAGACTAATAAGCCTATTTCACATCATTTAAGAAGCACCGACTCATACAAAATACACCATTAGCCAAACAAGTTTCGATTCAAGATAATACTTATTCTAAACGCACTCATGCAATAAATTCACCCATGTTCACATATGAACTACTCCATGAATTTCAATCAAACCATAACATTAGAATCCAATCGATTCTACACCAAGATAGGTTCAAGTGAAAGGACGCAACCCTATGCTTGTGCGCTCTAATCAAGCTACTAATGGGAAAGTTTAAGAACACATAATGTATGATGTTACACTCAATAACAATCATATCACTCATGGTAGTAGTGATTTTTTATTTTTCCAAGGTTTTTAGAGTAAAACGATTACGAATAAATTAAATTTGTAGCTTGACGAATCAATAACGATTCGTATAACTTGGGTCAAAGTCGTATAATTTAGCATCACAATTGAACATATCAATATAACAACCAAGCTCAAAACTAACCACCTCATCAAACGACTATAACCACGTCAATACTTTCATTAATGACAATCGCGACCTTAATCTTTCTTAGTAATTATTATTATCATCTAATCCCCAACACTAGATATCAAAATTTCCACTTACATTATTATAATTAATGGTACATAAACAAAAATAGCCACTACTTATGTGGGCTAACAACTATACCCATCAACAACTATCACCAACACATCCTAATCAACCAAACTAAGTCTTAAGACAATTTATAAGATTATCCAATTCAATCATCACACCATTAATGTAACATAAAAGCACATACTATCAACAATTTCATCCTAAAATCAAACCTTAATCAAATCATGTTCAAAAACACCACATTTAACTACTACCCATAATAAGATTTAATGAAATTAACACCAAAACACTACCTTTACATTCATTATTATATAGATCTTAAATTTCTATTTTCAATTCTCCATAATAATCAAACTCATAACAAAAATCAAGATACCATGTTCAAATTTAACAAATTAAACTATCTAAATAATAAGAGATTAAATATCACAATATACAAACTTAAAATGGGTAAGAGATTGCTCACAAAGAGGAAGGAACATGGCTTACAATGGGGAAAATGAGAGAAGAGGGAGATGGGGCAGCCTTGGCTGCTGTTGGGAGCGAAAAACGCAGCACTATGCTGCTGTTTTGGGGAGGATTCTGCAGCCCCTGTGCTGGCCGCCGGTTGCTGCCTTCGGGTGGTGGAGGTGGCTGCCGGATTGGTGGTGTTCGTGGGGACTGCTGCTGACGGTCCTTGATGGCGGCACAACTGCTTGGTGGTGGCTCAAAGAGGAAGAGAGAGAGTGAAGAAGAGAGCTAAGAGATGGAGAAGAGTATGTGGGTGACGGCTCACTCAAACTTGAGGGGTTTAGATTTCACAAACCCTAACCCACAATTACTTTGGGCTATACTACTCACGAGGCCCATAAATTTTAACCCGAAATATTAATAGTGACTTCGTTTGAGTTGAGTTTAAAAAAGAAACTGTTACGATTATTATTAATTTACTCAACTTTATTTAAGTAATAATCTCCCGTATAATTAGACGTGTTCAACGTTTAGTTAATAAATATTTATGGGTTCCAAATGTTAAATTTCCGATGTTTAATAATAATCTATAAAAAAAATTATTTTTAATCACGATTTAAATTATACTCCCTCCTATTCTTCTAATTAGTCCCATTTGACTTTTCACCAATTTTTAGGTGGGTCAAATGGGACCACTTAAAAAGGAGAGAGAAAGGATATTAAGTGAATTGATAGTGGTTTTTCATTAGATTTATTGTAATAAGGTAGTGTGAGTAAGGGTAATAAGGTCAAAAATACATACTATAAATAGAAATGGGACTAATAGAGTGACATAACCCTATTTAGAAATGGGACTAATAGGGAGAATAAGAGGGAGTAAATAAATAACATTAAAATTTGCGGGGTGTTACACCCATCCTCTTTTGTCCAAATTAATTCTTGGATTGCGAGATCCAATAGCTCCATTGTTTGGAGTTTGGGTGTTTTGTTTGTTTTATCTTGTGTTGGTGTTTGTGCTGGGTTGGGTATGAGGTCGACAAGGGGTTTGGGATTTTTATGTGCTTCAAGTCAGATCGTTTTCTTTTGAGAGACAAGAAGACTAAAATAGGAAGTCTCTTTCTTTTGGAGAACCTATATTCATGTCTTAAGAGGTAATGATACGACTGATGGTGCTATCCCAGTTCATCATTGGAGTATGTTAGTTAGCTATGCATTCTATTTTCTGTGCTTTGATCTGTTTTTATCCAGGGTTACTGAAGACCCTATTTGTTACCCATGTTCTATTTGTTATTCATTTTTTGTACAATCTTAGCAGTATGTTAATATTGTATCATTGTTTTTGTTTTACTAAGTTTGTACATGTTATTCATTGGAAAAAGGGAAACATGCTTGATAAGAGATAAGCCCATCTAGGTTGAAAACCCGAAAGGGCGACCTAGGCAAATGAGCAGCATGAGTGGGTGAGCAATGTGAGACTTGGAAAAATAAAAGAGTGGCTAGGATGAAAACCCAAAATGAGTTCCTAGGCAAAATGAGAGAAAAAGAGACAATTTTCATTATATTTTTGTATCTAATTTATACTCGGAGCCGGCGACATAAGAAGCGGGAGCCATAAGGTAGGTATTTGGGTAGGCTACATCGGAGGGATAAGTGTAGTATTTGTTCGTTTTCCTTTGTCTCTAGGAGTTATAAGGAGGTTAAAGTGAAGGGTCTTAGGGCGCTTAATCCTTTAGTGTCTTCCATGTTTGTTGTGTGTAGTGTGGCAAATATGGGGGGAAGTGGTTTGGTTTCTTAGATCACTTGTCACACTACGGGTTTAGAGGTGTCTAGGAAGAGGGGCATGGGTAGTAGTTTAGGTTTGGAGGCTGTGTCTTGACCTTGTTTTTCATTGTCAACCTAGATTTGCTCAATGACTAACAAAGGTTAAGTATAGAGTAGTTTGATAAGTGTAATTATTTGCACTTATGTTTAGAGGCGGTTTAAGGTTGTTTTGTGTGTTTTCACTCCATTTCGGTATTCCATGGTCAATTTGTGGGAAAATGGGTGGTTTATGCAATCTTGAGTTGTTTTTGTGGGTGAATTTGGTGCTAATCCTGTCTACAAGGCTCAAGGATCGAATAAAGCTATCTATTAAATCGAGTCATGATCAAAAACGCAAGTTTCAACAAGCATATGTCTTCAGGAGCCAAGAGTCGAGTCGGCTAAGGTATCACTTCTCGGTGTCTTCAACAAGTATATGTCCAGAAACAGCAGCCGAGTCGGCTGAGGGGGGAGAAAAGTTACCGCCGACTCGGCGGTAAATGATGAAGCAAATGGGTTTTTCCAGAAGGAACCACCAACTCGACGACAAGGGAAATTTTGGGACCGCCGACTCGGCGGCCTAAGCTGAAGAAATTGTCATTTTTCAGAAACTCTTGCTGACTCGGCTGAGTTGCCCACCTCCTTGAAAGCCGACTCGGCGACTTTGTCTGTGAGCAGCACGCGTGTTTTTCATCCGACTTTTCTTTGGGCTTTAGATTAAATTTAGTGATTAGTATAAATAAGACCCTAATCTCATATTAGGGTTTCGCTCTTCCTTCTCCTTACTTTACTTAGTTTTTCCTCAAGTTTTCATTAATTAGCATTTTAATTACTCTTAGCTCTAGATTTAATTATTGTTCTTCAATCTAGCCTTTGAGACTTTAGTCCTTTGTTCTTAAATTACTCAGATTAGGGCTTTATCACGCGTGTAAGTTTACTTTAGTCAATTAATTTCCTTTGTTCTTAAATTATTGTATTAGTTTTAAGCTTTCCCTAGTGAACTCATTTTTATGTTTTAATCTCCCTTTAATATAAGAGTTAGTTTATTCATCATTATTGTTGGTTTGAATTTATTGTTGGCTTTGTTTGGCTATTCATTATTGCTTATTTTAATTTGTCATCTATTTTATTATCATTCATGTCTAACATTAATTTTGAAGTAGTATTTATGGCATTTATCATGATTAGTGAGTAGATCCATTTTCTAGGGTTAGGGTTTTGAACCTATTAGTTGAATATGATTTGATTCTTGAATATGTCTATGAGGTTAAGGAATAATGTGGTTAAATTGTGTCAATTAAGCCAAAATTAAATATGCTTTGTCGGACTAGTCAATAGAACTAAAGTGTGAGATTATGATCGACTTTGCTTTAGGGTAAATTTTAGTTAAATTCTTATTAATTCGTTCAATAAAACTAGCGTGTGAGAATCGAATTAATAGGGTCTAAATCTAATAGTTAATCAACAGAGCCAGAGTTTGAGATTAACAAAATCATGTTTTACCACGAATTTAATTCGGATCTTCATAGACATTAATGAGATTTGAATCATACGAGACTTAAGGGGATTCCCGACACCCTATATCTCATCATCATATAGTCTTACCTCATCTTTATTATTGCATTTGTAGGTTTTAGCAAAAACCAATCAACATTTTTTATTCCCTTTAGTAATATAATCAACTAAAACCACTAAGTCCTTTGTCCCAAGCTTCCTTGTGTTCGACCCGCAGCTACACGTACGTCGTGCACTTGCGGTTAAAATAAATTTGCTCATGAACTTCTCTTTGGGAAAAATGATAATCTAGATCTTCTAGCCTATACATATGCAGATTGAGTGGGAGATAAAGATGATAAAAAGTCTACTTCTAGATACCTTACACTAGTAGGGGCGTAATCTTGTCACTTGTAAAAGCAAGAAGCAAAAAATTGTAGCTCTCTCAAGTGTTGATGCTAAATTTCGAGGAATTGCCAAGGGTGTTACAGAAATCTTGTGGATCAAGAAACTACTAGGGGAGCTGAACTTCCCACTAAAGGGTGCATGCGACCTTTATTGTGATAATAAAGCAACAATTAATATTTTTGGGAATCCAGTTCAGCATGGTCGTACCAAATATGTCAAAATTATCTATCATTTCATAAAGAAAAAACTTGAGAAAAAAATTATTAGCCTTCCTTTTGTTCGATCAAAGGATTAGTTGGCAGATATCCTTACTAAGGCCATAGCATCTAAAGCATTTGATGACGCAATATACAAGTTAAGTTTCGGTGAACCATACGACATAACTTGAGGGGGAATGTAGGAAATTAGAATATTTCCTATGTACATTTAGGGAATGATATTATTCTGTAAATAATAGTATGTCATATTTAGCTTTCCTCTCACTGTATATATACGTGGTGTAATACTTAAGTCATATACATATTATAATCTATAAAATTTTGTACCACGTGGCATTCTTATACAATTTTCATTTTTATGTCTTTTTTCCATTGAAACTCATAAATATTTCTATCAATTAAATTTAATTATATTGAAACTCTTAGTCTTCATCAATTTAATTCATCTTTTTTTTGTATCATATGCTATAAAATTAAACTCTTTATCTTCTAAATTTAATTATACTGAAGATGAAAAGACAAAGTTTTAAGATTTTTGTTAGTAACACATATATAGTTTGGCTTATTTATATGATTGAATTTCAAAGTGTTCATTTAGTGCATCCCACATACTTAAGAAAGGGTAGATAGTGTTTTAAGAGTTGAGTTTATTGATTATTTCAATTAGTATGAAAATTGAGATAAAGCTGGAGAAATATGAGTTTTTGTTTCGTTGTTATGTGAATATGCAATTTTATCTCAGAAATTTTATGGGTGTAGATATTGGATAAAATAAAGTTTATAAATTGACATTAAATTTTCAAGAGTTGAGTGAAGATGAAATGGAAGTAAAGAGAAAGAAGATATTGATGAAGATGATGTTTAATTTGCTTTCATGTTGACATGTTGTGTAGTTATGGATCTCATAATAATCAAATATATGTTGTTATGAATTATAATGAAAATCATGTTGAGTAAGCTTTTATTTTAAATATCACTTTTTTTTGAAATGATTTTTTAAATATCACTTCTTTGATAAACTTAACACAAATTGAAGATATTTTGTATTATAGTTAGTTGTTATTTTTTTGGTTATGTTAAAATTTTATAGATATAATTATTCAAAATAACATTTGTATTAATTTAACAGCAATGTCTAAACTAATACTTCCTCCTATTCAGCCTAAATGTCCCATTTAGTTTTTCACACTTGTCGAAACAACATTTTAACCTTTAATATCTCAAATTATTCTTAATTAAAAATTATAAAAATTTGATATTAATAACCCTTGTATTGAGATGAATCAAACAAGATCTCACATGACTATGTTTTAATTTATAGATTAAGAGTAAAATACAAATTAAGAGTGATGAGTGAATAGTCACTAGTGGAAAAAAAGCTATTGGCTGCGTTTTTTTGCCAATATAGACTGCGGTTTTGACTCGCAGCACTAGAAATAGCAGCAAATGACAAAATCTTATTGGCTGCGGTCCTAAAAACCGCAGCCTATAGCCCATTTTCACAACAAAAAAAACAGGGATTATTGGTTGCGGTCATTGCAAGAACCGCAGCCTTTGAGGGCTTTTTTTATTTTTTTTCGTTTATTCCAACATATAAATAAAACGAATAAAATAAACATTTAACAAAATACAAATTCCATAAAATAAACATTTAACAAAATACAAATTCCATAAAATAGTTCTATAATCACGTGCATAGCATAGCACGGGTAAATAACTAGTTTAAACTTAATACAAAACGAGTATTCACTCAAATTCTTTATTCTGCTACTTTAATTCTTTTCAGTTTGACATGTAAATTTATGGTTGTATTTTAATTGACTTATGGTTGTATTTTAATTCATAAACTTTTCCTATCCCTTGCTCCATGGGAAAATTTGAAACATATAAGTAGAAATATAAAAAAAAATCAAAAAACAATCAAAATTTGAAACTATATCCCAAACTAAGCACTTTTTGACGGAGTTAAAGTTTATAACTGTTCGCTGTTAATAACAGCGGGCAAATAATAAAGAACAGCAATGGGCCGCTGTTACTAACAGCGGGCGATTAGAATGGTCAAAATTCATAGTCAACAATTGCCCGTTGTTAGTAACAGTGGCCCATTGCTGTTCTTTTTTGTTTGCCCGCTGTTATCAACAGCGAACAATTATAAACTAATGCATACAAAATGTATATATAATAATTCAATGTATATATGTATACGTATACGTATATGTATATGTATATGTATATATATTTATAATTCAATGTATACAAAATGTATATTTTATACATACATATATATATATATATATAGCAATTAAATATATACAAAAGATTATTTACAATTCAGTATATACAAAACGTCCATAACAAGTTTTCATTCCTCGTCCACCCTATCTAATTGTGACGGCCTATTTCGCCTCTTACGATAGTAAAAGGCTGTGGTGTGAGGCTTTGGCAAAGGTGGTGATTGGTATTGCACAACAGGTGCCTGTGATGATCCCGCATCGTCATGTGGATATGAGGATACATCTAACTCGTCCAAATGCCTCGGTGAGGATGCACTCGGCTCCTCATCTGTCTGTTGAGCAGCGGGCTCCTCGACATCAGGAATGAAGTTCTCAAATTGAGAACCCCGAAGAATAGTCTGTGCCATCTCTCTGACGGGGACCTCCTAACTTATGCGGATCACAGAAGCCACTCCTTGTGCCTTTAACAAGAGGAAATAAATGTTTGTAATTAATCTAGAATTAAAATGAATTATAATCGTTTAATTTCATAAAGTAAATAGTACTTACGAATGCAGTCATCATGGGTGCAGTGGGTGCGTACTGGGCTGTAGCAACAACATGTCGTGGAGTCATCCAACGATGAGTGATCGATAAGAACCAAGGTAGATAATCAGGCATCGTAGGTATTCCTGCCTGGCCGATCGAAATACTCTGTCGTAAGTACTCCTGCCTTTGGTCCCATAGCACGATATGGTGCGCTTTGATGTCGCTCCAATTCTTCGACACTGGACCCATTCTGTTGGATCGATGAAGATGAGCATCCGTGTTGCACTCTGGAGCAATGCCCTGTACCATACCATATTGGTGCAACACACGCTCAGGTAGGTGTAGCTCGACAATGTCGAAGCATATAAGTGGTACAACGCTCCTCCAAGTGCCCGCCAACATACCTGAATGCTCAGGCAACGCAGCGTATGCCGTAGCAGGGTATGGGTCCCAAGAAAACTTTACAAATAACATTAATTAATTCATTACAAAGCAAACATAAATATGAACAAAGTGAAAGGAGAGAAATGGATACCTGATCATCTCTAAGTAAATCTAACAGATCGCGATAAAAGCCCACACCTTTAGATGTGCGTGTCCGCGTACGCTTGTCAAACAACTATCTTGTTCCCCACGGTACATCTTCAGCTGGCTCTTGAGGATGAGCAACAGCACCATGACCAACAGACCGTAATGGCTGGCCAATCTGTATATGTTCCCAAGCCCAAAACCGTTCACATATAAAGTAAAAAGTTAGAATAATAATCAATTAATTCAAGTAATTCAAGTAATTCAACGTGCTTACCTGAAGGAGTACTAGTGGTCCAGAAATCTCCTTCACGTTCTTTTTTGATGCACGACATAGGCTTCTATATAAGTACGCTAGTGCCCCAGATCCCCAACTGTATGATCCAATACGCTCCCAAGGCTGATCCAATAGGGTTATATATATAGCATCTGGATCTTGCCGCTGCTCTTGTCGGCGAACAAAACGGCACCAATCAAGTAGAATAGGTACGCCTTAGCTGCTGGATCCATGTCGATCTATAAAGCAATGATATTGGTCAACGCAGCCTAAATCGATCCTACAATAGGACTTATTTACTATAGTTAACTATCATGAATCATCTATAATCTATCCCTAGAAACAACAAAAGCCATCAACAATATGAATAATAGGTATTATAGTCTTTGATATTGAATTGTCTCTATCATTATGCTTTCAAACAACTAATAACAACAAAATGGCCTAAAGTCACCTCACAAAATATGTAAAATATCAAACTTTGGAACTGAGAAACAAACAACATCACTAAAAGAGTGTGACTTCTGGTTTTTCATTTCTTGGTCATGGTATTACATGGCATGTTAGTGTAGATGATTTGGACATAAACAACATCAATAAAAGCCATCAACAACAACAAAATAAGTATATGCAATCCAAGATCAATTAAGAAGTCTCCAACAACAAAAGCCATCAAAAACAAAAACCAAGACATTCATCAATAATTATAAACCCTAAAATGTCGAAAATAACAAAATAAAAGAAAAGGTTATACCTTTACGCAATCCAAGATCAATTAAGAAGTCTCCAATTGAAAGAACAAGATGTTTGAGAGCTTTGAGGGTTTGTAATGGAGGAAATGGCGATTTTGAATTTGTGAAATTGGGGAAAAATGAATCGAGGAAGAAGACTGTGTCTGAATTTAGCTTGCCAATGGGCCACTGTTACTAACAGCGAGCGATAGCTGACCATTCAAATTTCAAAGTATTTAATCGCCCGTTGTTAGTAACAGCGGCCCATTGGTGTTCTAACTCCACACCTTAACTCCGTCAAAAAAGTGCTTAGTTTGGGATATAGTTTCAAAAGTTGATTGATTTTTGATTTGTTTTTTATTTTTTTGCTTATATGTTTCAAATTTTCGCTCCATGGTTTGTCATTTATGACATTCTAAAGCGTAAACATTTAAATTTTAGATAAACAAAAAATATTCTAAAAGAAAAAAGAGAACAAAAAAAAGAAAAATTGTCTGAAATAATCCCACCTATTGTCCATCTGCTGTGAATAATCGTTATTATTTATTATTTATAAATAATCCAACCTTAATATATTATTTGTTGACAGCCCCCCTTTCCACATTTTAACCGGCTATTATAGGTATCTACCACGAAAGAGAAGTAGGGTAAAACCAACAAAAGGCATAAGGGGGAAGAAAAGTGAGCATAACGGCTATTAGCTACCTATAGTAGGCGGTTAAAATATGGTAGGGGTGTTGCCAGCAAATAATTCACAGCAAATGGGCAATAAGTGTAATTATTCTAGACACTTTTTCCAAAAAAAAAAACGATTGTTAAAGGAAGTAAAAAAATAGGATATCGGTTTCTGACCTAGATTAAACAGGGTATCCGAATTTCGGATACCTAGTTTAATCCGGGCCGGAATCAAATTGAATTTTCAGATATCCGAAAAACAGGATATCCAAATCGGATATGATCCAGAATTCGATTTTGAACACCCCTAGTTTCTACCCCATAGTTAACCCGAGCTAACTCTCACCTTTTTATTTCAAATGTGTCATTTGTTTTTGCACATTTGTTAATACGCTAATTTAATACTTAATAGCTTTAACTATATCATAATTAAAAATTATATAAATGAGACAAAATAAATAAGATATCATTAATTATGCTTTAACATATAAATAAAGAAAAAAATACAAATTAAAATACAAATTAAAAAAAGAATAAAATACAAATTAAAAGTAATTAATGAATATTATCTCATAAATAAATGGGATATTTGAAAAAAAAATTGTAGCTCTCTCAAGTGCTGATGCTAACTCTCACCATCTTGTCTTTGTTATTTCAAGAAAAGCAACACAATAATTTTGTCATAAATGCAACAGTAACAACTTTTTGAAATTTTAACTAGAGGGTCCTTGTAAACCAGAATAATAACTAAACAACACAAAATTTTAGAGGGGTAGGGAATGACATTTTTTATTAAGACTAGTTGTGGGACTGCGTGCATAGAAAGTGGTCTTCTAAGTAAAACTATCAAATATTAAAAATATTTCCACTACATACAAAAAATGTTAATATTCTAACAAACAATTTAGTAGGAAGTTTATAGGTGCAGGAGGTTTCCCTAGAAGATTTCAACAATAAGCAATTTGTTGGCATGATCTTTGTAGGTAAAACTTTTGTAGGAATTCCGAATTTCGTTGTAGGAAATACCCTACTAGAAAAGTATGTAGGCATTTTGTTGTAAATTACCTACAAGTAGGGATGATCATGGGGCGGGTTTGGAGCGGGTCCAACCAGATCCAGACCCGGACCTGGACCCTTAAAATTTTTTAGATCCAGACTCGGATCCGGACCCTAAGCGTCCAAATGTTTCAGACCCAGATCTAGACCCTTCGAATCTGGGTCTAAAAACAGTCTCTTTAATTTTTCAAATTTGAACCATTTGTAAGACAATATATTTTTTGCGTATTTGTAAAAGAGTTATTATTGTATTTTAAAAATATTTAATACTAATTAAACATCTAAAGTCGCATAGCGTAATCAATATACGCATAAATTCTATTATAAACACTAGTTCGAGTCCATGAAATAAGGGTAATTGTGTTAGCACTTACAAATATTAAACATAAGTATGTAGGCTGCAGTTAGAGCTGTTCAATTCTAACCCGATCCGAAAATATGCTATTTTTCTAGGTTTTTCGAACCGGCATAATACGAACCGATATTGCACTCGAACCGTTTCATAATCGAAAAGGACAAAATCAAACTCGAGCTACAACCGAATTTTATAACTCACATATAAACATTAACCGATGTTACCCGAACGCAACAGTGATCGACCCGAGTCAAATCCGACCTGAATTATGCACGAAATCGAGTGCAACCCGACTAAAACCTATTAAGATCGAACTGTTTTTTACCCGAACTGATACAGACCCGAACCGAATATTAATCGAACTATTATAAAGCCGAATCAATTTTTTACCTAATTTTAGCTTTGTAAACAAGATTATCTATAAATAAATAAGATTTCCCATTATATTGATATCCACTATAAACCAATAAGCACATTACAAAAACCTTAGAAACATATTGAAGTGGAACAATACAAAAACTTAAAAGTTTCTTCAACACTTCCATCTAGACTTTTCTTGGTTTCTATTGCTAATTATATATTTCATGTTAGTAATCCACCAATTGTTGAAGCATTAAACCCCAAAATTTTACATCCATCACTTATACATCCACCTAATTTAAATATACAAATATTAAGTTTTAACCCCAAAAATTTACATCCATTACTTATACATCCACCAAATTTAAATATACAAATATCAAGTCTTAACCCCAAAAATTAGCATTCAATCAACAACTATAAATAGCTATATATCCACCACAAAAGTATCATCCATCAAATGTATGTGAGTATGTCCACCGTGAAACACTTTCTCCAAAACGAAACATAAAAGTCGACAACGAGCACCAAAATCTCTCACGCACTGCTGCTTTGCTTGTGGTACAATATTTCAATCTTGAACAAAAACAAACAAAAAAAGTATTAAAAGGAAATAATTAAATCTTATAAGAAATATAAAAAAACTAAACGCCTAAAACTTTGCTACCAGAATATCAAGTTTCCACTCTCAAGGTCAACAATCGTCGCATGTTCAGCAAGGAAACGTTATGAAAGACTCGGGCAAAGCTACCAACATGAATCATAGCAAAGGAAACATCTCTAATTGCCTAGTCCCAAGTAAATAAGGCTATTAGAAAGTTTCCTATAAGACTAAGACTCATGGATAACATTCACCCAACCCGATAGCTATCAAGTTTCCACGTGGCTTGTAAGGTTAAATTACTTGTGTCTAGATTCCGTGTTTCAATTTGAGTCACATTCAGATCCATAAGAACCAACATCACTTGCATGGCAAAAATCAAGTGAACAATCCATAAATGAGTACATAAAGTACACGAAACACGTGTTATAATAAAAAATGATAATTAACAAACCTAAATTTAAAAAATAAAATACGTACCAGATTCTAACGATGAGGATCCACTTGGACCCTGATCCTCCCTTAGCATGAGATTCTGCATCGAGGACTAAGTCATTGCCAACATTTAATCCTACTTCATCAGGTTCTTCTTCATATCCAAACAACCAATTACGAGTTAAAATCAAGGCTTCAACATGTCTTGATAAAAGGGATGCTCTCCATCTATTCAAGATTCTTCCTCCCATAGAAAAAGTTGATTTGGATGCAATTGTGGTTATTGGGATAGCCAATATGTCTTTAGCTATTTTAGACATAATTGGATAAGTAGCTTGTTGGTCTTTCCAATACAACAAAATATCAAATTTGGAATCACCATGCATGTGCAAAGGTGATTCAAAGATATTTTTCCACTTCTGATTTAATATTTGAAGAAAAACGTGCTTCTTGAGAACTTTCAAAACTCTGTAAACAAACGATAAAACATATGAAACTTGTTAATGGTATAAATATTATAATGGAAAGACAAACATATTGAAATAAATATTAATAATAATAATAAATTAAGTAATACATACCTCATAGCCCTACAATATCCTCTTGAAACTCAGTTCTAGTTCGCCTTCGACCTCCAGCTAAACAAATTCCACCTCTTCCACTACTAGTTTTTGCACGCTTTGGTGGACGAATTGGACGTTGGACAACTTGTCTAGGGTTCGGGTTCACATTCCTTGGAGTGGATGCACTAGTTTGTTGGGATCTTAGTAACTCATGTTGTCGTTGTTGTTCAATCATTTGTAACTCTTCAAACGCTGTTAATTTCAACAAATATAATACACATGCTAGTAATCTATCTCAATATTGATACAATCGCAAACAATGATAAAGTACACAAAACATATTGATATAAGGTACTTGAAGCATTAGATTAACAAATTACCTGTGTTAGAAATATTGTCAAATTAAAAATCATTAGCTTCATTTGCCTCATTAGCATTCATCTTCCTACAATTAAGAATGAGCGATTGAACATAAATTACCATGTATGACAAAGTATCTAAAACCCAGTACATATATTAACTAACCTTGGAGTGTTTGCTTATAAAATATGTATAAGTAATTCTACAATGTGTTGTTATTTTTTTGAATACTTAGAGTAAGGATGGTAGGAAGTAAGGATGCCCACTGCTGGTTCTACAATGTGTTGTAATTTTTTTGAATCTTACTATGTATCAATGTCCATATAACAAATGCATATTTGTAGAAGAAATAAAGAAACATCACAAATGAAAATAATTAAATCACAAATTAAATTTAGAAGAAATGCCCACTGTTGGTTCTACAATTGCCCATATTTGTAGAATAAATAAAGAAACATCACAAATGAAAATAATTAAATCACTGAAAGGAGAAGTAACTGCAGAATATTACTATGTATCAATGTCCATTTAACAAATGTCAAATGCATGTAGTGGGAAATTAGAGCATCATTAAATGAAAGCAAGCATCCCTCAATCTGGTGAAACAAAACAATGTGAAGAACATACAATATAATCTTCAAGTTTTCATTTCAAAGTAAAAAATCATAATGAACTATATTAAGATAATATTAGCTACCAAGGATCAATTAAATGTATTCAGTGAAAAAAATTGAATGTACCAGTAGCTATATATACACTTACCTTATCTGTACAAATTGAATGTATTCAGTGAAATAAATTGATTTCTGCTCTTATTGTTTGGTCTCTGTCTTCTCATCCATTTTAACAATTATCAAAACCTAATCCATACAAAACACCAGCATAACTCTCCAATGATCCACTAAAGAAAACCTACTTCAATTTCATGAATGTACAGGAAGTAAGCAAACTATCTGAACCAGCCTAATGACACACACCAATTTCATTAACCTTGTATCTTTTTATCCCATTACAATTTATTTGATATGGTAAACACAAAACTAATGTCTATCTTGTATCAATTTGGAAGGGATGAAGATTGAAACTTTTATTAAAGCAAATATCTTTCATCTTCAATTAAAGCTTATTAAAGCAAATATCTTTCATCTTCAATTTGGAAGGGATGAAGATTGAAGGCAAGAAAAATGAAACAACCCATTTCACAATTAAGAGCAAAAAACAAAATCATGAAAAGAAAGCATGTCGTGTATAAGTATGTACCTCAAACTGATGGCTCTCGCGAAGAAGATGACGGTTCTTCCAATTGTTGGCTCTCGCGAAGAAGATGACGGTTCTTCCAATTGTTGGCTCTCGCGAAGAAGATGACGGTTCTTCCAATTGTTGGCTCTCGCAAAGAAGATAACGGTTCTTAAAATTGATGGCTCTCGCGAAGAAGAAAGCTGATGGCCTGCTGCGGTGGAGAAACTAGGGTTTGTGTTTGTGTATCAGTATGTTGGTGTGACAGTGTGAGTGACTGAGTGTTCTTGACCATTGATCTGATTAGCATTAAAAATCCAACGCCTCAAATACCTTATCCGTGTGCTATCTTAATAACCAATAACGTTTTGTGCAAGTACAACTCATGGATTGCTGATATGGTAAGATCTCACACATCCATATACAAAGATCAACGACTTAGAATAATTGATTTATCAATTGAGTAATGTATTCATCAAATTGGACAATTAGTTATCTAAAATAATTTATTTGAGTAATATTGCATTATCAAATATTAAATATTTTTATTAAATTTGATCAACATAATTTAGGCTATTTAATTCAAAGTAACAAAAAAGGTGAAATATTAGTTTCATTTACTATAATAGATCCAATTACGTTAAGTGAACTTTGAATTACGTTCGATTACTAATAGCTTATAAATTACATTAGAGTATAAGTATTCAAGGTCACTATTAACATTGAGTTAACTGTCAATGATAGTCTATAACTATAAGATAGTTTGTATTAGTTTGATTAAGTCCAATAGATCTAATTTCGAACATTATTAAGCTTTAAATTACATACGATTAATTATTAATGTAATAGATTTATTAGTTTAAAGTATTCAAGGTCACTAATAAGTATAAATACATAATATCATATCAGGTAGTTATGATTTCTTGATTAATCTAATTCACTTTATTAAAATAAGTTTTGATTATTAAACTTTGAAATACGATCGATAATTAGTGTAATAGAGTAATGTATATTCGAATAGCTTATACTCCCTTTAATTAAGAATAAACGTCTCATTTGGAATTTTCATAAATATGCCTCTATTTAATATATTTTAATTACTAGCCTAAAAATAAATCGAGACAATTACTCTGAATTGGAGAGACTATTAGGTTAGAGTACTCAATAAGTTAATAACACTTATAAGTCTAAGTATGTAATAGGCTAATACTCTATATTCTATAAGATAGTTTAGATTAGTCTTAGTCTACTCTTATAGTCTTTTAATTTATCCAAACAGATCGAATTTCGATTATCGAGCTTTAATATTCAATCGATTCTCAAAAGTAGCAACATGATGCATTGTTAAATACTTAATATATATATATATATATATATATATATATATATATATATATATATATATATATATATATATATATATATATATATATATATATATATATATATATTGTTATAAACTAATTGAAATAAATTGATCAGCCATATCCGATAAAACAATCGGTAACTATTTTTTGTAAGTAAATGAATAATATACATCAATTAAAAATCCGACTATTAACTTATTTCGATATTGACCCGATCCATAGTTGTCCGTAACCGATAACTACCCGAAAAATAAAGCTCGAACCCGATTTGTGCCCGATAAAACCGAACTAATTTTAGACCGATGACAACCCGAGCTCGATTGGCACGCGACTCGAATTTCAACCGATAACAAACCGGTGAGAACCCGATAACGTGAATAACTGCTGTTAAACCGACCCGTAACTAACCGATCAGACCCGAGTATGACCCATTGCTGCATACAACCAAAAATTTACTGATTCGAATTCTGACCGAACCGAATTATATCCGTCCGAAACCGACCCGATGACCCGAATGAACACCTCTAGCTGCAGTAGGCAGTATTTTATATTTATATTTATATTTATATTTATATTTATTATTTATGATTTGAATCATACATATGCGTTTGTGTGTACGCGCTATTGAGATTACAAATAAACAATAATAATGAGATTAAAATTCCAAACAATAAATGTTAAATTATTATATTAAATATATAAAATTTACAAAGAATCAAGTGTTAAAATAAGAAGTCTATCCAACTTACATCAAATCATTAAACTACCTACATTACAATTTACAAATACTAAATAATCTAACTTATCTCTAAAATTACATTATAAATAATTAATACTTAAAATCTTAAAACATAAACAATGTAACCAAAAAAATATCAATAACAAAAATTTAAAATTACAACTTTTAATGCACTCTAAAAGTAAAAAATGTTTCAATAACAAATAATATATTAATAACAAAATATAAAAATAGATTATGATGAGTTTATTAAAAAAATCAAGAGATCATATCAACCTGAGAAATTCAGTGCCTAGCAAGTAGCAACATAAAACTAAAACCTTTATTTGTAGTGATGCACAAATAAAGAAAAAAATTGAAGAAAATTGTAAAAATCAACAACAATAAAAATGTTAAAAATGAAAGTAGATAAAGAAAATACCTACTTTCACCTTTCTTGAATTCAAGGAAAAAAATATCCATTCATTAATTCTTAACCCTAATTTCATATTCAAAAACAAAAATAAAAAACAAGCATAATTGAAAGAATCAAAAAACCCAACCCTAATTGTTTTCTGAAAATATACTAAAAACCGCTCCTTTGCAACTTTCTCCAATTTGCTTTTTTCCTCGCCTGAAACGAAGCTTTAATAACGATACTATATACTATATACTTGCATAATTATTATATATATATATATATATATATATATATATATATATATATATATATATATATATATATATATATATATAGGATTTGGATAATGGTGAAAATTGAAAACAGTGGTACATAAAAGCTCAAATGGAGTACATATTTGGATGGTAATTCTGTAAATAATTAGACATTTGCTGAAAAGAGTACATATACGCTTAAAAGGGGTACATAATCAAATAGCATTTTTATACTAATATGAACTTTTTTCTTCACAAAATATATGTACACGTTATAAGATAATATGTACCCTTTTGCTACAATATGTATACCTCTGTCTTGTTTTCAGTTTTCACCCCTTTAAGTGTTTTCACTTGATCCTACCCATTATATATATATATATATATATATATATATATATATATATATATATATATATATATATATATATATATATATATATATATATATATATATATATATATATATATATATATATATATATAATAATATATATATATATATATATATATATATATATAAATTCAAAAAGTTTAATTATTAAATTTTTTTCAATTTGATTATAATTTAGGTTCAGTTTTGATTTAAATTTGTGGTTATGAAATTTTTTTTTGGGAAATATTGATAATATTTTGTTTAGAGTAATCAATTATTGTGGTGATCATAGTTTATGGGTTCTACTTTTGGGATTTTTTTTCTCATTTTAATTGCTTCCGGGTTTGTGCTTATGTTTTCTTCGTCTTAATGCCATAATATCTTGCTTTGAATCAGTGTTCCTAATAAAATATTACTATGTGATTGAAGAAGGATACTATGTCCTTGAAAAAGGTTACTATGTAGTATAAACCTTTTACAAATTGTTTGTGTATTATTTTCTATAAGCCTATTAGCTCAATTTGGTCGAGCACTGTGTATTTGTGCTTACTTTGCACAGGGGATGTAGGTTCAAATCCTACATAGGCTCCTTATATGTTCTTAAAATATGTTAGTATATTCTTAATAAAATGCTACCATGTTCTTTGAAAAAGTTACTATGTTCTTAGAAAAAGATACTATAATGATAATGAGTTACTGTCTCCTCATGTGTAATTTTAAACTATAATTTACTTATAGACGAACAGATGGCTAAAATGGCGATCTTTGGTTGAAGTATTGATGTACTGGTTTTTCTTATTATAAGATACTATATTTTAAGTAATATGTTAGTATGTTCTTGTAAAGTTTTTAACATATACTATGTTCTTAGAAAAAGTTACTACATCCTTAATAAAGGATACTATAATCATAATGAGTTACCGTCTACTCATATGAAATTGTGCAAATCAAATTCAAAACTATAATTTGCTTATGTTTACCAAAGAGATGGTTAGGATAAGAATGTTTGGTTGAAGTACTGCTTTACAATTTTCTTATTACAGGATACCATGTTCTTAGTAAAAAGTTAGTATGTTCTTGAAAGCGTTTTTAACATACTATGTTTTAAGATAAAATTACTATGTCATTAATAAAGGATACTATGATTATGATGACTAATTGTCTCCTCATATATAATGTTGAAAAAACAAGTTCAAAAAAAATTGGTTTATTGCTTTTACAAATGAGATCAATATGTTTGAAAATGAGATTAACATGTTCAATAATATCACCAAAATTGGTTATATTGTTGTTACAAAATACAAATAATAGCCTATGTAGGATTTGAACCTGCATCCTCCATTCAAAGAAGAGAAGAGTACTATACCGTTGAACTAATAGGCTTAATGACCTGAAAAAATTGCAAAATTTCAAATAATCCAAAAGATAGATCTCAAAAATTGCAAAATTCTAACTAAAATCCCTAAATTTAAAATCAATCCTAAAATTCAATTAGAAGCCCTAAAATTTTAATGACCTGAAAAAACAATAAAAAAAGCTAACTCAAGAAACAAAACAATGGAATTTGGATCAAATATACAAACCCAAACATGTTTCGTGCAAACCCTAATTGTTTTCTTCAGCCATTTTATACTCATAAAAGAAATTGTTCATGTTTAAGAATCAAGAAGAACAACCAATAACGAAACAAATTACATCTAACAAGAAAGAACAACCAAGAACAGGAAGAAGATGGACGATTTAAAATCTTCGAAATCGAATGTATCCTTGAACAGAAGAATTTGAAGAACTTAGAACAGATACTGAAGAAATTGAGTTAATCTTCGAAAATATAATGAAGAAATTGAGTTAATGTTCGAAAAATTCTGAAAAAGAGATGAAGCAAATTTAAGAAGAACAATTGGGTCAACGGATTCTGAGAGAGAAGAAAAGAGCATGCTAAAGAGATGAGAAAGGAAGAGTACAATTCAATTAATGAATTCTGAAGAGATACTGACACAAGCAAGCAAACCTGTTGAACTTCTTGACCGGGGTATAAAAAATAAAGCTAAACTGCGTGCAAGATTAAAACGCCTAAAAATGACCTATTGAACCGCGTGCAAGCATAGAATACATCCTGACCATTGATATAAAAAATCGACGGCTCAAAATCCTTCTCACCCTTCTCATTTTCACACCCCTTCTCATTTGATCCTAAATCTATATATATATATATATATATATATATATATATATATATATATATATATATATATATATATATATATATATATATATATATATATATATATATATATATATATATATATATATATATATATATATATATATATATATATATATATATATATATATATATATATATATATATAGGTTTAGGATCAAATAAGAAGGAAAATAGAAGATAGGAAGAATTTCATCCATTAGATCTTAGATCAATGGACCATCTTACGCACGTTTGAGACGAGAAAAAACTTGTGATGCTTTCTTAATTATTATGTGATACTTTCTGTATAAACATGTGTCACTTGAAAGTGTGATGTTTTATATATTAATATGTGATGCATTCTTCCTAAATATGTGTTACTAGATCTTCTGCTCTGACACCTTTTTTCAAACTGTTAGATCTGAATCAATCAACGGTAGCTACTTCTTCATATCCTTCCTATTTTCACACCCCTTCTTATTGGATCTCTACCCTATATATATATATATATATATATATAGAATGAAACTATCATTTAACAACTGGAAAAAAAAAAAGAAAGCAATTGGGAGAAATCGACAAAATAGAAAATTAAGCTTACCATCCTCAATTGAAGGTAGAGGTGTTCATTCGGGTGATCGGGTCGGTTTCGGACGAGTGTCTTTCGGTTCGGTTGTATTTCGGATCGGCTATTTTTCGGTTGCGTGTTACGACGGGTCGCACTCGGGTCGGATCGGTTAGTCGCGGTTCGGTTGAAGATCGGTTATTCGAGTATGCCGGGTTCACTCGGTTGTATACGTTGAAGTTACGGTTCGAGTGTTAATCGGTGTCGGGTTGTCATCGGTTAATAATTGGTTCGGTTTTGTCAGTACAGATCGGGTTCGGGTTTTAATTAGTATCGGCTACGTACTACTAATTACTATCGATCGAGTCAATATTAAATTAAGTTGTTAATTTTTTTTATATTTATAAAATTATATTTATAAAATAATTTATTAAAATATCTATCACTTTATTAGATTAAATAATAAGATGATTAAATATGAGTCTATCATACTTCTATGTTAAAAATTGGTTCAGGTTTAAAGCAATTCGATCTAAAATTTATTCGGGTTTAGTCGGTTTTGCGGATCGAGTTGGTTTCGAGCATGATTGGGCGGATATGACTCGGTCGGTCATTTTGGTTGGGTAATCTCGGTTAACGTTATGTGCGGTTACAAAAATGATTCTGATTCGGTTCACTTTCTCATTTTGGTTGTCAATCACACTTAAAAAGGAACACATTTTCGGGTCAGTTTGCTTTCGGTTTCAGGTCGGATTTTCGGGTCGGGTCACTTTTAAACAGCTCTAATTGAAGGTTAAGGTTTGTTTTATATTTTTAATTGAATTTTCTTATCTTTATTTTAATACTTAGTTTGAATAAGTGCATACTTCAATCTTGAAAACTCATACAATAAAACAATCAATTATGAAGATAGTAAATATGGTAAGTTTAAAATGAGCAAATTAGTTAAATTTCATTAATACTAAAGAACGTCGAGCTTTACTTTGATTCAAATTTACATTATAATTTTGAGTAGTATGGATTGGCTATATATTAATGTCATTTATTTATTTATTTTGTTAACTCCGCCCCTAAAATTTTATTCAAGTTTCATCATTATGCACGAGTTTCTATACCAATACTTATAAAATAAACTTAAATAATAAATAGTAAAAAATAATCATAATATAATATAACGAGTAAATCTATTTTAAAATTGCGAAATCTCATCTCATATACAGGGTTTGATTATTTTAAATATAAATATTGTCATTCTCAACGGCTCTTTCTCTTTCATGACTGTTCTACGCTAGCCTTCTCCTGTTTTTTGTTCTTTCTTGCATTGTCTGTTGCAGGTAGCATCTGGTATAATCACCACCACGGCACCACCTTTCGATTCTGCCTCCCTCTTCAATCGTCTGCCGGTACCGTCATCACTACCAAGTTGTAGCTGTTGGACCAAAGTCCAGCGTTGGGCTTATATGTAAATATTTATATGTCATTATAATTAATTAAGACTGTCTTTATGCCCTACTTAAAGTGATCTAATTAAAGTTAAAGGGTTTGGGCTTAAATGTATCAATAGGTTGTGGGCCTTAAATGTGTAGAGACTCATTTTTATGACTGGGTTCTATGATGGGCTGAATACCAGTCACAAGTTATTATATATATAGAAGTTATGGTCCCTAGGTTATACATATTTCTTTTCTCCTGACATCCCATTATCAGAGAGAATTAAGAGTGATAACATTAAGGGTCTTCACTCTAGGGAATACGTGTTAATCTAGAAGATCCATACTCTCTCGTTTTCCAAGATTATCTACCGTGCTATGGAATCAGGTATTCTTCAATTTGTCTTTTTCAGTTTGTTCTTCTAATTCAACATAATCGATCCTGTTTGTTAGTAATGGTATTCACCATTTATTTGTCCCATCAAGTGGTATCAGTCGCTTCTTATGTTGAGTTTTTAGGACAATTTTTTTGTCTAATTGGCATATCATGTTTTCATGAATCAGCGTTTTATTATTTTTTTTTTGATGACTTTCTGCCGGTTTTTTTTATGGAATCAGTTTTTCGATTCTTTGGTTCCAAAAGTCTTTTCTTGGTTGAGTGGTATTTAGGACAATATCATGTTAGATTACTTCATCAGATGGTTGTATTATGTTATGGAAATCATAATGCTATGTGATAGAGTTCATGATTACATATGCAATTATTTTGTTTGGTTGGTTTTCCATGATATTCAGAGTTGTTTCGCCATGTGCATGAAAATACAGTAATTGAATCAGTTTGATATTGCATCCTATCCTAATTCATGAAATCAAGAAATGGTTATTATTTTGTTTTGTGGGTTTTTCATGAAATTCAGACAGTTTCCGCCGCCCATGTAAATTAATAACTGTATTTCAGTTATTTTTTTAAAAAAAAAAGGTTATGGCTAATAATATTTACGGTTATGACTGTTTTTAGGAAACAGTTAAATTGAGTTTTAGATTAAGTTTCAATTTAATTTCTAAGTATGCGGGATATTGTTTATTATAATTTCCTACTTTTATGGAAATTATTTTTTTATGAGTTTAAGATTAAGAATTCAGTTTTTTTTATAAGGTCTTGGGATTAGTTTTTATCATTTATTATTATTTGGTCAATATTTCCTATTTTTTAGGAAATTCAGTTTTTAAGGGGGTGGAATCATTGTATTGTCGTTTACAATAAAATGATTTGCCTAAGATTATCAAGCTCTTTTTTGGAGTATGGTTTAACTATCCATTTTTTATGGAGATATTACTATGTTTTTTCTAATTGCCCTCGTATTACAATAATTTTAAATATTATTGTAAAATAGAACATTCGTAATAATTTAAGTTTAATTATAGTATGGTTTTATATATGCCGGAGGTAATTTAGTAGATACAATAAGTCGCCAAAGTGACCTCTTTTGTTGAAATTAAATTATTAACAGTATAAAAGGATGGTTCATATAAATTATATTATCATCGATCGGCTCAAAAGAAGTTCTTTAATAATATAATTGTGTGACTTTTTTTGGGTGGTGATAAACGTGTGATAATTATAAGGATTACATGTGATTATTTAATCGGCCCAAAGAAAGGTTTTATAATCGACATGTTATTTTATTATCAATGTTAGATTACTACAACAAGTTGTCACTAAGAAGTTAGTATTTTCATCCAAAGATGGAATATTAATGGAAAACCGACATCTTGTAATGGGATGTTACTAAATTAAACTTATTATTATTGGGTTTTAGAATTAAAGTTTGTGAGATTATTAGGTTTACTTTCTTGTTCTATGTTATTTAAACTAATCCTGTTAAAAGTACTTTCAACATAAATTTAATTCCTTATTGAATGGCTCAAACTTTAAAGAATGGAAAGAAAATCTTTCGATTGTTCTTGGAGTTATGGATCTTGCAATGCGTTAAGTGTGGACTCTCCCGCACCAGTTACTGATTTGAGTACCTCTGGTCAAAAGAGGGAGTTTGAAAGGTGGGAGAGATCAAATCGCATGTGTATGATGATTATCAAAAGGGCCATTCCCGAAGCATTTAGGGGTGCAATGTCTGATGACATAACTAAATCTAAAGCTTTCCTTACAGATATTGAAAAAGGTTTGTCAAAAATAAAAGGCTGAAATTGGTACAATTTTGACGACCTTAATTTCAATGAGATATAAAGGTAATGGTAATATCAGGGAGTACATAATGGAAATATCTTATCTAGCTTCAAAACTAAAGACACTGAACCTGGAAATTTCTGAGGATCTAAAAGTGTACTTGGTTTTGATATCTCTTCCTGCAAGTTTTAATCAGTTTAAGATTGAGCTATAATTGTCAGAAAGAGACATGGTCTCTGAATGAGCTCATCTCACACTGAGTACAGGAAGAGGAAAGGTTGAAGCTAGAAAAGACTAAAAGTGCTCATCTTGCCTTTACCTTAAAATCTAAAAGGAAAAGGCCACAAAAGAAATAAGCTGCAGATAAGGATTCTCAAAAGAAACAACAAAAGTATAAATCAACCGATGTTGAAATTAAGGGTTGTTTCTTTTGTGGAAATCCCAACCACATGAAGAAGCAATGCAACAATTACGACGCTTGGCGTGCTAAGAAAGATATGCTTCTTAATTTGGTTTGTTCTGAGGTTAATTTAGTTTCAATGCCTAGACACACATGGTGGATAGATTCCAGTGAAACCACTCACATCAGTGTGTCTTTGCATGGTTGTCTGAGTTGCCGAAAACCAATGATGGTGAAAGATACATTTATGTGGGGGACGGCAATACGGTTGAAGTAGAAACAATGGGAAAGTTTAGATTATTGTTAAAGACTGGATTTTATTTGGATCTTAATGAAACATTTAATGTTTCGGCTTTTCGACGAAATTGATTTCAATTTCAATTTTGGACAAATTTGGTTTATCTTGTTTAATTTGAAATGAAATTTTCGGTTTTGTTTCATGATTCAAAGTTGGTTATTTTTGGTTCTTTATTGTTAAATGATAATCTATATACAATTGTATCTATTGCTTCATATAATGAAATTCTTGCAATTATCTTTGCGAGTAATAAAAGGAAAGACAACTAAAGAAAATTCAGCATCATATGGCACAAGAGATTAGGCCATATCTCCCAAAGGAGAATGGAAAGGCTTGTGTCTGATGGCATTTTAGGACCTTTAATTTTCACAGACATGGATGTGTGTGTTGAATGCATTAAAGGAAAACAAACCAAACAAAGGAAATATGGTAAGGAGCATGATTAGTCGTCCTAACTTACCAGAGTCACTCTAGCACTTAAGAATGCAGCTTATAGTCTTAATAGAGTACCAACAAAAGCGGCTAATAATAAGACCCTCTATGAACTATGGACCGGCAAAAGCCGAGTCTAAATCGTTTTCATATTTGGGAATGTCCAACTGAGGCACGGTCTTACAGGCCTAATGAAAAGAAATTGGATTCCAGAACTGTTAGTTGTTATTTTGTTGGATACTCTAAAAAGTCAAGGGGGTTCAAGTTTTATGATCCTAAAGCTAAATATTTTTTTGAGACGATTAATGCTAGGTTTCTTGAGGATGTCGATTTTGTGAGGGGAGATACAGTTAGAAACATTGCTTTTGAAGAAGAGAATATTATTATTCCTACAGATGTCATTGGTATTGAATCGATTCCTACATCGGACATTATTTATGACACAATTCAAAACAATGTTGATGGAGATCCTCCCAGAGAACAAACTCTCGCACCTCAAGAAGTTGTGCCATTAAGAAGGTCCACTAGAGAGAGAAGAAGTGCATTGCTAGATGATTACATTGCATATCTTCAAGAACATGAACGTTCTACCTCTCTAGAGTGGATAGATGCCGAAAAAGATGAGTTTGAACACAATATAATGGAAGATGACCCAATCAACTTTCATCAAGCTATGGAAAGTGCAAATTCTCAGCAACGGCTTGAAGCCATGAATGAGGAAATGCAATCCATGAAAGACAATGATGTTTGGGATCTCGTTTCATTGCCAGAAGGTATAAAACCTATTGGTAATAAATGGATATTTAAAACCAAAAAGGATTCAAATGGCAATGTGGAGAGATTTAAAGCTCGTCTGGTAGTAGTGCAAGGTTTTACACAAAAGGAAGGCATTGATTACAAAGAGACTTTCTCTCCGGTTTCTTCGAAAGACTCTCTGAGGATAATAATGGCATTAGTAGCACATTTTGATCTTGAGTTACATCAGATGGATGTAAAGACAGCGTTTCTCAATGGTAATATTGAAGAGACAATATTTATGAAACAACCTGAAAACTTTGCGGTGGGTGACCCAAAGAAGATGGTTTAAACTTAAGAAATTCATCTATGGACTCAAGCACGCGTCTCATCAATGGTATTTGAAGTTTCATCAAGTGATTCTCTCATTTGGTTTCGAGATGAATTTGCTTGATGAATGCATTTACCACAAGTTTAGTGGAGGGAAATACATTTTTCTGGTTTTGTATGTTGATGACATATTGCTTGCCAGCAACGATACAAGCTTTTTGCGTGAAACTAAGAATTCTTTTATCAAAGAATTTTGAGATGAAAGATCTTGGTGACGCCTCTTTTGTATTAGGTATTAAAATACATCGACATTGTTCTCGAGGTATTCTTGGGTTATCACAAGAGAGTTATATCGAAAATGTGTTAAAAGGTATGACATGCAAAACTGCAAATTAGGAGATACCCATGTGGCTAAGGGATACAAATTCAGTCTTGATCAGTGCCCTAAGAATGAATTTGAGAAAAGGAAATGGAAATATTCCTTATGCTTCAATAGTAGGGAATTACATGTATGCTTAAGTTTACTCGTCTAGATATTGCATGCATAACAGGGATGTTGGGATGTTGATTAAGTAATTCAGGATTAGAATATCAGTGAGCAGTTTAAAGGTGTCTTACAGTAAATATATAGGACAAAGAAAAATGCTCACAGATAGGAGGTCAAATAAGCTCGAGATCATTAAGTATATTGGCTTCGATTTTTCAAAATTTTGTCACGGGTTTGCGTATAGTGGATTCTATACAAAGAGCACTTGAGTTATTTGTGACAAAGATTCCGCTGCGAAATTTTCTAGCAACAATAAGTGTTTGAGGATGTCAAAGTTTGTGACTCTCAAGTTCTATGTTGTAAAGGAAAGAAATTCAGGGTAAAGAATTGTCAATTACACATATTAGTACAAACTCTAAAGATGCGGATCGCTTTCCAAGGCGTTACCACCCAAGCGGTTTTTTGAGCTTTTAGCTCATATGGGTGTTATTTCTGCTACGGAGGATGTTCAGGTTTAGTGGGAGTTTGTAAATTCAGTTTATTGAACATATGTTGACATTTTGGTTATAAAGTTTTCTGCAGAAATAAAGTTATAATAAAGTTTGGTTTATACCCCGATTATGTTATGGTAATAGTTTGATCTCACTATTAAAGTGGACTAGTTGGATACGAACATGTTGAGATCACACTGTATGTTTTTTCCATGCTACACATCCACTTCATGATCTATGTCAGTCTTTTATGTTGGTATCATGATCATTGAGGTCTAATTACGAAAAGATGTAACAAAGGCAGCTTTGGTCTATGCTAATATGATTGATGGACGAGATTGGTTTCTGATACATTACAGTTTTGACAGTATGGTTGAGCTCAAATTTGGTTTTATAATGATATAAGTTTATACAATTTTTACATATAGCCCAAGTGGGAGATTGTTGGACCAAAGTCCAGCGTTGGGCTTATATGTAAATATTTATATGTCATTATAATTAATTAAGACTGTCTTTATGCCCTACTTAAAGTGATCTAATTAAAGTTAAAGGGTTTGGGCTTAAATGTATCAATAGGTTGTGGGCCTTAAATGTGTAGAGACTCATTTTTATGACTGGGTTCTATGATGGGCTGAATACCAGTCACAAGTTATTATATATATAGAAGTTATGGTCCTTAGGTTATACATATTTCTTTTCTCCTGACATCCCATTAT
Source organism: Amaranthus cruentus (assembly GCA_019425755.1). Taxonomy (NCBI): domain Eukaryota; kingdom Viridiplantae; phylum Streptophyta; class Magnoliopsida; order Caryophyllales; family Amaranthaceae; genus Amaranthus; species Amaranthus cruentus. The sequence continues at coordinate 2,947,422 of CM033453.1, forward strand.
CAGAGAGAATTAAGAGTGATAACATTAAGGGTCTTCACTCTAGGGAATACGTGTTAATCTAGAAGATCCATACTCTCTCGTTTTCCAAGATTATCTACCGTGCTATGGAATCAGGTATTCTTCAATTTGTCTTTTTCAGTTTGTTCTTCTAATTCAACATAATCGATCCTGTTTGTTAGTAATGGTATTCACCATTTATTTGTCCCATCAGTAGCAACCCACTTAGAATTCGCCGCCGCCGTACCAACTTATTACACCGAATAAAAACCCCGGAAAACAACCAGCCGATCGACTAGCACCACAACCAGACGTAGTATTTCTGCCGACCAGCACCACTACATCCACCACCGAACCCAATCGATGCCCTGAACAGCCAGGCGCCAGCTGCTGCCATTACCCAGGTTCTATCTCTCCATTTTTCTTTCTTGTTAACCCTAACATTGAAGATTTTGATTGGTGTATATTTTATTGAGATCCATCCTCTCTTGATCCTAAGTATTCTAATGGTTTTTGTTTCAGTGAGCGCTTGCTTCTGTTTTTGTGTATTGGGATTTGGGTGTGTTATTGTTGTTTATGGTCCTTTTCTTTCCCCTGTTGGGTTTGTGTGTTTGTGTTGAACAGAGTTTTATTGAATATCACGTTAATTTGGATTTCATTAAGAATTTACTCAAATAATAATATTTTAGGGTCGTAAAAAAACATATGTTAATCAAATTTATTTTAATGTGAACAGAGTTTTATTGAATATCAAATTTCTTAAAGATTGGACAAATTGTAATTTTTTCTTAAAAAGAAAATTCTCAAACTTTAAAAATAAGAGTAGTTATATTTGTTTTTTGTCATGAACTCGATAAAGATTTTGATTTTCTACGTATTTTTTGTAGAAAATGACACCTTTATTGGGTGACTATATCATATTTTAGGAATGGTGAAATTGGAACAAGTAATAAGAATGTTGAATATATCGGTGGTAAACACATATTATTTGTGTACAACTCGAACAAGTAGCGTGAATATAACTTTTAAATATGGAATGAATGAAAAATACTCTCCATGACGTTAAAATTCCGTGACTTAATTATAAGTCCAAAATTTTAAAATTAACATTTTAAGTCGTTGATTTTAACAATTTTTAAATGTTAAAGACCAATTTTAAGATTTAGAAGACTAATTTTAAGAATTAACAAACCGATTCAAGGCTTCTTATTTGCATTTTAACTTTAAAATATGATGATTTAAACATTGAAATTGATTTTAAATACTGTGATATTGATCAACTCTTGAAATTGATCTTTTAAGTCTTGATATTGACATGCCAAAATTTTTAAATAAATTTATTAACTCTGGACTAGTTGCATGTAGGGATGGTAAAATGGACGGGTGGATGCAAGTATGCCCTCCCCCATACCCGTAGCCACTTAAAATTTTCATACCCACCACCCATGGCGGGTAAAATTTCCATACCCACGTATGTCCACTTGAGTATGCATTCAAAGTTTCAAACAGATTCCCACCCACTATGGCCAATTATGTATGCCCATCATGGGTATACCGACCTTCTAACCTCCTAACATTCACTTCAAGTCCGCGTTATATACTTCATAATTCTTTGCAAACTTAATTGTAAGGCAAATTCAGTTTAATCATACAATGTAAGAAAATAAAATTAATATCCATAATTCTTTATAGATAGTTTTTAATAAAAAAAATATAAATTTGATATTAATAATTATTACACCTTAGATATAAGGTTAAGGTGAGCGACTATGGGGTGGGGTGAGTATGGGGCTAGGCAGTAAGACCACCCATTACGTACCCATTTCATGGCAGGTAGAAATTTTCTTACCCGCCAAGATCATCCCTAGGCATGTGCAATGGGCCGGATAAGAGATGGGTCGGGCTCTAGTAGAAACGGGTCGGGTTGAGCCTTACAAATAGGAAGTGGGCTTTAAACGGGTTAAGGCCATCAAGCCCAATTCGGCCCGACCCATTTTTCAACTTAAACAACAACACTGTCATTAAATCAACATAAACATTAAACACCTTAATAAACAAATACAATCCTGACTATACAATTTACAAAAATATTACATGATCTTCAACCTGGATAACAAAAATACTAAAGCAAGAAATGGTAAAGTCATCCCAAGTAAACCCCTTTAACCCAAACAACGCTATCATTTAACCATCTTAATCAACATGGGGATTTTGAATTAGCTTTCAAATCCTGTGTATGAAGAAGTATAATATCACACCAAAACAAACAAATTAATACTAAGTGGATCCAATTAAAGACAATTGTTTTTGTTGAGCAATTAAAGCTGGTAAACTTGAGAAGAGATTAAATTTTATTGAGAAATCATTTAGAAGAGAAACAATAATTAAGCGTTTCTAAATTGGGGAAATTTAAGGTTTAAAATTTGGAGAAATTTGAAGGGTTTATAGTTTGGAGAAAGAAGAATGACGAGTGATTGAGGGAAAAATGATGTGAATTAAAAATCTGATAAAAGTATAGTGGAGCAAGTATAATACATGTGTATAAAAACATGAAAAATAAGTAGCTTTTGATGGCTTTTGCAGAGCCCGTGTAAGTCTTATTTAAACCCTTATCCAGCCTATTTTTTCATCTAGTATAAAGGCCTGTTTTGAGCCCGCTCCATATTAAGCCCACTTCCTTTTCAACCCTTATAATGACGGGTTGGATTAGGGACCCCAATGAAAGCCCAGCCATTGCACAGGTCTAATAATAGTATAATACCCATATCCGCCCCAATTGGTACCGATGCGATGCGAAATACATAATTGTATTCGAATGCCATCCCTAGTCCCATGATTTAGACTGTATCACATATATCCCTATTTAACTCTAGTCATTGAATAATCAGGAAGTCTCCTGTGGGATCTCTCTATAATAGACGTCTCTTAAGAGTCCAACCCACGATAAAATATAAGAAAATGAAATTGAATAATTGATGGTACAACATCCAAAAAAATGCGCGTCTAACAATAAATTTTGTTTCCTTCCTCAAACGTTTATGGCTACCTCTAAAAGGAGCAATAAGCAGTTATTCATATTCGCTTTAGATCCTCCTAAAAACACAATTTTAATGTTTTTCTCAAAGCATACAAGCTTACAATGGAAGATTTAATGCGTGAATTTTATAGTTTTTTTTGTATATAATTGATGTCAAGACAATATCAAAGGTATGCAACTTTACTCTAGTTCATTCATTGAAAGTGATTAATTTGTAAACATGCAAATTATAACTTTCCATTATATTATAAAGGTTTATCAATGGTGGATATGATGAGGGAATCTGATAAACGAAACAATGATATTCAAGAAGATAATGTCATTTGCTTATTGGAAGGGAATTTTTGCAGTTGGTATTTTACTATACAATAGTCTGAAAATATTTTTTAATAAATGAAGGTTCATCAATGGTTTGTAAAATGATAGAATTAGGTGGGCAAAATAGTGATGTTCAAGAAGACAACAACTTTGTATGAAGGTAAACTAAGAATATCAAATGTTTTTTTTACGGTTGGTATCTTGATCTAATATAGTTATATTGTAGCCTATTATAATTGGTATTAAGAACCTATAAAATTGGTAATATAACAGTTTCAATTTTGATTATCCGTTCCTATTAATTTGCGTAACTAAAAATCTAATGTCGTCGTTATATGGATTTTTTTGGTTACGTAACAATTTAAAGTTGCTATTATATAAAGTTCATGTTAAATTCTATTATTTCATTACATTAAGGTTTATCAATGGTAGATATAATGATAGAATTTGATGAATAAAATTGGATTATTCAAGAAGACAACAATGCATCAGTTTGTATTAAAACCTTGTAATTAACATTATAATACATCGAATTTGATTATCATACATTCATAGCTCAGAAGTTGGTATTATAATAAATTATAGTTGGTATTATAGTACCTTGTAATTAGTATTACTCTATCTTGAATTTGGCATAATTGAGATACTTGGTGGTTGGTATTATCATACATATTAGTTATTATTTTAAATTATAGCTGGTGTTATAATACCTTGTAGTTAGTATAATACATTGAATCTGGGATTAAAATACTTATTGGTTGGTATTATAATACATTATAATTGGTATTATACTACCTTGTAGTTGGGCTTCTAAGTGGCATTTAAACTTTAATAAGGTGGTATTGAAAACATATTCATAAATTATATAATTCCTTGTAGCTAGTATTATAGTCGGTATTATAACATGTTCATAAATTATATGTTCACTAGTTGGTATTATGTCCTACTGCAATTTGGTAAGATTATTGTGAAGTTAGTACTTTGACATGTCAAAAAATATGTTGGTTGTTATGTTACGATATCTAAAATTGAGTTAACTACTTATATCTTGTAGGGTGTGGATAGAAGACAATACGAAATGTTCACAAACCGTAACATATATGAACCTACAAGGTGAAGTGAATGTTAAGTGCACATGCAAAAACTTCGAGGCATGTAGTTGGTTGTGTTGTCATTATATGCGCATACTTCATAACCATTCCATATTAGACGAGAGACTGTAATTAGAGAGAATCAATTCAGATTCATGCTGAGAAGATCAAACATCATGGCAATTCATCTTTTGCGGAGACTGATAAAAAAGTATAGGCAACGAAAGAAAGATTTACATATGGTGTTCATTGATCTGGAGAAAACGTACGATAGCATATCACGAAGTATCGTTTAGGATACCCTTAAAAATAAAGGTATTTCACGAAAGTACATTGAGATAATACAGGACATGTATGACAGAGTGTCGACTAACATACATACACCGGTGGATATGACAGAGTCTCCAATTAAAGTTGGACTACATCAAAGATCAGTAGTCCTTTCATTTTTACTGTTATTATAGAGGAAATCTCTAAATCTATATGGGAAATCGTACCATGGTGCATGATTCTCGCTGACGATATAGTTTTGGTCGCAGAAAACAAAAGGGAGGCTAATAGTAGATTGGAAGAGTGGAGGGAAGCCTTGGAGGGTAAGGGGTTGTGCATAAGCCATAAGCCATACTTGCGATGCAATTTCAATGTGACAGAATCAATAACAGAGCTAAGGGTGACCATAGGGAGAGAAATTGTTGCATGTACGTCCAAGTTCAAATATTTGGGATCGAAAAGTTTTCAAGGAGATTAAACGGTATATTTTACCGCGTTGCATTTAGGCCGGCGTTGTTGTATGGAACAAAACTTTGGGATAAAAAGTTTCGAACAGAGGATGAAAGTAACTGAAATGTGTATGCTAAGGTGAATGTGTGGTAATACTATGATGGATAAGATAAGAAACCAGAAGCTCAGGGAAAAGTTACGGGTTGCACCTTTCTCCGCAAAGATGCAGGAGAACAAGTTGAGATGATTTGGACATGTGCAAAGAAAGATACATAACACCGTGATAAAAAAGGATCGAATGCATCATAGTGTAGGGCAAGAAAAGTCGAGGAAAACCTAGGAGAATATAGGAGGAACAAATTAAAAGTGATATGCATGAACTTCACCTCTCCAAGAATGATCAGGGATAGGGCCAGCTGGTAGCGCCTTATTGATGTCTTAGATTACTAAATCCGTCCCTATTACCATCGTGTGTTATTGTTCATGTCTTTATTATCGCTTAAAGAATCCTACTTTACTTTTATCTTTATTTTTAGTTACTTGTAAGTTTCTATTTATTGTAAGTTGTAGGTTTCTCTCACTTTGAAAACATTTCTCAAGCCGAGAGACTCTTTAAACGCACTCTCTTTTATGGGTATGAACTTCCGTCATTCTTCCTTTTAAGGCTAAACAGAGTTTGGTCTGGTTTACCGTCTAAACGGTCTGATTTGGTTTTTTCAAAAACAATTACGTTTTACGGTTTGGTCCCGATTGTTTATTTATCAGACCAGACCAGACCGCAAATCGTACTCAGACCAAAAATCTTATTTTTTTTAACAAAAAATATGTTGCTACCTAGATATTTCAAGATGTAATTATTTTTATATAGTAATATATGCTTGAATAATGTTAATGCAATGAACTTATTACAAATTATTATATTTGGTGATTGTAGGTACAAAATATATTTATATAAACACATATATTCATTTCAAAAAAATATAAAAATAAAAAATCGTAGACCAGACCAGACTGTAGTAGAACTGTTTGGTTCTATCCGGTTTGAAAATTTTTCAGACCAGATTTTTTGGTTTGGTCTAATTTTAGTGATAGACCAGACCAAACCTGATCGTGTGCACTCCTATTATTTTCCTTCTCAGATTCTGACCATAATTTTTTATGAGTGGAATACACTGATTATGATAAGAATGTATGGGAAAAGTTGTTCGAGCGCGACATAGGACTAAAATTGTACAATTTGGTTATGAAATCACAATACAATAAAGATGCTTAGAAGGTTGTTTAGGAGCAATCATAATGCATACGAAGATGTTGAAAAGTTAACAACCTTGCAAGAAGACTTAGTTCAAGAAAAGCAATTGCAATCTTTTGTATCAAAATCTGAATGTGTGGTGTTAGATCTGGAAAAATCTGTCATTAAAGGACGAATTAAAAAAAAGGATTAGGGACATTTTGAGAAAAAAAGACAACCGACTACAACAAATAAAGTGTTCGGTTCAAGAACACTATATATCTCAAATACACACGTTATATAATAAGAAAAAGGAAAAATTGATATTAATAATCCAACCTTTTACCAATCCGCCATGAATAATTTCAACTTTGGATTATTTTTTAATAATCCAATCTTTGCCCTTAGTTTGCTAGCAACATAACTTTTTATTTTATAATAATCCAACCTTTGCCCTTAGTTTGCTGTCAGCATACCCTTAGGGTATAAGGGTATGCTGACAGCAAACTAAGAGCAAAGGTTGAATTATTAAACAATAATCTAAAGTTGGGATTATTCATGGCGGATTAGTGAAAGGTTGGATTATTAATATCAATTTTTCTTAGGAAAAATTGATATTAATAATCCAAGCTCACTTATTTGTTGTGAATAATTCTATATTTAGATTAATTTTTAATAATTTAACATTTGTGGTTAGTTTGCTATCAGCATAACCTCTTATTTTATTATAATTCAACATTTGACCTTAATTTTCTATAAGCAGAACCTCTTATTTTATAATAATTTGACAATTGATCTTAGTTTGTTATTTAGCATACCCTATTAGTATGTCGATGCATACCTTATTAGTATAATAATAGCATACCCTATTAGTATGTTGATAGCAAATTAAGGCCAAAGGTTGGTTTATTAAAATATAATCCAAATTTAGGATTATTTATACCAGATGAGTGAAATATTTGATTATTTATATTAAATTTTCTATATAATATTATGGAAATTTGTCAATGGTAATTCTGAGTTTTAACACTTTATAATGGTAGCCTCAATTTTTTTTAATATCAATGGCGTCCTAGTATTATTGAGCGTCTTACAGCCGTAACCTTTCAACTTTTTTCCTCCAAAACCATTAACTTTTTCTCTTTTTCTTTTATTTTTCAATTTAAAATATAAAAAAGTTATTGGTTTTGGACGATTTTGAACGAAAAAAGTTTAAAAGATTATGGTTGTAATCATCATCATCATCCTACTTAGTGTATCCCGCTCATAGAAAACTATGGACAGGGTCTTGGGAGGGAAGGATGGCAGCAACTCATACCCATAAGGAGAGCGCAGCCAATAGGAGTCCCCCGGCTCGAGAAAGATGAAGACACGTACCTGCCACGTGAGAGCTAAATAAAACGTATATGTGATACCCCAGATTTAGCTTGAAAAGGGGTTGATAAACTACTAATATCAACAAGGTGCATCTTCTTTTCATGGGAACTCATTTGCTAAGAACTCCACAACTAAGCATGCTTGGTTGGGAACAATTTTAGGATGGGTAAACTCCTAGGAAGTTTTCTTTGGTGCGCACGAGTGAGGCCAACGTGCGCCGGAAAGACTTGTGTTGGTCTGTGGGGCTAGTCTACAGTCTTCGTGAATAATCATTGTCGGTCCGAGGGGCCGGGGTGTTACAAATGGTATCAGAGCCAACCTGCAACCGTGATTGATCATGTGTTCAGTGCACCTAGCGGGGAAAAAAGATCCTGAACCTACGGTCCAATGAGGACGTTGTATTCCTAAGTGGGGGTGAGTGTGATACCTCGGATTTAGCTTGAAAAGGGATTGATAAATTTACTCATATCAACAAGGTGCATCTTCTTTTCATGGGAGCCCATTTGCTAAGAACTCCACAATTAAGCGTGCTTGGTGGGGAGCAATCTTAGGATGGGTGACCTTCTGGTAAATTTTCCTGGGTGCGCACAAGTGAGGCCAGCGTGCGCTGGAAAGACTTGTGTTCGTCTGTGGGGCTAGTCTACAGTCGTCCTGAGTAGTCGTTGCCGGTCCAAGGGGCCAGGGTGTTACAGTATATAGATAAAATAAAGAATCTTTTGTGAATTACAGCTTCAAAGTTTGGTCGTTTTGTGAATTATAGCCGCAAAGTTTTTTTTTATGAATTACAGCCACCAACTTTTGAAAATGACCACCATTACGGCCAAGTGATCGGTTCTCACCGTTGACCAGCATTTTTACCTTTGACTTTCCATTTTTCTGATTTTTCCTTTTTTTTTTCTTTTTCCTTTTTTTTAATTTAATTTCTTCATCCCCAATAATCTTTCTCTCTCTTCCTCCTTCTTCTCCATTATCTTCATCCTCTTCATCCTCCATTAATCTTCAAAGTCACCATTAATATTCAAAGACCCAATTTCTCTCCAAAGTCCCTTCATTTTCGTTTCCTATATGAATATATGATGTCTTCAATTTCCTGATTAATTTTCCCAATTTATTTTCTCCTAATCCATTATCCATTAAGATTTAGCACTCTTAATCTTTACTCTAATTACCCTTCAATCAATCTGTTCAAAATTCCCATTATTTTCTCTCAATTTTCTTCTTACTGATCTTCATATCAAGCAGCAACAATGGAGCGTTTTGGATATGGAACAGATGGGATTTACAGATTACTTAGACCGCCATTAATCATGCCATCTGATCCAAATCTTGATATGGTTTCATTTCTCTTCCGAAACATCCATTCTTACCCTGAACTACCTGCTTTGATAGATTCTAATTCTGGGGATGTCTTAAATTTCTCCCAATTAAAATCCATGGTTGCTAAGCTTTCTCATGGATTAACCCAACTGGGTTTTCAAAAAGGCGATGTTCTTATGTTTGCCCCAAATTCTGTTCAATACCCAATAACTTTTCTGGGTATAATCGCAATTGGTGCTATCGCAACTACTATAAATTCTCTTTATACTCTAACTGAAATTAAGAAACAAGTTCAAGATTGTAACCCTAAATTGATCGTAACTGTTCCTGAATTGTGGGATAAAGTAAAGGGTTTAAACTTACCTGCTTTGATTTTAGGGTTTACGGAAAATGGGTATTTTGATCCTAATTCCAAAATTGTTTATTATAGTGATTTGATTAATGGATCTTGTGTAGATTTTCCAAAGGTTTTGATCAAACAGAACGATACTGCTGCATTACTGTATTCATCAGGTACAACTGGTGTAAGTAAAGGAGTAATTCTAACTCATAAGAACTTCATTTATGCTTCATTAATGATATATAATGATCAAGAATTTGAAGGGGATTTACATGAATTAATTGGGTCTTTGAAGATTAATGGTGACTTTGAAGATTAATGGAGGATGAAGAAGATGAAGATGATGGAGAAGAAGAACGAAGAGAGAGAAAGATGATTGGGGATGAAGAATTAAATTAAAAAAAGGAAAAAGAAAAAAAAGGAAAAAAAAAAGGAAAAAGAAAAAAAAGGAAAAATCAGAAAAATAGAAAGTCAAAGGTAAAATTGCTGGTCAACGGTGAGAACCGGTCACTTGGCCGTAATGGTGGTCATTTTCAAAAGTTGGTGGCTGTAATTCATAAAAAAAAAAACTTTGCGGCTGTAATTCACAAAACGACCAAACTTTGAGGCTGTAATTCACAAAAGATTCTAAAATAAATAAGTAAAAATAATTATAAAACTAGAACACAATAACACTAATTAAAATAATAGAATTGAGAAAAAAGCAAGAGAACATGAGCACCAATAAGTACTCTACGGCGAAATCAGTAGTCTAAAACTTGGATATGTTGCCTTCAAATAACTTTATCCCTAGTCAGGTCCACAGAGAGATTTAACTCATGCAAGTTAACTTTTATTTCTTCATCCCAAGTTCTCCTAGGTCTTCCTCGACTTCTCTTACCCTCAACTATAATGTTTTCTATCCTTCTCACAGGGGCGTCGAAAGTTTTTCTCTGAACATGTCCAAACCACCTCAATCTATATTCACGCATTTTTCCAGAATTAGGGGCAACTCCTAGTTTGTCTCTAAACTCCTGGTTCCTAATTCGATCCATCAATTTCTGCCCGCACATCCACCTCAGCATACGCATTTCTATGACTTCCATCTTATGTTCAAAGATCTTCTTTTACGGGCCAAGATTATGTCCCATATAACAAAGCATGTCTGATTGCCACTCGGTAAAATTTTCCCTTTAACTTACTTGGGAACTTCCTATCACATAGCACCGCAGTAGCTGCTCGCCACTTAAGCCAACCCGCCTGGATACGTTGATTCACATCATCGTCAATCTCCCCATCCCTTTGAATGATCGATCCCAAATACTTGTACTTGGTTGTACTTTTAACAAGTTCTTCACCAATGGACACCTCTGGCTCACCTACCGGTGATGTCCCGCTAAAGTCGCAACGCAAGTAGTTTGTCTTTGTGCGACTAATGCGCAACCCTTCAACTTCCAAAGCTTCCCTCCACTCATCCAATTTATTACTAACCTCCTCTTTAGTTTCTGCTACCAGCACGATATCGTTCGCGAATAGCATGCATCACGGTATAGTCTCCCGAATAGAGTCCTTGTAAAACGCTCAATAATACAGGGTACCATTGATAATAAAAAAACTTAGAGGTATCATTGATAAAGTGCCAAAACTCAAGGGTATCTTTGATGATTACCTTAATATTTTTTTTTTTGAGGAAAATTACCCTAATATTATTATTCCAACTATTATATCAACTTTATAGTATCAAATAAACAATTATATGATGTTATGATACCAAATGAATTATATTTAAACACCAACAATATGGTATTATAACACCAGCTATATATTATTATAATACAAAATCAATACTATAATACCAAATAAATAATGTTTAAAATACCAACTACATGATATTATAATACCAACTATGTAGTATTATAAACCTTTTCCACTCTGATCTTGTTGAAGAATAAATCCTCTTGAAAATTGATTCACCACAGGTTCAACGAAGAAATGAAAAAAAAGTTACTTCACAAAAGTACACTTCTAAAATCTTGAAAGATGTATATTGAGTAAATGAATGAAAATTGAAACTACAACGAATGAGATAGGCCCTTTATATAGTTTTGCTTCTAACTCAACGGCTATAAAGAAACTCATACAAGGTTTATAACGACTAACTAGATTCTAAAATCAAGAAATGACACATGATACTTCTAATAGAATGCTAGTTTTATTTATTAACATAACTGGCCTTACATCAATCGCTGACTACCTATCCTTGCACATATTCTGAACTAGGGTTGGTGCCAATGCATGTGGTGAGGGTCAAAATCACACGTGTCGCTTGCATATGTAACCCATGTAGATCCATGCATGTGGTGCCGCTGTGTAGGTCTTGGACTGAGGTGTAAGCTGCATGCAATGGTTCACAATGCCAACTAAATTATGTTATAACCCCAATTATGTTATAACCCCAATTTTAACATACAATTATACGAACTAAATTATGTTATAACCCATGTAGATCCTTGGTTTTGTATTTCAGTTGTCGTTGCATCAGTTGTTGTTTCATCATCTAATCTAAGGATAGGGCTTAATCTTGGTTCATAATGCCAACTAAATTATTTTATAATCTCAATTTTAACATATAATTATACCAACTTCAAATGTTTAAAATACAAACTTTTATATGTCATAATAACAACTTTAACATGTCAACATACCAACTGTAAGGTAATATAATACCAAGTATATAATACTATAATGCCAACAAAACTATGTTAGAATTCCAACTTTAACAAATCATCATTCTATTCTATATACTAAAGCTAAGACCACCTAATGACACATGTAAGCCTCTGGTAAAAAAAATTTCCGCTCAAATTTGCTTCTCACATACACTTTCTTATAACTTCATTGTAGCTTTCACGACAAAATTATTATACATTAATGCATGCTATTGCAATAAGTTTGACTATTAATTTTGCCTATTTATTAATTAAGACTAAGGAGATTTATATGTTTATATGTATTGGAATATTATATGTGATTTTAGTAACATACAAATTTTCTTTCCTTTGAATGCATTGGAATATTATATGTGATTTTAGTAAGATTGAAAATAAATTATCTATTTAAGATTTATCTTCAATATATTAATAGAAATCACTGTGACATTTTGTACCTTTAAATTGAGCATGCCTCTTTATTTATAATGTATATTATATTATTTGTCATCATTCTATATACTAAAATGTTTACTAAATGAGGTTGATAAATAACTTTATCAAGTAAGTGGCTAATATACAAATATACATTAATTACAATAAAAAATAATAGCCAATATTAATTTAGTCGGTTTTAATCACTTTTTAAAATAAATATATAAGTATTACTCCAACCTAAAAGCAATACTATATGATAAGTCTTTAAAAATAAAATTATAAATTTCTTAGCTTTAAAAATTATTATATTAGTATTACTCCAGTCTAATTCTCTTTTGAGGTTGTCTCACCGTGAAACGACTTCAATTGGGTTAGCCCAAACTATTTAGAAAAAATCGCTTCTTGTACTAGTGGAAATTCAATTTTCATTGCTTTTTTTTTCGAATGAGCATTTTATATAGATCCGTCTCACGTTGAAATGGTCTTATACAAAACGGGTTGTTGAAACTTTGATGAACCTATAAACAAACTAGAAGCCCAAAAGCATTGGAACTGAAAATTTGTCTTAAGAGAAATTTTGAACAAAATAAGTTTCTTTTTCTAAAGGAATTCCAAAATAAACTTGGAACAATATTATTTTCCAAATAAGCATCTCTTAACCGAAGAATGTAGTATGGTAATGTTCGTTGTTCCTAACAGCGGATGATTACTTAAATTGAGTTAAAAAAGCCAGTCAAGTAATTGCCCGCTCTTACTAACAGGGGCGATTTGATTGATTTTTGTTGACTTTTTGATTGTCGTTGACTTCAGATGTTATGACCCCAGTTAATAATATTAGATGATTGCTTTCCAATATACCTTAATCTAAGCTTTTATTAGAATATCGTCCCCTCTTACTAACATCGCAAATTCTTTGGCTGACTTTTATTTTCACATATATCTTAACAGGGTCGGCCCTAAGGGTGGACAATAGGGGTCGTTGCCCAGGGCCCCATGTCAAAAAATCAAAAAAATTAATGGTTGTAGAAGGTCCATATAGGTTATAAATTATAAAAGAAAAAGGGCCCCAATATGCTATTTCGCCCAGTGCCCCAAAACATTTAGGGCCAGCCCTGTACCTCAACATTGAAGAATTAAGTAATGCTTATTTTGGAAAGTAAGTTTTCCGAAACTTATTTCGGAATTTTTTTCCCAAATAAGTTTATTTTCTTCAAATTCTCTCTTTGACACAACTGAACCAATACAAGTACGACTAGACCTAGGAAAACGGTCGGTCGGACGTGTTACGGGTCGGGTCACTCTCGGGTCGTGTCATTTTCGGGTCGGGTCACTCTCGATTCCGGGTCGGTAGGTTTGACCCAACGGGTTATGAATTATGAAAATTAAAAAAATGATTTTTCCATATTTTATTATTTATGAAACTTTTTAATAAAAAACTATTTCTCATCTGTATGACATTAAGCCACATATCAATTAATACGGTATTAAAGCCTTATATGTGATAGAATTCAAGTTATAAGAAATCAGTAATTGCGACGCTTGTTGTCTAAACTTTAAATCTCTATGTATAGTAGGATTTGTAAGATACGTGTCACATTCGAGAAATCAGATGTGCGATTTTCTAAAACTAGTTGGTATGTCGGGTTCATCTAAGTGTAATGAAAATAAGGAAATTAATACTTATTTTGAAAGACTTGTAATATACATGCTTCATAAAAGTTATTGTGTTTATTAAAGTTGCAACGTTAGATAAAAATAACGTTAAATATCTTCTCATTTTCTCATAAAAAATATTTTCACAATTTTCATGTTGGAAAGATATACAAATAACTAAGTACTTATTTCGATTTATAAGATACATGTTTTATAATCTAGGTAGGATATTTCTTTTCTGAAAAGCTCATTCAAATGTGCAAAATGTTCTTATAAATTATATCGATTTGCTTACTGAAATGTAGAAGAATAAAAAAATCATTTGACTAATTTAACAAGATATATGTATTCAGTTAAGATGATTACAACGTCCTTTTTTTAAAGAAAAATAATTACGATGGATTAAAAGATGTTAAATGCATATTTTTTGAGATCTATTAAATAGTTTTAGGGCTCAAATGATATAGTCAATATGTTGAGCGTTGAAAACAAAAATTTTATTTGAAATGAATGCTAACATTGAGATTAAAATTGACATTAGACCTGTCAAAACGGGTCGGTCGGGTCGGTTGCCGGTCGGGTAATTATCGGGTCGGTCATGTTTCAGGTTAAGTCGTTTTCGGATCGGTTGAGTTTGGGTTTTGATGGGTTGGGTTCCGGATCTATTTTCGGGTCGGATCAAAAATTTCCAGGACTAAGTACGACCCATCTCTGTCATGTATTATTCTTGCAAGTTTCTTAATTTTCTTGAACACCCCCAAAGAAAACCCAACTTTTCAACACATAATCTTAAACAAATTTTGTTTCATCTGGGGAAAAAGCCCGAATCTTTCATTTTAATTAGTGATAATTAGATCAGATCAGAAGAAACGAAATGGGTTGGAGAAAATGGGGAGTAGGAATTATTGCAGTAGCTGCAATTATCACAGGAAAAAAATTAAGCAAGAATTATGGGTTAGATAAAGATGCATTAATGGAGGTTTTTAAGAGATTATCAGATGAATTAGGAATTTGGGCAATTCCAGCTTATGTGGGTGTTCATACTTTAACATTGGCTCTTTGTTTTCCTTCTGCTGTTTTCTTTGAAGCTGCTGCATCTATTCTTTTTGGGTTTTTTCCTGCTGTTCTTTGTGTTTTTTCTGCTAAAGTTCTTGCTGCTTCTCTCTCCTTTTGGATTGGAAGGTATACATACCCTTTTCATTTTTGTTTCTCAAGATTGTATTTTTAATTTCATTTTTTTGTGGGTTTTATTGTGATTTATGTATTGAGATATTATTGTTGTTTGATGTGTTTTTTTTAATAATGTTTGAAATTAAAGTATTTTGCTTTGATGCATTTGTTGGTGAATTGTTTTCATTTGCATTTGTATTGGGAGGATTTGGGTTTGTGTAAAGATTGTGTTCATTATTGAGGAATGTAGGATTGTGTGTAAGTAATAATTATACTCCTATTACTCAAAATAATATTAAGCTGAAAATCATGGGAGGTTCTGAGCATGTTCAGCATGTTCAACCATACAGGGCCCGAAGAATTAGGGGCCTCAATATTGAACTACATAGTATATGTTCGGTATTTAAAGATACAAAATTGTTCAAAAAATATCATAATTTTAAAAATTGCACAAGGCCTTCTAAATTTGTCAATTTTTGCTCCGCCCCCGCTGAAAATTTATTCTAAATTACTCGCAATTGGTATAATAAATGTTTGATATTTCTATTTTTAGCTTATGAAGTAGAACTGTAGAAGTATATCATTTTCCATCTAATTTTTGGATTATGATTTTCACTATTTATGTCTGTTTTATCAACTAATTCAGGCTTGGTATATATTCATTTGAAAGAGGTGGAGTGTCTTGTGTGTTTGTAAACTCATTTGTGACATTCAATACCTAATTGAGGATTAGATGTGAAGTTCAATACTGGGGAATGAGGAGCTTGGCAATACCTTATAAACCGTCAGTCGAATAATTTGCAAATTGGATTGTGCTCGACATATAGGTGAACCCAAATACCACGAGAGATACATACAATGAAAGTAAGAGTGAACACAAATTAGACACCAATTATTTCTTGATGGACTAATGTAAGATAGGAGATTGTTGAGGGTTCATGGTTTGTATGTGTAGAACCCAATACAAATATCAATTGTGTTTTTGAGGGTGTGTTTGGATGGAAGGAAATGGAGGGAAAGGAAGGGGAGAAATTTGAAGGGAAAAAGAACCTCTTGTTTGGATAGCAAAATAGGAGAGAAGAGATTTGGAGGGGAGAGAATTGGAAGGATTTGATGGATACTTTTTATTAAGGTTTCAATCTCTCTAAAGTTAAAAAGATTTGAAGGGAAAACTCTCATCTCTCTTTCTTTCCCTTCCATTCCCTTCGATACAAACAAGAGCTAATTCGCTTTTCTCTTCCCTTAGTTTCCCTTCCCTTCCCTTCCTTCCCCTTCCCTCCCTTTCTTTTCTCTCCAAATTGTAATCCAAACATAATGTGACTGTTTTGGAATGTTTGAGAATCTTGGTTGGGCGTAATAGAAAGAATAAATTCGTTGAAGTTCAAGTTTCTCTCCTTCGTAGAAATTTAGATTGTTTAGCATATCAATCTTTTTGATTAGGCGTTGTGCTTTTGCGTGTTTCAATTTATAAGTATCATAAATTTCAAGTGTGAGATGTAAAGTTAATGACCTAGGCTCAAATTTTCCTTTTTCAATGGTCTTTTTTCAAATTCATATGATATGTCCTATAATGAATTAAAATATTATTTAAATTTATTAGAACATAATGGTTTTCAAATTTTGACAACTAAAAAACTGAAAACCACTTTTGATGGTTTCCTATCTTTGGTTTTTAATTTTCCTAAAAAACTAAAAATTGAAAACACATAATGATAACGAACGAGTGTGAAGCTATTGAGATGATATTGGAGAGTATCCATTTAGTTTACAATGCCTTTGGAAAACTATATCTAGCTGCATTGTGAATTTGTATTGGCATTAGCTCTTACTCTATGCTTTACATGTCACTATAGGAGGTATGCAAACCTTAGGCTTTCATATGAGGAAACCCCTCGTAATAGTATATCAAAGCTATTGATAATACTGATCGCTCTACTACTATATGGATAATCAATTATGTAGTGTGGATGTTTTTTGCTTCGTGGAATTCTTTGACGACAACAACAACAATGTTACAACCTTAATCCTAAAAGATTGAAGTCGGCTACATAAACAATTATATCAGTTCTAATAGTCGTCCGCATAGAAATTATATTCTTTCATTTTAATTTTCTATCATCTCAATTTGTAAGTCTAAATTCTTCATATCATTTGAAATCTTTTGAGCTCCAACAAAGTCATATTTGGGCTTTCTCGCTCTCTTTTCTTTTGAGCTCTAATTTTCTTTCTTACCAGTGCGTTAATACCCCGTCCTTGTATATGCCCAAACCTACTTATCATTCTCTTTCATCTTTTTCTCAATATTTGCAACTTCGATCCCTTTCTTATATCTTCGTTATGTATGATATCCCTTAAAGTATACCCATCCATCCATCAAAGCATTTTCATTTTCATTGTTTCCATCGTTTTCTTATGATCCTTTGTAAAAGCCCGACATTTTGATCCATATAATAGCGCTAGTCTAATGGCACACCTCATTAACACAATATTTTAATTGTCGCTCTTTTATCTTTTGTCGCTCACTCTTCATTCTATAGGTCACATGCCGTTAAAGGTCCTTACTATGAAATATGGACCCATGGTATTTAAAACCACGTGACTCCAACTCTTGTCTCTATCATTCTCTTCTAACTTTATAATGCCTCTCGTTATCTCGTTTGGTCTAATGTTACACTCTATGAAATATGTCTTGCTCTGACTTAATTTGAAACCACGTGACTCCAACTCTTGTCTCTATCATTCTAACTTAGCGTTTATCCCTCCTTGGTCTCATCAACTGAAATATTTTCATCAGCAAATAACATGTATCAAGACACGTCTTCTTGTAGCCATCAAGTTATCTCATTTTAGTACCGCTGGAAATAGAAATAATATTAGGGCCGAGCCTTAATGAAGGCTATTATTGATTGGAAAATCCTCTATTGCGCATGTGCTAAGATTTGTCTTTGCTTCTCAATACTTATGTTGCACCGTATCAATGTATTTCTTGGGAATACCCTCTATGTGACAATGTCATTGTCCAGCAAAGTATTCTCTTGGTATCTTATTGTATGCTTTTTTTTAAGTTATTAAAAACCATGTGCAAGTCTCTTTTCTAGCCCTATAATATTTCATCTTTTGTCTCATACGATGAATTGCTTATAGTATTCCACCAAAGTACTTCTCTTGGTACCTTGTCGTAACCACGAAACTACTTTCTATTGAAATCTTCGAATGATGCAAGTTTTCATCCTTTTCCAAGTATCCTCTGCATTCAAAGTCATCTCTCAGTCTGCTTCTTCAACAACTTTTTCGGTAAAAACTTTAATTATCCTCTTTTAATCTTCAGTCTTCACCATTTATTCCTACTTTATTCTTTGCCTCCTTTTTTTTAACTTTTTCTCTTGCTTGAATGAGAACATCTAGGATATGGAGTTTGTGTTGGGTTTTGGAAAGTACACTCTCCTAGAATAGCTTTACAGTTTAGGGAAATACCTCTATCTATCATCCTTGTCAAAAAGTAGTCATTTTAGATTGCATTTAATGTACATCTTAAATGATGTGTTAGCAACCAACAAATCGTATGAGAGTGTAAAATCTAAAATGGACTATCCTTTTATTTTCCTAGTTCCATAGCCTAAAACTTTCATGGACGTTTCCGTAGTCACTTCGATATACCCTTACGTGCCATTCAAATCACGTTTGATTCAGAGCTTCTCATTCATTGGTGTATTTTGCATCATATCATTGAGATCTTTATCAGAATTTCCTGTTAATCGATTCCTGTATCCCACTTGCGGTGCATAAGCACTTATGACATTCAAAATCTCTTTACCATATACACTTTTCACTCTCATAATCTTATCCTTCTTCCTGGACAGACTACATTCTTAGATTTTTGCTAATCTATAATAAAACCAACTCCGTTTCAATTTTTATCTTGTCTCGAACACCACTATTTATATTCCATTCTTTGACCTACTATCATTTATCTCTTATTCATTTTGTGTCTCGTAGATATAAAATGTTAATTTTCCTCATTTCCATATAATGTCTACGAACCTAAAAAGCTCTAAAAATCTATGAGTCAAGCTACCAGTGTTCTAAGATCTTATTCTTAATCTAAGACCTTTGAATTTTCTTAACCTCCATTCTTAAAGGCAGAGTGGATTCTGGGCCACATTTGACACCACACTCAGGCCACATGGCGCGTCGTTTTTGGACGATGTCCTAGTATAAGTAAGTTGCCCTTGCTCATTTGACAACACACTCGGGTTATGTGGTGCGTTGATTCTGGGCGACGGCCTAGCAACCTTTGTATATTTTTCATTACACAAAGCCTAAGAATTGCATTGCATCACTGATTAGGGGACGCCCACACAAGAATTGAAATTTGGTTCATGATCATGGGATTTTACTAAGTTTTACTAAAGTAACGTTGTTCCTCTTCTTTATTCGGGTTTGGGAGCGGCAATAAACGACAAGCACGTAAAGGCAGAGTTTGGTGGCATTCTTCTTGTTGTAGCTTTGGTGTAGTATTTCCTAAAATATCCCTATGGCAAATTGATTAAAATTTCTAAATCGAATCATTGTTACTTTAAGCAATCCAGCAAAGTCAAAGCTTAGTGAATCGGACTTCATATTCCAGAACCGTGATGCGGGTCAAGATATTGTCTCCAAAAAAAACATGTTATTTGTTGTGGGCTTCATCCTTTTTTTGTTGTATTGCATGAAACCCATGCAAATTGTAGTTCCTTTAATTAATTAGAGGTGAATACTATAGTGAAACAATGGTCAAGTTATAAAATATGTAATTGGGTTACGGCCTTTGAACAAATGAACCTACTATGTTTTGAATGTAATTATTCGCATATGGTTTTTGTATTCAAAATGTTTTTAGAGGGTATCTTGTCTCTTATATTTAATTTTACTATATCTGGAGCGTGATGTACTGACCATTTGTTAGCTTTGCTTGCGGTTCAGAACACTTGATGAGCTTTTGTTACAATCTAATTGTTCACTATATTTGAAGCTATCTTAATGACCATGGAAGATTAGGAAGCCGGTTATTATTCTTTTGGTTCAGATATTTTGATGAGCTTTCCATTTTCCCTGTTTTTCATTATCTTATCTGATTTGTGTGCTTGGATCTCAATGTTACGGAGTAATAAGTTTGCAATATATGCATCATTTTTCATGATTATTAGTTTACAACATATGTTCATTCCTTTTCTTGCTCATAAATCAGTAATGTTACTTATTATGTTCATATTCTTAGGCTCATCTTCATGAGTTCAAGTTCGGCGAAGCAGTGGGTGCAGAGTAACAAGCATTTTCACGTGCTCGCCAAAGGTGTGGAGCAAGATGGTTGGAAATTCGTCCTTCTTGCCCGATTCTCTCCCGTCCCTTCTTATGTCATCAATTATGCTATGGCTGCTACTAAGGTCAGATATTTTGTGGATTTTCTTCTGCCTACCGTTATTGGCTGCTTGCCAATGATTTTGCAAAATACATCTATCGGAAGTCTTGCTGGTGCTGCTGTTGCTTCAGCATCCGGCTCTCAAAAATCAAAGCTTTCTTCATATATTTTCCCACTTATCGGGATAATGTCTAGTATTCTTATCTCTTTCAGGATCAGAACTTACTCTAAAAGTATTTCGTTTGATAATCTTAGAAATTCTGAAAACACTGTTGAGCCATCTCAACCATTAACCAGTACCAAGAAAGATAATACCATGAAGAAAAGGCAATAATGTCATTCAAATTTTCTTGCGTTTTCCGATCTTTATGCCTCATGTTGATTTGTTTTAGATCTTGTAGCCAACCCTATATGTTGGGTTTAAGGCTACAGACTTTCTAGTTAAACTGAACTATTCTCCATTTATATTTTATAGAGTCCATTTTCGGAATTATATCTATTTTATTCTATTTCATTATCTAAATAATACATTATTTTTCAGTTAATAACATAGATTGAGGGCTATCATGCTAATATGGAACTTAACAGACACCCTTGGTCTTTTCGCCTGTTACTTTTACGTCCTTATGAATCACGTTTTGTTTGTCTTTCTTCCAATGAACCGAGGTTTCTGGTATGTGCAACGAGCCACTTGTATCACCTTCGCTTGGTTTGACTTCCACTGTGAAACTAATCTTTGGAACAGATTCTTTGAGTTCTACTAGTGCTTGTTGTATGTGTGAGAGTAGTTTGTCGACCATTTGCCTCCCGAAGTCTTCTCTGACGACAACTCGGAGGATTGTGACGTGCTCAATGTCAGCAGGCATTGTGTATGCTGGTACAATCCATCCATAGTGCCGCAAGGCTTTTGAGAGGTCGAATGCGAGACTTTTATTCTCGTCTTTGAAGGCAAAGGCCACAAGTGGTATCCCTTGTTCTTTTGAGACGACATCAAATCTACCCATTTTTTGCAATCCTTTTCGGAGTGTTTTTGCATTGTCTATGCAATTTTTGATGACATTTTTGTACCCCTATAGAATTAAATTACTGTTAGCATAGCAAAAATCTTCTTTTTATGCGGTAAAGTGTTGTGTGAAATTAATGCTCATTGTTGTGTGAAATTAATGCTCATTGTTGTTGGTCATTGGCTGTTGGTTGTTGGCTATGTATTAGAGAAAAGTTGGTCATCAAGTCAAAAATCATTGAAAACTCTAATCATACTAACTTTTTGGTTTAGCTTAATAGCCAACTTTTTAGCCGTCTTAAACGACATTTACCAAAAACGCTTTTTTTTACCTATTTGCAACTAGAAAGCCTAAACTCAAAGTCAAGTTAAAAGTCATTTACCAAATACCCTCTATAACTGTCAAACACATCCCCTCACCCAACAATCAAGGAGTTTTCATGTGGTTAAGTTAGAAGACATAATTTTATTTGGGTAAGTTCTTGAATCATATTGACTTTATGGTTAATGTTGGTTTTTAGCAGTTTTTGGAACCTCTAATCTCTAGTTCTATTTAAGTCAAATAAATTGTTTTCCAGCTCTTTAGCTATGCAAGTTGTAATTAATTCTGCTGATAAAGTAAAAATTTAGATATTTTTAGTAGAAATGTTGCAGGTTTCTACTACTTTTGGCCTTTGGAATTGGATACAGTTGATTATAGAAAGGCGATTTTAGGCTGATAGCTTGTTTTCCCGAACAAGTGTATTTAGAATGCAAATCGGTGACTGAATTGGGAGCTTTGATCAGCTCTACTAGACTAGAAGTGGAAAGAAGAGTTGAAGACGCATACCTCAAATCCAAGCCTTAGGAACTGATAATATTGTGCGACAATTTGGCTTGCACCTGCATGTCGGTAAGTCATGTAAATAGTCTAATTCAGGGCAGACCCTCTTTTTCCCCCTGTCCCGAAAGTGATCGGCATAGTGTATGTTAATACCTTTCGAGAAATTAAGAGTAAAGGTAGGTTGATCAGCGCCAAGGTAGTTGATATGGAAGACTAGCTCCTCGGGAAGATCTTCTTTGCTCCTCCAGAGGACCCACCCAACTCCGGCATAAACAAGACCATACTTATGGCCGCTTACATTTATACTCTTCACCAACGGTAGTCTAAAATCCCATTCGAGATCTGGGTATACGAATGGCGCCACAAATCCTCCGCTTGCTGCATCTACGTGTATTGGAGTGTTCCATCTGGCATTCGCATGACACAAATTAGAAAGAGAAGGGATTAAGGGATTTATTTGAATCTAAGACGTATACTTCACTGATGTTAAAACTTACCCGGTTTTCTTGTTCTTTTTGGCGAGTAGGTTATTCAAGAGCTTGACGTCTTCAAACTCTCCGTTAAGGGTTGATCCTAGAATAGCAGCCACACATATTGTGTTCTCATCCACCAATTCGACAGCTTTTACAGGGTCCATCACATAGCAACCTTCAGTTAGCTTCACTTCTTTCAGTTCTACATCAAAGTACCTTGCGAATTTTTCCCAACACACCTGTGAGGTAGAACGTGATGTGAAGTTACGGATAACTGTTCATGTGAAGGGTCAATCTGAAACAACTTTTGTTGTTATAAGGGTAAGATTGTATATTCGACCCTTTAGACTCTGACGAGTCAAAATTGGGGTGATTATGTACCTGGACATTGGCACCGGTTACAATATTTGGTCTATCATATGGCTTTCCTTCTGCTTTTCTTTGATTTTGCCATTTCTTCTTGAAAGCTAATCCAGCCAACATTATTGCTTCCGATGACCCCATAGTTGCCACTCCGATTGCTTGTCCATGTTTTCCATTCTCTAATGGTGCATGAAACAGGCGCCCGATCATATTTACACACCTATTCTGCAAACCGTGTAGTACTCTCTTAACAAGCGCGTAAGGGCGTCCCAAATGCATGTTCGATAAAGTAAGCGTACCTGGAGCTCAGTAGTGACAGGATACTCGTCCATATCGACATAGTTCTTGTTGATGGCTTCAGACATGAGCTTATCACATTCAGGTTCCATCCAAGTTGTGACAAAGGATGCCAAATTAAGCCTTGGGTTTCCATCCAACATTAGCTCATCGTGTATGATTTGGTACGCCACATCTCTTGGGATTGACTTCTTCGGCATCTTATACCTTAACCAATTATTTTATATACTTGTAATTTATTATTAACTTCAATGGATTTAAACCCTTAGCTAAATGATGATAATTAACATTTTTATCCATAAGGGAATTTTACTATTTGATAAAACTCTCAACTATCTTGTTGATTAGGAAATGGGAGTCTCATCTTTAAAACTCGAGCCGGGGACTCTTTGATCGCACTCTCTTTTATGGTTATGAGTCTGTCATCGTTCTTCCCTTTCCAGACCCTAATCATAGTTTTCTATGAATGGGATATACTGCGTATGATGATCTTTAAAAAATGCAACATTACAAGTAGGAATGGTAAAATGGACGAATGGGTGTTTGTAAACCCTCCTTAAACTAATACCCACCTAAAATTTTCAAATTTATCATCTATCCATCACTACTCATCATCATCATACTAATATACTCTAAACGCCCCTCACACAAGAGCTTTTGGGTAAGTGGATGTGACACCGTTCATCCTCATACCTGACGCTAAATATTCTCTCTAATGAGGGGTTGTGATTCGAACCTGTAACTTCTTATTATGCCGACTTCTAATACTATTTTAAAACATCAATTCAACTAAAAGTTTAAGCTATATATGAGACCCTAAAATATATTATAAATATACTCCAACAATGTAATAAGTCCCATACCATCATCATTGCTTACAAAATTGTATTTTTAGTTTTGCCTAAGCCATGAAATATTAATAAAAAATAATCAAGACTTCGTTGTTAATAATTCATTTTATCTTTAATTATTGTCAGCTAATATTCAAAATCTGTATGTGAAAAGGTTAGTTTATACTTTTTCTGTTTAATTTTATTTCTTACACAAGAGCTTTGCACAATAAATAAAAAATAAACATATTTGTATTAAAAAGACCATTAGCGGCAAATATATAAAAATAATTACGCTTGAATCGTCAAATAGAATCAATAACCGTAATGTAGCGAATATTTCAGAACTTCAATTTAGCATAATAAAACATCATCATTGATCGCAAAGGAAGTATAAAAGTAACACAAATTTTTGTGAGAGACGGTCTCTTTGAAAGATCATCTCTAATTGGATTGACCCATTAATAAAGGCAATAAACTTTAATGAATTTGGCCTGAGAGACGTCTCTCAGAAAGACGGTCTCTCAGGAGACCGACCGTAAAAGTAAACTAAAAAGTAGAAGGGTGCATACTTAGGAAGAGGTTCATGAGCGTATCTTGAAGCAAACACAGAGCTAATAATATGTGCTTCTGTCTCCTCTGCTGTCTCAATTCTTGACAGAACCATTTTCTGTCCCTTTTTTGCTTTTTGCTTTTTTTTTTTTTTGGGTTTTTTTTTTTTTTTTTTTGGTTTAGTTACAAATTTAAAATTTTCCCTTTATATATAATGCCACTTGACCAAGAGAAAATATTTGGGTATGTAGCTAATTAGCATGTTATAAATCTTGTATTTATACATGTTATAAATATTTGGGTATGTAGCTAATTAGCATGTTATAAGAATGAGATTCTTTGTTTTGCTTATGCATCAATCATCATCTTTTGTTGCTTTCCTTAATCCATTGTGTTCCTTGCAATGAACAACTACTAACGTGTCTTTTGACTTGCACAAGTTTCTATGTGAACGTACGAGGTAAATTCGACAAAAAAAATCCATCCTATTCAGTCTACTTGCTAGTTTTATTTATTTTTTTTATTCTTTCTGATTGTAAAGGAATTAACTCAACCAAAAGTTTACGATTATGATATGTTATATATTCTAACACGTCTTCTATTATACGCATAGTGCATTTGCTTGAATTGGTTGTAAACCAAGATACCATGAAATGGAGTGATCTTTGGTTTGTATTCAATTATGTTGCTCCATTAGGAGTTCAAGATTGCTTCAAAATGAGAACAAGGAATGGTTTACTCATCTATCGGTGATTATGTACTTTAGGATAATTATAAGTTCTAATATATAAAAGAAAAATAAGTCGTTGATGTAAATGTGATATTATAGGTAGAGTCGTATTTAAAAATAATTATTGATTGATTTGATGAACTAAAACAATAGATGTAATAAAATTAGAAAGATAAGGGAAAATTTAGAAATTTTTTTGGAAATGAATCACATTAATTGATATGTAACTTTCTTTATGAAGTATTTTAATTTGCATGTTTTTACGATTTCTTGTGAATTTACGCATAAATTTGTATAAGAGAACTAGATATAAAAAAAGTAAAAGATAGTAAAAATTAACTCTGAAAATAGTACAACATACATGTACCTGTCAGATTTTATTAATGACTTTTGGATTAACTTTTAATTTTTGGCTTTTTGGTTGGACAAGAAGCCTTTTGGTTGGACAAGAAGCCAAAAAATGTTTGGTGCAATTATTTTGCACTTATTAATGTCACTTAGCTCCTTTTTGGTGTAGTATCGTGCCCAGTTTACATAAATGTTCCTAACTTTGGACGTTGGATGGGAAGTTAAGTGGTTTAATTTATCTGATTAGCTAAGAGATATAGAAGGATCTGATGAGATTTGGGTAACTAATGAAAAGTAGAGGCAACACAGTAGCTTGACGATGAATCTTGCATAATCATTTAATACTTGACATTAGTCGTCATTGGGAAAAGGAAAAGGCATTACCTTTGCAAGAAAGGTGAAACTTGGCATTTGATGCAAGGGTTATAAGCTAATACCAAGAAGACACGTGGGAGCTTATAGCCGCATTTACATAATACATAAGAGAGATGTTTCAAACACCATACACAAGGTATCTAATTTCTAATAGTGTGCAAACAAAAGGAAGGCATTGTCTGAGTATAAATAGTGTGTTCAACCACCACACACAAGGTAACTAATTTCTAATAGTGCAAACTTTCACGCTTAATATTTATTGAACTTCAAGCATATTTATTGAGAACTAAGTAATTGAACTAAGAACATTCCTGCAATTATTTGCATTTATTTAGTCCATAAGACAAAGAACTACTTTGATAGTTTAAACCTGCGCTACAAACAAGTCCTGATACCAACTCTCTAATTTAAGAGTTACAATGCACTTGGGCAAGGGTTTATTAGGCACGCATTTGGGATACTTACAGACAAAGTTGTTAAAATCGTGATTCTACTTAGAATCGTTTAGAGAGATAGAATCGAATCGTTAGAATCGAATCGTAGAATCGTATGATTCTACAAATAAGCTTAAAAATGTCAAAAATATCTTATTTCTTATCATTATTATCTAATTCAAAAGATTAAATTTATGAATTAAAGTTTCTTTGACTTTATTTTTAAGAAAATAGCAAAATCTCTTCAATAATTAGTTTAAATCTTCATACCGATTAAGAAATTTGTTTTTTAAGAGTTTTCATGATGGACAATTTGAAATTTATGTGTATATAAGAAAGAGATTAGTAAAATATGTTACATAAGAAACATAAAAAATAATTCTTACTATATAAGTAGAATCGGATCGTCAAATCGTAGAATCGTGTTATGATTTTACCTCTAAAAATTTTATTCCAACTAGAATCGTAAGATTCTACAACTTTAAGATTCTACTTGCGATTCAAATCGCTCGCTTGTTTTTGGATCGTAAAATCGTAGAATCGTAGATTAGAATCGCGATTTTAACAACCATGCTTACAGACTTAAGCATCGAAAGAAGTCCCCGAAAAACCATTTTGAACCCTTCTAACCTATGTTACTTGTGCAGGACGGATTGGCATTCAAGGTGACCTTACGGATTAGCTTGATAGAAAGAACAAACCTTCATACACTATTGATCTTTCTTAAGACAAAACTTCAAAGACTAATCCAAGACTAGTTCACTAATTAATTGTATCCAGTCTCATATAGAAATAAATATACATTTAGACAATTCAATTTCTCATTCATGATGTTTTTGTGAATTTTCAAAATTACAATTACACAGGGACAAAGAAATTATCCCTCTTCTCACGCAAGCTTAATGGACCAAAAGAATATGTTGTTCATATAGACATATTATATTTTGCTTCTAGATGTTCAAAATAGACTTGATGATCCGATATTTACTCAACTTTAGAATCGAATTCGATTTCAAAATAAATTTAAAATAAATAACATAAAAAACAATTTGGACATAAAATCCGAGTTTAAGCCAATCAAAAACACCTAACCTGTAATAAACTCAATGACCCAAATAAATACGTCTAAATTTTTGCTCTAAGTCCTTGTAAATTGCCAAATAGGGAAGAATGTGTTCTTATCCTTAGTCAATTCTAAGATAAGGGTAAGATAAATTGTGCGTGATTATTTAGGAAAAATTGTCGTGAATAATCCGACCTATCATCTATTTGCTGTGAATAATCCCAACTATTGACTATTTTTAAATAATCCAGTCTTTGTACATTTTTTGCTGACACCACCCTTGACACATTTTAACCGACTATAGTAGGTACCTACAAGCCGTTATGCTCATTTTTTCTTCCTCCATATGCTTTTTTGTTGGTCTATCCCAACTAAAGCTGTCAAAAGTTGATCCGAGCTGCTAATTCGTTCTGAACCTAACCCGAAATAAGTGGGTTTGAGTTGAGACTTTTGACCCAATTAATTAAATGGGTCGACCCGACCTGATCTGTTTATTAAATGGGTTAGGTTCATGTCTAAATTTTAAACCTGAAAAAAACTTGTATAACCCATTTAATTAAATGTGTTAATTTCGAGTTAAATCAATAAGTATAAGCTAAACTTAGACCACTTCATAGTTTCTTATTTATCATAGTAAATACAAAATAAATAACAAAAAAACATAAAGCCAAAATTAAAGCCTAAAAAAGTAAATTTAATTAACGTTAAAACCCTTAAAACGAAAACAAAAAAATTATAAACGGGTTAAGTGGGTCGAAATCAGGTCAAACTGGTCTGTTGCAGGTCGGGTCAAGATTGTGATTTTCGACCCAATTAACTAAATGGATTGGTTTGGGTCAAGGGTTTTCTGACCTGTTTATAGTTGACTCGAACCCGAATACGACCCAACTTGATCTGTTTGACCAGCCTAATCCCAACTCCTCTACTGTGGTAGGTAGCTATAATAGTCGGTTAAAATGCGGAAAAGTACGTCGTGACTTGTGAGCAAAAAAATTCAAAGGTCCAATAATTTAAAAATAATCAACAGTAGGGATTATTCATAGCAAATTGACAATTAATCAGATTATTCAAGACAATTTTTCCGATTATTTATTACTAGATTCTTTCAGCCGATGAATCTCTCTCCTCGAAGTCTTTAAACAGATCATGACCATCTTGAAAAATGAAAATTCATTTTAATATTGAACAATAAAGTCCAAACAAAGAACAAGAAAAAAAAAGAGAGACAAGAAAGAAAGAGTTTGGTTTTGAATCTCTTGCGTTAAGGTAGGAAAACAAAGGAAGCCAAATTCAGAAAATGGGTACTCAAGAAGATGATAGATTGATCTTGGAACAGGGTCTTTTACAGGTTTTTACTCTCATGTTATTATAAATTTTCTGGGTTTTGATATTTATCCTCATTTTATTCAAATTAGAGCATTCAAAACTTTCTAATTCAGTCGAATTTTCATGGGTTGCTTTCCTTTACTGATTGCAAGAGTTCCCATTTTGGTTTTGATTTCAAAGCATTTTTGTAATACTGGGAATAATCTGACATTTTGAATTATGATGATGAGTTGATGATGGTTTTTTTTTGTAGTGTAATCTATTGATTGGAATTTTGGATCTAAAAGTTTACTTGATAAGAGAATTTTAGTGTATAATTTCTGGGTTTTGTTAGAATTATGATTTTTTCTTTACTTGAAATTTAGGTGTTAGAATTAGACCCAAGAATCAAAGTAAAATCAACACAAGAATAAGAATAAAGAATATGCAAAACACAAGAAAACACACCAAGAATTTTGGAGGTGGAGAAAATCCCAATATCAATGTGATATTGGACTATAAAACTCCACCCTTAACAACAATTGAATGAGTATTATTGCTTCTTTGAATGTTGTATACAAGAGCCCCTTAGTTTGATCAACAATGAGTGAATTGATCAAAAATCCCCAATTCCTCTCATTAAACCCTAAGATTATGTTTGTGGCTCTCTACTCATCCCAATGACTAATTACAAATGATTTACAATGTGTATCTATACAAGGATTTACATTAGCCTTATATAGGCTTTGGAACCTAGAGAAACAACATATGGAAGCTTATGAACCAATATAAAAACAGTCGTATAAAACAGAACACTCCCGACAAATTGCTTGACCTGGTCGAGTGGATCTGAGTGGGTCGAGCGAGAGATCAAAATGTAGACATAAGGTTCTGATCTCCCGGTCTAGCGATCTCCCCTGGGTCGAGCCATGGTCGAGCCACCATCAGATGCACCAAAACAACATATCAACTTCATCATATATCATCAAGCATTCACATGTTAACTCATACCTCCAAACACACATGTACAACATGTCACTAGCATACACTTGGGCTTTATTGAGTCACCATATTCAACATTAGTTATATATAGCTTAATGACTATTCTATTGTTGCTAATGAGGGCATTAAGTATGATAAAATGGGGATTTTGTTTTTAATTGGTGTATTGTGAATTTGTGATGGTTGGGTTATTAAGAAATAGACTTCTGTGTCATGTATTGTCATGAGATTTGGATTTTCTTCTAAAGCTTTGGATTATTGAATTGTTAATTGCAAGTTATAATGTCCCGAGTCCATCAACTCAAAGCTTTTGGCGGAGCATGTTCCTGTTAGAAGCCAATGGGATGTTACATTCAAATCTCATTTTACTTTTAAGTGTAATATTTAGCGTCAGGTACCTCAAAGCATGTGTTGCATTCTAGCCAAAAAGCCTTTCGTGTGAGATGGGTTGAATTTTGGTAGTGTAATGGGAACTTGGATCTAAATGACTTGATAAGAGAATTCTAGTAGATATTTTCAGGGCTTTGTTCAGAATTATCATTTCTTCTTTACTTGAAATTTAAAGTGATACTTGATTGTAGCTCAAATGAGTATCCTACTGTTGCTAATGAGGGTAAGAAATATAATAAAGTAGGGATTTGTTTTTATTGGTGTATAGTGATGTTGGGTTAATAGAAATTACACTTTTGTGTCATGATTGTGACAAGTTTTGGATTTTCGTATGATGCTTTGGATTATTTAAGTGTTAATTGTATTGTGAGTTTTTTTTTGTGGCTACAACTCTGGTTGAGTTGGTTTCTTACCATGTTATTAAGCGCCACTAGAATTTCTTACCATGATGTTTGGTAGCCTCCTAGATGGTACTCCCTGTGTCTCTTTGAATTTGTTAAAACTGGAAATAGAAGTGGGAACAATATGTACTTGTAGCAAATTCAAAGGGACGGAGGGAGTACATATGGTTGTTATAGTTATGGCTTTATATGTAATTTTTTTAAAGAAAGTTCTATGGCAATGCCCATGGTAATGAGCCTTAAGATTGTGTTCTTTGCAGGAAAATGATGAACAATACACTGGAGATGGTTCGGTTGATCTCAAAGGGAATCCTGTTCTGAAAAGCAGAACTGGAAATTGGAGAGCCTGCCCGTTTATTCTTGGTATATAAAGACACTTTGCTCTTTATCTCTCTTTTTCAAAATGGGAGATGGGGGTTCTCATTTTTAATGAGATTCGATTAATTCTTTTAGTTAACCTTTGCTCACTTTTTTGTTCTTCTCAGGCACAGAATGCTGTGAGCGTCTTGCTTACTATGGTATTGCAACTAATCTTGTCAGTTATCTGACTAATAAACTGCATGAAGGAAATGTTTCTGCTGCAAGGAATGTTACTACCTGGTCAGGAACTTGCTACCTAACACCACTTATTGGCGCTGTCTTAGCTGATGCATACTGGGGAAGATATTGGACGATTGCTGTATT
This sequence comes from Amaranthus cruentus, assembly GCA_019425755.1. NCBI lineage: Eukaryota > Viridiplantae > Streptophyta > Magnoliopsida > Caryophyllales > Amaranthaceae > Amaranthus > Amaranthus cruentus. The sequence continues at coordinate 2,979,269 of CM033453.1, forward strand.
TTCCAGTATATACTTCATTGTAATTTCTCAACCTTTGTTCTTTTGCTCTTTTTTTCACTTTTGACTTTATCATTTTTATCTAGCTGATTCCGTAAACTCTAGTTTGCCGTTAGGACTTAGGTTTATCCGTTTGAAGAATTTCGTGTGTTGCTCTTTCTTTAGTCCTCCACAAATGATTCTGGCTTTTATATGGGACATTCAAAAGAAAGCCTCCTCTGTGTGCTTCATGCTTCTGTAATTGCTTATGTTTTGTAGCTTATTAGAATTCCTAAGACCATACACTTCATTACCTAAGTGCTATCCAGTGGCTCCCACCTGGACGAGGTTTAAGGATACGATGTGTGCTACTTTAGCCTTGTAAATACAAAAAGGTTGTTTTCTGGTTGACCCTTGATGGCCACATGATCTGGAGTCTCACATAAATAAGAAGTGCACATGATATCAATTTTTTTGTAGTCTTCTGTAATCGAAAACTAAGAACTTAAACATTGGCTTCGTTGGGAATGGACACAATTACAAAATCTATAGTCTCGAATACGTTTAAATTATCTGATAATATTGGCAGGTGTTGTAGTTTTGGGGACTTTGTCTTTATGAAGTTTCTAATATATTCTAAATTAGGAGTTAAAGATGATGCATTTGTGTAAAACATAAATGATGATGTCAGGCGGGTGCCGCTACAAGTATTATGTTCGCATTATTTGTTTGATGATATTTTACTTTCAATTGTCTAGGGTTGTTTTTTTGTTGCATAGGTTTTTTTGTTCCCTCATTAATATAGCCAATAGTACTATATGCCTTTGCCTCCATTGGATTTCCCTTTACACCCAAGAAACGTTGAGAGCTTTTTGGGCTGTATAAGGCAAACTCCTGGGTATGGTGGAAGTGTGGTAGTTCTTGAAATTTTAAACTTTGCTTATAGAATTATTTCCATAACGGCCTTAAAATTTAATATATACTTCATATAGATCCTCGGACTTCGACCCTCGTCAATGTTCATGATATTCTTAGTGTTGTTCTCTATAGGGAATGTGTACCTTGACTTTATCTGCATCAGTTGCCGCATTCAAGCCTCCTGATTGTGTAGATTTATATTGCCCTTCAGCGACTTCCGCACAGTATGGAGTATTCTTTTTGGGCCTCTATCTAATTGCATTTGGAACTGGAGGGATTAAACCGTGTGTATCATCTTTTGGCGCTGATCAGTTTGATGATACAGATCCTAATGAGAGAGTGAAGAAGGGATCTTTTTTCAATTGGTTCTATTTCTCTATAAATATTGGCGCCTTAGTATCAAGTACACTCATTGTTTGGTTGCAAGAAAATGCCGGATGGGGAATAGGATTTGGCATTCCTGCTTTATTCATGGGAATCGCTATTGCAAGCTTCTTTTCTGGAACTCCCCTGTATAGGTTTCAAAAACCTGGGGGTAGCCCGTTAACGAGAATGTGCCAAGTTATAGTTGCCTCGTGCCGTAAGTGGACATTGGAGGTACCGCAAGATGGTACTCTTTTATATGAGACTCAAGACAGACATTCAGCTATTGAAGGAAGTCGAAAGCTGGATCATACAGAAGAATTAAAGTAATTTTTCTTGTCCATTATCTCTTGATGATTACATACCACAAACATATATGACGAATTCTTTATTAAGACAGTCTCATGGTGAGACGGCTTAATATGGGCCGACCCAATTTTTAATTTCTTTCAAATTTAATGAAAACTATTTTTATGTAGTTAACTGCTGTGTAAGTTTAACTTTGGGCTGCTCGTATGAGCTCGTCTCACGGTGAGATGGTCTCATACCAGACTCGTTGGTTATTGTTTTGAGATAAACAAAAAGTTTTGGTTATGATTTGTATTGGGGTTTTGTGCTTCTGCAGGTGCTTAGATAAAGCAGCAGTGGTGTCGGATACTGATATGAGAAATGGTGGTTTTTCCAACCCATGGGTATTGTGCACCGTAACACAGGTGGAAGAATTGAAAATCTTGATCCGAATGTTCCCAATATGGGCAACAGGAATTGTGTTTGCCGCTGTTTATGCTCAAATGTCAACAATGTTTGTCGAGCAAGGATTGGTCATGGACCGAAAAATCGGATCGTTCACCGTCCCAGCAGCCACATTATCCACTTTTGATGTCGTGAGTGTTATATTCTGGGTCCCAGTCTATGACAGCATCCTTGTTCCTATCGCTAGGAGGTTTACAGGTCAAGAGCGAGGATTTTCAGAACTTCAGAGAATGGGTATTGGCCTCTTTATCTCCATCCTTTCTATGGTAGCTGCCGCTGTTGTAGAAATCCGACGTTTGCAAATAGCTAAAGAACTCGATTTAGTCGATAAAAATGTTCCAGTCCCTATTAACATCTTTTGGCAAGTACCCCAATACTTCTTGGTGGGTGCTGCAGAGGTGTTTACGTTTGTTGGGCAATTGGAGTTTTTCTACGATCAGTCACCCGATGCTATGAGAAGTTTGTGTAGTGCACTTTCTCTCCTAACGACTTCACTCGGTAATTACTTGAGCTCGTTTATTCTGACGATTGTGACAGCCATTACAACTGCCGGAGGGAACCCGGGATGGATACCGGACAATCTGAACGAGGGTCACCTCGATAATTTCTTTTGGCTCTTGGCTGGACTGAGTTTCCTGAACATGATAGTGTACATTTTCTGTTCTTTGAAGTACAAACAGAAGAAGGCGTCATAAGGAACCTGCTGCAGGTGGTGCAAGTTAAGCGTACGAGTCCAAGTGTACAACATTGAATTTCCGATGGTTCAGTTGAATGTGAAGTTCTGTATTGTAGAAGTATTAAGATAGGATCGTGTTATTTGGTTATACCGTTTCAAAGCGAATCAAAGTACGTTTAGTTTCTTACACGATTAATTTTCTTGTTTTAGTTTCGGCAATGTAAAGTTCAAGCATAGTTCCGGTTGTCGTTGGTCTGTTGCAATTTATATAGCTCCATATTAACATAGCATAACTAATCTGTACTCCGTTGTCGAATCATTTGGGTTTCTTGAGAAATGTTCGGGGCATGAAGATTACCAACTAAACGTTTGGCGTCAGTTCACCATCAATTTTATGGTCATTTCCATCATTTTCCCTCCTTTTTGTTACTTCCCTCCATTTTCAAATAAAGGATGATTCTTCTTACTGTCATGTCTTCTATGCTAAAATAATTCGATGCAATGTCATTTACCTAACGATCCGAAATTGCTTTTTTATTTGGAAAAATTGTCGGGAATAATCCGGACTATTGACAAATCGCTGTGAATAATCCGAACTATTGATTATTCATGAATAATCCCACCTTTACAGTTTATTTGCTCGTGGCACCCCCAACCAAAAATTAACCTATTGTAGCAGGTTTTATCTATTATTTGCAAGTCATCTTCTCCAAAGTTGTTTTTATAAACCCCATCTACTTATTTCAATGTCTTCTCCTCTCAAAAACCCATTGTTCTTCTTCCATTTCTTCCATTTGGTGGTCACTAGTCTTGGTGTTAATTATGAGCATCAATTGTACTATTTACTTACTGGCCAATTTGGACAAGAATAAAACTTTTCTCCGGGACGAGAACCCCTTTTAGCAACTTGCAGTTTCGCCAAATACCCATGCTCACATCTCACGCCATCATTCCAATTTGAAGCTCTACTAGGACTTGCGGAACAATTGAAGTTCATTTGCCCAGAAAAAGAAAGGTGAAGAAGGAAGAACAAAATGGAAGAAGAACAATGGGTTTTATAAAAGTAACTTTGGAGAAGATGACCTGCAAATGATAGATAAAACCTGCTACAACAGATTAATTTTCGGTTGGGGTGCCACGAGCAAGAAAACTAGAAAGGTGGGATTATTCATAAATAATCAGTTATTAGTATTATTCACAACGGTTTGTCAATAGTTCGGATTATTCCGACAATTTTTTCTTTTTTATTTTAGTCCAAAAAGTGTTTTTTGGTCATCATTGAATTTGGAATCTCTGATAGAGGAGGATTGTTGAAAAGGAGAAGTCTTACGAGATAATTACAAAACAAAGATACTCCCTCCGTCCTGATGAGTTAGTAGCAAAGAGAAAATTGGTGAATATTAAAAAAGTGGTAATAAATGAAGAGAGAGAATGAATTGTGTGGATGAAATTAAAAGAGAGTTAAAATATATGGATGAGATTAAAAGAAAGTGGTGGGCCATTATCCAAAAATAGAAATGTTGCAAATTAAGTGGGACGTACCAAAATGGAAAATGCTGCAATTTTAATGGGACAGAGGGAGTACAATTTTAGTTTTTTTTTTCTTTTTCGAGTTTTGACTTTTTTTCTTAAAATTTGATGGTCAGTCTGTATATGTGATTATTCCATTGCATTTCAAGTGAATTTTATCATTTTTAATGAACTTGATTTTAAAGCTTAGTTGTAACTTAGTTGAGAACCCCTGCCTCTCGGACAAAACTCCCTCCCCGATTTATGTTATCGTTTATTTTTATTTTTTATTTTGTTTTCTAATTTAATTCTTTAATTACGGTTATTAATACTCCCTCTTATTCACCTTAGGTGTCCTGCTTACTTTTGGGATACTATTCATGTATCACTTTTAAATTACATTTTATTATTAATCTATAAGTTGAAACATAGTCATGTGAGATCTTATTTGATTCGTTTCGATGTAAAGATTATTAATATCAATTTTTTGTAATTTGTAATCATACATAACTCGATATATTAAGAATCGAATAAGTGCATTGAATAGATTGCATAAAGTAAATGAGACACTTAAAATCAATAGGAGGGACTAGGGAGTATTATATATCGTTCAAGCTTATTCTATACTTTAAATACTTCCTCTATTTTTTTAAGTATATTGCACTCAAAATTTAAGAAAATGTAGATAAGTAGGATATTATTTAAATTGTCTAATCGCATATATTATGATATCTTTTTATAATTTTTAATTATATATAATTTAATATATAAATAATCAAAATACATATAAATATAATTATAATGAAACAAAAACATTGGTCTTTTGGTGGGCGTTTGCCATAAAATAATGGTTGAAGAAGTGGGAAGTTGACTGAGAAAGGCGAGAAGTGGGAAGCAGGGAATTGAAGTGGATAAAGAAAATGGGTAGCTCTGCTTCTGATGATCTTCAATTGCTTTTAGAGGATACTCTTCAGCAGGTTAATCTCCCCTCCTTACTTTTTTTAATTATCGTCTAGTCTAGTAGTATATTCAATCATAATATCCTAAATTCTAACAACTGGAATTCGTTCTTACAACTTTCTTGGAACTTGTAACAGCTTAGATCCTTTCGGAGGTGTTTCTTTGGTGGGATTTGGAATTTGGGATTTGGGATTTGGGATTTTACTTTTTCTAACATTTTAACAATTAATTGTCAGATTTATAGAATATTCCCTCAATTGTTTTTGTTTGTTCATGTCAGGGCCGTTTCCGAAGGTAGTTGTATCCGTCCAGGGTTCAGCTTATAAAGGCTCCCAAATTGAGATAATCTTTTTAATTAAATTAGTATTTGCATAAGTAGCTTCTAGCATGGATCGAAATTGCAGCATTAGGTTTCTTAGTTAAACACATGACTATTAAACGACATAGTTGAAGAAGAAATGACTGAAATTTGACATATATAAGGCGCTTTTAATTTTTCGCCTAGGGCTCAAAAATTGTCAAGAACGGAACTGTTCACCCCTTACCACTTTTAAGGTTTAAGCATTCATTTATCCGCAAAACTGTATTCTTCATACCTGTATGATTCATGTGGGACATGTGTAGGGATCACACTAAGTGTTGAAGTTTTGGGTGCCTTAAGTCCATAAGGAAAAGCCAACTCGACTTTACTTCTGACGCCGATTCGGTTTTGTGTAAACTGATCTGCAGTTGTGTCAACACTTAAATGCAACTCAATTTTCCTGATGGCAACAGGAAAGCTAACACGGCCTTTTGTTTTGGAATGTGGTTTTTCTTTGCACTTATCTTTAGTATTAATACTTTATGATCTCTCTTCTACCCTCTTGATACTATAATTCTCTCTTCTTCTCCAAACCACAATCCACCATTGTAGACCTAGTCCGTCCTAAGCTAATGATTAATGAACCATGCCTCCCTTGTATGATTTCTTTGTTTCTATATGAATTGGAAGTCATGAGCTTATGATGGAAATTTAGTAGTATGGTCGAGTTTTATGCTCGGACGCCGAATCTCCTTGAGCATATTAATAACTATATAGTATCTATACTCGGAATGGAAAGACTGTACTCATCATGATAAACCTTGGTTAAAATTCTATGTTCAACCTATTTGTAATCCTTATAGCAATTCAATGAGTTAATCCCCCAAACTCTAGTTCTTATCATTTGAATTTTAATGTTGATTAGTTGTTCTCATACCACATCAAACTAAACCGAACATAAACCTTCATTGTCATCAAAGCTAATTATCACAAGAAGAGCAATAAAAAAAAGGAACTTGGAATATATTAAGGGATCTTTTTGGATTTTCCTTTGGGAACGAGAATTGGGGGATTAATACACAAGAGCAAAAGAAAACAATGCAAGAAAAAAATAATAACATGCATATGTGGTCTTTAGTGATAGGGGTGGTTACAATCGATGGCCTGTGCATAGGGCGAACCGGTGCGGTGTAAGGGCAGAGATGGCTAGCAAGATTTGCTGCAATTGATGGCCCGAGAGGGGGAAGGATGAAACGGCGGTTATATATTCTCCACCATATCTGGCTATTTATCTCGTTTGAACAACTTTGATCTAGCGATGTGGTATTTAGTGATAAGGCAATCATGATATGAATCGGGTGGTGGTAGGCCAAAGTTTAAACAAGCTGCAATATGGGAGACTAAGCCTCCTATGGTGATGTCTTTCTTCTTATCAATATCCATCTCCCTAGTGTAGTATGTAAATGCCATTTTGAGGTGGTAAACATAATTATCATTCGTTCTTAAAAGGGAGCCTAAGGTCTCAAGATTCTTGTTGTTTGATTTGTCAACAACGGTCCTTGTATTTAAAGAATAGGACAAAAATATGCCAAAGACTCTTATGGCGGGATGGTGAACTAATGTAGCGTTTTAAGTTCTGCTTGTTTTTAGTTTTCTTATCCTAAATAGCAATTTACCTTGATCCCCATGCAATTTTTTGTACATTAAGGATCTTAGGAATTCAAGAATTAACTCTCATGATGTGTAGTAACACATCTCACAGAATGAATTAAGTCCAAGAGAATGCAAAATATATTCCACTTGATCATACATTCTTAGCTCATGCAATGAATTTGGACAGATAAATGAGTATTCTTTACCTTCCGCCTTTTAGTTTTAAGAACTTCTCTTTTTGGTTACGCATCTTTGAATACTATTTTCGAGAACTCGGGTTGCGGAGGAATGCTGGATGGAGGCATTGAAACACTTAGTGTAGAGGTTGTTGCCTTCCTTTTTGCCTTCAAATTAACTAGATCATGATATCAACTTTTCAAAGCAAATCCTAAACAGCCACCAACCACAAACACACAACAAGCACTTTCGTAGTGATATGATGCTAGATTATATAATCCTATTAACATTTCGTTATTGTAACTTAATATTATTAAAAAGTGTACATAATCTAAAGAGCTACTTCACTATACTCCATTATAATTTGAAACAAAAAACTATTAACCAAAGATAATAAAATCCTAATGATCAAATTTAATTAGTTTTTCTTCAAAAGTTAATTTTGGTTATTTTGGCATGCTTATGTTTGACCCATAACATTATCGTGTTTATAGCATGAACTCAATTTGGCATATCTTGAAAGTTCCACAACTGTTGTGAACTCCATATAGCATATTTTGAAAGTTTCACAACTTTTGTGTTCTTAATGGGGTGTATTGGTCCGAATTTCGTTCTTATCAAAGGCACTGTTTTGAGTAGACAACGTATTTGTATAAGGCATTTGAAGGCTTTTGAACAAATTTTCAAAACCTTGCTTGAATTTGGGAGATTATTAGAAGATTATCCGGGGTGGATTTAGGAAAAAAAGTGATGTCGATAATTAAAAGAAGAAAAATTACAATCAACAACGTAAGAAAATTACATTCAAAATCGATTGATTAAGGAAATTTTCCACTGTAGTAATTAAATTGTCTCATATTCTACAGTAACATTGAGTGAATATGAGACGGAAATAATTATGTGGGCATTTACCATATTGTAAAAACAAGGCAACATCGCATTGACCGCGTTGTAAATGTTTTCAAAACAATCGAACCGATATCTATCGCCTTGTAAAGGTGTTACAATATCTTATGATTTAACCGACATTTAGGCTTTATGATAACAACATCACTCTCACTACCGCGCTCGCAACCATTGCCATATTTTACACTATGATATCTTATGAACGATTATATTACTTACGGGAGGGGACGAGTTTGAATGTATACTCAGGTGAGTAGACATTCACATAAGTATGAAAGTTTCACCCACCATAAGTATGGGTATGGGAATGCGTAGAAGAGGGGTTTTCACACCCACCCCAGTTTGAAATTCCTATCCATTTGACCGAGACGTGCTACTACTAGTTATGGATGATTGAATTGAGCCTTTGATTAAGATATAGAGCAATTCTTTTACGAGACAGTCTCATTGTGAGACAAATCCATATAATGACGTCTAGCATTTGACGTGGTTGGCGGCAGCTGAAATGTGGGCTACGGTCCTACGGAGGATAGTGAAGTGAGGAAATGGTAGGTGAACCGTGAATTCTCATTGCTAGTTCGCTATATTGTTTTAGGCGTTAGCTATTGTGTAATTGGGATTGGGAGGTTATCTGTAAGTTTTTAAATCTTTTGAAAAAGATTAAAAGGATAAATGCGCGCCTTTAGTGGGATTTGAACCATGCCTTCTTGTGTGCAAGACAATGCACTTATCAAGTGATCTAGGGAATCTCTTTAGTATGACTTGATTTCATTTTGAATTTAAATGGTATCAAATGACCTCAGTGACATCACTATACATCCGTCCCTGGGATTATTGGAGTCAAATGAAAAATTTGTGAATGGGTGGAGCAGTGGAGGTGTTGTATTGTTTGTGTTTGAAAGAAGAGAGAGAGGAAAGTAGATAATTCACAAATGAGGTGATTTGTTTCTTGAAGAACAACCAATCTCTTGCTTCAAGCACTACAACCTGATCTTCTTGTCCACCTTTTCTACATAAGAACATATGTACTATACCCCTTGAATAAGTCTCACCATTCCAATCATGGCCTAAGGTAGAAATAATACTTTAGACTCATTTGATTTTGTAATAAGGCAGCAGGAATTATGTACATACAGTTTTTTTACTGGAATCCAGCCAATGCATATTTGGATTCATGTGTTTGTAAAGTTTGGTGTAAACTCAATATAAAGTATTGGAAAATAGTTAGAATAGCATTCATTGAAACCGTGAACCGAAAATACTTAGGGTTGCGATGCGTCTAACTGTCTCAAACTTACAACTGAAAGATTGCTACTGAAATTGCTGTCTGATAGACATTCGCCACTATTTATTTGTTGCCAGAAGTTCTTAGTGCCTTTATTTGTCAAACGACATGTTGTCGCCAAGATATCTTATGTCCCTTGAATCCACCCTTTTTTATTATCCTTTATGATTAATACGAATCCCTGCTTATTTACTTCTGATTTTTATTTCATTTATCAGAATGAAAACACTGAAGAATATACTGGAGATGGGTCTGTTGATCTCAAAGGGAATCCTGTTTTAAAGAGTAAAACTGGGAACTGGAGAACCTGTCCTTTTATTCTTGGTATACTTAGATACCCATCTATCTACTGGACTTCTTTTGTTGCTGAATCTTGCTAGCCGTCTTTACTTTTCACCGCCATTTTCTTTGTAGGTACAGAATGTTGTGAACGTCTTGCTTATTATGGTATTGCGAAAAATCTTGTCAACTATCTTACAAACAGATTGCATGAAGGAAATGTTATCGCTGCAAGAAATGTCAACACCTGGGCAGGCACATGTTACCTTACACCTCTTGTCGGGGCTTTCTTGGCTGATGCTTACTGGGGCAGATATTGGACAATTGCTGTCTTTTCCACAATATACTTCATTGTACTATCTGAATCTCTTTTTTTTTTCCAGCACCATAGTGGTTATTTTTCTCTCTACCCCCTTTGTTTTGAACATTTGAGGGTAGCTTTCAGAATAACCACCATAGAAAAAGTCATGAACGTCATCGTGATTGCGATAACGGTTGCGTTGTCGTGGACGCGAAATCTTACTGTGTTACAACTCGTTTTGAGGACATTGTTGTGTGAATTGTTAACTTGAAAAAATCAATTCTATCACTTTAATTCAAGTTTTCTAGAACATATATTCCAATTAATGCTTATAATAGACCTTTTAAAGCGTAACAAATATTAAAAAAGATTATAATGGCTAATATGTTAGAATAATAGCTTATTATTGTCGTTAATTCATAATTTTGAATCGTAGGTTACATAACGGAGTTTTGCATTAAGGTAAGCTCAAAATCCGTTATCATATGGCTGTTGCATAACGGAGCGGCCTCACTTTTATTCCATGACAATAACTATTTTTTGCTTTACACCGGTTAAGGATATGCTTCTTCTTTCATGTATTGTAGATTGGCTTTTTACAACTTATGGTTATATCCTTTTTGTTCTGAACAATTTTGCTGCAATTATATAATAACTGATGTGACTAATCTGCGTATTTAACAAACTGCATAACATAATCTTTACTTTGTACTATCATGTGACCAAATAGTCTTTGAAGTTGTTCTCAATTCTTGATATTCTTACGAATTGTAGGGGATGTGTACATTGGCCTTATCTGCATCCGTTCCTGCGTTTAAGCCTTCTGATTGTGTGGATTCAATTTGCCCTTCAGCAACTCCAATACAAAATACTGTATTATTTACGGGACTATATCTAATTGCACTAGGAACGGGAGGGATTAAACCATGTGTTTCCTCCTTTGGAGCTGATCAATTTGATGATACTGACCCTAGTGAGAGGGTGAAGAAGGGATCATTTTTCAATTGGTTTTATTTCTCGATCAACATTGGTTCACTTGTATCAAGTACTGTTATTGTTTGGATACAAGAAAATGTTGGATGGGACATAGGCTTTGGAATTCCTGCATTATTCATGGGACTAGCTATTACTAGTTTTTTCTCTGGAACTCATCTCTATAGGTTTCAAAGACCAGGAGGGAGCCCATTGACGAGAATGTGCCAGGTTGTAGTTGCATCATTCCAGAAACGTAAGTTGGAGGTCCCGGAAGATAGTACTCTCTTGTATGAAACTCCTGACAAGTTTTCTGCAGTTGGAGGAAGTCGAAAGCTAAAGCACACCGAGGATCTGAAGTAACTCTATTCATATTTAATCTTAATTGATCATCTTACAACCTTATATTATACTTCTATCATACATTCTACTGTAACACTTTACCATCATACTTATTACTCTATGCTTGGCTCTGTGCTTTTGTAGAAATCAAAAACCAAAACTCCATGATTCTTATAATGCTTTTGCTGCAGGTGCCTTGATAAAGCAGCTGTTTTCTCAGACTCTGATGTAAAAAGTGCGAATTTAAGCAACCAATGGAGGTTATGCACTGTAACACAAGTGGAAGAATTGAAGCTCTTAGTTCACATGTTCCCTATATGGGCGACGGGAATTGTTTTTTCTGCTGTCTATGCCCAGATGGCAACACTATTTATTGAGCAGGGGATGCTCATGAACAGAAGAGTTGGAACCTTCACTATCCCAGCTGCATCACTTTCCACTTTCGACGTTATAAGTGTAATCATTTGGGTACCTATCTATGACAAGTTTCTCGTTCCTACTGTTAGGAAGTTTACAGGTAAGGAAAGAGGACTATCGGAAATTCAGAGGATGGGTATCGGCCTCTTCATCTCTATTCTTGCCATGGTATCTGCTTCATTGGTAGAAATCAAGCGTTTGCAAGTTGTAGAAAAGCTAGATTTGGTTGATGAACGTGTTCCAGCCCCACTTAGCATCTTCTGGCAAATTCCACAGTTTTTTTTGGTGGGGGCCGCAGAGGTATTTACTTTCATAGGGCAGCTTGAATTCTTCTACGATCAATCACCTGACGCTATGCGAAGTCTATGCAGTGCACTATCTCTTTTAACTACTGCATTGGGGAATTACTTAAGCTCTCTGATCCTAACAGTTGTGACTGCCGTTACGACTGCGGGAGGGAGACCTGGTTGGATACCCGATAATCTAAACAATGGTCGTCTTTATAATTTTTTCTGGCTCTTGGCTGGTCTCAGCTTCCTGAACCTATTGGTGTATATCTTTTGTGCCATGAAGTATAAACAGAAGAATGCTTCTTAGGCTTCCTGCTGAAAGGTATTGTGAACTATATGGAAAACTATATCATATGGTTTGGTACATCATTGTTATCGTACCATTTAGATGTAAATAGAAAAAATTTCGGTTCTTCACTTGTATAGCTTGCGTATTGCAATGTTCTTTCTTGTGTTTGTGTACATGTTTTTCTTTGCTATCAAAAATTGATTGGCGATCTTTCTTGTTCTGTCTTCGGAATGTAATTTACAGTATATATCCACCCCTTTTTTAGGGGTTGTTTTGCACGATATGAAAACTATCTGAATCAGGTGATAATTTCTTGGATGTGATTTTGGAGCCTGCTTTTGGTAAATTGGTCCAAAGTATGTGTTAGGTTCATGGTGAAGTTTTCTGAGGGTAGTCTACAAAAGAGAAAAATACATGACATTTTGATTGCTCACTATGGAAAATATTAACCAGCATGGCGCGATGGATGGCCAAAATTTTAAACATTTGTAGAATGCTATGAATTTATCACATACTTAAGAGTAAAGACTGCTTTAGACTTCAAAGAATGAGAATGAGCCTCTTCATCTCTATTCTTGCCATGGTTACAGCTGCCTTGGTACGAAGCGAGGTCTTGCTAGTCACTAAAAATCCGAGTTTGATCAATGTTTATTATCTGGTCCCGCATACCTCGGTTTTCTTGTTGGGCTCAGCTGTGGAATTTAAGTTCCTTGCTCAGTTTGAGTTCTTCTGGGTGAATCACCTGATGCTGTGTTAAGATCATTCGCTCTTGTTACCTGAGACTCTGAAGTTTGAACAAGGGCCATCTAATAATTTTCTGGCTCTTGGCAGGTCTCAGCTTCTAGACCTGTTGGTGGATAGAAGTATTTTCTGTGCCATGAAGTATAAAGAAAAGAATGCTTCAGAGGAATCCTGCTAAAAGGTACTGTTAACAATCCCGCCTAGTGAGTTCCGCCTAATCGAGATTTGAAAATTGTTCGTACGCATCCTCATCCTTCTAATAATAAAGACATTTTCGAATAATCTTTGATTGCAAATATCATAAGCAACTCTAGTTAAATAAATTCTAATGATTTAATAAGCTTTTTACAAACAATAATGATAAAAAAATACCAATAACGGATTAAACAAGACTACATCAGGGTAGAGTGAACTCTCAACTAAAAAGAGTAATAAAGTAATGAGAACTGGAAACTAAGAATGAAGGAAGTTGCAGAGGATAAGAGAAAGAAAATGGGTACTCTCTGCCATCAGTTTTTAAGATGACTTTTTTTCAGTCATTATCTGTTTTGTAGGAGCATTAACCAAGTTCCAACAAATGAAATTGGGGAATTTAGGCTCAAGCATGACCCGAGTCATTTTCTTAAAAACCCTTTTAATATTGAATTGTGTGGTATATACACAGATTCACTTATTAATAATAGTCGAGTTGGTTCAGCACACATATAGAGGCAAGTGTTCGGCCTATCCTATACTAATATGATGGTTTCACCTCTGAATGTAATATAATCATAGTGTCAAGGTGTAATTTTGCAACTTTCCTGAAATCTGTATCAGCTTAGATCTTTTCGATTTCAAAACTTCCTACTTTTTAGCCATTATATGTCATGGAATATTCTATCCCTCTATAAGTATAAATTTGGTGATTTTAAGGAAAGGAGCAATAAGGTATACTTTAAGGAGAAGTAAGAGAAATGTGTGTATGAAATGAAAAGATAAGTTAAATGTCTCGATGAGAGTAATAAAGAGCGTAGTTTATGGCCAAAAGTAAAATTGTAGTAATTTCAATGGTATGGACAAACATAAAAGGAAATTGTAGCAATTCCCATGGGACAGAGGGAGTAAATCCTTTTGTTTGTCTACATCTTACTCTTTTATTCTTTTTGGCACATGTCCAAAATACTACACCCAACAATGGGATACTTGATAAGATGCTAAGAATGATCAAATTTGATTAGTTAACTTTTGATGATGAAGTTTGGTCATTTTTGGTGTAGAGGGAGTGATATGTAATATGTTTATTTATTCCTAAATATTACCCTGTCAAAGCATAAACTATTTTCTATTCTTAAGAAAATTTGAAATAGATAAGATTCTTAATAAAAAAAAGCATGTAATAAGATTCAAATTAAACTTATTCCAAATATAAGCGCCTGATACCCTAAAGCACAGGTTCGGGTCTATTTGCACTTCACTTAGTAAATGCGAACAGTAATAAACTGGTAAAAAAAATCAAGCGTTTGTTCGCACTTAGTAACTGCGAACAGGTCAAACAAGGTCAACATGCTGATTTTAAGACGAGAGTTATACGCACTTAGTAAGTGCGAACAGACTGAAAACCTAAAACAGGTTGTTCGCTGTTAGTAACAGCGAACAACCTGTTTCAGTTTTTCAGTCTGTTCACACTTACTAAGTGCGAACAGCCCGAACCTAAGGTTTGCGAATTACACGCTTACTTTTGAAATAAGTTTGATTTGGATCTTAATGCATGCTTTTTTTAATTAAGAATCTTATTTATTTCAAATTTTCCCATTGTTAATGGGGTGTATTTCAACTTTGGTTCACGTCAGTTTCTCAGCTCTTAGTAGGAGATAACATTTTTATTAAAAGCAATTTAATTTAGTGTAATTTGTTTACCCTTCTAATAACAAAACATTTTTCGTGTATAATATCTCGTGTGGGGTTAATTCACTTGTTCAGTATATGTAAATATTTTGACTATTTGATTTTTTTTATATACGGTTTAAATTTCAAGTCAAATCGAATTATACTTAATTTCGCTTAAATCTCTAATTGCAAAAATCATTTGGAACTTCACTTTAATAAGTGCTAATGGTGATATAAGCCATTGTTCAAACAATAATGATTAAAATAATCTGCAGAGGATTGCTTTACAAGACTACACCAACCACATTATGACATTGCCTTAATTCTTTAAGGTGTAAATTGACTCTCACCTTAATAAAAAAATTGAATGTGCTAAACTTTTCCACTTTTATAATAAGAGACGATTTCTAACTAATCTTTTTAATAGATATTCTCCCATTTAATATACCCCAGAATACCTGCATGTACTGACTGATTCTTTATTTTAATGGAAAGATAACAAATGTTTAATAAATAAATAAATAAATAAATAAAACTCAGAAATAAAGGTGATGGGAACTGGGAACTAAGGAGGAAATTGCAGAGGAAAAAGAGAAAGAAAATGGGTACTTTAGATGATCATCAATTACTTCTGGAGGACTCTCTTCTGCAGGTTACTCTCTGCTCTTTAGTTATACAGATATTTATTGTTTTCACTTTTCATTATCTGTTTTGTTTTGTAGCATCATAATCCAAGTCCCAACAAATAGAATAAGAGGGAATCGAGGCTCGGGTGTATCTAGACGTGGCCCGAGTCATTTGATTAAAAACCCTTTTGATATGAAATTGTGTAACATATTTTGTTAGGCCGTGGAAATTTGTTACATAACACCTGGTAGGCCCACTCGTGTGGACACACCCACGGGTCACCTGTGGGTTCGTGCCGGATGATGAGCGTTGACTTGCATACACACTTGATGAGGTTCATTCTTTCCTAAAACCATATCGGCCAAAGGTTACTTGTTAAAGAACTAACTCAATTAAAAGCTTAAACTGATGGTTGAGGCCTCAATATATGTTATATACTCTAACATGCCCCCTCACACGAGAGCTCATTAGGCTAGAAGTGTGGATATGCACAGATGCTGAATATTTCACTTTAAGTGAGGGAACCATCTCAACCAAACGCTTAATCTGATGGTTGAGGCCCAAGATATGTTATATACTCTAACACTACTCGTTGATCGTAGTGGCTATGACACTAAAGTCTTCTTTTGATTATCTTTAGAATTCGAATGAATCCTTGCCTCTGATTTTAATTTGGTATGCTCAGAATGAAACAAATGATGTATATGCTGGAGATGGGTCTGTAGATCTTCAAGGGAATCCTGTTTTAAAGAGTAAAACTGGAAACTGGAGAGCCTGCGCTTTTATTCTTGGTATACTTGCATATATGTTTTGTTGCTGAAGTACTTTTTATTGCCAAACTTTCACTCTTTATACATATCAGTGCACTATACATTTACTTTGCAGGTACAGAATGTTGTGGTTGTATCGCTTTTTATGGTATCGCAAGAAATCTCATCAACTATCTTACGAAGAAATTACACGAAGAAAATGTTGTCGCAGCAAGAAATGTTAACATATGGACAGGCACATCTTTTCTTACACCACTTGTCGGAGCTCTCTTAGCTGATTCTTACTGGGGTAGATATCGGACGATTGCTATCTTTTCGACAATTTTCTTCATTGTAATTTCTGCGTCTCTTCCTTTTCCACCACATTACCCTGGTTGTGGATGTTATGCTTCTCTTTATATGCTCCATTTATTAGATTATGTGCGCATTTTTCATGTGAGGCTGCTAAAAATATTTGGTACCAAACGTTTATCAAAAACAAACTCTTTATTATTACAAGAATAAGTTTGTGTAAATCTGACCAATGTCACATGATTCGTTAATCTTCTCGTGAATCAAGAACTGTGAAACACAAATAATGGTCAGTTTTAAGCTATTTTTGGGCCATTTTGAGCGAATCGCGAATTTAAAAATTGAATTAACTAGCGAATTATATAACACTGCATCTGACCCATGAAAGCTTGCCGAGGTGGGAGCACATTAATGACATTGAGGTAATAGTGTGTTATAGTCTTTCTCAAGACATGATTTTCAATCAAATCGCAGGGGATGTGTACAGTTTCCGTATCAGCATCAGTTCCTGCCTTTAGGCCTTCTGATTGCTCGGACTCCATTTGTCCATCAACTCCAGTACAAAATGCTGTACTATTTGCAGGACTCTATCTGATTGCAATCGGATCAGGAGGGATTAAACCTTGTATTTCCTCCTTCGGTGCTGATCAGTTTGATGATACTGACCCTATCGAGAGGGTAAAGAAGGGATCATATTTCAATTGGTTTTACTTGTCGATCAACATTGGTTCCCTTGTGTCAAGTACTCTTATCGTTTGGCTACAAGAAAATGTCGGATGGGAAGTCGGATTTGTAATTCCTACCATATTCATGGGAATCGCTATTGCAAGTTTCTTCTTCGGAACGCCTGTCTATAGGTTTCAAAAACCCGGGGGAAGCCCATTGACTCGAGTTATTCAGGTTATAGTTGCATCAATCGAGAAGCGTAAGTTAGAGGTTCCAGAAGACAGATCCCTCTTGTATGAAACTCCAGACAAACTTTCGGTTATTGGAGGAAGTCGAAAGCTAGAGCATACCGAGAATCTATGGTGAGCAACATATACATACTCCTAATTGAATTATCCCGTTTTTCCTATATCTGGGTCATTAAAAATATGGAAACGGATAGCCCTATATAACACGTTTGCTGCAGGTGCCTTGATAAAGCAGCTGTATTATTGGATTCTGATGTAAAAAACGGAAACTTTAGCAACAACTGGAGACTGTGTACCGTAACACAAGTAGAAGAATTGAAGCTCTTAATCCGTATGGTCCCTATATGGGCAACCGCAATTGTATTTTTTGCTGTTTTTGCCCAGATGATGACACTTTTTATCGAGCAGGGGATGGTCATGGACAGACGAGTCGGATCATTCACCATTCCGGCTGCATCCCTTTCCACTTTCGACGTCATCAATGTAATCATTTGGGTTCCGATCTACGATAAATTCCTAGTTCCTGCTGCTAGGAAGTTTACTAATAAAGAACGAGGATTCTCGAATCTTCAAAGGATGGGCATCGGTCTTTTCATCTCTATCTTTGGTATGGTATCTGCCGCATTGGTAGACTTAAGGCGTTTGCAAGTCGCGGAAGAGCTAGGCTTGATCGATCAGCGTGTTCCGGTCCCTTTTAGCGTCTTATGGCAGATACCACAGTTCACTTTGATGGGCATGGCGGAAGTATTTACTATAATTGGAATACTCGAGTTCTTTTATGAACAATCGCCTGACGCTATGCGAAGTTTATGTAGTGCACTTGCTCTTGTATCTATTGCGTTGGGAAATTACTTGAGCTCTCTGATCCTAACAATTGTAACGGCAGTTACAACCGCAGGTGGAAAGCCCGGATGGATACCCGATAATCTAAACAATGGTCGTCTTTATAATTTTTTCTGGCTTATGGCTGGTCTCGGCTTCTTGAACCTATTGCTGTATATCTTATTTGCCATGAAATACAGACCGAAGAACGCCTCATGAGACTTGGCGACCTATTTTTCTATTACGAGCATGTTTTCTCGACTTGTGTCGTGAGCTCTTGGCATTGTTGAACATGTTTTCTTCACATTTCAAAAGTGATCGCTTTTGACATTTGTGCTAAAAACCTGATTGATAGGGTTGATTATTTTTTATTCAGATTAATAATAAGTTGTACTTGTAAAATTATAATGCTAGTGACCTGTTATAGATGAAGAGGCTCATGGGATGTGGTCGCTATTAGGCCTTGACAATTCGCCACATAATCTCACTGTGGCTCACTCGTGTGGACACGGGAAACCCGTGGTCTCGGGCTCACAAACCCACTTATATACCAAGTCAACAACCCACCATTTTGTCGATGTGGAATCTTGTCTCACATGTGAAGTATTTCCAACAGTAGCTACATGATTATAAAGTTTTAAGACTCTAGATTGGTTTACAAAAGAGAGTACACATGTGCTTTGTTTTTGCTCAATCCATAATGAGAATCAAGCTTATATGAGAACCGTAAATTAGGGGTGTTCATTACCGGGTACCCGGCTAATCGAGCGGGTACCTTTTTTAACGGCCCGTGTCCCGGCCCATTTAATGCGGGTACCCGCTTGATGGGTACCCGGATAAGACGGGTCGAAATACCGGGTTCCTGGTTATTATTTTTGATTATTTTGCAAATTTAATTATAATTTTTAAAATTAAATTTTGGGCAAATTTAGGATGCATTTAGGCAGAATTTTACTTGAGACTAAAAAAAATGTAATGATTACTCAGAAGACCAAGAACCAGAAACATCATTCTCTTTTGCTTAAGGTTTTGGCATTGCCTTTCTTGAAAAAACAGTATTTTGATGAATACATTGGAACAAGAACATGTAATGAGAGTATTTTTCAAAATTCTAAAATTTTCAAGTTGTTAGAAATTTATCAAAATTTGATATTTTTTCTAACAGCTGTTAACCGGGTCATTAATGGGTACCTGGATCAATTTAAAATCGGCCCATGACCCGACCCGGTTAAGGCGGGTCGGGTACCCGACTCGAAGTTTTCAAATTTTTTTATTTTTTGACCCGCCATTTAAGAGGTGGGTCGGGTACTTTTGAAGACCTCTACCGTAAACCAATTTCCCTGGTAAAAATGTGTTATTTTTAGACAAAATGGTACTTTTTAGTTTTTAGTAAAAAAAATGTGACTTTTAGAAAAAAATTATTTTTTCAAAAAAAACAAAAATATTACAAAGTAACACGTTTTTTAAAATAAAGTAGCACTTTTTTTATGTAAAAAGTAACCTTTGTATGGATTTTTTTAAGAAATTTTTTCTTAAAGTAACATTTTCTTGCTTAAAAGTATCACAAAAAACGATAACATCTTTTTTGCTTAATAATAACACCTTTTTAGTAAAAAGTAACATTTTTTGTAGGGCAAATTGGTTCTCACTGGAACTTCTTTTATATACATATATATATATATATAGAGAGGGGGTGGGAAGAAGGAAAGAGAGTGGTTTAATTAGGTGTATTGATAATCATTCTTATAAGAGAATTGTAAGAATTAATTGTCTGACAAATAATTGTTACGTTTATACTAAAAAGTTAAAAGTGTTAGAAGTAGATGTAGTTTGCAGTGAATGCATTGAAAGAAGCAATGTTATTTTCTTCTACAGTTGCAAACAGTGCATGAATAGTATTGTATTTCCCACTATAAAAGCATTGCTCTTGTATTGTAAAGATACGCAATACACTGATATCAATTACATATACTACTTTTCTCCTTATATTCTCCCTACCTTTTAATAAAAACATAATAGTTTTAGGCAATAAAAGTGTTACTTTCTTATTTTAAAAAAAATTATCTAGAAGAGTTGGTGCTTTTGGTAAAAATAAATATATGTTCTCAAAAAAAACGAAGGAACATAACTGACAAAAAAGTTATTTTGTAAAATATTCTCATTAATCCCGTTCACGTATCCTTACCCATTCTTTTTTATCTGAGGCTTGAGATGATGGTTCTCATGATTTTCATATGAGTTTGGTTCTCATTTGAACTTATTCCATTTGAAAGGCACGTACATGAAATCTCTCATCGATGCCTCTCCAATGTAACCAACTCTTGGAAGTAAGTAAACATTTACATTGCATTTACTCATTGGTCTTATGTCCATTTAATTTTAGAAGTGTAACAATACAATTTTGCAATAATTATTTCTATTATAGGAACAAACGTACTATGTATCAATTGCTTTTTAATTTTTCAGTACATATAATTGCTTAGCAATTCCTGTTGCAAAAGTCCAACAAGAGTTGTTATATATCTAAATGAAGACTACAAAATTATCCAATATGGCAATTTTATATACATCAACATGAATCTAATTAACATCCCGTTTGTAAATAGGGTAAATTTTTTTAAACATACGAAAAAGAAATTACATTAGATGATGATTTAAGGTTAGATTTTTTTTTATCGGACTTATTTTTGTTTGGATCGAGTTAAATTAGAGTTGAGTTCATCATCATCATTACCATCATATTCAGTATATTATGTTTATAGACAAACTATGATCAGGGTTTTAGAGGAAAGATAAACGACAGTTCATACCATACAAGACAGGAGAGTTGATTTCAAATCTTAATATTAATCCTAATCAATGGTCATTAATTACTGGTCGGCATGACCCATGCCACCCACCTCAGCATGGAAAATTCCCTTAGAATGGAAATACGTGCTTAGAATATTTTTATTGCATCATGTGGAAGTTACTAAAGCTAGACGCAATATATACTTATTAAGGCTTCACCACTAGCTTATCTTCATGTTTTTTTCAATTTTAAGAAATTCTATTCGCTCATCTTTAAAAAAATTATCACAGTTATATATTGGACAAATATTTAAATATAATAGAACTATTAAATTAGTGTGAATGAGAATAAAAAGAAAATAATAAAAATATTTTGATTAAAAAAACTATAAAAAAAAAGGTGCAATCATCATACGACCACAAAAAATATTGTTTAATAGGTCATTATTTTTGGCCTTTTAAGAGAAATTATCCTCATTATGTCATAAATTATTCAATATGTCATATCATGTTTTGGACTATAATATTAGTGGTATGAAAGTGGAAAGGATGTCAATAGCCACACTCCTATTGACTCTTAAAATATTTAAGTCTGGATCTGCTTAGCTTATTACCAAAGTCATTTAAAAATTAATTATATTTATATTAAATTGTGTAACATATAATATAATATAGAAAATTACTGTCTTTCTAATTTTAGTATATAAATTAGTACTATTTGACTCACCTAATACAACATGCTTCTTCTGAATTTCAGTAATTACTACAGTTCCCGTAGAAACTATTATTAATATAAAACTAAAGATATTAAAAATTACAATCATGCATTAAATAGCGTAAAAAATAAAAATAAACAACTACAATAAACAAGTACTATTATATACGCTAGACATCCTGAATTTTTCTTTTAGTTATATGCAATAAAAATATATAATATATTATATACTATCAAGTTGTGAATTCATAAAATCTATAAACCATGTTGAATATAAGTTTGGATGGCAAGTGGACCTTCAAAGTGAGAATTTGGAGAAAAGAAGATAAACTAACTTGATGGGTTCTCTTCATGATCATCACAAACCTCCTTTAGAAGATCCTCTTCTGCAGGTCTTTCTCTTTTTCAATAATCATTTTATATATATATATATATATATATATATATATATATATATATATAATATATATATATATATATATATATATATATATATATATATATATATATATATATATATATATATATATATATATATATATATATATATATATATATATATATATATATATATATATATATATATATATAATATATATATATATATATATATATATATATATATATATATATATATATATATATTATATATATATATACACACACACGATGCTTGTATTGTTTTTTTTGTTAGAATATATAACATATCCTGGGGACTTAACCATCCGCTTAAGCTTTTGGTTGAGATGGTTCCTTAACGTCAAGGAATCAACTCAACCAAAAGTTTAAGCTGATGGTCGAGGCCCCAGGATATATTATATATTCTAACACGCCCTCTCACACGAGAGCATTTAGGCTAGAAGTGTGGATGTAACAAGGTTCTCCTCATACCTGGTTGGGATTCAGCTCTCCTCATACTGGTTGAGATTTGAATCCGTGATCTCTTGTCACGTTGGCTTCTGATAACACGTCAAGCAAAACCAACTCGATCAAAAGCTTAAGTTGATGTTGAGACCCAGGATATATTATATACTCTAACGGTTGTTGTATCATGGATTAGCTGAACAATTGAAATCTGATAATCTTTGTAAAAAGTTTGTTCATTTGGAATTTGGGTGATCTTTTTTTGAGTATTTGTCATCTTATTTTGTTGACTTTTTATAGAAGGATTATGTTGGTTTTGTACTCTTTATTCTGTATTAAAGAATTGTTTGATTAACTCTAATTTCTTGTTCTGAGATTTGTTGAATTAGCTAATTGTTATGATTATCAAGTAACCAAAGATTAAACTTTTGGTTGTAGATTCTTAGTTGGTTGACAAGGTACTAGAAATTAAATTAAAAGTTTAATCTGATGGTCGAGGCATCAGAATATGTTATGTAATCTAACAATTAGACTTAAGTATTTAGTAAGCTTATGTTAGCATTCGTAATCCTTATACAAAAACTCCTATATGTGAAGATGCACGTTAGAGTATACTATAATATATATCTTGGGCGTTAACCAAAAGCTTACCCAGCTCGCCTGGTCGAGCGAGCACCCTCACTTCACTGACTGCATTATGATTCATGGCTCGATCGAGCCCAACAGCTAGCTCGATGCGTCGAGCTCCTCTCAATAGCTGCTGCTTCCTTGAGGTTGGCATGTTCCTTGATCCATTCCACCATGAACACGCCCCATTCCTTGCTCTAAACTCCTCAACTCATCATCATCCAATACTTGGTCAAGAGACCCGAACCTTAGCACTCTATTCCCCACAACACTCTCCGCACCACTCTCCAGTGTTCAAGACATCGCGTGAGCTATGAGATGCTCAAAGTCGTCATCGACATCGCGGGAATATTGTCTTGATTCAACACTTAATTATATAATTTATCAATTACACTAGTGATATTTTGATGAAATGTGCTGTCATTTTAACGGTAAATGGAATTCTCTTCCAAAAAAGTATTTTTTCTTTACATTTTTTACTATCATTAAGTAACTTTACATGCCACCTTAAATTTGAGTAGTAGTCTTATGTACCAGAATAAGCTGTGTGTTTAATCTTTATGGATTATTTGTTAAAGTATATAAATTATCTTGTGGCCTCAACAGTCAGTTCAAGTTTTTGGTTGAATAAGTTCCTTTATATATGATATAGAACCAATGTGACAAAGAGGAATATTTCGTGGCGTGTTAAAGTATACATATATGTTGGAGTCTCAACGATCAGCTTACGCTTTTGATTGAGTCAACTAATTAAGGAACGGACGTGCTAGATTCCTAACATTACTTTTAGCTTAACTTATTCATGAGTTATTTCTGATTAACGAGTGCATTAAGATGTGATATTACTATTAGATTAGCTTAATGAAGAACAAGTTATGATTACTAATTGAGCTTATTACTAATTTATGAATCCAATTGCTCTTATGGCGAATTGATAATCCGTTGTATAGATTATGCGTAAACCTTTGCAAATTTTGATCGTTTTTATTATATCCTTAGGAGAATGACATTGATCAAACCACCGGTGATGGCTCAGTTGATTTTTACGGGCAACCTGTCCTTAAAAGCAAAACCGGAAATTGGAGAGCCTGCTATTTAATTCTTGGTACGTTGAAATTGGAATGGTATGCTAGTTTTTGTGTGACATTGTGATTTTTATCTAAATGCTCGTATCATAACCTGTTAATCCTCCTTTCACAACCCTTCTTGTTCAGGTAACGAGATTTGTGAACGTCTTGCTTTTTATGGCGTCAACACAAATTTGGTTAGTTATCTCACCCAAAAGCTGCATGAAGGAAATGTCTCTGCTGCAAGAATGGTCTCTACTTGGTCAGGAACATGTTACATAACTCCTCTTATTGGCGCTTTCTTGGCTGATGCGTATTGGGGAAAGTATTGGACGATTGCTGTCTTTTCGATCATTCATTTCATGGTACGTAACTTTTGCTAAAGTGTCCATTATCAACCATGCACACGTGAAGTAGTGGTCGCAGTGGTGGATCATAAACACTCTATGGGGGTTGACCAACTTATTATTAAACCAAACGATTAAATAAATTTGAGGGAGGCCATGGCCAGCTGATGAGAAGGTTTGCCATGGTGGACGTACACCCTCCCCGAACAAGCCTCTTTTATCCTTTTCAAGTCTCCTTCTCATGTGACCCTTGTGCTTGTATATTACAGGGGATGTTTACTTTGACTCTATCTGCGACAATTACCATGTTTAAGCCTGCTGATTGTGAAGGTTTGATTTGTCCATCCGCTACTCCATCACAGTACGCAATATTATTTGTGGGGCTTTATCTTGTTTCGCTTGGGATGGGAGGAATCAAACCATGTATCTCCTCCTTTGGTGCTGATCAATTTGATGATAGTGATTCGTATGAGCGGATAGAAAAGGCATCGTTTTTTAACTGGTTTTATTTCTCTATAAGCATTGGTTGTCTAATAGCAAGTACTCTTATTGTATGGATACAAGAAAATGTTGGATGGGACATTGGGTTTGGAATTCCTGCCTTATTCATGGCTATTTCCGTTATGTTTTTCTTTTGTGGAACTCGTCTTTACAGGTTTCAAAAACCCGGGGGAAGTCCCTTAACAAGAATATGTCAGGTTGTAGTTGCATCATTTTCGAAGTTGAAGGTGAAGGTTCCAGAAGATAGTCTCCTTCTTTATGAGACTTCGGAGGTAAATTCAGCAATTGAAGGAAGTCGGAAGCTAGAGCACACAGAAGAAATGAAGTAATTTTCTCGACCCTTCCTCCCTAGCTTTCTTGACATTTATGTATGATGATGGAGTAATTAGAGAAATACGGTATCATAGCACCATATATCGGACGAAAACATGAGATATCCCTTGAAACAACCCAAAGCGGTTTTTTTACAGCTTACAATGCAGGAAATGAATATTCGTCTACTATATTTTTTCAGACAAATATTGATAGGTATCTGGATACCTTCCTCCAATGTGAATATAGAGATATATCAATAGGATTGGCCAAAAATCCTAACCAAAATGGCCCTCGCATCCTCTCTAAGGGTACAACCTGGGCTATTGATTAGGCCCTCGATTTCACACCACAATCTATCGACTGTCAGTGTTATGACTGTTAACTTCAATAGCCACTTTTGATAGAATTCTGAATTAGCACCGAGAAATCCTTGATCCGGAGTTTTCTTTCCCTTTTGTTCTCGTATATCTGAATTTTTAATGACCATTGTATAAATAATATATGTATAATGATCGATCAAGCTTCTCGTGCATCCTTACAGATTTCTGGATAAGGCAGCGGTATTGTCAGCAACTGAATTGCAAACGGGGGATTTCTCTAATAGTTGGAGGTTGTGTACCGTAACACAGGTCGAAGAACTAAAGGTGTTGATCCGTATGGCTCCTATTTGGGCAACTTCAATTGTCTTTTCAGCTGTTTATGACCAAATGTCGACTACTTTCATTGAGCAGGGAATGGTTATGAATAGAACAGTAGGACCCTTGCTAATCCCAGCAGCTTCCTTATCGACCTTTAGTATTTGCAGCATTCTCTTATGGGTCCCTTTTTATGATAAGATTCTTGTGCCTTTAGCTCGAAAATTTACTGGGAAACCAAAGGGGTTCTCCGAGCTACAAAGAATGGGTATTGGCCAAGTAATCTCCGTTTTTTGCATGTTAGCTGCCGGCTTAGTAGAGCGCAGACGCCTTAACCTTGTCGCAAAACTAAGTGTGTTGAATGAGACAGCAACATCCTCCCTCAGCGTCTTTTGGCAAATCCCACAATACTTTCTAATGGGCGCTTCAGAGATATTTTTCTATATCGGAAAGATGGAGTTTTTCTATGATCAATCACCCGATGCCATGCGAAGTTTGTGTACTGCATTCTCGCTCCTAACGTCTTCACTAGGAAGTTACTTGAACTCCTTAGTTCTGACGATTGTAACAATGACTACGACTGCTGGGGGAAAACCTGGGTGGATACCCGATAACTTGGACAACGGTCATCTTTACAAGTATTTCTTTTTGTGGGCAGGTCTCAGCTTGGCGAACCTGATTGTGTATATTATATGTGCCATGAAGTATAAACAGAAGAAGACTTCATAAAAATTGTGTACAAAATGATTGATGAAGCAGTTATTTGTTCATTCTTAGGTTTCCTTCTAACTCTGGCAAAGTGTTTGTTGTAAGGTTACGAACTTACGATGAATAGATTCGTGGTCCTTTAAATATCACTCCACATCGCAACTAATAAACAATGCCAATGGTTAGATGGTGCATCACACGACGAAATGCTAATAGGATTAGAAAGAAGAAAAATGTCATTATCTTGTTGTGTGACCTAATACATAATACTTTTATGACCCGTTTGATTAGTGGTACTAAATCGCGTTAATGAGAATGATTAATAGTGTAAATTTCATTAAAAGTTTTATATCATTCTCATGGTGATGAAACTTTAATCGCAAAAATGGTTTTTTATTTGCAAATTCCATTACCACCTAATACCACATCTCTCAATGATAATGCAATGCAATGAATTTTGTGAAGAAAATGAGATGATTGAAGTTGCACAAGCATGCCATCAAGGTAACCAAAAGATTTTTCAACCAAAATTACACTTGTTTTTTATTCCCAATAACATCATTTATTACCAGCTACCAAACGGGAAGAGAATATGAATTTGCTTTCTGTTTGGGATAATTGTAGTTAGGCACAAGGTAATGAAGATCATAAATTTTTAAATGAGATAGTCTCAAGGTGAGATTATTTATATTGAGTTTGCTAAATGTATGTAAATTGATAAATTATAATCTTAAAATGATCACTTATAATTTTAAAGTCGTGACTTGAGTTTTAAAGTAACACAAATTCTTGCTATAGATCGTAGACGGGTAAATATGGCCTAATTCATTTGTTAAATGAGTAACTGAATAGTCATGTCAGCTATTGGGCTGGGCTATTGAGAGAGTTGTCTATGCCATAGACAGTCTCTCAGGAGACCTTCTATTACACAAATTCGTACTTGAGACCGTCTTTTAAAAAGATGATTAGACGGCTCTCAAAAGCCCAGTTCAATTCTTAATATATATATTTACAACTCTAAATATAGATTTGGGCTAGACTTTTGAGAGTCGTTTTTACAAAAAACGGTTTCTCAAGAGAGCATCTGTATATTTTTTTGTATAGCGGATATTTATATATTTATATATTTTAGATGGTAATTGAAAATGAGTTAATTGGACATTATTTTGGAAAATAATCGGTTTCTTATTGTTGAAAAAAATGAACATGGCCCAACATCAAATGTCAAATTCGCTCTTAAAGTTTACAAGTAGGCTCCGTAAAAACTAATCCGACCTGATGATTTGATATGAATTTAACTTAAAATAAACACAAAAACTTGGCCGAGACGGCCTCAATATGAGACGGACATTGGGCCGGCCCAATGATAGGCGCGTGGCTTGCACGCGCGCAGGGTTTCCCTCCAACTTTCCGTATTTTTCTTTTTTTTTTTGGCATCTTTTAAACTTCCTTATTTTGTTTGAGAAAACTGCCATTGCAGTTACATTTCAAATCTTTCCCCTCAAAATTTACTTTCCTTCATTATCTTCTTCCTCCATTTTCGTTCTTGCTTCTTCTTCCTCCATTTTCGTTCTTCCTCCATTTTCGTTATTGCTGCATTTAGGTCTTCTTCCTCAAAATTTACTGGTAACGACTTCCTTTTTTTTTGTTAATGCATGTTATTTTGGATGTGATCGTTCTTGTTTTAGTCATTTTTGATGTTCTTCTTCATCATTTTCAGTTGTTGTACCAATCGCGTTCTTGATTATTTCTCCTTTTTCGTTTTTTCTGTTTTTGATTTCACACATTTGTTGATTTTGTTGTCTTTTCCTCTGTTTTTCATGTTTTTGCAGTGTTTTTGTTTCTTATAAACAATGGTGAAGCCCCGAGGTAAGAAACAAGACGAGGAGTTGTCGTTGGCAGCCATTGCAAAGCAAAAAGGAGTATCAAAGAAGAGTGGTAAAATCTCAAAGAAGACGGCTGAATCTTCAAAAAATGCTGTTGTGAAGGCTAAACAATCTAGAAAGAGATTGAAAGAACAAATTGCAGTAATTTCAACTCCAGAGGGACCGTAAGTTATACCTCCATAATTGTTAGGGTTAACATGAAATGTATATGTTATAGATCTGAAACTTAGGTCATTTATTTTTCCATAGAATTGATGTATGTTGATGGATGTGTTGATGAAATATAGATGCTAACATCATAATAAAAACGACTTAAGTGCATAATTGATGCATGTATGGTATTAATTGACAGTGATAAGTACTGAAAATGCATGGTGGTTTTTTTATGTGGTTCATTGTGTTGTTTGTATAATTGATATAGTTGTCATCAAAAATGAAGGAGTTAAGTGAATGATTGATACATGTTTTGTTTATGTATTCCATATTGCCTTGTATAACTAGATGTAAATATAATAAGTGAATAATTGATGCATATATGGTATTAATTGACAGTGATAAGTACTGAAAATGTATGTTGGTTTTTTATGTAGTTCATTGTGTTGTTTGTATAATTTATATAGTTATCATCAAATTGAAGGAGTTAAGTGAATGATTATACATGTTTTGTTTATGTATTCCATGTTGCCTTGTATAACTAGATGTAAATAAGATAAGTGAATAATTGATGCATGTATGGTATTAATTGACAGTGATAAGTTTGGAATTATATGTATTCCATGTTGCCTTGTATAACTAGATGTAAATAAGATAAGTGAATAATTGATGCATGTATGGTATTAATTGACAGTGATAAGTTTGGAATTGTATGCTTGTAAAATTTGTGTGCGTAGGGTTGAGAAGGAAATCAGAACAAACTGCAAAATTTGGTCGTTGACATTCATGATATATTGGGGTTGCCCATGAATCAAAGGAATTTAATCCAATCAGCGTTCAATAATAAAGAGCTTGTTACAAGGTGGAGGCGTTTTTTTGGGGTGGGGGATGATGAGGTGTTGAAGACTCACATGGTACTGGATAAGTTCAAGGACTATCCAGAGGGAGGTGATGTGTTTAAGCAATTATTGCAGCCATATAAACCGCCATCTAAGGTGGCGGTTTTGTTTTTTTTTTTTTTTTAAAGCTCTTGGATGAACCGCTTTTTCACGTAGCGTTTTTAGTTTTTATGATAAAACGCTGTTCGAGATAGCGGTTTGTACTGAGTCAAACTAAAAAAAAAAGTGGCGTCCTACGTGGACGGTAATCTTGAAAATATTTTTTCCTGCTACGTATGATGGGAAATACTTTTTTAGAATGCCATACTTTGGGAAAAGATTCACTTAATTCATTTGATATCAACTTATTTTTCATAGTAGATACTATGTATGAATTCATATACAAAAAGTTTAAAATTGAGGTGTATTGTATTAGTCAATATTAAAAATCCAAAAAATGAAAACAAAGAAGCTTTAAACAAGTGAAATAGATAGAATCATATTAACCTAATCTGTTATAAATCAAGTTAAAATTGTAATTTTCGTCTCAATCGACTAAAATAAGTTTAATTTGAGTCTATAAATTTCTAACCTAATATACGGCTAGTCTTTTGAAAGACCGTCTCTTTAAGAGACTTATCTCAAGCTCAACCCATTAAGATTAGGAAAAATTGTCGGGAAAAACTCGTACTTTTAACGTTTTCATGTGAATAACCCCTACTTTTGATTATTCATAAATAATCCGAACTTTAAACTATTTTTGCTCACAACACCCCCTCGTCATTTTTGACCGGCTGTAGCAAGTTACACCTGCGAATTGACTTGTTTCCCCCTATTTGAGCTGCTGCCTGCTGCCATGGTCATCATCTTCCACATCTCAACATTCCTCCATTGTTAAACCCTAACCTTAGAGAGAGAAACTTCAAAGCTTTCCATTCACTTTTTTTTCTTTTTGGACATTTTGGACATGAATAGAACCGTTCTCCAGTACGAAAACCCTTCTTCGCCATTGTCAATTTGGCAACAAATCCATGCTCACATTTCACACTCTTATTCAAATTAGAACTTCTACTATATGTTGAAGAACAATGAGAATTCATTTTTGTAAAAAAAAAAAAAAAAGAGTGAATGGAAAGCTTTGAAGTTTCTTTCTCTAAGGTTAGGGTTTAACAATGGAGGAATGTTGAGATGTTGAAGATGATGACCATGGCAGCAGACAACAACTCAAATAGGAGGGAAACAAGTCAATTCGCAGGTGTAACTTGCTACAGCCGGTCAAAAATGACGAGGGGGTGCTGTGAGCAAAAATAGTGTAAAGTTTGGATTATTTAGGAATAATCAAAAGTAGGGGTTATTCACAGGAAAACGTCAAAAGTACGGGTTATTCCCGACAATTTTTCCTTAAGATTAATGTCTACTTACCGTATTCTTAATGCCTACTTACATTATCCTTCATGCTTACTTATTGTAGTCTTAGTGCCTATTTTTAATATCGTAAATGTCTATTTATATTATTCTTAATGCCTACTCATAATATTTTAAAAAATATATAATAGACTGATCCAATTAAAAATGGTCTCCAAAAAGACGATCTGTTACGAGAATTTGCAATCTATATATGTTCCGAACCCCATTCCAACTTTACCCCGTAGGCGTATTTAGAAGCACAGTCCTGTCGAGAAAGTAATCAAAAGAAACCACAAGAGAGAAAAAAGAAGAGAAGAGAGAGAAAGAGAGGCAGGGCAGAAAATGGAAGTTCCAGGATCATCAAAGAAGATGATAGCAACACAATCGGAAATGGTTGAAAACAAAGTTCCGCTTCCTTACAGAGATCAATGTGCTCATTTACTCATTCCTCTCAACAAATGCAGACAATCTGAGTTTTATCTTCCATGGAAATGTGAAAATGAACGCCATACTTATGAAAAATGTGAGTATGAACTTGTTATGGAACGTATGCTTCAGATGCAGAAGATTCGTGAACAACAAAAGCAACAGCAAACTCAGTCCATCCCTCTTATTCCTAAAACTGCTAACGTTTAGGAGCTCCAGTTCGATTCTTTTCCGTTTTTCAGTGGATTTCTCTTTGATGGGTAAATTTCTGATCTTGTTAAGTTTCCTTTTATTTTTGAGAAATTTCTGGGTTTTGTTAATATTGCTTGTTTTTAGGGTTTTTTTTGGTGTTTTGGGTGGATTCTATTTAATTACTCCGATTGTTTGAAATGTGGTTCTCTTGGTAAATTAGGTTTTACGTCTTATTCGGTTTCAATCTGCTTTATTACTGATTCTAGGGATTTCGTTGGTGGATTTGTTAATTCGCTTGTTGTACATCATATTTGGTGCTAATTAGATTTTATATCAGTCAAATTGTGAAGAGAAGACAAAGGGATCTAATTTTAGGGTTTTCTAGTGTTTTGATCATGAGTTGGCCTAGTAGTTGAAGGTTTTCCTTTCACCCTTTATATAGATTGGGTCAACTACATTCTAGTGGTTTCTAGTGGAATTTACTCTATGTATTTTGGTTGTGATATGGGAATAATCGGGTTCATATCCTTTAGCCAATAATCTCTTAGTTGTTCAACATTGGTCAGCATAGAATATGTTGCAATTTACTAGTTGTAGTATGTGAAGATTTGAAGAATTAGTATAGCTATTTCATGATTTTATCCGTTATAAGTTATTCAAGGATATTATAATTAGCTCTCTTTTTTTAAACAGTAGTATGACGTTTTTTAGTAGTTTATCTTAACTGGAAATAA
Organism: Amaranthus cruentus; assembly: GCA_019425755.1. NCBI lineage: Eukaryota > Viridiplantae > Streptophyta > Magnoliopsida > Caryophyllales > Amaranthaceae > Amaranthus > Amaranthus cruentus. The sequence goes on from CM033453.1 coordinate 3,011,912, forward strand.
AATACACTTGCTCCTTAACTAACGTAGTTAGTGAAAGTAAGGGGGAATCTACAGGAAAATCAATACTTGGGTTGGATTTAGTGTAAGGAGTAATTTATCCGTTGAACATTTAATTAAAAGGGGGGATTGATGATTTCAAGGAATTCTATTTACCAACAAACAATATGCAATTGCAAAGTTAGTTAGGAAATTATCAATGATAGAAAGATTTATTGAGTTAAGTTGGTTTTCACTTCTCACCTAAGTGTTGTTATGTCTTCAACAACCTTTTTAAATACTTGTTTATTGTGAAGGAAAACTTTGATTTCTCATCAATAATAGCATAACTATATGTTCAGCAAAATTATCTAATCATTACCATCAACGAATTCATCCAATCAAAGATAAAATTCAATTCAATAGTAGTTTTTGCAATGGAGAAACAATAGGTATAATAATGTCAATAATAGCATTAAATATTCTCTACAATGGTGGATTACTCTTAGATTCTAATCCTCAATAATACAATGAATTGAATTAGATTCTAAGTTGCTACGAACATTCAAAACCCAAATTATTCATAATTTAGGCTTTTGAATTAGCAATTGATGTTCAACAAGAACCACAAGTAATACTTTAAGCAATTCAAGTTCAAAATCAAATTAAAGATGTACAAGTAACATATACAAGGCTTACAACAATTTTGAGAAGCTAATGCCAATTTACTCATGAATATGTATTTAAGTCCTAATCTCCATTGATAGATTATATGGGTTTTTGAGAAAATTACATAAAATTGAGGAAAAAGATGATCCATACAACCACCCACTCTAAACTGTCTATTGAACAAAAAATAAGGAAAGATTATTTAGCTTTGAGGAAAAAATGATATAAAATGGAGGCTATGATTGAAAATTGGCTCCATTTTGCTATGTTTTGTTCGAAAACACAAAACCCAATGAGAAGAAAATGTCACAGCAGTTGTTTTAAGTGTAGAGGACAGAAGATTGTCACGAAGTGCGGATTTGATCATGTGGTTTGACAAGAAGGCTCGCAAGGTGCGAGGAAGATCACATGGTGCGACTAGAAAGCGTCACCTACTACTGGTTGCATTCTAGGGGTCAAGTTAAGGCTGATGCGTGAATGTCGAGAGGCTGTTGTAATTGACTTCTTCGGCTTGAATGCTTGCTTGACGTTGCACTCAACTTGACTCTTACAATGACTCGACTCGATACATGACTAATTTACATAAAGTTGTACATAAATTTTAAACTAACCTAAAATACATTAAAAAAAATATAATTAAAATAAAATTTAAAAATAATTTAGAAGGGATCTTATAAGGCATCTTCTAGTGCAAACTATAAAGTTCTTGTGGGTTTTTGGTAGTGAGATGAATGATTACTACTTCTTCTGCTCCGCACTATTTTCTAAGTTTCTATTTTAGTCATTACTCACATTATTTCTTTTATTCATCCACACATATAATTTATTTGTTCATCTCATCCACACATTCCTTCCACTTCCCCATAAATCACACTTTTTACCCACTTATATCCCTTTTCTTAGTTTTCTCCAATTTATCCTTGTAGAGCAAATGTTACGGGACAGAGGCAGTAGAATTTAATTAGGTTTTCTTTGGCTTTCAATGCCTTAGGGTAAGGAGGATGCCTCATCCCATTTTGGCCTTAGATATCCCTATTGGTATGGCTTCTTAAATAACTTAAATGTTAAGTTTTACTCTTAGGGGAGGGTAAATTTTTTGGCTTGTTCTTCAAGTAGTTTTGGTAAAGATTGAAGCTTCTTGATAGCGTGAAGTATGCCTCGAGCGAGAAATTTCATCGGCCAAGTGTTATGTGCATATTTTGTTTGTTTTGAAAAATTGTATTAAGTTTACTCTATTAACTTGCAAAGAATGCGTTAATCATGTTTGAAGTTGGATGAAATGGTAATGCATTAGATTCATACCAAATATGTGATCCAATCCCCATTAGGCCATGAATTCAGCAAATTGATTCTATTTGTGGATCAGTGATCCAAGTATGGAGTATGAAACCAATGATAAGACTAATGAATCATAGAATCCAATCTTGATGCTAAGCTCATAAACTTAGTAAGGCCCTTTTGGAACTGTGATGAGCATTGATTTCTCAATGTTTAACTTCAGTTTCAGTATATTGTTATTAGAATTTAGAAATAAGTATAGAGGAATGACATGAGAGAAAGAAGATTAGGGGAAGGTTATTGACCTATGGTATGATACCCAAGTACTAGAGCACATTGACTGGCTCTGTACTCCAATGTGTATATACTCAACAATTATAATGTTCTAATGATCCAGCATACGCTTCACCCCTCCTTATATACTGCAAAAGAGAATCTAATAACAAACTTGACATCTCATAACAAACTTGACACTTCATAACAAATTTGTAAAAAGCATAACTTCCTTCTAACCACTGAATAATGACCAACCAATCAAAACTTCCTTTGATTTTTATGTCCCTTTCCCCTCCTGTTGTATGTGAATTGTATAGGAGGAGCAGCATGCGTCCTAACAAACTAGAGACGAAATAAACAGGATATGTTAGAATTACTAATCTTGAATTTAAATCCCTTGTTTGCACTCACAAGGAAGCCTGAATCAATCCTAGGTTTACTCCCTTCGATCCCAGTGGAGCGTGGCTAAGGTTGCTCTCTTGTTTCACTCACTGGAAAATCGACACAAAATGGTGTAAACTAACTACCATCCCCCTTGAAAAAACAACTCTAAGAAAATATATCTTCATTGAAAATTATGTATAATTTACAAATGATGGGGAGAAGGCCTTTATATAGCCTTAACTCTTCCAAAATTCTCGTGGCTAAGACAACATAATTGAGTAACTACTTACCAACTCACTCATCTAATAGAAAAGGAAATAAAATTAATTAAAATGTGTCCTATTATAAAAAATTTCTTCTGTTCAACTAATTTTAACTAACTCTAAACCATGTTAAGATTATTTCTAATCTTTCTCAAGTGAAAGAACTAATAGGGTCTTTAATCCTCTAATACTTGGACCATGTATCATGGCCAAGATATCATTCAAACCCTTTGAACCACAAACTAGCAATATTGCTTCTGGATTAAGGAGTATCCCTCCTGTTCTTGGATTTTCTAGCTCTTTTGGGCTCTTGAGGAGTCTTCCTTTATGTGGCCGTGGCCTGGCGTGATCAATAGTTGGCTTTGTTGCAACATAAAGTGTCAACCATAGTTTAGTGTACCCTAGCACTAAGGGTATGTATCCCTATCCCTAATTTATGTTTTCTTGTTGCTTTAGGATGCTTTAGTGAAGCAATTACGGCTTGAGCCATAGTCGCGGTAACGATTGCAAAACGGATATTGCGGTCAATACGGATGATTTCCTAGTGAATACGATGTCACAATAAACTCGAAAACATTTGCGGTATAATGATACAACCTTGTTTTAGCACAATGCCCCAAAGACCAAGAGTGATAGAAGTATGTATTAAAAAAGAATTGTGACATTTGATGAATGATATGTCAATAATTTCTCTAAATTACAAGCTTGACTATGACCAAGTAAGATTCCATCTCCTTTTATATGATAATTTTTATATCATTAATATGATCTTTTTTGTCTCTTATTTCGATGGAGCCAAAGATATTATAATTTTTTGGTTTTAGATTATTATGGATTATAGTATTATGGCTCATTAAATCATGTACAATTCCTATTTATGTGAAGTTTCACATGATATATCTACCAAAGGATGCATATCTGACCTCCCAAAACCCCTCCTAGGTTGATGCAATTTAATGGCATTGGGTTAATGGAATGTTGTTATTGTGTGTTAATATGATCTTTTAGTTAGTAAAAGTCTTCAATTACTTAAGAGAAGTGAATTTCCTTATATTTGCTCTAAATTTCCTCGCTATTTAGATGTTAAATATCAAAATTTGATGTCCCTTTTCCTCTTTATGAATATTTTATGCCATACCTTGGAGGTAAGACTATTATTTGGAAGTTGTGTTGGCCCAGAGCTTTTGAAATACCTATTATAGGAATTAGGAAACAAATAGTGGATATCTTATATCCAGTGGCGGAGCTACATTGGAGGCGGTTTTTAAAAAAATTTCAAAGTAGACTTTTCTATAAGTAAAAGTATAAAATTAATATTGAAGTCTTTTGATGATAAATACTCCCTCATTTTAGTAATTTTATCTTATTTATTTATTTTATCTCATTTTTTAATTAAGCCAATAAATTTATTTTGTTCCATTTTCTTTGCTATGTCATATTTATAAGTTTAGCAAGTAAGGGTAAAATTGTTGTTAATTTTACAAATGAAACTCAGCTGAAATTTCATCCATTTGGTGCCCCCTGAGGCCCCGAACCCTGGATTCGCCACTGGTAGTTGTATCAGTAGCTCTGAATGATTGTCTTGCCATGCTAATGGCTGTAACATTCTAGTACTTGAAGAGTATACCAATGAGTAATGTCACATGCTTCACTCATTACCCAACTGAACTCCGATTGGATTCAATCATCCCCAATTGGGGTTTGTTCACAACTCAAATCATTTGGAATCCCTGTTTCGAATGTTAGAGTAGTGAGAAAGGAGAGTAAGAGAAGTGAGAAAGATACCAGTAAACTGAATAGACTAGCAGAAACAGATTTACTTTGACTATTCAATTTTGCAAAAGAACAATGGTGGAATTGAAGACAAAAGTTGAAAAGGGTGAAGAGAAGCCACACCTTTTCTACTTGCTTGGGTCCTAATGAAATGAAACACTTTTAGTTTTTATACTATTCATAGGTTAAGTTTTGTCCTAAGTTTTCTTACTAATTGTAAGAAATTATATAGTCAAGTGGAATCTCGTTAGATTTAAATAAGAGCGGAGGAAATATTTGGTTTTTTGCCATCTTTTTCATCCTTTTCGCCTAACCTAATACTTTTAGAATACTGACTTCTGACTAACTTTTGCTCTTCCCAAATTTATATATTTATTATTTATGATATTTTTAGAGTTTTAAATGGTAAGTGGCCAGTGGGCTTTTGAGCTTATTTTCCCTTTTTTCCATTTTCATTTTTAGACTCTTTTCATATTACCTTTTTTCTTTTTTTTTTTGTCGTTTTTTAAAAGTAACCTATTTTCCAATTATTTATTTTGAAGGAAATTTTTGCCATCTTTTAGTTCTATGGGAAAAAACTCTAGCAAACCAAATGCACGAATCATGAACCTAAAATATGAACCAAAAAACCCTGCGTAATGAACAACAGATATGTCAACTAGCGAATCGTGAACCTGAATCAGCACGACAAATCAAAGCGAGTCATGAATCACGTGACATTGCCGATGTGTATAATCCATGGAGCTGAATGTGTTCGTGTTTTTTGGAAGAACTACGTTAAATTTTCTCCTGCAACTTATTATTGGTAATGTGAATGTGTTTACCATGTTTAGTTGCACATGGGTATTACCATAATTATGTTTCTGAACGTAAAGGGGTAAGGAGCCACCAATTGCCAATGTAACTTGAAGCGTTACTGGATTGAAATAGAAATTTACAACTTGGGCCTTTGGGAATTTGATTTCTGAGAAGCTAATAGGAAACTGTGCTAGCTCAATGATCCACTTTTAATGTCCAGTAAGCAATTACGTGGAAGGGGAATAATTTTTTCGGTGTTATGGTGTTAATTAAGTAATATAAAAGGAGATTTTTTAACTGCAAGTTCTTATAAAAACATGGCCTTTTTAAGGACCTTCTTACTATTTCTAGCTTCTTCCATTAGGAGTAGCACTAGGCTGCCAAAGGCTTTCAAAAGGAAACACACCAGAGCAGGCAGCAGTTATGGTATAAGCTGACATCAGGTTTTGAACCTAGTTTAGCAATGTCTCCAATAACTTGGGTGAGTGAATCTTTCTAATTCTGCTCTTCTATTAAATTGGAACAACTCCAAGCATATATTAGAAGTATCCGTCATACCTGCTGATAGGGCAAAGGCAATCCAGGTGTATCAGAGGCATAACAAAAATAATGCTGAGGTAGCAGACTCACATGAGCAAGCAATTGAGTAACAAAATTCTGTTATTAGGAATGAAGGGAATATTCTAGAAAAGGCATCTTTATGTAACCAATCATTTAGCAGCTAGTGACTATAAGGTTAGTGTATGCTATAAATACTATGATGTAATAATTGATTGGCATAATGAAAAGTATACAAACCTTCCTTCCTCCTATTCTGTCTGTACTTCTTTCTGTACCTCTACTGCCTCTTAAGTTCTTCTCTGTACTTCTCTTCTTTCCTTCTTTCTTCTAATATCTCTTTCTTTTCTGTTCTAGGGCTGGTTTCATCACAGTATCTAAAACTGTTTCCCTGTCCTCATTAGTCATTTGTCATCCTTGAAGTGAAGCAATCGTGTTGTTTGGATTGGCACGTTTGATGTAACAACTTTGGAAATAAGGAAATGTATAATACATATCTTGTATCATTGGGTTTGGTGATGGCTTTCCTTGTAGCTGGCCTTATAGTATCACCTTGATTATATACAAGGAACCAAACTCGTTAGTTAAATTATATTTATATCCGGGGAACCTGATTCGTTAATGAAGTCATTTTTATTGTTTGCACTTGTGTGTTTGTGCTCTTGTGGTTTGTCCTTTTTGCAGATCATTCTCTAGTAAAACATTGATCTGCTTGTTTGGTGGAATGCCTGCAAGGATCAAAAAACTTTTTTGAATTTGATGTATTTCTCTGCCCACGGATGTGCTCTTGACATGGCCTGACAATTTTCCAAAATTTCAGTAGAATCTTGCAAATTGTGTTAGGACCTAATCCTGAATCTGATTATCTGAATCTACTTATCGACTTATCTTGAAATCAAATTGATTGAAAGCAATTAACTTATTTAATGGACTACTTGCTTCCAGTGCCGTTCCTGGCAATGTATGGGCCTTAGGCAAAATGTAAGAAGAAGGCCCTTTAATGGAGGGTCGATTCTAAACTTAAACGGATTTGGAAAAATAACAAAGATGGACCCAAATATTATAATAAGCATGAAAATTGTAGACGTATCATATAATTCTTAGATGATAAAAGAACTTCTCGTAAATTGCAAGTTTTAAAATGTGTACTTTTATAATTTTATTAACTAGCCTTTTCTAATGTTAGGGCCCTTTTTGACTTTGGGCCCTAGGCAAAAGCCTACTTTGCCTATGGTCAGGAACGACCCTGCTTGCTTCGTCACTATGAGTTTTCAAAATGAGGTAAGTTGCTTTTGAAGTAGTTGGGAAGAGTTTGAGAGAATATAGTTGTAAGTGATAGTAGAATGAATAAATTCAGGTCTCTCCTTCCTTGTATAGTAAAGGGGAAACCCTAAAACCACAGCCAAATTTGTTTCCGGCAAAAATTTAAAACGGATGGAGAGTTACTGATAAAAATCGAGTTGAGGAATCGTTGCCCTAATTGAAGCCAATCAGAACAGGTTATTTACCACTTCTAGAATTTTAACTGAATTTAGCCAGATCCGATCATATTATTTGGTTGATTGAAGGGTTGATGTAACTCACCCATAAACTCTTATGTTATATGTATCAGATCAAATTATAATTTAGTGATATAGTTTTAGTATCAGGCAATTTAATTCTTTAATGTCTGAAGTGGACCATGTTGTGACATTATTTAGGCTGATAATTCATTTCCACTGCATGTCTGGGCCTTTGTGGGATTTTGCAGACTTTGACCTTAAGGATATAATCTAGTTTGGCTACCCATCTTAATAGGTAGTGGTGTCTGATTGAATACAGTACAACCTTCCACAACATGCTTTACTGAAATGACTTTATTTGACCTGAAATTTGTTGGCGCTTGTTTTCGTGTCTTTGTTACTTGAGTGATTCCAAAGTAAATTAAGAAGGCTGGATCGATGCTCTGAGCTGATATCTGGTTTTGTAATGCTGGAAGTATAATCTGAATTATATTATCTTTGTATGTTCTGATTGCATTGTGCACTTCCAATGTGGATTTCCTTTGAGAATATAGAAAGAACGTGTATTGGGAGTTTGAACTATACTTACTGATATAACACTTGTTCGGGTTTTGCTCTGTCATTGTTCAATGTTTTTCTTTTTTTCCGAGGAGGAACTAGGAGGGGGTTTTTTTCCCTTTGATTTTTTCTAGGATGGTGAAATATGTGTTTGTAAATTTACTTCAGATGGCACTAGTATAATACAATGACTCATTGAACTATGTACACATACTATTTATGTGAAGTTGCAAATAATGCTTGCTACCAAGAGTTGATTCGAAATGATCTTTTTGCTAAAGAGTAAGTCTACTTACATCCGAATCCCTGAGTTAATGGCATTGGGTTATTGGAGTAGCATTAGTAAAATTCTGTTGTTTTGATAATTATGGTAGCTTTAGTAGCTTTGTGCCCCTATAGTTATTCTTTGTGGCTGTTCTGATATAAATCTAACATAAGCTTAGTATAATAGTATTTCAGTGGTAATCTTTTAATCACTGATACTATATTGTGTCAATGTGTGCCTCATTCCATAATCAGAGATTCAGAGGTGTGTCTATCTGTGTCGCTATGTTTACAATGTAAATGAATTTTTGGTTTTTTGAAGTTGATCGGGTCGAGTCAAGTCAGAAGGTGCCTCATTCTATAACAAGCTAAGTCAAATAGGCTGTTTACCCAACCAACTCACTAAGACGATTGCCAATCCCAATCTAAATCAACCCGTCTAAAAGTTGACCTGCTTCAATCCCGAGTCCTGTTCCACCTTGCTAAATAGTAGGTTTGATCCCAATTATGGAAGAATTGACAACATTTCCTCTTATGCAAGCCCTAGAGGTGTTCATTTCGGTCATCAAGTTGATTTCGAGTCAAGTGTTTTAGGTCGGATTAAAATCGAGTCTTGTGTTCACATTGATTTTTATATAATTTTAAATTTTAAATTCATTTTGAAGTCAAATCAGATCAAGTTCAGTTACAAGGTCGGGTGAATATCAGGTTGTCAAGTCTTTGGACACCTCTAAGCCATCTCCAATCTTCTCTTTGGATGCTTTTAATAGAAGTATTAAGAAATCTTATCGGCTTGTTTGCTTATCTCTCTAGTTTCCTTATCGGCTTCTTGACCTTGTCTTGCAGGTTTGCTGGGCTCTCTTTGATCGTCTTGCATTTGTACTTGGTCTGCTGTACTGCTTGGAACATTTTTATTCAAACTCTTGTTTTCCTTGGGTCCATGTTATAATAATAAGTTCATGTCAACATTTTTTATTCAGTAAATTTTCGAGTTTCTAATGGTTTTCTGCTTATACCAACAAAATATTTAGAACATACTTCTATTTGCATACCAATGATTTATGTACCATTAGTTGTATGAGATGATTTTACTGTGAGATGCATTTTAGTAAGATAGTATCAAACACCATCTCTATTCTTAATTTGAATATGGGGTAAGTTAGAGAATCCTTACCGATAAGGGGATGAAAAAGACGACCTCTATTATGGTATTACGCAAGCTTATATCAATAATTATGCTTTATTTAATAAGTTCAAAGAATATAATGGGATTGATGCTTGGGAGGAAGAATTAAGGGAAATTCTTCAAAAGATGTGTATTGGTAAAGCTTGTACCAACTACAAACACTTTCCTCCAAAATCATTCCATTTAGGAATTGAGCTAGTAAGTAGTAACTACGCCACCTAACTTTGAACAAAAGCTACAACAAAAATTCTTATACTTTCCACATTCATCCGAGTAAAACGACAAGTCTTTATACATCAGCTTTTGAAATACTCGCTATATAGGCTTATCGGAATTATTCATCCTTTAAACTTATTTTATATATTGCGACTAATAGTAAGAAAAAAATTATGCTCAAGTGAAAGTATATCTTTATTATATTAACTTTTCATAATTTTTAGTTATGTATAGTTTAAGATATGGATGAATAATATTACAAGTAGTGAAATACATTGAGCATAATGATGAAGGGAAAAACTATTACACTAAACCTTTTTCTTAATTTTATGCGGCATTCTTTATTAGAAGTGGTTAAAGACGCACTATTTATCTTTATAATTTGCAATCTTATTTGAAGTAGTACTCTATTTACATAAACACAAATTCTTCTATATAAAAGACATCTCAAGGTTTGGGCTGACCCAATTTATAAATTTTTTTTAAAAAAACTAATTAGTGGTTTGGTAAGTTAAAAGGGAGATATGGGTTGGGCTTTTAAGAGGCGTCTATACTATAGACGGTCTCTAAGAGAGGGTTTGTTATATAAATTTCATTAATATTTAAGTTTTATTAATATTAATATTTTATAATTTTTAATTATAGATAATTCAATTAAGAGATTATATGGATACGCATGCGATTTTAAATGAGACAAATAGTAAAGATATACTTTCTATATTACATTAAATTTTCCCAATTTCGTATGAATACCGAGAAGAGGCTAGATTGGTATTCCTATTTTATGGAGAAATAAAAAAAATGTATGAATGAGTTGAGAAGATAAGTTAAATGAGTAAATGAAGATTAAAAAAAAGTGTGTATACTTCGTTTATTTCATTATACGAGCTACATATTACTTTTTACGCAACCCAATGCGTAATGTTGATCTTAATATCTTAAAACTATTCTCAACTAAAAAGTATAAAAATTTGATACAATAATAGTATGCGATTCGACGATTCACAAAAGATCTCACTTGACTATATTTCTTCTTACATATTATTTACAATATAGAAAATAAGCTTGAAAGATAAATAGTACCATTATGTCTAATATAATGAGTATTTTAGACCGAAGAATTAGGACATATACATACTACTCTACATAGTAAGATTATTAAAGAACAACTAGTCTCTTAAGAGACCGTTTCTTTGTCTCTTTGAGAGACGTATATCAAGCCCAACCCATTAAAGAGTACGCCTACTTACCATATTCTTAATACCTACTTATATTATCCTTAAAGCTTACGTGCCATATCTTCAATGCCTACTTTTAATATCTTAAATGTCTACTTACATCACTCTTATTGTTTATTTATAATATTTTTAAAAATATATATCATGAACCAGCCCATTAGAGAAAGAAAGTGTCTCTCACAAGAATTTGTAGAATCATGTGATGGAGAAAACATGCAAAAGAAAATGAGGTACTTACCGTTCTGAAATACTCGCTACATTTTGATTTTGTGTACTATTCATCGTTCAAGCTTATTTTATATATTCCGACTAATGTGGAAGATAAAATATAGTGAAGTGGAATCTTGTTTGAATCGTCTAATTGCATACTTTCATAATATTAACTTTTTAATTATTTTTAGATTTGTATATTCAACATATAACATTGAAATGTGTAAAAAAAAAGTGAAATATAACAAGTATAATAAAACGGGAAAGTATGTCAAAATAAATGTGATACGTGGAAGTGGGCAAATGATGAAACAAGGTGGGGTCCAAAAATAAGGTGGACTCTTAGAGAAATTTTCAAAATCCATGACTTTGAGAAATGATAACGAGCTATTACTATTTATTACTACTATTACTACTGTCTAGTGTCTACTGCAAACTGCAAGAGAAGAGAATTATACAAATATGCCATTGGCTAGTCACTTTCATACTCATTATTATCTTTTTTTTCCGGGACTTTTTTCTTTTTACAAATACTCCTACTTGTACTACCCTTTGCCTACTTTTAGAGAGACGGGAGCACAATGGTTGGAAACCTTGTATATACTTTTTTCTGTATTCTTATACTTACTCCGTTTCATAATATATTTATTATTGATAATATCATATTCACTAGCAAGTATTATGGAACAGAAGAAGTACGTTACTTATATACTTTCACTGTTCTGTTTTACTTACTACAAATGCATGAGCACACATATTAAGAAAGTATTGGGTGATTATTAGGAGCATGTAGGGGTTTCTTTTTAGGGATTTTTTTAATATTATTTAATGAAAAATGAAAAAGAAAAATAGGTTTTTTAGATGATTGGGAATATCATAAAGATTAAATAATGGTAGGTATAAAAGTTAATGAGGTATAGAGTAAGATAAAAATAGGAGTATGTGGAACTTTAAATAATTGGTTTTTTACTAAAAATGAAAATGTAGCAAATAATATGAAACTACCCAAAATAGAAAATGTAGCGAGTATTATGAAACGGAGGAAGTATTACTTCGTATCATGAAAGTTGTTCTACCGGCTATTGATGGGACTATTAAGAAAAGTAGGTAAATTGATACTTCCTCCGTTCCAATATAGTCGCAACATACGAAAAATAAGCACTATTCACTTATCTCCCTTAATTTGTGATTAATAAGTAATCTATAAGTTAAAACATAGTCAAGTGAGATCTTGTTCGATTCGTCTCGACGTAAAGATTATTAATATCAAATTTTTATAATTTTATATTATACATAATTATTGATATTGAGGATTGAATTAGTGCATTGGACTGCGTAAATAAGCCAAATGTTGCAAGTATTTTGGAACGGAGGTAGTATTTTATAGAAAAGTGGGAGAAATATATGAATAAAATAAAAGGTAAATTGATTTAGATGAGAAATAAGAAAAAAATGTAAGTTAATGGCTAGAAATAAAACGAGGTAAATTTAATAGGACGCTATACAAAGAAAATGAAGTAATTTTTGTAGGATAGAAGAGTACTTAACTTAAGTACGTCATATTTATAGTACAAAAATATAAATCTATAAGATACTTCACATGAATCAGTATTATTCTAGTTATTAATAAGAGATATTATATGTTTATTTCAATAATAATTATCAGCAATATGAACAATAATATACTAGAGAATTACATCCAGAGATATTCTAGATAACAATGTAAAATATTTTTTGGGAGTATGAGCATCTATATACAGTAAGGGTGTGTTTGGATTGAAGGAAATGGAGGGAAAGAAAGGGGAGGGATTTGGAGGGAGGATGTATCCCTTGTTTGGATAGCAAATTGGGAGGGAAGGGATTTGGAAGGAAAATTTGGATAAATTTTGTTAAGAAGACAATCTCTCCAAAAGAGGAAAGATTTGGAAGGAAAACATTTTCCTTCCTTTTCCCTTCCCTTCCCTTCTAAACAAACAATATACACTTTCCCTCCTTATTCCTCCCTTTCCTTTCCCTTCCTTTCTTTCCCCTTCCCTTCCTTTCTTTTCTCTCCTAATTTGCTATCCAAACATAGTGTAAGACTAGATTTGAACATATCATCTATTCACAATTGTTGCGAGTATGAGCAAAAATGGCATCACATGTTATTTTTTCAGGGTTTTCACTCTCTCTGGTAAAGAAGGTCTTAGTAAATAACGGCTATTTGTGAGGTTAACAAATCACTTTTATGTGGTAGGATTTGATAGGATGAGAGTTTTGTTATTTTAATATCTTTTTTAATTTTGTTTAGTAATTTATTATGATTGTTTTTGTCTTTTTGTTGTGATTTACAAATCACAATTATTGATTATTCCCTTCCACCCTAGCTAAAGAAAGATGCGAGCTCAACCCTATGTTTCCAACAACCTTGATTTGACCACCTCTCAAGCCACTTGATCATCCAGCTCATCACCACTCCATTCATCCACGCACACACCAAGCAAAACATCACTCATCCACAAGGCCACCACCAGGGGTGTTCAATGGGTCAGGCCCCCATTTTAAACCCTTATCCGGCCCGTTGTTAGAAGGGCATTGTAAGTGCCGGGCCGAAAATGGACTGGGCCAAAAACGGGCTATACTATAATTAAAATGAAATGGGCTATAAAAGGGTTCAATAAGGGTCGTAAACGGGCTATTGTGAATAGTATAATTAATGTACAATTTAAATATTACTTCCTCCGTTCCAAAATACTCGCTACATTTCGATTTTGTGCACTATTTATCGTTCAAGCTTATTTTACATATTGCGACTAATGTGTAAGTAAAAATATAGTCAAGTGGGATCTTGTTTGAATCGTCTAATCGCATACTTTCATAATATTAAATATTTATAATTTTTAGATAAGTGTACTTTAAGATATTAATGATCAAAATTGTGCATTGGATTTCGTAAAAAAGTGAAATGTAGCAAGTATTATGGAACGGAGGAAGTATAATTGACAATGTCAATGAAATTATTAATATTTTTTCAATCTAATTATTATAAATGATAATTTAATGGTTTTAAATTGATAAATGGGGATTAAAATAATTTTTAGTAGTAAAAATGGGTCGGACCAGGCTTTGAAAGCGGGGCCCATTTAAAGCCCATATTAATTTTAAAGGGCCCTACCCATATTTACTTAAGCTCGGCTCGGCCCTTATCCAATCCATTGAACACCCCTAGCCACCACCCAATACAGGGGGGTCATGTTTAATAGTGGCTAAAGGTAGTGCTCATGCTTTGTGGAGGCTAACCGTCAATGGTTGGCGTCGCGCATTTGTAGGTAGACTTGGGTTAGGGTTGAGCTGGGTGGGAAGGGGATGTCCAAGGGTGGTTGTTGGATATATATGGGTTAGGGTTTAAGTGGTGGCTAGCTAAGTGGATGGGGGTGTGGTTTTGGATTTTTTTTAATTTGACTTTTTCACATTATTCATCGATCACTCTTAATTTGTATTTTTTTTATTAATTTAAATGTAAAAATATAATTAAGTGAAATCTTATTTAATTATGTAAATTTTATTAATATCCTTTTTTAAGTTTAAATTATGCATACTTAGAAATATTTAAGAAATAAATTAGTACATTGAATTTACTATAAAAACCAAATAAGCCAATTAATGTGAATTGAAAGGAGTAATAAAAATAAAGTAATACAAAATTACAATAACTAAACTGTAAATGTCCAATATCATTTAGAGATAAATTCCCATATATAGTTATTACTTATTAGCAACTTTTACTCTCGCAATATTCCAAATTACAAATTCTTACTAAAAATCGTCTTTTGTAAAGACAGCTCTCAAAAGCTCAGTCTAATTCTAAATATATATTGTTACAATTTTAAATATAGATTTAGACTGAACTTTTAAGAGTCGTCTTTACAAACGACGGTCTCTCAAGAGAGAACATAATTCCAAATATCAAACTTTAGATTTCTGTTTGTTGGGTCAATATAATATCACATTTATTGCTACTCACTTAAATTCTATATTTCAAAAGTAGTGGAAATAGTTGCCAAAACAAAAAAGGGGCTAGTGGAAAATGGAAATAGTCCTGATATTAGGGATTTAAACACCATTCAACATTGCAATATGGAGTATAGGACTAGTAACGACATAGATTATTGGGAATACCTAACTCTTTGAAAACTTTTTTCACTTCTAGAAGTTAACTTTCTCCAATTAATGGAATTGGAATTGTCTAGGTGATACATGCATGTTGTTAGTTGTGATGATTGATGATGTCATATTGAATAATGTTAATAGAAAACAATAATATAAATATGATTATTTGACAATAACTAAGTGAAGAATTGAAATAAGTGGTTAACTTGTACAAAATCAGTATCACAAATTAAAATGAAAAAGGGCACAAAAAGAGCGGCACGAAGGAAGTAGCATATAATCCTATGTTCTCCCGAGATCGCTTGTAATAACCCAAAAAATTTAATTGTTTGAACTAGATTAATTTAAATTAATGCGGAAACTAAATAGAATTTTGACCTTCTCCTTGGATAATCATCATCATCATCATCCTACCAAGTGTATCGCCCTCATAGAAAACTATGGACAAGGTCTAGCGAAGGAAGGACGGCGGTACCTCGTGCATACCCAAAAAGTTGAAAATTTGATATTCGACGTCCACGCATCCGTTTTTCACGTAGCGTCCAACAAAAATGACGATCGCCTTGTGGGCCGTCGTTCAGACTAAATGGATCGCTAAATGGCGTTCAAATGGACTATCGTCATTTTGTATTTTATTTGCAGTGGACGCACACCTATATTTATAAAAGGCGACGATCGGACGACTGTCTGGACTCTAGAGACGACAACGGGCTGGTAAGAGTTGATGATGACACCAGGACGGTCGCGTAGTCGTCGGCCTAGGACAAATTTAATTCCTCTATGATTAATTGGAATTTAATTAATTTAGTATAATTTTTAACGAAACAAACACACTTTATTCCTTATTGGTATTTAGCGTAATTCATAAAAAGTTTATTTAATAAAAACAATTATTATCTCATCTATATCAGTTATTACAAAGTCAAATTTTTTTAAATAGTTATACATTTATAAAATGAAGTCTAATATGTACCTTGATGTAACACGTAAAAAATATATTTTTTTAATAGAAGAATACGTGATAGTGTGATACAAGAATGAGATTTGATTAGTTGCATGACCAATCCATGCATGCAAGTGGGAAAAAATACCATAATACTTATATAATTATTGTAAGTTGCAGGTTTCTCTCTCCTGAAAGGTCTTTTTCGAATCGGGGGACTTTTTGATCGCACTCTCCTGTATGGGTATGAGTTGCCGGCGTTCTTCCCTCCCCAGACCCTGATCATAGTTTTCTATGAGCGGGATACACTAGATAAGATGATGATAATGCATTAGGTCGGCCACCCATTTATTGTCTTCATCATAAATTCTTTTTGGTTGGTAAGAATTTTTCTTTTGATTTTGTTTAGACAAAATATAGTTTGATTATTATTCCTCTTTCATACTCAAATTTTTCTTCTATTCAATTTGATTTTTAATCAAACATCAAACTCTATACGATAAAAGTATATTTTTTATTATACTTATTGTATTTCACTTTTTACACAATTTTATGTGTTATTTTGATCATATATCGTAAATTATACATAACAAAAAACTATGTAAAATTAATATTATAAAAATATGCAATTAGACAATTTAAATAACTTTATATAATACATTTGTTATAATTTTTTTGTAAAAAAAAGAAAAATAGTACTTCCTCCGTCCAATTTAAATTGCAGCATTTTCTTTTTTGGTCCGCCCACTAAATTAGCATCATTTCTATCTTTACACTATGGCCCACCAATTTCTTTTAAACTCATCAATACATTTTAACTTTCTTTTAATTTCAACCACACAATTCATTCTCTTTCTTCATTCATTAATTATCATTATCTACGTTTTTCATAACACAAATTCTTGTGAGAGACGGTTTCTTTGAAAGACAATCTCTAATTGGATTGGCCCATTAGGAAAAATATAGAATAAAAGTAGGCAATAAGCTTTAATGGATTGGGTCTGAGAGACGTATCTCAGAAAGACGGTCTTTCTGGAGACTGTCTGCTCTCATAAAAAACAATAATTTTCTCTTTGCTTCAAATTATATGGGACGGATGGAGTATACCATTAATTAATCTTAATGAACGGATAAGTTAAGTGGAATTAGTTGATTGTAATTATTTGATAGATAAATCAATTTATTATTAATTATTATTAGTATTATATAATTTTATTGGACTTTCATGCAGGTTGAACTTGAACGTGTCTTCATCCCATATTACAATTTTATGTTTAAGCAAAACTTTTCGGCGGTCCTCGTAGAATAATACTCATTGCCTCATTGGACTATTTGATTTCTTAATCAATTTACCATCATTGCATAAGTTTATTAATTAAGCCTTAATTCTATTTAATTTCAATTGGTTTATGATTATAGAAATGTCAAAATTAATATCGTCACCTAGTTTGATAGTGCCTACTCTTAAGTCTATGAAACTTCATTCAACTTTGATTTGCCAAAGTTGGTTGTTTTGCAAAACACAAATTCTCAAATGAGCCGCTGACATGGTAAAATCATCTCTACTTCGCTGACCTAATATACTTATTGTCTTAATGTGATTACTAATAATTTTAAAGTGATTATTTACCTTAAATTAAAGTAATCAATTACAATTTAAAAATAATAAATTAGAAAAATAGATTAATTATATGGGCTTATCCATGATCAATAAGACACTAATCGTTGATGAAAAATACAAATATATAAAGAGAAGAACTAATTTATATTTATATTGTTCAAGTAAACTTAATTATAGCTTTTAATTTTCAAAATTTAATGAATTTACACATGTTTGATTCCATACTTGAAAGAGAATACTTTTGATTACATAATTCTAAGAGGACATTGAAATCTCAAATATTGGCTTACAAATGAGATCTTATGTATACCCTCATAAGTTATCTATCTCATCACTATCTCATTCTAATGCCTATTTCTCTTCATTGTTTCCCTTCCACATATAGAATATTCTATCTGTTCTTAAAAGATTGCTATAATATTTTTTCGTATGTCCTTTACATTTTATAATATTTCTAATTTAGATAAATTTTTATATTATATTTTTTAATTCTTATTCACGCATTTTCTCTCATTATCATTTTTTTAATCATATTTATATAATTTAATAAAACTTCTTTTTAACAATGTAACATTGCATATTATTGCAAATTTGCAATATATTAGGAACGTGTAGGAAAGAATAATATTAGTAGAATATTTTATTTTATATTTTATATTATTTTGATTTAGTTTCAAATATTTTAATATTCTGTAATATTTCGTTTTCTTAATTTAGTTCTAATCTCTTGTATAAATAGAGGTAGTACCTCTCATTATTATTTAATACAAATTCAGTATTCATCAGATTAAACCCAAACCAAATTCTGCATTATGATTTTCTACATGGTATCAGCGCCGTAAGGTTTTCCTGGACGGAAAAACTCTATATATCGGTATTTTATCATTGATCATAATCGGACAAAATCGTTCCAAACACAAACCAATTCAAAACAAAACCAAACAAAATCAAAACCAAAACCAAACCAAGACCATGATTTCCATGGCACAAATGGAACAAATGTTCCAACTTTTTCAAGAAATGATTCAAAAACTTGAACAACCAATCCAGATTGAAAAATTAAACCACAAAAATTACACCACTTGGAGTAAAGAAATGAAAGTTGAACTTGGTGATCGGGGGATGCTCAATCATATCACCGTCATTCCCCCGACGACCGTAACTCCACAATGGAAACAAAATGATGCCAGGGTTATGTCATGAATTCTTGCATGTATTAACTCCGACATTATCGACCTCGTTATTTCATTCACTACCACTGTCAATGAATTATGGACTTGGATGCATACTCTATATGGGCCAATTTCGCTACCTCCCGAGAATGACACCATCGAGCGTGAGGTCGCGAGGGATGTAGAAGAATTGAGTATGCAAGTTAGGGGCGAGAGGGAGAGTAAAGAAAAAGATAAAAATCAAATTTCAGAGACAAACAAACTAGAAGCAAAAACAACCGAACTCCAATCAGAAAAACATTTAGAAAAAGGTTCTCTAAAGGAAGAAGTAAGCAAGGATAATCAAATCCGCAAACTAGCCCACAAACCCATATCTTCTACCCATCTACCCTTTAAACAAAATCAACCCAATTTTATCTTTGAATCCCAATTAATCCAAAAACTCAAAATCCAAATTGTTGACCCAAATCAAAAATTAAACCAACTTAATCTATTTTATTACCATTTATCTAAACTCCATACATTGAAAATTAATTATGACAAATTTGGCGAAAAGATTATCAATGCTTCCTTTGCAAAATCAAAAGATCAACTAGCAGATTTTCTTATCAAGGCAATTGGCTCAAAAGCATTGAAGAATATTTTTTGGCAAGTTCGGTCTCGGTGCTACCAAGACCAAACTTGAGGGAGTGTAATATTTATGTAGTAGTCTTCTCATTATCTCTTAAATAAAGATTTTTTTTCGATTTAGTTTTAATATTTTAGATACTAAACAATAATTAATGGGAACATTTTAAAAGGTAATTGTCTATTCATCTAAAATTGTAAGGACACAAGTCCAGTATTTATCAGATTAAACTTAAACCGAATTTCGTATTATGATTTTCTACCCTAACAGAGTACTAAACAATAATTAATGGGAACATTTTAAAAGGTAATTGTCTATTCATCTAAAATTGTAAGGACACAAGCATCAACATATAACGTCCTTTTCTTCACCAAATTCTTACTTTTTGGTTCAAAGTCAAGAAACATTGGCCCTACTCCCCTTTTAGTCGCCCCATTTTATTCTACATTTGCACATGTTCACCGCTACAAAACATAAAATCATATAGAAGTGTTTGGCAATTTGTTGTTAGTTCTTGGATGTTGGATGTTTTAGTTGGTATATTTGATCAAGCCATCGGAAAATATTGATCTTTTTGTTGTTTATTAAACTACCTGAAAATAATCAGTTGTTTATGGAGATATTTGGTAAATTTAAGTATTGGCTGTTGGTTGTTTATTAGAGAAAAAGTGAATCAACAAGCCAAAAACCAACATAAAAACTAACTAATAATGTGAAGCCGAAGTTTGCAGATAAATTCTTTCAAATAGTAAGTGGACTTTTATTCTAAATTTCTGACTAATTATACTTTAATAATAATCACATTCCAATCTAATAATAAAAATAATAATAATAATAATAATAATAATAATAATAATAATAATAATAATAATAATATAAGCTTATTGATTAAATATATCCATGTAAAATATTGTTAGATTTGTCTTTTTTTATTATGCAATTTTATTATTTTTGTTATGTGTACTCAAAAATATCAAAGCTCAATAATTGCTTTAAAAAATAAAAAAAAAATGAATAAAAAACAGATGGAGAACAATGTTGTAAAAACCAGAATATATATTAATCATTTTGTGATGTGGCCAAAAGAACTACTATGTACTTAATCAATAATTGTCATTGAAGTATTATAAATTGTTAAATTGTTGCTAAAATCTTTGACTTATTACATAATTCTCCTTTAATTATTTGTTTAGGATTTTTGGTTTGCTTAGGATGCTGCCATGCAGATCGAAGTTTTTTCTTGTTTTTCCACTTTCCCTTTTCATCTTTTAAATTTGTTTCCAAATTTGCAATAAAAAACACTTTATATTATCTTACACTTTTCAAGATCTATGATTGACTTAATTTAGAAATATTATAAATTATTAGAATTAATTAATGTTACTTTTAGAATGTTTAGTACGTCTCCACGTGCAATGAACAATTGCATGTTTGGCCACCTTCAAGATTTTTTTTCGTAGATAATGTTTGGTTTGTTTGACCATATAACCTATAGAATTATATATTATAGAAGATAATGAACTAGTTTAATCATTTCATATAAATTATTTACATTATAAATTAATAAATATTATATCGATTTTTCTAATATGTTTAGACAATTATATACCAAAACCATTTGACAATGAAAAGATTTAAAGGCTTCAATGAGGTATAAATTGTACAAATTATCTAAATCCATCAATAGGAGAAATCATCCTAACATCTAAATAGGTAAATGTAATATAATATATTTTACAAAATATTCTTAGTTATCAAAAAAAAAAAAAAACTATATTCTTAGTTACCAATTATATTGTTTAAAACTATAAACTTGGTGAGTGGTGCATAGGTTAGAAAAGTTGATTTTATATATCTCATTATTAATCATTATCATCATCATACCTAGTCTATCATTATATGCTCGTAGAAACTAAGATCAGTAACTGAGAGTGATGGAAGACAGTAACATATATGCATAAAAGAGGATGCGGCCAAATAATCTCTCAGTTCGAGAAAAAAGCTTAGATAGAGAGATTTCCACATCGATAGAAAATGAGTGTAACTGAATCCGTAAATCTGCATAACAACTATTATCTTGTTTATTTATAAAAAAATTATGACAATAAAATAAACTTTAAAAATAAATATGATGTTATACCATTATATATAAATATTTACTTTGAAATAGTTATATTTTCAATATTTAATTATACATATAATTAATGTTCAAATCAAACAATATAGCACTGAAAATTTTTAATGAATCAATTAAAATCAACCATTCAAAAAAAGTATTTTCAAAATTCAAACATTTTCATTAAGTAGATCATCATAATCGATTGCTTTTTAACTTTATATATCAACCAAAATTTACCCTAAATAATTTAACGCATGCCAATTAAGTTTCTTATCGTTTACTAGTATTTTCCTTTTTTTTTTAGAAATGTCATGTGTCATTTTGTGTTTTGTCCTTACAAATAAGTATCGTTACATCCTCCTCCCTAAAAATGCGTTTCATTAAATAAACACTAATTATCATTTAAGTTTAATCATATATTGTGGCTAATATATATGAAAAAATAAAGTCAAATATGATTTTTCATGATATAAACTTTTTTTCACTATGCATATTTCAATATATAAATAATTAAAATAACGCATTAAATTGCGTAAAAAGTCAAACATAGTAAATATAATGGAACGGAAGAATCGGTTGTCATTGGTTTTGTTTAACTAGGTACTTATACTAAAAAAGGTTGAAGGTTGAATAGAGAATATGAGGGATTTTTATTTTCAGCTTGAAATATGTTACAAGAAGTTGTAATACGTTTCAACAGTTTTACAAATCCTGTTCTAAGGCCGATTTTCACAACTTAAGTACAAATAACTCAAAATAAGATCCACAAAAATAGGAATAACCATTTGGCAAGCAAAACTAAGCAAATAAGCATTTGATAAAAATATAATTTAAAATATCCAGATTCAATATTTCGAATCAACTGTCAAGACCAAGTCAAACAATGATCTTATAATTTAGGATTCACACGTTTAAAAATAAATATTCTATTAATCTAATGACTAGGGCAGTAAAAAATTGACCCGACCTGTAATACCGTCTGAAATCGACCTGTATCCGACCCGTTGGTTGACCCGAGGTGTAGTAATGTGTAACCGATCGAAACTCGACCTGATGTTGACCCGTAACCCGACATGTACCCGATTATTTTAGACCAATAATCGACTGATACCCGACTTGAGAACAATCGACACCCGAAATTGACCCGACAATGTGGTTAACCGAACTCGATTTGCACCCGACCTGTTACAACTCGAACCCGTCTTTAACCCGATAGGTACTCGACGTAATATCACCCAAAATGACCCATAATTAAACTCGAGATTAACCCGACAATGTGATTAAGCGATATAATTTGATTTAACCGTATCAAATTTAATTCAGTTAAAAATAAGTTTGATTGAATTGAATCAAGTTTAGTTTATCTAAAATTAAACAATAAATGCAGGTCCATAATCAAATCTTATCGACTTTATCTTAGGCTAAACCAAATTTGTCTATTAACCGACAACTTAATTAACCGACTACAACTCTCCATTCTCCAATCACAAACGATTTCAACATAATTTACTTGTATAATAACCATAAATGTCATTCGACATAAAACTCGATTGAATTGGATTTTAATCGACCCGAATCCTAAGAATAACTAAATGCACAACTCAAAAACGATATAATCGATCCAAAGTCACCCCGAACCAAAATAATCCGAATTAACGTTAACCTAAAACCAAAATGACCCGACCCATAGTCTAATCGAACTCGATTCGACCTGCAGCATAACCGATTTGGATCTGAATTGTATTAACCGAACCCGATACAAATCCAAACTGAAATGGATATGACCCGAAATCGAAACCGACTCAGTGTGGTATTAACCCGATATAGACTCGAACTCGATTGGACCCGTAACCGAATCGACCCGATTCAAAGCGCTAAATCACCTGGAAAAATCCGAACCCGAGAATATCCGATTGAGTAACCGAATTTACAGCCCTACTAATGACTTATCTTTTTAATTAATTTGAAATTAATTAAATGAACCATAATATCACTTAAATATAACATATGGAGTATATAATTTAATAAACTTACCATAGATAATATAAGATATGGAGTATTAATTTAATTTTCTTTCATTTTCTTATAGAATTGTCATGTGTGAAAAAAATAAAATACTACTACTAATAACAATTTTTTGCTAAAAAAATAAACATAATCTATTTTAGCTAGCTTCCACCCTCCCTATGATGTTTGGCTTTATTATTCATTATATTTATCTTTTCTTTTCTTTTTTTTCCGCCAGCATAGTTGACCTTAGTTTAATCTATAAAATCCGCAGAAATGACGTGAAAGGTAATCTAGCTTATAGTCATCACGTCGTTTCAACCATCCCAAACTTAAAATATACTTCCTTCATTCCCTATTTATTCATCTAATTTTATGATTAGTTTTTAGTTTGTAGGTTTAAAATAAAATCAAGTGAGATTTTGTTTGATTCGTCTCATTATAAAGATTATTAATATTAAAATTTTAGGAAATTTCACATGGTAGCATCCAGTTTTAATGAAATGCTAGTAGTAGCACTTTTTAAAGAAAATTTCACATGGTAGCATCCAGTTTATGCACTATCTAATTGCCGTAGCATTTTCCGTTAAGTTTTTGTTAAATTCCGTTAAGTTCATCATTTTGTAAGTTTTTTTCCACATGGTAGCATCCAGTTTTTGTTTAATTCACCATTTTAACGTTTAATTCACCATTTTAATGTTTAGTTCATCGTTTAATTCATTAACGCTCACAAAAGTATAACAATTATAAGAAACTATCTAATTCGGTCAAAACAGTACTTATTCGCCTATTTTTCGATACGTAAACCGAAAAAGATATTTGGCGTTATTTTTACCTATTATAACGATTTTTTTTCAAAAAACAGACGTTGCAATTACCTTTATGGGGGGTAACTCTTTTGAAAATCCGGTCGAACCAAGTACTTATTCGCCTATTTTCCGAAACGTAAACCGAAAAAGATATTTGACGTCATTTTTACTCATCATAACGATTTTTTTTTTTGAAAAAACGAACGTCGCTACTATCCTTATGGGATAAATCTTTCAGAGATTCGATCGAAATAAGTACTTATTCGAAAGAGTACTTGTTGCAACCGATGAATTAAACATTAAAATGGTGAATTAAATGTTAAAATTATTTTTCCGTAAAATTATTTAACATTTATAATTTTTCCATATTATTAAACATTTATGGACGTTAATAAATTAATCGGTGAATTGAACAATAAAATGGTGAATTAAACGTCAAAATGGTGAATTAAACAAAAACTGGATGCTACCATGTGGAAAAAACTTATAAAATAATGAATTAAACGGAATTTAACAAGAACTTAACGGAAAATGCTACGGCAATTAGTTAGTGCATAAACTGGATGCTACCATGTGGAATTTTCTTTAAAAAGTGCTACCATTGTCATTTCATTAAAACTGGATGCTACCATGCGGAATATCCCTAAAATTTTATAATCTTTTATTACACATAATTAGAGATATTAAAGATTGAATTAGTATATTAGATTGCGTGAAAAAGAAAATATTGCAAGTAAATTAAAACCGAGGGAGTATATATGCAAAATACTTTTAAGAGGATAGGAGTATTTAATAAACTCATACTTCCTCCGTTCCATTTTACTTGCAACACTTACCGTTTTTTGAAGTTTCATATTACTTGCAACATTACTATTTTTGGCAAAAATAATCTACTTATTTTATCTCCACTTTATTCCTACCACATATCACCATCAATCATACATCATCCCATTAATTATTTAATATACCCACAAGTCACAACCA
Organism: Amaranthus cruentus; assembly: GCA_019425755.1. Lineage (NCBI taxonomy): Eukaryota > Viridiplantae > Streptophyta > Magnoliopsida > Caryophyllales > Amaranthaceae > Amaranthus > Amaranthus cruentus. Next base: position 3,037,493 of record CM033453.1, read on the forward strand.
CTATCTATTTATAATTTTTTTTTTTATTTCTACCCCACATATCACCATCAATCATACATTATTCCTACTTTTACCATACTGATTTGACAGCCCTTAAATATTGTGTCAAACCCAATGGTGCAACTAAAATGGAACGGAGGAAGTATTTTACTCTATTTCATTATAATTGTTATATTTTACTTTATCATGCAATTTAATGTATCATTTTGATTATTTATATCTTGAGATATCATAACTAAAAATCTTAAAATTTCAATATTGTAAAAATATTTAATTCGACGATTTAAATAAGATTTCACTTGACTATATTTTTCTTACATTTTAACTGCAACATATCTCAAAAAACTTGAATAATGAACAATAATAATAAAAAAAATACTTGTGTAACAATTATTTAAAAAGGGAGGAAGTATAAATGATACATTGAGATGATTTAGAGAAAGAATTTTGACGTCCCCATGAAAAGGATCGAAAACATTATAGTGGAGGGTAAAATAAAATTAAGAAAGACCTAAGAGAACGTGATAGGAATATAAAAAATAACTCGCTTAGCGTACACCTTTGTGAGAACATGAATAGGAATATGTGTAGTTTGAGGTGCTTTATCCATATCTTAGACTACTAATAATTTTTTGCTTAGTTAATTTTATAGTATGTATTTTATTTGTTTATATGTTTTTTTAGTACTGAGATTTTTTCTGAGAATTCTTCTATGGATCTTTTCAAGTCGGAGGACTCTTTGGCTGCATTCCGTTATGGGTATGACTTGTCGCCTTTCTTCCATCCTCAAACCCTGATCGAGATACACCAAGTATGATGGTGATGACAAAAAAATCAAACGGTGGATTTTGTTTGTAATAAAATGGTAATAAAATTAAGAAAAAATTACCGTGAATAATACAACCTTTTGTGAAGAAAATTAACAAAATGTTGTATTATTCACGGTAATTTTTTCTAAAAATAAAACATAATCTTATTTTTGAGATGTAGCTATGTTATTTACTTTATAAAATGAAACTTTGATTATAAGAAAAATTTGTTCACAAATTTGCACTAGTTTCTATCTAATACTTCGTTTTCAAATGGTTATGCATTGAAATGAGTTTGTGAAAAACATGAATTGCTTGGAATATACATCCTCCATTCCAATATAGTCGCAACATTGAAAAAACAGACACTGTTCACTTATTTCATTAATTTGTGATTCATTCGTAATCTATAAGTTAAAACATAGTCACGTGGGATTTTGTTTGATTTGTCTCAATGCAAAGATTATTAATATCAAATTTTTACAATTTTATATTATACATAATTATAGATATTAAAGATTAAATTAGTGAATTGAACCGCGTAAAAAAACAAATATTACAAGTATTTTGAAACCGAGGAAGTAACAAGGAGCAAATAACTTGTCAATCAATTTTCTTACCAAAATTTAATTATTTTTTACTATTTATTACCTACAATCAAATTAAAGTAACCACCGGTAATTTGTGTACTAGATGTATTTGACTAATTTTAATTGGGTTCGTACTAACAATAAAAATGAAATAGAATGTACAGATAATACACTAGACCCTAGTAGGAGTACACCAAAGGAATAAGGAATTATGGCAGAAAATTGGCTGGCTGTAATCTATTCCTGTTTTACTCCATAATGTTTCTTTTTACCCTATTTTCATACTGAATGCCTGATGCACCTACCTCTACTTCCAGTTTTCAGGTCTATACTCAACGGAGTAACAAACAGGATTACTCTTATACTTTATTTCCTTCCTTTTTAATTGCAACATTGTTAACTGTGGTACTATTTATTAAGCAAATTGACTTTTATATTGTCGATAATCTAAAAGTTAAAATATAGTTATATAAGAACTTATTTGAATCGTCTCGATTTAAAGTTTATTAATTTTGAGTTTTTATAATTTTTCGATATGTATAATTAGAGATATTAAAGGTTCAATTTGTACATTGGGGAGTGTGAAAAAGCAAATGGTGCAACTAATATGAAACGAAGGAAGTATTTTTCTAGATTTGACTTTTTACGTAATACAATACTAGTACTTTTTTCTATTCTGAAATAGTCGCTACACAAAAGAATTATTGGTACTATTTATCTATCAAGCTTATTATATATATTGCGGCTAATGACATCATCATCATTATACTCAGTGTAATCCGCTCATAAACAAACTATGGTCAGAGTCTAGGGAGGGAAGATAGACGACATCTCATACCCATATAGGAGAGTGCGGTCAGAGAGTCCCTCGGCTCCAATGGGTCTTCATATTGCAGCTAATGTGTTAGAAAAATATAATCAAATGAGATCTTATTTAATTTGAAACATCTAATCAAATATTTTCTTAATATCAAAATTTAATAATTTTTAGTTATAGATGATCAAACTTACACATTGATTCCGTAAAAAGTGAAATACAATAAGTATAATGGAACCGATGAAGTATTATTTTGACTATTTATATCTTGAACTTTGCACATCTAAAAAATTATAAAAATTTAATATTATTAAGTATGTGATTTGACAATTTAAATTATAATACCTCACATGACTATATTTTTTCGTACACACTAGCTAGCCGCAATATCATTAAGTATTATTTTGACAGTTTACATCTTGAACTTTGCACATCTAACAAATTATAAAAATTATATTAACATAGTCTAATTAGGCCCTTTTTTTATTTTAGTTTGTTTCATTTTATAAGAGTTATTATATATTTATTTTCAATTATAATTTCCATTTTTTATATTTTCAGTCATATATTTTTAATGGTGGCGGTCCTATGATTTATTTTGTATTAGGTGTTTACCCGTGCTATGCACAAATTGTGTAAATTTTTTATATGCGATGAAGGTTTATTGGTAATATTTTAAAAAAAGAGATCTTATAAAATACAATTACATTTAAAGTTGAGTACCTTTTCGTCAATTAAAATCAGATGAATTGAATTTCTATGTTGATCATTTTCATTCTCTTTCCACATGTAGACAACTTGACACTTTATTTTCAGAAATCCGATATCATCAACTGTAGCTAGTTCATCGAGTAAAGTGTACTGATTAGCCATTGTTGTCTGTTTGATTGAGTAAATAAAATGTTTTGTGCTTTATATATATTAAGAGTTAAATTGTATTAAGAGTTTTAACTTGTAATTATATAAATTGTATGTATAGTAACATTAATCTTTATTAAGAGTTTTAATGCCAAAGAACAAATGTAGCCAAAGAGTGTTTCAATTTAATGCAGGTTTACTTAAGGAGTTGTTAAGTCTTACTTAGTCATAATCATTATTATTATTATTATTATTATTATTATTATTATTATTATTATTATTATTATTATTATAATAAAGGGTGTTATACTTTAAGAATGACTTTCATAGGATGACACGTGGCATAGTTTTTCCTGGATTATAATATGTATTATTATTATTATTATTATTATTATTATTATTATTATTAATAATAATAAGGTAATTCATTTCATAAAAACATTACAAGAACTTCGTAGGGAACTATTATTATTATTATTATTATTATTATTATTATTATTATTATTATAAAGGGTGTTATACTTTAAGAATGACTTTCATAGGATGACACGTGGCATCGTTTTTCCTGGATTATAATATGTATATGAATATGATATGATGATTATAACACGTCCACTTACACAAAAGTCCTTTGGATTATTGATATCATGTCAAAAAACAAACTAAACATGAATCTTAAATAGACGATTGAGACACCAAAACTTGTTACTCCCTTTGTTTCTTTTCAAATGTCCCAATTGTTTTTGGTTACTATTGATCAATCATTAATCTTAATTTGTATATTTATTCATAATGCATTAAAACATAGTCAAATGAGATCTTGTTTGCTTCGTTTCAACTAGAAGATTTATTAATATCTAGTTTTTATAATTTTTATAATTTTTAATTATACACAATTATTGTTATTAAGTATTCAATTAGTGCATTAATAAACGTACAAAAAGCAAATAAGATGTTTGAAATTAAACCACAGGGAGATTGGAGAATATACTTTAACAATACAACAAATTTTAAAAAATATAGTAAAACCAACAATACACACAAAGAGTATACTTCCTCCGTTTTATTATAATTGATACATTTGGTTATTTTACGTTGTTTAATGGGTTTTTTTATTTATATATTAAATTATACACATTTAAAAATTATAAAAAGTTAATATTATGAAAATATGCGATGAGATGATTCAAACAAAATTCCACTTGACTATATTTTTTCTTACATATTAGAGACAATATATAAAATAAGCTTTAACGATAAAAATAAGCTTTAACGATAAAAATGCTTTATCAAAATGCTGCAAACATTTCAAAAAGGATCAAGTATAAAAAGTATCTTGTACAAAAAGTTTAATTAAAAGTAAGTTTTATAGAATCGAGTAGAAAGAATGAACAAAAGGAATAATGAGTACTCTAATTTAATGTAAAAATCCAAAAAATATGGTGGAAGTTCATGCTTCCTAGTTGCAGCTTTCAGGTGTAGAGGCAGAGATAGAGATTTTAGTAGAGTCCATGACCATAGCCATTAAATATTCCCTCCATTCTAAAATACTCGCTACATTTTTGTTTTGAACATTATTCATTGTTCAAGTTTATTTTTTAAATATTGTGAATAATGTATAAGAAAAAATATAGTTAAGTGGAATATTATTTGAATCGTCTAATCGCATACTTTTATAATATCAATTTTTTTATAGTTTTTAGACTTGTATAATTTAATATACAAACGATTAAAATAATAGAAATATATTTGTAGTAAGTAGAAGATGACAAAACTGCTATGAAATAAATAGTCCTACTACTGTCCTACATCTAAATTAAGGAGTTGTACAAATATTAATTATTTCTTCTGCTTACATTTGGTTGGCTTATACAATTATTTTGTTCATATCCCACGCCTATTAACCCACGCCTTGTCCTATTCTGCTTAATGCGTATACTTCACCATTCCCCTCTTTGCTCATTATTACTTTTATGAATTCTTCTTTTTTCCTATTTATTACCCTTTTTGTTTTTTTAAATTAATTTTGTTTTTGTCAAGTACAAGACTCAATTAGGTTAGTTTTAAATTGATTTACACTATAAAAGTGTTTAAGTAGGTTATGCTGGTGAGAGATTTGTCTTTGATATCTCTTTTATCTTGCATTCTGATCACTTTAAATGACCATATATAGGGGTTAAATACGGGTAACACCTTTGATGGTCAAGAATATGTATAGGTTGCCCAGTTTCAAGTGTATAGTGGGCTTTGGTTTAATTTGGATGAACAATTATAGTTTGTTTGTGACATCATTTAATATATTCTTCAATATAAGAGTAAATGCAGAAATATTGAATGTTATTCTCCCAATGACTTAGGGTGAATTGCATGTACAAAGAGCAAATGGGTATACATAAGTTATATAAATGGTGGAGCTCGAGACTATTGGTGTATAAGTACGTGTATTTATACTGAATGATTCAATTGAAGTTAGTGGGAACTATAACTGCTAAGGAATGTCTTTTTTGATCTTGGCGTAGAAATGTTAGCTTTTTCAAAGGTGTCATCCCTTTTTCTGTTAACTTGCTCAATATAGTTTATTATATGCATTACGGCAAAGTAGGTCATTAAATGCAAAATTCATCTTTTGTAACGCCTCGGCCCAAGGACCACTGATGACTACTCATGGAGTGTGTAAACTGGCCCCACAAACCAACATAAGTCTTTTCAGCGCACTTTTGTCCTCACTCGTGCGCACCCGGAAAAACTTCCCAAGAGGTTTTTTCAAGCTAAATCTGAGGTATCACACTTACCCCTACTTAAGAATACAACTTCCTCGTTGGACCATAGGTTCAAGATCCTTTTCCCCGCTAGATGCATAGAACACGCAATCAACCACGGTCATAAGGTTGCTCTGATACCATTTGTAACACCCTGACCCTATGAACCACTGATGACTACTCATGCATACTGCACTGGCCCCACGAACCAACACAAGTCTTTCCAGCACACTTTTGTCCTCACTCGTGCGCACTCGGGAAAACTTTTCAGGAGGTTACACATCCTAAGATTGCTCTCCACCAAGCACGCTTAATTGTGGAGTTCTTAGAAAATGGGCTCCCTAGAAAAGAAGATGCACGCACCTTGTTGATAAGAGTAAGCTATCAATCCATTTTCAAGCTAAATCTAGGATATCACATATTTTGTTCAAAACATGAAAACTTTATTACTTTTGTCAAACAAGCAACCTTTTGTCCTTTCTTGACAATAAAATGTCGTTGTAATGTTACATTGCTTCAATGCATTTAAACATTATAAATAATAATTTTCACGTATGAACTTAAAATGATCGTCTCTCTTACAATATTCTAATGTGAATGTTAATTCTTTTATTAACTGTTCAAAATAGCAAATAAGAACATCAAAAGGGAATGAAAAGAGTAATAGAAACTCTGTTTCTATTCTTTTATTTCAGTTGAAACCCTCCTTAAAGTATCAACGATACATGATAGAGATTTATTTTTGTGTTTGCTATTAAGAAAAGTTTGTTATTTAGTTAATTGATTGATAGGCAATTGACAAAAAATAAAAACAAAAGGTGGAAATGTCTTGGAAATTTCCACTTGCTAATTCTGAGGTATTGGTTTTCCACAAGGGAATCATAATCTTTTTAAATCCACGCGATAAACTTAACGTTTACCCAATTAAACCTCCTTGACCTTTTGCACTAAACAACATTTGGAAACGTCTATTAGTAAGGAAGTCATGTTTCTAAGATTTAATACATTGAAAATCGTCCAAAAAGCTCACATTTCCCCAAATTTCCTAACCTTAATTCCCTAATTTCTCTAATTTTCCAACCACTAATTTCCCAATTTCTCAAAGTTTGACAACAAATTTCGAGCATCCAACTAAAGGTATTGATCAACTTCAACCCGAAATTTCCAAGTATTTACAAGAATTTCGTTAGGATTAGCAAGCAATAAAGGTGAGTAACTTTAATTTACAAGAATTTCAATATGTGATTTAGGGGAAAATGTAAAAAAATTAGAAAAATTCTACATGGTAAGCACCAGGTTAAGGGAAACGCCTGTAATAACTGATCTTATTTTCTTTTCTACATGGTAAGCACCAACTGTTTCAAAACTAGCTGTCGTAACTATATTGCACAAAAAACGTTTAAAAACCGTTAAATGTGGAAATTACAATTTTGCCCTTGTTTAATTCTTCTAAAAGTCATCTTCATCTTCCTCATTAAAGTCTAGCTTCTTCTTCCATTTTACTCCTCATTTGTTGAAGGATCAAAACAATGAGTTAAGAACCCTCCAATCGCTTGATGTTTGAGGATTGAAATCCATTGCCTGTAATATTAATCAGATTTTGAATGGATTTTGCGTTTGGTAATAGTTTGTATGTATGTGTGTAATATTCAGAACACTATAATATTAATAATATCTTTATTGCATGGTTATTTGGATAAAATAGATTTTTTTTTGTGGTTCTAGAAATTGGAAGAATATGAACCAAAATAATGATGATGATATTGTTGATTAGGATACTCCTTGAAATTATTGAATCTTTTAGGGGAGTTTTAGGGAAATGTAGTGGAAGTATTATCTGAAATCCTTTAAAATCATCAGGTTTAGGATTGAATACCTAATTATTATGATATTGATGATATTGGAATACCTAATTATTACGATGATTTTGAAATGTATGTTGATGAAGCGTTTCCTTTGGGTGGTACCCTAGATTTAAGATTGAATTTCGTCTTCATCATTTTCCTGTAATTAATGAGCACACGCAATGGCCTTTTTTCTATTATGAATTCAAATGCATTTTTATTTTTTTATTTTTTTTGGGTAAGATTGTGGAATTTAGAAGGAGGAGAAGAGATAGTTGGGAATTTAGATGGGGTTGAAGATGAAGAAAGTAAGAGAAGAAAAGCAAAGGAAGAAGATGATGGTGGAGAATTAAACAAGGGCAACATGGTAATTTCACCCGTTTTTTAGCCCATATAGTTACGGCAGTTAGTTTCCCTTAACCTGGTCCTTACCATGTAGAAACGAAAACAAGATTAGCAATTGCAGACGTTTCCCTTAACCTGGTGCTTACCATGTAAAATTTCCCAAAAAATTAAAATTTGTGTTTTGAGGGAAAATGGGAAAAACTAATAAAGAAAAGAGTGAAGTTAACTTAAGGGTATAGTCAGCCAATACTAAACACGAGAATTATCGTTTCCAAACATTTTTTCAGTAAAAAAGGTTTCAAAGGTGTAATTAGGTAAACCTCAGGATTACCATGTAGATTTTTTAAAAATTTTGCTTACCACGTGGAAAACCCAATACATCAGGTTATTGCGTGTAATTTCCAAAATGTTTTTTATGTTTACCATCAAACTTGTACTCTAATAAACAACAAAAAGTCTTGTACCTATTTTAGTGAGCATCAATCTTAAAAGTATTAAAATAGTAAATATTTTTACTTGATGATAAGTCACCACAACAAAATTAACTTTTCACGATATAGGATTTAGTGACATCAAAAAAATGCCACTGATTTATATTATAATAATTGATTTTTATTTTAAGTTCCACTATAAAGTGATTTAGTGACACTTTATTTACCTTTTAGAGGCATATGTAACAATAGTTTATAGTGACATTCATGAGAAATATCACTAGATCATGTGTCGCGAAAAACTTTAGTACTCCCTCCGTCCCATTTAATTTTGTATCATTTTCTATTTTGTTTTGTCCCATTTAATTTGCATTATTTCTATTTTTGGACTATGACCCACCACTTTCTTTTAATCTCATCCATATATTTTAACTCTCTTTTCATTTCAACCATAATTCATTCTCCCTCTTCATTTATTACTATTATCTACTTTTTTCTTACAAAATAACAACTTTCTCTTTGCTTTAAACTATATGGGACGGAAGGAGTATGATTTTCCATAATGCTGCTAAAGAGTCTAATAAAATGCTACTAAACCAACTATATATACCATTAGAAATTTGGAGTAGAGACATTTAAATTAAATGTCTCTAAATATATCCGACCAAAAGTAAATTATGTTGTAGGGAGCAAAATAATATTATTCCAAATTACTTGCAACATTGGGATTTTTACGCTATTATTTATGTCATTAATTAATTTGTGTTTAGTTTTTGTGTTGGATTCTATCGATGCAAGAATTATTAATGTCTATTTTTATATTATTTAATTATATACATTTAAAGATATTAAGGGTCGAATTAATGTATTATAATACGTAACGTCCTAATATTGCAAGTAATTGGAACGGAAGAAACACTTGCTATTTTTGGAAAATTCTAATATTGCTAGTAATTTGAAACGGGAGAAATAATATCACCATCATCATACCCAGTGTATTACGCAAAAAAAAAACTACAGGCATGACCTGGGGAGGAAAAAAAGGCGACAAACTGACAATTCATATCCATAGAAAAGAGTGCGATGAAAGAATCTCTGAACTCGAAAAAAAATGAAGAGGGGTAAATGTTTGAACATTGTACGCAAGGCAGGTAGCGTGATATAAATTGTAATTTGTAACGGATAAGATTGTGAATTTATGTGAAACCAACAGTTAAATAGTTAGCCTCTTTTAACACAATTTATTGTTGTTTTTGGTCAGCTCTTGTTAGGCGCCACCGCCGTCCTCTTTTACCTCCATGGTCCTAGCTCTATAACCTATCACAATAATCAATTACTACAACTCAAAACTACCTAAACTGTGAAAGTGTTTGACAATTGGCTGTTGATTGTTGACGGTTGGCTTTTTTAGTTGGCTTGTTTGACCAACTGGAAATATAAGCTATTTTTGTTGGTTTTTAAGCTAGCTTAAAAAGCTAGCTGTTTGTGAAGATGTTTGGTAAATTTGAATATTAGTTGTTGGCTGTTTATTAGATAAAAAATGGGCCAACAAGCAAAAAGTCAAACCAAAAAGCTAGCTGGAGAAGCTTTTTCATTTTGGCTTAAAAACTAGCTTTTCAACTGCTTAAAAAGTTATTTATCAAACACTTTTTTTGACTATTTGACCAACCAACAAGCCAAAACCAAAAGTCAACCAAAAAGCTAAGCCAAAAGCCAATTGCCAAATGTTAATTTTAATATTATTATTTATGTATATAATTCAATAATTATAATTTTGATATGAATTTATCAATATAAATTAATGTAATATCTCAATAATAATACATTTTTAATATATTAAAAAAAAATTTGAACTTTAGTATTGAATATATGATTGTATAAAAGGTATTTACTTTAATTGACCAGTAATTGAATAATCCACCATATTCATATCCTTTTTCATTTTCTATACTGGTTAATTATTCTCAAAATATTCACTACAATGCATTTTGAAAATGCTAATAATATCTCTAGTTATAAAAGGGTGAAGATTATAAAGTTACCGGTATAGAAGCTCGTGCAATGCACGAATTTGTTAGTGTGAAATATATATAAAAACAATTTCAAATAATAATGTAAGTAATGTATACTATTGTTATTAAATTTACTAAATACATGATTTTTTAAATCAAAACATAATTATTTACGTTTATTTTAATTATTTATACATAACTTTTTTTCGTTCAATTGAACATATTAAGTTCTAAGTTAACTAAATAGAGTTAGTATAGTATATCATACAAATACTTTACCTAATTTAGCTTCAAACTTAAACAAAAAATAATAGATTCTAAATTTGATAAATATTGTCATGCCTCTTTAAATGATGACACTTGAAATTTTCCAAGACTTTTATAGTATTGTATGATAATTTGTTGAAACGAATCTAATACAAAATCAAATATGATTACAATTTTTTGCTAAAGATAATATACCCAAAAAAGATCGATGCAACACTTGTGAATTGTGTAAAAAGTAAATGGAAAAAATAAATATTTACTTCCTCCGTTTCACTATACTTTAGGTTGGTTATTTATATATTGAATTATACACAATTAAAAATTATAAAAAGTTAATTTTATGAAACTTTGCGATTAGACGATTCAAACAAGATCCTGCTTGACTATATTGAATAAGTTTGAACGATAAACAATGTCAATAATCCTTATGTAACGAGTGTTTTACAACGGAGGAAAAATATTAGAAGAATTGATTAGTTTTTTATTTTTACAAAAATATTATTGTAGTCCATTCAGATTTTGTTAGTGACAGTGATAAACATACTATGCAGCATGAGCCAGGAATTAATACTTCTTACGTTTCATAATACTACTTGATATCAATCAATCGTTTTTCCACATAACATGTTACACCCAGTAACAAGTACTTCCTCCGTTCCATTTTACTTGCAACACTTATCGTTTTTGGAAATTTCATTACTATTTTTGACAAAAATAATCTACTTATTTTATTCTCACTTTATTCCTACCCTACTATCACCACCAATCATACATCATCCCATTAATTATTTAATATACCCACAAGTCACAACCACTATCTACTTATAATAATTTTAACTTACATATTAGCCGATTCAAACAAGATCTCACTTGACTATATTATTACTTACATATTAGCCGCAATATATAAAATAAACTTAAACGATGAATAGTGTCCAAAAACAAAATGTAGCAGGTATTACGGAACGGAGGAAGTAATAATTTTTTTTTATTTCAACCTCACATATCACCATCAATCATACATGATCCTTACTTTTACCATACTGATTTGAAAACTCTTAAAAAAATGTGAAACCTAATGGTTGAACTAAAATGGACGAAGAGGAAGTATTATGAAAGAGGAAGGAAATACTACAAGTATATTGGGATGTTGCATTGTCTGCAACAAGTAAAAAATAGTGTAGCAACAGCTACATATAGTATAGCCTTGTTTTGAAGTGAGTAGACCATCTCTTTTTTCTGAATTTAGCATTGTTCACAGATGGGTAAAATGTACACTTAATCACTATTTATTTTTACTTTCATAACAATAAATTTATTTTACAGCCAAAATCATCTCTGTATTCTAAGTTGATTTTTATTATAAATGAAAGTATGCTAGAATTAATTCTTCAAAAATCAGGGAATGAGGGCAAGGACATTAATTACGGAGTTCAAAATGGTATACTCAATTGAAATTTTTGATTTTTTAGATTGCGAAAATCATCATTCGATTTTGATTCAAAACACTAGTTTAATTCGGATTTGATGCCGCATATTTGGTCTTAATTTTTTTTTCTTTTTTATAAAAAAATTATGCTTTTGTACATATAAATATTTAAACCTATTTTCCTTTCTTTTTTAATATATATTGTTTTTAAAGTTTGAAAAAAAATCATTTTATGGATACAGTTGGATTCATAAGTCCAAATTTAATGAACAATTAGTTAGTTATGTAACTTAATTGTAGTTGATAAATATAAATATTAGTATAATTGTATAATGTTCAACAACTTAAATGAAGTTTTTTATAAGATAAATATATATAGACAATGAAAAATTGGAAAACTAGATATCCAATTTTGCAAATATTCAATATCACTGCAACAAAGTTAGCTTTTTGCAATATTAGATTTAGTTACATTAAAAAAAGGCCACCGATTCATATTTTTTAGTGTAATAATTATTGGTTTTTAATTTTAGTTTCATCATAAAGTGATTTAGCGACACTTAATTTGGTCTATAGTGGCATTTGTGAGAAATGTCACTATATCCTATGTCGCTAAAAGCTTTAGTGTAACTTTTTAATAAGCTGCTAAAGGGTCTAATAAATATCACTAAATTCTCTATATACACTTTAAGAAATTTGAAATAGCGACATTTGAATTAAATATCGCTAAAAGCAAATTATGTTGTTATGTATCCAATTTAAAAACTGAATATTTGAAAAATCAGATAAATTATCCGATTTCTAAAGCAAAATACTCCGGATCGAATATTTTGCACACCCCTAACATTAACAATTAGTCCATTACATAGTTCGAGATTTAAAAGCATTTTACTAAATGGGGTGTCTTTTTGGAGTGCAACTGCTCAGGTTTGAGTGACACTTTAGTTTAGATTGATTTTCTACATTGTCGCGTTAATCCTTTGATTTTTGTTATGATTTTAAAATCATCAAAAATAATTGTAGGTGGTGTTTATATGTGTTAATTAATTTTAAAGGCACAAATATATTTTAATCTATCTTCATAATTTTGAAAAAGTCAATAAATTTTTGGAAAACATGACGTAATAATGGAATGCGAAATAAGGTGCCAAAATAATGTATTTTACTAGTTAAAGAGTACTAAGATATCTTTTAAAAAAATAATAAAAAAAAGATATCTAATTCTTATGCACTTCTTTGTTATTTTAATAGTCAATAAAAATAAACTTTTTAAAGAACCAATTCAACCAAAAATTTAAGCTCATGGTGGAGGCCCCAAATATGTTATATATACTCTAACACGCCTCCTCACACGAGAACCATTTGGGCTAGATGTGTGGATGCAACACATGCCCTCCTCGTACATGGCGCTAAATGTTCCACTTTAAATGAGGGGTGGTTGAGGTTCGAACTTGTGACCTCTTGTCAATGACTTATGATACCATGTTAAGGAACCAAACCAACCAAAAGCGTAAGCTGATGGTTGAGGCCCTAGAATATGTTATATACTCTAACTAAACTCCATTGTAAAAGTATATATATAAGATAAAATTAGGTATAATTTATCCTCTAAATTTTAAAATCTGATGTAAATTACTTGACAATAATAACATCATTTCAGAAAATAATATTCCAATAATAACACACTAAAATGTTCATTTATTTACTGTTTAATCCAATCAAAGAGCATCTACATGTCTTCGTCACACAAGGTAATGAAAGCAAATAATTCCAATGCTGTTAACTACTCCCAGTAATTTTTTAACATTGAAGGCCGATGGTTGATCTTGTGAGGAGGCGGCTTAAGGTATTTCATTACTAATAAAATAACTAGGAAGACTAGATGTAAATTATTAGCTGGTTCGACCAGTTAAAAGTGTTGGATCAATTTTCTGTGTGAACAAGATTTTATGAAGATCTTTGATAAAGATTAGTTAGCGATTATATATAAAAAGTGGATTAAAAAGAAAAATGTTAACGAAAAATGCATATAAAAGCTGGTTTAAAAATAATTTATAAAATCCTTTTTTTGAATTATTTGACCAGCAAAAAAGCATAAGATCTATTTGGTGAATGATCGTTAACTAAAACTTTTGGCTGAAGCTGTTAGCTGGTTTGTTTAGTTAGAAATATCGGTGGATAATCTAGTTGTTTAAGCTAGTTTTTAAGGAAATGTTTGGTAAACAGTATATATTTACTAGTTGTTGTCTATTTATTAGAGAAATAGTAGAGTATAAGCCAATGCAAAAACTTCTGTAAATAATTTTTTTGTTTTAGTTTTAGAGCTACATTTTCAATAGGCTTAAAAGCTAATTACGTTATGCCGTTTTAACTGTCAACCAACTAAAAAGCTAAAAGTAAATAAAAAACGAATAAAAAGCTAATTGCTAAGTACTCTTATAAACCAAAAGCCAACACAACCAAACAATCATACTGAAACACACCCATAAATGAAAAAACAACTCTTGTACGGGATGGTATCGGTATCACGATGAGATATGTTATTCATATTCAGAAAAGTGAACGTTCTAATATCTAAAGTGTTAAAATTAACATTTAAAATAACGTATTAAATATTAAGTAATGTACAAATAAGTTTTTTAGAAATAAAAAATATTTTAAATAAGCACAATTTAGAAATGTTTCTTATATACTTTCTTCATTCCATAATACTTACTACCGAGTATGACATATTGTGTAGAAAAATGTTACAATCTGTAGCAAGCATTATGGGATGGAGAAAGTAAGACTACTCTTATATACTTCATCCGTTCCGTTTTAGTTGCACCATTGAGTTTAGCACGTTTTTTAAGGGTTGTCAAATCAGTATGGTAAAAGTAGGGATGATGTATAATTGATGGTGATATGTGGGGTAGAAATAAAAAAAAATTATTATAAGTAGATAATGGTCGTGACTTGTGGGTATATTAAATAATTGATGGGATGATGTATGATTGATGGGGATAGTGGGGTAGGAATAAAGTGAGGAGAAAATAAGTAGATTATTTTTGCCAAAAATAGTAATATTGCAAGTAATATGAAACTTCTAAAAATGATAAGCGTTGTTGCAAGTATAATGGAAGGGAAGTATTACTAAAAAAGAAATATGAGAGATGGGGACAAATAACACAAAATATTGGTGTATGAAGAAATAAATGCAATGGACAAAAAACAATTGAACTCCTGAAAAATAAAGTTGGAATATTGGAAAGAATAAGAGTCTTTTTGTGATCATCACGACGTTGGCATATTATCAAACCAACTCTCCGACGCGCTCAGAATGCCAGACACCCTCAGCTACATTTTTTAAAAAGACAAACAAAAATTAAAGCCAAATTTAGACTAGAAATTTTAAAAATAAATAAAAGAGAATTTAAAGAGGTCAAAGTTGTAGGGGTCTACCCTAAGGCAGCAGTTCTCTTTTTTTTTTTTTCTTACAGCCCAGAAGAGTACAATTATAAACTACTTTCTCCGTTCCATTTTACTTGCAACACTTACCGTTTTTGTAAGTTTCATATTACTTGCAACATTATTATTTTTGTCAAAAGTAATCTACTTATTTTATCCTCACTTTATTCCTACCCCACTATCACCATCAATCATACATCATCCAATTAATTATTTAATATACCCACAAGTCACAAACACTATCTACTTATAATAATTTTTTTTATTTCTACCCCACATATCGCCATCAATCATACACCATCCCTACTTTTACCATACTGATTTGACGACCCTTAAAAATTGAGCCAAACCCAATGGTGCAACTAAAACGGAACAGAGGAAGTATTACTTTCTCCGTTTTATATTAGTTGCAATAGTGTCTTAAATGACATTATTAGTTCATCACTTTATAATTTGTGATTAGTTTTTAAATTATAGGTTAAAATATAGTCAAATGAGATTTTGTTTGATTCCTTTAATTACAAAGATTATTACTATCAAATTTTTATAATTTTTATTATATTTCCTCCTAATCATAGAGAATGGGACATTAGTCTTTTTGACAGTATTCACTAATTTTTATTTTATTCTTAATCTATAAATTAGAACATAGTCAAGTGAGATCTTGTTTGATTCGTCTCAATGCAAAGATTATTAATATTCACTTTTTATATTATTTCGTTATGTATAATAAGAGATATTAAGCATTGAATAAGTGCATTGGATAGTGTGAAAAAATAAATGTCCCTTCATCATCATACAAGTACTACTTAACATAAGCATGTGTGTCATTTGTCACTTCATATAAGCATTTGTTTCAAGTGTCACTTCCATAAGCATTTGTGTCATTTGTCATTTTATATATGTATTTTTTTCAAGTGTCACTTCATACAAATATTTGTCCTGATAATGTTATTTTAATAAATATATATCATAGTGATACACTCGAATAGATATTATGATTAAATGATATATATATATATATATATATATATATATATATATATATATATATATATATATATATATATATATATATATATATATATATATATTGCTGCACTTTTAATAATCAATACGGGTATAATCCTAATTGTAATAGCAAGTATTGATATAAAAATTTTAAACGAATAACGTGTACAGCACGGGTATAATCCTAATTCTCTATGAATAGGACTATAGGAGGGAGTATATAGTTAGAGATATTAAGATTTAATTAGTATATTGAACTGCATAAAAAAACAAATTTTGCAAGTATTATTGAAACGGAGAAAGTACTTCCTTCGTTTCAAAATACTAGTAATACTTTTTCCGTTCCACAATACTTGTTACTGAGTGTGACATGTTGTGTAGGAAAATGTCACTATCAGTAACAAATATTATAAAACGGAGAAAATATTTAAGCAAATAAAAAACAATAAACAAAAGACAGATGTATTAAACTAAAATAACAATTGGTATCAACCAAAGACACAAAATCTTAAATCACAAACTTTGTCACATAGGTTTGATTCCAATATTTACCCAATGAATCGAATATATATTGACGTCAAACATAACAAAAATTTAATGGATTAAAAAACTACTCCATATTTTAACTTATACTTCTTCCGTTCTTTTTACTTACAGTATATAGTTGACTTTCATATTATTATCTCTTATGTTAAAATAACAACAAAAGGTCTTATTTGAATTGTTTCATTTCAACGCTTATTAGTTATTACTAGTTTCTATAACATTTTATTAGAAATATTATCAATTGAATTTGTATATTAAAAGCCGCAAAAAAAGCAAAAGTAAATGGCATAAGTAAAATGGAAGAAATACTCAAATGGTATAAAAATGAAATATAAAAGTCTATAAGGGTGTTTGTCAAACGATTGATAGCTGATTATAGTGGTTGAGTTGACTAGCTGATTTTATTAACTGGTTTGATCGGCTGATTTTGAACCCACTGCTATAAGCAGCTTTACAAAAACAACTTATTCATATCAATAAGTTGTTTCAACCAGCTAGTTCACGATTCAACAAACACTAGTATTAGCTGATTTGACCACCTAACCCTCTATTTACATAAAATTAGCTAAAATTGCCAGACACCCCATATTCAAAGCAATGATAAATATTAACACAGCATAAAATAAAAAAAGACAATAATAATAATAATAATAATAATAATAATAATAAATATAAGAAGTAAGAAAAAGAAAATGGTACGAAAAATAGTGAAAAGGTGATGTAGAAAGAGAGAGGAGAAAGGGAATGTAATGATTTAAAGAGGATATGAAGCTCGTGATGAGAATTTTCCCTCTTTGCAGGTTTCATACAGCGGCAGATCAGCCCAACCAAACGAATTCTATTTCTCTCTCTCTATCTACTTCATCACCCCAACGGCCCAACCCCAGCCCCAGCTTTGGACTTTGGATTATTTTCTCGTGAATCCTTCATCATTCTTTTTTCACAAGTTGTTGTTAGAGACGGTGTCTCCAACAGACGCATTAGAAATATGGGCTAAATAGTTCAATTTACACAAATTTAAGAGAAAATAAAATGTGAACTTCTTGTTTTGAGGTCGTCTCTTTAAGAGATAGTCTCTCACAAGAGTAGCCGTTTCTTTTTTTTCCCATCTTTTTGCTATAGAGTTTAAAACATGGTTAAAAATTCGATATTTATCCGACTTAATAAGTTTACAGACTTTATCAAATTTTAATATGATTAAGTAAAAATCAATGTGAAAACAAAATCTGACTTGTTTTAAACTGACTCCAAATACTTAATTTAAAGTCGATTCGATAACCCAAATAAGGTCTATTTTGACCAATCAACAACAATATTATTATCAGAATGTTAATCACAAAAAAGGAATGGTCACTCTTTTAACTTTAGGAAGTAAAATAATATATATTTTCTTCATTATTTACTTGCACCCAAACTAAGTTTTATTGAATTTTATTTTTCTACTTATTCTACAAGAAAAAAAGATATTCGTATGGAATTTTATTATGTTTTTCTAATTGCATATTTTATAAGATTAAATTTTTTATATAATTTTATACTTGTATACTTTCTCCGTTTCCTAATGTTCTTCTCATTTACTTTTTGCACAGTTTTCTAAATAAATCTTGAGTTTTAATATCTCTAAATACGTATCATACAAAATTATAAAAAATATTTAATAAAAAAGTATACTTTAAGACGAATATAACAAGATTTCACGTGAACATATTTTATCATCTATACTTATGTCTTAATTTTTCTCTCTTAAATAATATATTCTAAATGGGAAAAACATTAGAAAATGAAAGAAGTACTATAACTCTAGTCTCTAGATATAAATAATTCAATAAACATAATACTTCCTCCGTTCCATAATACTTGTTACATTTCACTTTTTACGCAATCCAATGCACAATTTTAATCATTAATATCTTAAACTACACTTAACTAAAAATTATAAAAATTAAATATTATGAAATACTTCATGTAACAAGACGATTCAAACAAGATCCCACTTGACTATATTTTTTCTTACACATTAGTCGTTATATAAAATAAGCTCAACAATGAATATTTCGGAACGGACGAATTACACACATAAAAAGGTGTCTCATAGCAATTAGAGAAAAGGAAGAATATCTTTGTGCTTATAAAACCAAATATTGAAGCAGAAGTAGTCAACCCTTTTATCATTCCCTTTCTATTTTCCTTTTTCTCTCCTAACTTTTTCACTCCGACCATATTTACTTCTTCATTCATACATTAAGCTTCAAATTAATTATTCCAATTATCTTATTTAATCCAAAATAAATAAATAATGGAAAGTAGTAAAAATAATAATACTAATAATAATAATAATAATAATAATAATAATAATGGTGTTCGACAATATGTAAGATCCAAAGTTCCTCGGTTGAGATGGACTCCTGATCTTCATCGTTGCTTTGTTCATGCCATTGAACGTCTTGGTGGCCAACAAAGTTTGTTCTTTTCTCTCTTTAATTATCCGTTAGAGTATATAATATATTCCGAAACTATATATCAATTTTAGTTGTTTTTTATTAAATTGAGGTTTTGAAATGTTTAAAAATTGAATATACTTTATCCCGTTTTTTTAATTTAATTTGATTTCTAAAAAGTTAATATTATGAAAATATATATTAAAATAAATTAAATAAGATTTTATATAGAAAATATTAATGTGTATTTTCTTGATACTCTTGTTTTCACTTGGAGCAGGTTTAATTTTGCACTATTTATGTGTTTCTGAAATTTTGGTTGATGAGTCTATTTTTATTTACAAATTCTTACTTAAGACCGTCTTTTGTAAAGATGGCTCTCAAACGCCCAATTCAATTCTAAATATATATTGAGGGTGTTTGGCAAATAACTGATAGTTGGTAGCTGATAGCTGATTATAGTGGCTGATTTGACCAGCTGATTTTATTAACTGGTTAGACCAGCTGATTTTGAACCCGCTGCTATAAGCAGCTTGTTCAAAAATAGCTTGTTCGTATCAATAAGTTGTTTCAACCAGCTAATTCACTAAACACTATCTTTAGCTGGTTTAACCATCCAACCCTCTATTTATAATCAAATAAACTAAAATTACTTAATAAGCTAATATGCCAAACACCCCATTGTTACAACTCTAAATATGGATCTGGGCTGGACTTTTGAGAGTTGTCTTTTTAAAAGACGGTCTCTCAAGATAGCACTAATTATTATTTATTAAATTCACATGTTTGATTTTTATGATTTTTTTTGATTTTTGATAATTTCAAAATAATGTTTTTATGTGATAGTTATTTGAAAGTTACGTATAATAATGTTGATAATTGATGATAATATTTAGAAGTATGATTATGAATTTCAGAGGCAACACCAAAGCTAGTCCTACAGTTAATGGATGTAAGAGGGCTTACAATTTCTCATGTGAAAAGCCATCTCCAGGTTTGTTTTTTCTCTTCATGATTGATTCGAATTTTTTAATTTAAAATATTTTATTTTTTTTATTTTAATATTTTGTTTCTTTTGGTGACTTGTAGTCTAAGCTTTCACACTTGATTGTGTAATTTGCACTAATTTTTTTGGGTTTGGTATAAATTAATGTGACTTTTTTTTTATTTAAACAGATGTATAGAAGCATGAAGACTGATCATTTTAGTAGACAAGGTATTAACCTTTGCAATCTTTTCATTTTGTGGTGAATATATTTCTTTATGCTGATCCCCTAATTAATCTTGTTTAGAGTATTTGATTCAATTTTTTTTAAAATTAATATTAATAAAAAAATTCATCGCCTTACTTATCAATAACAAATAACAATTGCTCTTATATGAGACTATCTCAACGTAAGACGGATTCTATAATTAATGCATTTTTCAAATATATCTAATTATTATATATTTATAATATCTTTCTCGTATTAATCCTAAGTATTTTTTTTATTAAATTTTCAATTATTATAAAAAATTATTCTAATAGTATGAAATTTTTGAGCTAATTAGTGTTCGATACTCCCTCTATAATTTTTTTGTTCTTTCCTTTTAGTTTTTGCAAAGTTTTCAAATGAATTTTTAAGCCTTAATATCTCTGATTACGTACAAGTATAATGATAAGTTTACATTAAAATGAATCTAACGACATCTAACATGGACATATTATTGTTTTGTATATCTCTAAAAAAAACCATAGTCAAACTCCGATCCTTTCTTTTTAGAGTGAAATATTCTAAATGAGAAGGAACATTAAAAAACGGAGAAAATATTATATTGTGCAATTGTGTTGTAGATTATTTTTAATAAATTTCCTAAAATAAAAGTCAAATATCAAATCTTTATAATGGCTTACCATATCATCCTTGTGAGAGTAATAAAAGCAACACTAGCTTTCTATGTATGTTCCCCCAAATGGGTTCTTTCTCTCATCTTGAAATCAAAGATTTTGATTTACCATATCATATCCATTTTAGTGAGTTTTGATGTCTCACTTCATTTAATGTCTTATCTTCTTCCATATACACTTAACATTGATTAAAAATTTTGACTAAAAGGGATATATGCCAACAAAATTTCAACATTAATTGATTATTCACAAATTCTTACATGAGAAAAGACGGCTCTCAAAAGTCCAGTCCAATTCTAAATATATATTATTACAACTCTAAATATAGATTTGGGCTGGACTTTTGAAAGTCGTCTTTACAAAAGACGGTCTCTAAAGAGAGCAGCTGTTGATTATTAAGTTATATTATTATATCTTATTTTTTCGAGAAGGAATCTGAGTTAAATTTGCTAGTTTTATCTTTTTCTCAGCTTATCATTTAAGTTTGTAACCAAAGAAAACAATGCACATTAAGTAACTCATAATATATTTAGTCAAAAATCAATTTATAATCTACTCCATGTCAAGAGATCAACTCAACCCAAAACGTAAGCTTATGTTTGAGACCCAAGATTTGAAACCGTGACCTTTTGTCATGCTGGCTTCTGATACCATGTCGAGAGACCAATTCTAACATTCTATTTATTCATGTATGTTGAATTTTTGCAAAAAAACACATTTCATGATTAAAAATCATGGGAAAAACAACAAAAGGGAGCAAGGGTTTTGAAAGTATATTTGGGATGTAATCTCATGCATTTTGTATAATATATAAATGGGTGTTTAATTATATGTTACTTTTAGGAGACAAGGGGTTCACCCAACAAAGGAAACAAGCTTTTGAAAATCATGATAATAAGAATGGAAGTACTTGTAATTATATTATTGAGCAAGGCAAACAAGATGTGGGGTTGCATCATCTATCTTCCTCAAATCTTACTAATCATGTTTTTCAAGATCAACCAACATTTTCTGCTGCATTCCTTCCTTCTAAAAGGTAGTAATTAATCATCTTTTCTCTTTAACCCTACACACATTGATTATAATATGTTAAATATTAGTTAAGGCATGCATGGTTAGATACAAACACTTTTCTAGACTAGTTAATATTTGATTTGATATGAGATTCACCCTATATTTGTTAGTGGGTTGTAATCTAAAAAGTTAAACTCATCGTCTGAAATTGAACCGACCTAAATAATCTTAAATATTGGGTCATGCATGTTGTAATCTAAAATCGATTGTTTTGAGTCGTTTTCTTAGTCTTATTTAAAACTATTTTGATCTTTTTTCCAAAGAAATAATATTTTTCAAAAAGAATTTGATTCCCGTATAGTTGATCTTAACTTGACAAGACCTAACCTAAAGTTAATCTGATCAAATGTGATTATGAGTTGGCTTAATTGTTGGGGCTTTCTCTTGTACCCTGTCTGTGACAAGAGTTTGTTTATTTCCACCTACTAAAAGGATTTATTTCATTTTTCTTTGTATGTGGAGCTTTTCTAGTCTATCATATTAAAAAATGCTTAAAGTATTGCAAATAATATAGGTCGTTTATATGATAATAGAAAAGATAAAATTAATTTAAGATAATATCAATTTTAGCTCTCTTTTGTTCAATATCATCTTATAAAGTTAATGGTGATCGATGTGATATCCATATGGTGATTTCACAATAAATGTGGATATATGAATAATAGAAACAATAAAATCACTTCGCTTATTATTCACAATAATAAATGTGGATATATGAATAATAGACACAATAAAATCACTTTGCTTATTACTTTAGCATTTAATTATTTATGTATTTTATTATTAACATTAGTAGTTTTTGCACGGTTTTTAAAGTAAACTTTGAGTCTTAATATCTCTAATACGCATCATAAAAAAAATTATAAAAAACATATAATAAAAAAGTATACTTTAAGACGAATCTAATAAGATCTCATATGGATATATTTTATCATCTATATATGTCTTAGAAATTGTAATCAACTTTCTCTCTCCAAAATATAATATTTTAAATGGGTGGAATATTAGAAAAGAGAGGGAGTATATGATATGATGATATGAAGTACAATTATAAAAAGTATATTTTTTAGTTGCTAATATTGTAACACTTTTCATGATAATTAACAATTTAGTTGCTAATTATACATAAAAGTTTAAAAAGTTAACTTATTTAGATTATTTTATATAAGAAAAAATATACATTATTTGTCATTTTAATCCATTCTCTTTTAATTTATATGAAAATAAATGAATGACTTTTATTATTATTTTATTTTGTGGGTATAATATTACATTGAAAAACAAAAGGGCAAGATTGGAGGAAAGGAAAAATAAAGTTAATAGTAGCAACATGATGATGATGAGAATTACTCCAAATATGTGTATGAGTATGAGTGAAGAAGAAGAAGAAGAAAAGATGAGAAAAAATCCAAAAAAGTACACATCTTATGGCTTGGTTGATGATGATTACAAAAGTCAGAAGGAGTCAATTTATAATAATAATTCAAAGGGTGAGACAAAAATAGGAGGAATCATTCCATTTAATCAGAATTACAGACAACAAGATCAACATTTTGAACCAGAAAATCTGAATATTATCAGATGCCACCAACAATACTCTCTGTCTCATCATGCTCTTCTTCCACTTCATCCAAATCACTCTCATATCCTTCCCTTCAAGGTATTTTTTTTTAATACTTTCTCCGTTTTTTAATGCTCGCTAAATCGGCATTTTGCTTTAAAAAGAAATATGTTACCCAAATGGGGTGTTTGATAATATAATTATTTGGGTAATTTTAGCTTATTTTGATACAAATAGAGGGTTGGGTAGTCAAATAAATTAATACTGATCGTTGAAACAACTTATTGTCACAAATAAGCTGTTTTTGAACAAGCTGCTCATAGCAGTGAATTTAAAATCTGGTCAAACCAATTAATGAAATCAATTAGTCACTGTAATCAACTAGCAATCGTTTGCCAAACACCCCAATGTAATATAGTTCTTTTATTACGTATTATCTTATTTAAATCGTTTAATTATATATATTTATAATATTACACAATTTAAGATATAAATAAACGAAATAAGTTATTTTCTCCGTACCATAATACTTGCTACTAATAGTGACATTTACTCACATGTCACATCCAGTAATGTTAGAAATACTTCTTCAAATGTGAGACAAGAACCCACATCGATAAAATAGTGGATTGTTGACTTGCATATATATTGGGTAAACTAATTTTCCTACAACGGTTTTGGGAAATAATGAAACTCGTGCAAGTCAACTCTATTGACCTGTGGGTTTATGTACCCGGGCCCACGGGTTTCATGTGTCCACACGAGTGGGCCACAGTGAGATTATGTGACGAATTATCACGGCCTAATAAGTAACAAGTATTGTAGAACGGAAGAAGTATATTCGAACAATTTTTAGCTATACACAATTTGAAATTAAAATATGTCACTATGAGTATTAATTTCGAAGAAACAGGAGTAGCTATAAATATGGTAAACCTATTCTAGTTTTTTGGTAAAGATTTTCTGTAGAAGAATAATTTCCATAATTTGTCAATTGTGGTCCATTGTAAAGACTAAAGAGTAGTACTAGTAGTATATATTAATATACTTTGCTGAATTTAGCTGTTTACTCTCTACTCTAAATAATGTTTGAATGTTCATGTACTATATCAACTTGTATTGTTTTACACTTAAAACTAAAACATCTGTCTTCTGAAAACATCAGTGTGCTATTCAGGCTACATGGTACTGTCTTTATTCGAGTCATTGCATTATTTTTCTGTTAAATATTTTGATTCACTTTAAAATTGGATTTTGAGATCATATTTTTTTAATATTATTTTAAACTCACTTTGAAGTATGGTCAAGTCACTTTAGTTGCAAAATTGAATAAATATCGGGTTATTGGGTTGCCTGATGTATTTTATTATTAATTTTAACGTGGTATTAAATGTCATTAAAAGAATCACATCTTAGAATGAAAATTTCATTATCTTATCAATGACTTTAATACCAATATTGTTGCTGAATTTATTTTCATAAGTTGATTTAATTTGTTTTGCTTCATATAAATAAACCTTTATTGTTGATACTTATTAGGAACAAGGCCTTAACATTATTATTTAATGGTCGATCTCATTCCCTTGTTCTTTTGTAATTAACGATGCTATACATAATACAATAATAATGCTAAAGCCTTAATATAAAAAAATTGGCTAGCGACGCGTAAACCAATAAATTATTTTCAATAATCGTTATTCACATGCAAATTTGAAAGGATGTTTTAAGGGACAGGAAAAATTTAGACTTGCAGGTTGAGATCATAGATTATTAAAATAAACAGAGAAAAATTCATGTGAACGCCGATAGAAAATGATGTAATAGTATTGATTTATCTAGTCGATTCTAATCTTTTGAAATAAAGTCGTTTGATTTGTTATTTTTGTTATGGTGCAATGTCTTACATAACTATTATTGTTACAGAAAACCATGGCAGAAAATGATCAGCAAACTTACCAAAATGAAGCACAATACAATTACAAGCATCAAAACTCACACACATTGTTCCCTTCTGGGAATCGAACCGATGAATTCGAGAACGAATTACACCAAAACGACGTAGTTTCAGCAGGAGGTACACAAACAGATGATAATGATGAATGTAGCTTATCTTTATCTCTCGCACTACAACGACAGGCCAAATCGGGATTGTTAGTCGAAAGGAGCAGCAATTATTCATCTACTAATGTTAGTGAGATTAGTGATAATCAGGCAATTAGTTCATACTCATCTTCTTCTGCTTGGGATCATCGTCTTAATCTTGATTTATCTATTTCTCTTTGTGGTACTTAATTATTCATCTTTCATTTTTTATTTTTCTACTTTTTCAAACTAATTTCATAGGTTATTTAATTTTCTCTAGGAGTTTATTACTATGTATTTGTATAAAAATTATTATCAATTGAAGTTTACTAATTATTATATGTTCTATTTCTAGTTGTATTTATTACTACCTCTGTTCTGTTTTAGTTGCACCATTGAGTATGGGCACAAGATTTTAGAAATGTCAAATCAAACTTCCACCCACTCATCTTTAAGGATTTTACATGATTTTAATATTAAAAAAATAAATAATTATAAATAATGGAAGGTAGTTATTGTTGTGGGTATATTAAATAATTAATGGGATGATATATGATTGATGGTGATATGTAAGGTAGGAATAAAGTGATGATAAAATAAGTATTGTTTTTGCCAAAAATAGTAATGGTGCAAGTAATTTGAAACTCCCTAAAATGGTAAGTGTTGCAAGTATTGTGGAACGGAGAAAGTATAACTTATCTATCTCGGAAAAATTGTTCTGAACAATTCATCGTATTGTCCATTCTTAATTTGCAAATAATTCTCCCGTTGAAATTTTTAAATAATTTATGTTTTGTATATATTTTGTTGCGAATAGACTTTTATTTTTGCTAAAGAACAATTCAGTTCTTTGCAACAAAGGTCCATTCGCAATAATATATAAATTGAGGTTAAATTATTTAAAAAATTTCAAATGATGAGATTATTAGCAAAGAATGGACAATTTCATATATTGAGAACAAGTTTTGCTTTTTTCTTTTATAAATTTTGTTATTTTTATAAAATATTCAAGAAAATTGAAATTTAAATATTTTTAAAGGATATATATATGAGTTAAATATACTAATGTAAGAGATTTTGTATATACAAAATCTCTTACATCAGTATATTTAACTCATATATATCCTTTAAAAATATTTAAATTTTAATTTTCTTGAATATTTTATTTTGTATATATGTTTTTTTCCACTAATATATTATTAATTTCAAACTTTTTTTAAAAAACTTTTTGGATGAGTTTGTTAACTTAATCTTAAGTTTTCACTTATGAGTTTTGAATCTTCAACTCTTAATAATCTCTATTTTTTGGTAAATACAAAACAATTTATACCATAAGAGTAATCTTTTTATAACAATATATATTTTCTATGCAAAAACCACTTAGATTTGGAATGTTTACAATAATTCATAAGATATATATTTCTTACTAGTAGTTTGATGTCAATTTCATCTATTTTCAACAGTATAAATTCATTATTAATTAATTTCGTGTGAGAGTTTAGACTTGCCTTCAGTTTCTAAATTGTTAAATTTGGAAATTCCGTCCAGACCCTAAGGTTGGAACGTAATAACCAAAACTTTTTAAAAAATTCATGCGGTAACTTTGAGGTTTACCTAATTGTTTCATCGTGAGCTTTTTGAACATAATAATGTTAGCGAACGTTGATTTTGAAGCTCTTTTGTCGTACGCTTATTTATGCAACTGACCATTTCAAATGTCATTAGTGCGTGTCAATCAATTTCACCAAAACATAAACTCCAACTCTATCATCTTTCATCCAAGTTATATTTTTTCTTCCAAATCCAGATATGATAGAGTTAGGGTTTATATTTTGGGGGAAAGGGTTGAAACTGATGGAATTTGAAATGTTGAATCGCATAAATAGGCGTACAACAGTCTTAAAACTTCGAAATCAATGTTTGCTAACGTTTAGGTCAAGGTGAAACAATTAAAGAAACTTCAGGATTACCACATGAATTTTTTAAAAGTTTTAGTTTCCACGTGGACAACCTAAAACCTCAAGATTACCACGTCAACCATAAATTTTATTAAAAACAATAGTGTAAATTCAATATTAATTAAATTTAGAATTAACTCCATCTAGAAACTTTTAAGTTTTGTCATAATTATAAGTACAAGAAAAAGTTGTTATAAAATAAATTATTCAATTAGAAATTTCTTGCATGCATTATCATTAACTTGATAACTATGACAAAGTAGGTAGAAGTTTCCAAATTTAACAATACTAAGTCATTTTAGCAACCTTGCAAAGTCATGTCAGCAATATCCCTATTATTAGCTATCAAATATCTTATCATTACACAATTGTACTCTTAATTTCCCTTTTTTTATTTTGCTAAAAAACATTTATTTTAGATGGTTTCGATTTAACTATATATCATTTTGAATTATAATCTCATTTTCACCCTAATTTCACGATAAATTCGTATTTTTTGCTCTTAATTACATATTTTTTCATAAACTTATTTTTTATCTTATTTTTACATTACAAACTAAAAAAATTTGTATTATAAAAATAGTAAAATAAAAGATCGAAGAAACATAAAGAAAGTTCACTTGTGTTTCATTTCAAGCCAAACTTACCTAAAATTTGAAATTTTAAGTCCTATATTTGTAGGATTGATCATATTTTATGGTGAACAATTCTAGTGCATGTCAAGTCAAATGCTATAACTGGTGGACGATTAACCACGTAAAACCATATATTTTTATTAGCGACTAGATAATGCCGATGCACGATTTTACTAAATTTTTTGACATATTTTTTAAAACAAAAAAAAATAAATTTGTGGCTTTATGTTTTAATCATCTCAATATATCTTATACTCATATAATAAATAACATAATAAAAATTTCATAAATAATTGAAAGAAAATAAAATAAAATATATGATATTCTAATATATTAAATGATATGACCTAAAAAGTAAAAAATCAATTAATTTTATAATATTATAGTCATAATTAGAAAATAAAAAAGTCAAAGATAAAAACATTAATAATAAATACAATGACATCACTCTTGAGTTTTGGAGGGAAATTTTTTATTAAGAAAGTGACACTTAAGGAATTTTTAAAAATAATAACATCAGCAATGTTTTGTTTTAGTAATAGTTATATAGATGTATTACTATTATATTAACATAATAATAAATCTAAGTGACATTAAAAAAATATGGCGAACTTTATAAAAATAATAAAAACATGAACAAATGGAAGAAAATATTATCGTATGAAAGATTAGTATTGAGAGGAGTAAAGAAAAATTTATGCTTTTTTTAATTAAACATTATAGTAAAGAATTCACCTTCAAAATATATTTTAAATTTTTTTCAAAAAATTATTATATTAATATGAACAATATAAATACGTAAAAATTTAATTTCAATCCACCATCGTGGGTGGATGATACAAACGTAATGGAGATTTGATGCATTTTTCAAATTTTATTTACAAAATAAATATTGTAGATTGGTTTAATGCACAATTCGCATCTTTAACATCATTATACTTTTTTAAAGAATGGATTGCGTATGCAACTCCACGTATATAGTTAGATCCGCTCCTGCTTACATAAATTACTTAGTAATGTATATATTCTGTGTCAAACCTTGTCATAATTTATTTTTAATGCTAATAAATAAAATTATTAACTAGTCAAGTAAGATTGCGTATTCAAAATACACTAGATAGTGCCCGTGCGATGCACGGCTTTATCAAATTTTTTGATATATTTTTGTATTATATTTATATTTTAGTATTTCACTATGAACAGTTGTATACATTACGTATATTATATCATATTTTACATTGTGTCCAATATAATTATATTTATACTTTTATTTTTGAATAAAAGAGCAAATGGTTCTAACCTTAAGTACAATAAGAAATTATGAATTTTTTAAATAAAAAATAACATATTAATTTTTCTAACAAAAATACCAATTACATTAATTTATAAAAGTATTAAATATTATTGCTATCAATAACACACTTTAAAATCAAATAAATACATGGAATTATGTAAAATTATTTTATTAGTTTAAACGACAAAGATAATTTTTTGTCATAAAAAATATAGTGACTTACATAAAAATAGTCACAACATAAATTATATTAGAATTAATCATTACATTTACGTAACCAAGAGTATAAATAACAAAAACAAATCCTAATAATAGTATATAATGTTTGAACCATTTTAAAATATCCAGAACACTAAATAATATTCATTTAATAAATGAAATTGAAAACATTTTATAAATAATTAAAATAAATGAAATAAAAATATATAGTTTTCTAATACATTAAATGTGATTTAACCCAAAAAGTAAAAAAAAAAACAATTAATAAGACAATAAAAGCGATAGAAAGTCAAATATCATAATAAGGATGACATCATCATTTAAGTTTAGAGGGAAATTTTTTAATAAGAATGCGACACGTAAGCAATTTTGAAAGATGATAATGTAAGCCGTGTTTTGTTTTATTAATAGTTATAGATTAAGACGAATCTAACGAGATCTCACATAGATATATTTTATCATCGATATATGTCTTAAAAATCTTAATCAAATTTCTCTCTCCAAAAGAGAATATTCTAAACGGGAAGAACATTCGGAAACGGAGGGAGTAGTTAACTAAGATTCTTTGATTTTTTCCTTATATATCTTATAATATCAAAATTTTTTTTATAATTTTAAACATAAGTAAATTTTAAAATATTTAAATTATATAAATTTAAAATGTGGGTTCAAACAGATCCCACTATAGTAGATAGGAACAAAGAAAGTAGTTGTATGTTTTTACATGTGAATTTGAGCAAACATAATTTAAGTATAACATCATGAGTTTTTGTATGTTCCTAAATCCTAATTAGTTGATGGGGCCAAAGCTACAGGATCTGTCCTTAGAATTTTATGAAAAAGCCTAAACACTGAACAATAGTATCCTTTTCTTGGGGCCCTTTTGGACTTTAATCACAGCTCACACAAATTCAAAGAATGTATGACAATTTATCCCAGAGTCCAAAATTTTATAACTATTATTTTTTCGAATAATTTGCGAATTACAATCTTAAAATTATTAGCCACCAAAGTATCAAAGTTTATAGTTCAAGCCAAAAACATATATTTTCAACCACTTAACATAAAATTCCGACCACCAAAATAGTCGAAATTCTGTGTTTTGGCTTGAACCTGCAAATTTTAATACTTTGGTGGCTGTATTAATTCACAAAATAAACATTTAGACTGTAATTCGTAAAAGTGCTAAACTTTAAAGTTGTAATTCGTTTATAGTTTCAAATTATAATATATTTATTTATATTTTTTACTTGAATAAAATAAAAGCATAAATTTTCTTTTTCCTGTGATTTGCATAAAGTAGGATTGATCTGAATATTCAGGTGTAGCCCATCACACAACTCTAACTCTCTTTTTGGTAAATTTTTTGTTTGTTTTTTTGACAATTAACAGGAATATATTAACTCCCTAAAAAATCTTTTACAACCTAGGTTATAAAAGGAATACTTTTCTAAACACGAAAAGGAAGCAGCATCCAAACACTACAAGCAAAAAAATAAAATAAAAAAACCCAACATACCACCAGAAAGGAAAACAAGCTCAAACAAGCCTAAACAACAAGACTATAATATATGTCCTATCTAGTGTCATCATCCAACCTAGCAGCAACACAAAAAATGGCTGTATTTGCCACTTGACTAGGCGACATCTGACGATCCTAAAAAATTTGAGTATTTCTCTGTAGCCAAACCTAATAAAGCATCTGAGTCCAGATCATACAATCAACTATAGATAAGAACTTGGTTGAGGGGAAAAATAAGGCAAACTTAGTAATACAATATGGCAAAATCAGTAATACAATCAACTACATATGCAAAGAAAGATTAAAAGATAGTTGGTGGGGCAAAAAAATTGAGGAAAATAGATATACATCAATCATCCATATTGAGGTGCATCATGCATGAGGCAAGAAAGGCGCGCCTCTTGGTCGCCTCCTAGACTCTTGGAGGCGCTTTAAAGATCGCCTTGGGCGCGCTTAGACCTACCAAGTACCAACCTACCTAACAGATTGAGTATATGAATGAGACTTCGGCAATGATATGCTGGTTCTCAGTTGTAGCCTTGCCCTGATGCTCGAGCCTGGGCGAGGACATATGCGGCTATAATAATGGGAGTAGAGTAAAACTTTTACTTAGTTTTGGAATCAGAGACCAAAGCCTTGATGCAAAGGCGTGGTTTGGTGCTGACAAGCTCTCGGGGAAGGACTGAGATTGCGGCTATTAGTGAACCATTAGGCACCCCAGATAGCGGAAGAAGTTCAATAAGAATGGAAAGCTGCAAAGCCCCGAGATAAGACGGTCAAGACTCGAGACATGAAAAATTTAAGGTGCGACCTGAGGATGAAAATAATCTGAATTTATTACCTCAGGGGACTTTAGGTCCACAGTTGAATCTGATACGACCTCTTTTACAGCTGCAGCTACAGTAGAGAAGCACTTATTCCGATCTAACAAATCGCATAGATTCGGTTCATTATTCTTATCTTTCACAGTTTTCATCTCGGTCTCCTCGATTCCTCTTCTACTATAGCCGACTGCAAACTATAAGGAAGCTAAGTTAGAATGCAAGCATGGGGGGAAAACATGAAGAAAAGTAAATCCTGATTTCACGAGTAGAGGCGGTAAATAGCTCTATTCAACCAAATTCAGCTCGAGTTCTATTGGTTTAGGTTGTTATACGGATGATCACTCATCAGGCCAAGTTGGGTAACATTCTAGGCGTATTAAGTTTTCCAGTCCCCACCCCATAAAAAATTGGAACTAAAATAATACATGGAATGAAGACAACAAATGTATAAAATTGCATGAAGCAGATACAAAATTTTGGCTCATAAATGAGCGCCTTAGCTAAAGAAAATTGTTTTAATACTACGACTACAATACAACATTCCATTCGATTAAGTGGTTCTCACCAAAGCACCAACCTAGTTACGGTACTAGAGGGTTAGATATACGCAACCTTATCCTTATTTTACAAATAGGTTGTTTCCAGTTGCCCTTGAAACCAAACATCATCGGTAACTTTTATACTCCCTCCAACTCAATTCAATTGTCCCATTTGAGTTGGGCACGGATATTAAGAGTGGGATGGGGTCCACAAAAAAAGGTGGTAGTTGGGGTATTTTAATTGATTAAATTAATTGTAAAGGTGGTAGTTAGGGTATTATAAGTAGTAAAAGTGGGGGTATATTGGTCATTACTTGTGTGAACATGGGGTATTTAGGTAAAAAAATCATTGACAAAACTGGAAATAGGACAATTGAAGTGAATTGCCCAAATAAGGAAATGGGACAATTGAAATGAGTTGGAGGGAGTATAAATAAGTTAACATGATTTAATCAGCTATTTTGCTATAGTTCAACGTAATCCAAAACCAAAGAACTATAGATTGTTAAGTTTGATACTATAAATCTAGAATACAACAAATTGTCAAAGCCTTAATTCTAACATATGGGGTCGGCTACTAATACAAGAGATCGATGTAGAATATTAGAAGTATGCTCACCTTTAGAGGTGTAGAAGATCTGCTGCTTTTGTCATCAACATACTTGAGAACAAGCTTCGACACGGTTGTTTTAATTTCCTTTTCATTCAATATACAAGTCGCTTGAATCGGGAGAATTCGATGACACCAACTGCAAAAAAAATGTTATATTAACTTTAGAAGGATGACCAACACTATTATTAATAAAACATAAAATAAATATAGTATTTGATGCACGGATTTAACACGTGAAATTACTCAAGGTTAAATTGAGGCTAAATCTAGTGTGGTTGCAATGTTGCAGTGCACACTTTCATCTTATTTTATCAGCTTGACGTTGTGTGTTCCAGATTTCTGCCGAATGCTTTTGTTATTGTTGTTGATGTAATTGGTGACTTGAGTGAACCAAATAAATTCTATGCATTATGTGAGCATAAAAATGGAATCCCATGAGTGAGATGAATGTGGTGTTTGAAGTGGATGTTGAATGCATGAAGTTATGAAGCATTTAACAAGTGACTTAAACACAAGAATTATGGAGCACGATGAATGATAGTTGATGAGGAATTTTAACAGCCAAGAAATGATGCTTCACGAGGTGCTTGGGCATAGGATTCGGTTTTGTGACTGTTCATGTTCGTAGAGGTGTTTGATATGTAATTTATTGTTAGCCATAAATGTGTAAGACTCATTAATATAATCTCCCCTATAAATAGGGAGCTCATATGCTCATCAAAATGATCCACAAATTACCCCAAGCCAAACACTAGCCTAATATCTCTTCTCAATTGTAATTCTCCATATTTGAGAGTTCTTTGAACTCCTTCTTTGATAATATATACTACAACACCGGAGGACGTAGCCCAAGTTGGGTGAACCTCGTTAAATCTTTTGTATTGTTTTTATTGCATTTTTGTTTCCTACAAACATCGATTTTATTGTTAGCGTAATTTGTTTCACACAAGACATCGCACTTTCGATCTTGGTGATATTAGAAGTTGAAACACAATGTTTGATCTCTAATAAAGCATTGTTTACAGTTATCATTCCATATTACACATACTTTTATCACTCAGGCTGGTTGAAATAACTATTTTGACTAAGCATTAGAAGAAAATATCTAAATTATCAAGCACAAAAATTAGTGGAGCGGTTTATCCAAGCAAATACAGAAATTGAAAACTTTAAGCTACTAATAGCATCACCTCTTAGGTCTACCTCACAATAAAAATTAGGGAAATTATCATTGGTGCCCCTGAGGTATGCGTTTTTATCAATGGTGTATAAACTTATTTTTTTATTCCAATGGCACCCCTGAGGTTTAGTGGTAATTACAACCGTGACCTTTTTAAGTACTTTCCGTTAAAATTCCGTTAAGTTTCGAAATTAACCTAACTAGGGTTAGTTTCTTCTTCTTCTTCTCTTCTTCACTCCTTCCATGGCTGTCTTCCATGGCTGCTATTTCTTCAAAACCCAGAAAATCCAAAACTCAATTTTCTATGTGGTAGTAGGTGGCCCAGCAGATTCAATGCTACAAGTTTTCTCCTTTTTCACCCTCTCAATCCAATCAAATCTTCCATGACTGCCATTTCTTCAAATTTTCCATTTTCTTCAATTTTAACAATTACCCACTTCAATTTTTCATTGAAGAACAACAAGATTATTCACTTCAATTTTAACAATTACCCACTTCAATTTTAACAATTACCCACTTCAATTTTAACAATTACCCACTTCAACTTTCAAGTTTCTGTTAAATTGATAACTTAATATGTTTATTAACAGGGAAAGTATGCTTGGTCGATTTCGGAAAGCTTGTGGCACTTGAAACCTTGTCTATGAGAGGAGTTCAATGGCGTTGGGATGCCATAAGCAAAATGCTGGAATTGGCTTCTGAAGTGAAGCATCTATACATGAAGGTTTAATTTACAGGGGATTTCGAAAATCTTATAGCCTTTCCTGCAATTGATTTTGCTGAGTTCTTCAATGCTCATCCCAAACTTAAGAAGTTTGATATCCATGGAGCTATGTTTGCTGCACTTTGTTCAAGAGATAGCTTGAAAAATGTGAGTGAACGTGTAACATATGGATCGAAATGTTCTTCAGATTGTGCAATTTCGTACTTCCTGTATTTTCTCATTACAGATTGATTCAAATTTTACGATTCCATGTTTGGAAGAGGCGGTAATAACCATAAGATCGCCATTGAATGCAGAACAGAAAATCAGTACTCTCGAGTCCATTGTAAAGTACGCGGGAAACCTTAAGAAGTTGGTACTGAAGATTCTTCAAATGAACAGAAAATGGCAGCCATGGAAGGAGTGAAGAAGGAGAAGAAGAAACTAACCCTAGTTAGGTTAATTTCGAAACTTAACGGAATTTTAACGGAAAGTACTTAAAAAGGTCACAGTTGTAATTACCACTAAACCTCAGGGGTGCCATTGGAATAAAAAAATAAGTTTATACACCATTGATAAAAACGCATACCTCAGGGGCACCAATGATAATTTCCCTAAAAATTATCATGCACTAGACTATAGAGTTTGAATGTCATGCGTTATAAGTAGCCTTTCCGTTGGACAATTAACTTCCATCTCATCTTGGAATCATGAATTCAGTAGCCACTTGATAAAATTGAACTCAGCATTTGTTGACATTTTCCTACAAGTCCATAATGGCATGGAGTCCCACAAGAACATAAGTAGCAGATATTAATCTTAAGAATAGAACTAGATGAAATATTTAGGGATGGGATGAATCCATAATCTGATTCAGTAGCCTTTCCATAAAACAATTAACTTCCATCTCAACTTGGTAGATTGTGAAATTTCATCAGACTTGGTTGCTGATGAATAATTGCTTTTCCTTATGCTCTATCTCATCCTTGGAGATGCCTCAACCTCATTTAATGCAATAAGGCATAGGCCATTGACCCTTGCCTAGTTTTGCCACAGATCGGGCGCACATTTTAGGCCTTAGTTGATGAAGGGATAAGGTTCAAGGTATAGCCCTCACTGTGCATCTGCCACATTGCATTTCCTAAAATGTGTATGCACGGAGTCACTAGAGCCAAAGCCATAAAAGGGAAAGAAATTTGGCGAGAGGGCAGCTGTAATCTATGCACCATTGGAAATTGGCACACAATTAAGTAAAGAGACATTCAGTTGTAACACAATGCATGGTAGCATCCAAATCATCCATGCCTGATCTGTTCTTGTATATTTCTATTTTTGTTCATCAATGCATTCCTTTCTTAAAGATAATATATACACAAGTATACAAATGCTCAAAAAGTTGCATTATTGATGGTTTGGAACAAAAACCGCAATGGTAAGATATATTGGTAGGCAAAACATAAAGCATCAAAAGACTCCGACAAGGAAAGCATACCGGGGACTTGGGATCATTATGAGTATGAAACAGTAGAGGGTATAACTTAAAAAATGATGACTGATCTAAAGCACTTACAGTGGTTGTTTCAGCGCTCCTGATTCTACGGATTGATTTATATCAGAGACTATGCTGACTGGATCATACAAACTGTCTTTTGAAAAAGTAAAGAGAATCAAGCCACTTCTTGTCACCTTCACCAACTTAAGATTAGAAGTTTCGTTGATTGAATTGTCCATCATTTCAGAAGATTGTGTCTCATCTTTTGACAACTCACCTGCACAGAGAATAGGAACTTGAATCTTCCAAATATAAACAACCCAAAGCTCAATTCAATTTAATAGTTTCTTGGTTGGGCCTGAGGATTGAGAAGCCGATGCTTACTTTCAGTAGTTGTAGCAGTGCCTTCCAGCACCGGGTCTAATTTCCTTTTCTTTACATTTTCACTGGACTCGGACCCATTCATGCAGTCACTACCATTCGGTACAATATACTGCAAAACAATTTTGAAGACTTTTGATTGTTAGTGTTCCTATGATTTGTACTTTGTGTTATTACAAAGTAATACAATAAAGGAAATTGGAAATTCTCTTCATATACACATTACATTATTGTCAGCATCAATATTTACATTACATTAATGTCAGCATCAATATTTGAAAATAGTCATGAAAATTCTCAATATGCCAAACCTCCTAACGATGAAAAAGACATTTTTAAAGTCAGGAAAGACCTTTCAACATGTATAAGCCTGAATCAAGAAGGGAGTTCCATGCATTTAAAAAAAATTCAGAACCTATTTTTTAAAAATAAAATTCAGACCAATATCACTGAAAATGTTTGCCGGATTGGCTCCCATGAGTTTCAAACTACTACAATGATACAACCACCACCACAAAAATATTGTCTTAGAGTCAATGATACTATCACATGTAATATATTGTCTAACAGCTAGCGCTTCACAATACAGCGGTCTTGAAAATCCATACTTGAGTAAAGATCAAATGCGAAAACCAATGTTCGAAGTGTTTCCACCAAAGTTCGAAGTATTTCACCAAAGTTTGAAAAAAACACACAACACTTCTCTATAATCACATCAACACATCTTGCAAATTTCACCAGCTTAATAAAAACTATTTGTCAGTACTGAAGTATTATATGTAAGCAAGTATAATGGTGTATTCTATGAATATAAAGTTAACATATAAAAGTGTTCATGTCAGATGTTCATGTTCAAGACTTGAAACCTCTCCAATATGGTTGAGGAAAGAAAGCTCTCTAATATTCATGTCAGGTGTTCAAGTACTCTATAGATCCCATTTGAGAGAAGGTAAAGCTATCACACGTACACTATACTATATGCAACTAGGTGTTACAACTTACAAATTTTAGCTCAGATATTAAAATAGTTTGTATCCAATAGCAACAAAAACTGCTAAGAGAAATAAAAAAATAAATTACATATAGAAATCCAATTCAAACTAAAACGAAATTGTTGGTACATGTAAAGATCCCTCGAAAAATTACCTTTCCAAGGATGGATATTGCTTCTTTTGTTGCGCTCTTCTCCCTCTCTACAAAGAAAATAAGTTTTTTCTGTCAAAAAATTTCACCCAAGCAAGGAAAACAATATTTACAATATAGTGTTAAATATTGTAGTCATTGATGTTTACAGTTACATTAGATGTTATTTGAGCTAGAAGCTAAATAATTATCCAATATAGTTATCATAACAAAAAGGTGAAGTGGAATAGAAACATCAAGTACATCCTTTTTTATCTACATGTCCCAGAGGCATTACAGAAAGTTCACACTTTGGAGGTAAGTTGGCAATCGAGAATGAAACTATGTAGTTCATACCCAAAATGGATAGCAAAAAGTGCTAAATGATAGTTAGCATTCCAACATTTCACTTATAAGTCTCCCGATTCTCATATAGTCATAAAAGCATGAAGTGATGGACCTTAAAATATACTTCTAATTGAGAATCATGGTTAGCCTCGTGGTTGAAGGCTATCCTTTTACCCTTTCAACCTTTCACCCTAACCTTGTGATATAACTTGATTTTCACCACCAACATGAAGGCTTAACTCCCTTTCTCCCGTGTTGTAGAAATTCTTAACCCACCACCGAATCCAAAAAAAAAGCTACTACTATTTGTGTTGAGCATATGACAAATGCCATCTTTTGGACCTTGAACATTTTATTATGTCTAGAGTAATATGAAACTAACATTTGTTCATCTACCAAAGAATTTAGAAAAGAAGTCCTTAATCATATGATAGAAAGCACACATCTCTAATACCAAAGCCCATATATTAATTAGACATCCAAGTTCCATACAAACTTTTCAAAGCATCATTATTGATTAATGT
>CM033453.1:3082054-3119554 GCA_019425755.1 Amaranthus cruentus
TGATATGATATGGATTTATACATACCAAAACAATCAATGAAATGTCAAAGAAGTCTTTTGTGTATTCCTTTTGACTTTGTGAATTGTCTATTCTAGCCCTAAGAAAATCAAGGAGATCACCAAATATATGCTAAGAAATACTTACAATATAATTGCCAAATTTAGCCTTTAAATAAAGTAAAAGAAGATGTCAGAGGATACAATAATATATTAGCCTTAATATCCCATCAAGTTGGAGTATAAGAATCATAAATGTCCAACTTACAGTTTAATGAATCAAATTGTGCCTTGCCTAATACCTTAGCAAAAATATCAGTCAATTGAGTGGTCATGAGTATATAAGAAGAAACAACAAGACCACCTTGGATAACATCTCGAATGAAGTGGCAGTTAACTTAAATATGTTTCGTCTGATAATACAACATTGAATTCTTAGTAATATGTAAACATATTGATTATCACAAAAAATAGGAGTATGACTTTCAGATAATGCACCCCACTAAGCTTAAAAGCAAGTCGTACAACTATTTCAGTTCATAAATGACCAAAGAAATAGAAAGGTACTCTACTTTAGGAAAAGAACAATAGACTGTACCTTTGTTTTCAAGAAATAGGATGATAACCAAGAAAAATCAACCATCCAATCAATGAATGTCAACTTACAGAGCAAGCAACCCAATTAGAGCCACACCAACCTTGTAATGATAAGTCAGTGGTAGACATCAATATTATTTTTTTTCGAGTCTCATGCATGAATTGAGAGAGACATATAAAGAATATGCAAGATCAGAAAGAGTGAATCCTAGATAAATCAAACAACTTACCTAACTACGATAAGACTCACGAGTACGGCCATATAATAAATGAAAAGGGGAATGCGTAAGTTTATGATCTATTCAACTAGAGTATTAGCAGACTTAGCTCCAAGAATAACTGTATCAGAGATAATAATTAAGATATACTTCCTTTAACTTAGGAAGATGCCCAAATGACTGCGTGCAACTTTTATGCCTAACAAATACCTGTTAGACCTAAGATCTTTCATGTGACAGCAAGAACTTAAGTGAAACCATTACTAGAAATAAGAAGATCATCCACATACACAAGAACATTGATTTGAACAAAACCTTTGTGTAAGTGAAGAGTGGGTAATTAGAATATGATCATGAAAAATATTTCTATGATGAGAACAACAACAAAGTCAGAAGCAAGGAGCAGATAATCATCACTATAATTCCCTGAGCAATCTTGTTTATGATCCTTATATCAAAGTATCTTAAATGAACTATTGGCTGTCATGATTGCTCGCACCCTCTATTAACAACCTTTATCCTTCGCATTAGTACCTTGTATAAAATACTTAGCAGGCACTCCAACTCAATTACACGAAAGTTTCT
This sequence comes from Amaranthus cruentus, assembly GCA_019425755.1. Taxonomy (NCBI): domain Eukaryota; kingdom Viridiplantae; phylum Streptophyta; class Magnoliopsida; order Caryophyllales; family Amaranthaceae; genus Amaranthus; species Amaranthus cruentus. Next base: position 3,083,452 of record CM033453.1, read on the forward strand.
ACTGTTAGATATTGCCTATGCTTTAATATTCTTCTTAAGGTGGTCTAACGAATTAAACTCTTGCCCTATCCTAAAGTCACCATGTTCATTCATGGAGTTGTCATTATTCCAGGTCATCCATGTATCAATTAATCTTTGATCAACCTTATCGATTCGAAGCCAGTCTTGAGATGGAGCATTACCCTAATCGTTGCATCTAGAGCTTCTCTTTTTTATCATCTTCTGAATCAGAATCAATATGCTCATCCTCCTGATCTAGATTTAACCTCATTGGCATTCTGGCTACTCAAGTGAGTTGGAGAAGTAAACTCATCCATATTAGCATTCACGTAATTTGGGTTTGTTAACAATTCTGTAAATGTGTCATGACGTACACTAGGACCCGATTATGGAAGTTTCATGCTACACACGACTTTCCTCGCATCATCCAATTTTGCAACCATTTCAACATACACCTTCATTGTTGTTCCAAGGGTTTGTGACGCAGCATAAGCAGGAGCACTTATGCATTCATCATTCCTAACCAGAACTAACACATTTTTTCCCGTCACAAGATATTTCATCTCCATTTTTATTTCATAAGAGTTTGCGATCACAACCAATAACATCATACATTTTGCTAAGAAATACCTCAAAAGTCATATGTTGACGATGGATAAACATAACTTAATTAAATCCACCATTATACACCACATTGACCTCCTTATGACTAATTTCCCCACCCCAATACACTATAAGGGGATAATGATCCTTTTTCTGCACACACAAGCATGTTACTAACATGATGCCACACACACTTTTTTGTATACAAGCATGAATAAGTGAATTATCAATGTATAACATTAATTAACTTAATTGAATTATAACAACACTAATAAGATTATTCAATTCAAGTATAGCGTTAATAACATAAATATATACTAAACACCTTAAATTAAGCTAACAAATTGATGAACTTTTCATTGAAGCATTCACCGAACACTTAATATGCATACAAAATAAATAATGTAATTTAAATCTAATGGTGTAAAATCTAAGCTTAACGTACGAAATTAAGATAATGCTACAACTAATTAATTCATTAAAAGCCAAAACAAGAACAATCATGATAATAAACATCAAATTATAAAATTGAAAAAAAAATTAGGGTTAACTTTTACCTTGAATTGTTGATGAAATGAAGAAATAATCAAGAAGAAAGAATTCAATGTAAATGATTTTAGGATGCGTTTGGAAACACACATTTTATTTCAAATTGTAGATTTCAATTATGTAATCATAATGAAGAATTTGAAATGACAAAGATTGGGGTGTCATTCTCAAATCCTCATTTTAATTAACTACTTTTTATAACATTGGTGGATTTGGCTCAAATCCAAATTTGAATTCTTGTTATTGCCAAACACTAACTTTAAGTCAAATCCATATTTGCAAATGAAATCATCATTCCCAAACATACCATGAAGTAATTGAGTGAGTATATGAGTGATTCAGAGTAAAATTTGTTTTTTTTTTACTTGGTCGACAGAAGAGACGAAGGAGAGGAAGGCTGTGCGTGACAATGAAATCTGCTTAATTTATTATATGCTCAAGCAAAACCGCCATTTGAGATGGCGGTTTAATTATAATATTTTTTTATAAATTATAACTAAACCGCCATTTCAGATGGCGGTTTTAGTTTCCATGCTTTATTTTTGCTTCAATAAGAAATCGCCACTTCACACGGCGTTTTAGTTTGGATTTTACAATAAATAAATTGCTAGCTCTTTAAGATAGCTATTATTAGAAAAGGAAACAAAAGGTTGGACTGTCTGTCTTACATGGACACTACTAAGGGAATTGATATTCCCATGAGTGCAGAATAGAAAATATTTTTCCCATTAACATTATTTATGAAATGGCTCTCCAAAAAACTACGATTTCAGAATTTTTACTTAAAATTTTGATGTTACTTCTAAAATCATTTTAAAAAGGAAAATGAGTACATTTAAAGCCTATCTGTTATTATGTCAGCCACATATATGTTATTAAAACTAATAATAGAGAAGATGAACGGTCAAGATTAAAGGATTCAAATTTATTGAAGAGAGAAAATGCGAATAGGCGAGAAATGAAGAAAGTACAGCACAAGTGGGAACACACGTTAGTTTAGATTAAAACTTGTAAACAGTAGAGTTAAATCCACCAAACGCGTGTTAAAGTAAACTGAGCAACGTTAAATCACCTCGTCACAAGTTAAATTACGAAAAAGGGCATCATTGTTACTGTCACATCCTTGCATCAATTACCAAAATAACCCCCACAAAAAACCAAGACACTAAAACCAGAATTACAAACAGTAACCCACAAGAAAGTCCATCCTGGAAAATACGGTCCTGCAATTACCACCCTGAAATACAACTCCTTGTAACTATTGTCCTGAAATAACACTTCCCACACATCCACTCTGAAATATAGTGCCTTGAGAATTCTATCCTGAAAAAAGCTACATAAGAGTACAATCCACATTTTTCTGCCTAATGCTAAAGCACATGGACTAGGGGGCATGTATAGGGATAGTACCGTGAAAGAGATAAGTAAAGAAATGGAAATTTTCTTTCAAAAAACTTGGAAAAATAGACACCCCAACTCTGAAGAGAACAGAAAGAAAGACAAATAAAAGCAGAATCAGACCTATTGACCCCTTCAGCCATGACTCAACAGGTCTAAGGGGGAAATTGTATGTGCTGAGCGCATGATCTTAATCCTAAAATCAAGAAAATACCTACAGATTAAGCATTCTTGAAGAAAGACAACATGAACCATAATACCTACAGGACGCTCAGTCCTGCAGAATGATAAAATAACACCAACTCTTACAGGATGATCAATCCTGTAGAGTGATAAAAGAATAACAAGCTCCCGTAGAACAACTGGTTCTGCAGAGTGGAAAGAAGCACAAAAATACCTGCAGGACAACCAGTCCTGCATAATGACGATAGAAATAACGTTGACGTGGCAAAGGATAACCACAAAAGTACTAATAAAAGATGTTGTGACTTGCATAAGGCGAGACACCACACCTACCTTGTACCCTACCTAAGAAATTGTACTATCATGTACCAGAAATCAGAAGAAGGGACCACAACACGTATGCCTACCAACCAACGGAGGCCACGTCAGCATAAAGGATATTCCTTGTCTCCTCTCACTGATTCATAGAAGATCCCGATTGAGATAAAAGCCAAAACGACCCTTAGGGTTTTGGGATCCTTTCCCTAAACCCACTACTATAAATACACAGTGCCAAGCACTACCAATGATAACGTAACTTTTTGCATTCAAGCCTTTGTTATACCTTGAGCAAGAATACACTAAACTTTATTAGCTTCCTAAGCTATACATTCTATTCCATTACTGACTTAATCATCGGAGGAGGACCCCCGGAAGTCCCCTCTCCGGCCTCATTTGTTACTCTGTGCAGATTACCTGAAAAAAGTGAGCTAGAACGCATCTCGTGCCTCCCCAGTGATTTGCATCTACTATAAATCTTAAAAGACGTTCTTTTCATCCTTGAAGAGAATGTTGATTGTTCTCTACAACCGGAACATTAAAAATAGCCAACCATTAGATTGAGGTATATTGTGATACTAGTTTGAAACCCGTGCCAAGCACGGGTAAATTGTAAAAAAAATTATTATATAAAATTTAAATAAATAATATTAATTATGACAAAATGACAATGACAAAATGCAATTGAGAAAAAATTTAAATGATAATTTGTATTTTACTTTTATTATTTTTTTTAATAACATTACTTCCATGAAGTATGAGGAAAAAAATTTAGCTAATAATATCAAAATTCGTCCTGTATATTATATTTAGTTATTTACTCTCAATTTCTATTAGGGATTATCTAACTTACTTAGCACACTTTAAAGTTTTAATAAAGTTCCCACCAAATTTTATTTAATATGAACTACAAATACAATTTATATTTTGATATAATCCTTTAATTTATTTATCTCGTGTATTGATTTGAGCCATATTGAACAACACCAAAATAACATTTATACTTTCATAGTAAGGGTGCAAATCAACTGAGATGAAGATATCATAACTTTATAAGATATGGTGGTATAGGATAGAGCAACTTCATGTTCCTTAAAAATTATCAATGTCCCCATATTTTTCTAGTAACTTTATTTTAGTATTTTTAATACCTATGGTCTTCATTCTTTCTCCATTAAATTTACTATTTCATAAAATATATATCCAATATTAAACTCTAATTTTCTTAATCCCATAAACATTGATTATGGAAATAACTTGAAACCAAGAGGGTAACTTATCTAAATTAAAAAGGACTAATTTGTAAATTACTTATCTGTTCCATTTGATTTTTGCATTAAAGAAAAATAGAGAATATTTTTTTAGGAAAGTGATGATGCCATTTACGTACAAACCATCCATTAAATGTAACATATTTAAGAATGTAAATCTTTAATATATTGCTAGATATTATCGATATTGACGATAATTTTTTTAGAATACATTTAGAATGTTAATCTTAAATTTCAAATAATTTCTTTAATTGACTAATTGACCATAACCCGAGTCGTTATATATGTGGATAATCTTTAATTATTTCTTTTTATATGTTCTTTATCTTTTAAATAGTGGCTCTTTGGAATGAAGAATATATAGGTCATTATTGCTTTTATTGTCTTTGATTATTTTCTATAATAATATTAATGATATAATTGATAATTCTAAAAATTCATTTAGGCAGGAAAATTTATAATCACAGCTTGACACGTGGCATTAAAGATTTTCTTTGTTTTCTCTTTTAGTATATTAGTATAGATAGATAGATAGATAGATCATCGATATTGACGATAATTTTTTTAGAATATATTTAGAATGTTAATCTTAAATTTCGAATAATTTCTTTAATTGACTAATTGACCATAACCCGGGTCGTTATATATGTGGATAATCTTTAATTATTTCCTTTTATGTGTTCTTTATCTTTTAAACAGTGACTCTTTGGAAAATGAAGAATATGTAGGTCATTATTGCTTTTATTGCCTTTGATTATTTCCTATAATAATATAATACTACCTCCTAATCAACTCATTAGTCCCATTTGATTTTTCACACTTGTCGAGACAACATTTTAACCTTTACTATCTCTAAATTTTTTTAATTAAAAATTATAAAAAGTAGATATTAATAATCTTTGTGTTGAGACGAATCAAACAAGATCCCACATCACTATGTGTTAAATTATAGATTAAGAATAAAATACAAATTAAGAGTGATAAGTGAATAGTGAAAAAACATATCAATGGGACTACTAGGTAGAATAAGAGGGAGTAATATAATTGATAATTCTAAAAATTCATTTAGACGGGAAAATTTTTAATCACAGCTTGACACATGGCATTCAAGATTTTCTTTGTTTTCTCTTTTAGTATATTAGTATTAGTATAGATAATTAAGGATAAGACAATAGACATGTTCATAAGTCTAGTTGAAAGTTTTGCATGATCTAGAAGATAGACTACGTTTCCTAGGCTATAACCCTTATGGTTGAGTGAAACTACTTGTAAACTTTCACTAACACCCTGATATTTCTATTTATAGACGTCATTATATCCCTCCGTAAATAAGAGATCTATATTATTTTTTGTCACTCTTGCTCAATTTATCCATCTTTGATCTTAACACCCTATCAAATCTGCTTTATTTTTTCAAAATTCCCCACGTACATACGCCTCAAATTTTCATGTGATAATATAAAAACAAATGCATAACAACTTTAATTAAATATAAATATTCCATTAGAGCTTTCGTTTTAGGGATACAAATGTTATCCAAATAGACGGCCATTGGCCATCATCTACTTCCTCCGTTCCATTTTAGTTGCACCATTGAGTTTAGCACGTTTTTTAAAGATCGTCAAATCAGTATGGTAAAAGTAGAGATGATGTATGATTGATGGTGATATGTGGGTAGAAATAAAAAAGAATTTATTATAAGTAAATAGTGGTTGTGACTTGTGGTTATATTAAATAATTAATGGGATGATGTATGATTGATGGTGATAGTGGGGTAGGAATAAAGTGAGGATAAAATAAGTAGATTCTTTTGCCAAAAATAGTAATGTTGCAAGTAATATGAAACTTCCAAAATTGGTAAGTGTTGCAAGTACAATGGAACGGAGGTAGTATAAGTTATCATTCAAAGCTAGTACTTCATTAATCATTATCTTATGTTCTCTCTCTAATTATGTTCTAAGTTTTCCTTTTCCTTTTCTGAGTTAAGTAATTAATGGCTTTTGTTGAATAAAGTTGTGAGTGTTATTCCTTTATTTTTTTTTGTTTAGTACCTTTAATTTAGTGTTTTTATTTTTGGAAAAATTCTCATGAATGAATCTTTTATTAATTTTTGCTACAATAATATTAATTTTTGATTCACCATGAATAATATCAACTTAGAGGATTTTATCCTATAATAATCAGCTTTAATTTATTAACTAATCTTCTATAGTTTGATAATTAACATATTACAGATTTTCTAGAAAAACTTTCCCCTAAGTTGATATCATTTATGATTAATCAAATTATTATTGTAAAAAATAAACAAATGACTATATTATACCTGATAATTTTTCTTTTATTTTTCTAAAGCATAGATATCTATTAGAGTAGCTATTATTTTAGATCTTGCTTTTGTCATCTTAGGTTTTAAATCTAATATGACCAACTTAAGTATATAGTTGTAAAAAAAATAAATTTCTGAATGTTATTTAGATAATTATTATAAGAAATAATAGGTTCTACGGGTAAAATGATTGTATAAATCTGATTGTTGTTAGTTATATTACTACACTTAGAGCATGCTTATATTAGGTGTAAATATTTAATGGGGGAAATAAAGTCAAACTAATAAAATGAAAGTAAATAGAGATGCATTATAATTTATAAGTAGTTGAGATAGTTGTGAAGAAGGTAAAATGAGCATGAAATAAAAATAATGAAGGAAAAAGAAAATAATTTCCCCTATTATGAAGGTAATACATTCCCCCACCCTCCTCTAGGATAAATATTTACCCCACAAAATTGAGAGCTCTCTTTATTTTTTATTACTTTGCAATCATTCTTCTACTTCTACAACAATTAAATTTCACTAATTTATCATTTATCAACTTCATTTTCTTACTTTGATTTTTTTACTCTCTTAAATATTTACACTCAATACAAGCATGCCCTTATTGTGGCCGAAGAATTAAATTTAATACGTTTATTTAGGTTGTTCTAGACTTCTAGTGTTAGGGTTATTAGTGCGCACTTGCAACTCATAACTAAATTTTAAAAAGCAATAGCAGTTATGACTGTCTTAATTTCACGCCAAGTTACTAAATAAATATATAAAAAATATTATGATGATCGAATAATAAATTAATAAAATATGTCAAATCCTTAACTAAGTGCCTTTTCCTATTGTTTACAATCGTTCGTTAATTTGTTTCCAAGTGATCTTATTACTATCTAATTATCTATAAATCCCCTTTTATTGTTGTCCAATTTATTAAAGATAAAAATCCCTTTTTCCACATCGATACAATCGTTACTTTCCTAATAATTCCCTTTAAAGAAATTATTACAGCTTCAACTCCCCTTTCGTTAAACAAGAGCCTCCATATTTTCCTCTAACAAAACTACGTCTTTAGGTAAATTTGTTCTCATCACCATTTGATCTCTAAGTTTGTACAAAATCTAACCTCAAGTTTGTACCCATCAGTGCCGTCCCTGGTATTATATGGGCCCTAGGCAAATTGAAAGAAGTGGACCCTCTCTATGAAAGGTCGATTCCGAACTTAAACATGTGTTTAAAAAAATAACAAAGATGGATCCTATATATTATAATTAGCATTCAAAATGTAGACGTATCATATAATTTTTAAATGATAAAAGAACTACTCATAAATTGCAAATTTTGAAGTGTGTACTTCCATTAACGAGCATATTCTAATTTTAGGCCCTTTCTAGCTCTAGGCCCTAGGCAAATGTCTACCTTGCCTATGGTCAGGAACGGCCCTGACCCATCATCAAGTCTATTGTGCCCTAAACATGTACACCATGAGTAATTAGAACTAAAAATTAGAAGGAAAAAAATATCAGAAATCCGACAAACCTTAGCCAAGTCTTTCATGACAAGACGAAATCTGCCATTGCAATTTTCCAACACAAACCATGGGTAACTAGAAGTTTTAATTAAAGGAAATACGGCAACTATCATAGCTAACCACTAAATCATACAATTTGAAGCGTTGATTATTTTATAATATTATAATAAGATACAAAATATAAATTATTGGTTTTCGTATTAATGAAGAATGCTCCAATTTTAATAAATAAATCTTGCATCTTTCAACAATTTATGTTTCTACATTACAATGAAATTACACTGTACAAATTTCTAATAGCAAAACTTGATTATTTATTTTACTAAATCACTATCCGGCTACATGCCCATGGGCTATGGGAGTAAAAATGGGTTGTAATTGATAAATTACCTGTGAATTGTGAACAGAAAGGACAAATTTTCCAACTATAAATAGTCAAAAGACGATCTGAAATCATGCATATGAATGAGAGTCAGCTTTGAATATCATCTTCTTCAGAATCATCACTTTCCAATGGAGTCTCAGCAGGGTGAAGTGCATCTAGGCTGCAAAGAAATATCACCCATTCATGGTTATGGACAATTAACACAAACAAGCAAAATGAACAATAGTAAAGTACTACAGTGGCGAGTTATAAACCTGGTCGGTCAGGTCGATTTTAGAACAATGGATCATCAATGACTCATTTTTGGGTCAACTAGAGTCTGATTAACACAAAATCTTGTGAGAAACGGTCTCTTTGAGAAATAATCTCTAGATAATGTACGTGGGCAATAATTTTTAATGGGCTGGGCTTGAGATACGTCTCTCAAAGCGACAGTCTCTCAAAGCGACAGTCTCTCAAAGCGACAGTCTCTCAAGAGACTAGCTGTCTGATTAAACTGGGTTCGACTTGACTTAACCGGTCAACTGTAGTTTTTCTTTATTATGACGAACTTCTCAAAGAAATACGACATAATTTTTTAAGTTTTATGAAATTATTTCTTATAATAATGGTATAATATATATTTTTCAAGGTTTCAACAAAAAAATAATCACCCAAAACAAAAAAAGTTTGACAATTGACAGATCTAGTGTGTTACCTGCAGTTATTTGGGACCCTCCAAGAGTACACTTGCGAATGCTTCAAACTCAGGGGTAAAGACATAAATCGTCTCCAATCTTGAAGCAAAATCTTAAGGTCATGAAGCTTACTACTAATTCCAAAACAACAATTTGCATGCATGGTGCAAACTTTATTCAAATCCTTGCTAGGTTCACAAAATCCGCCGAAGTAAGTAGTATCTAAGAATCTCATACTCAATCCGATTTGCGATATATATGGACTATGTTTGATGAAGTTTAGGACATCCTGATCATGGTAGCCAGGATAAGTTTCTTGTGACGAGTACCAAAACTTGTAGAACTCAATAGAACGGTTGTTTGATTTGACATAATTAAAACCTCCATTTGGTTTATTGTGTACGGTAAATGAGTCACCTGAGAAATGATCACAAGCCACCTGAAAATCAGCATCAGGAAAGAAGTGTGGAAATGGATCCCTGAACCACATGACATCAGCATCCTGGAGAATATGGAGAACATGTTGACAGAATAATCAGTTTGAAGAGATTGCAAAGCAAGTTGGAATTTGAGTGTTGAAAGAAGTTGCAAAAACCGACTAAAAGATAATCAAGTTCTAACATCGGTTTTAGCAAATGTGTTGCAGAAGTGCAACAAAAACAGTTAGTGCTTTCTCAAAATTTGTCCAAAATAAAGAATATCATTCTCTTGGTGGGTAGGCTATGTTGCTCAAACTTTTCACTTGACTTAAAGTACATATGAAACCCTTGACACTCGAACATGGATTGGACGCTTGGACAATCAACTTCGGTTTGAACTATTGGCTTAGGCAAGTTGCACACTCGGACATGTATACAAGTTAGAATAACATCGGTGGTAGTTCAAGGGGTAATCATCATACCTCTACAATTGACAATTTAGTAGGGACTAGGGAGGTTGTTGGCTTGTTGCACTAGCAAACTTTCTAAAATGAACATATGATCAAGTCTCAATGAGGATACATTTTGATGTTTAGGTCTGAAACAGTCAAAGCAAGGTGAGGGTGCATCCACAATCTTGAATATGTATCACTTAAAGCGTTTCTAAACCATAGATTAAGGCGAAAGATGGGAAAGAACCTTTTGAAGATGCAAAAGCATAACCAGCTTACTGTATCACTGTGTTCAGTAGGCCAGTCAAAGCATGAAATAAACTAGGAATTAATATACTCCCCCGAGAACATCATTTTTCAGTTGAAGCATGTACCACTTTCCCTTGGGAAAGGTCTTGGATTCAATTCTCGCTGCCCCCTTCCCCTTCCCCAGCCCTCTCCTTCTCTCAACCTATCTTCTCAAAATAATTTTTACATACTCCCTCCATCTTTCTCAATTTTCCACATTTTTCATATATTGGGTTATTTTGCTTCATCTTCTTATTTGAAATATATTCTTATCACATTTTCAATCTCATCTGCATAATTTAACTCTATTTTAATGCCATTTACATAATTCAATCTATCTCTTCGTTTAATTCCACAAAAAATAACTCTCCGTACTCCCTTTAAAAGCAACCTCAAATGAGGCTAACTCACTAGAACAAATGAGTAATATTGTAACAAAAGTCTCATGAAATTAAAACTAACAACATTGCATACAAAATTAATATCATTATCACCCCATTGATATTGCCAACCCAAAGCAGCCATTTAAGTTATAAATAAGTTTTAAGTATAGAATGCATCAGATTATAGTCTATATAGAACTAGTTTGGTAGATTCACTAAAGCCATAGAGTTCATCATCAGTAAGTGATCATGTGATTGGAGACAAACATGAATCAAAGGGCGGAAATTCACATCCCAAACCTTGATAAAGCTCACAATCGACCAACTGGGTAAATTTAGTCTTTTATACAACAGTGCAAAAGAAACGATGATTTTGCAGCTCACCTTACTGAATAAGGTAGAATACTGAGATAAACAAAATAAGAGGCATGTGCATATGTAGTGTTCAAAGAAGCCTACAATCACATAGGAGCACAAGCAGGACCCCTGAACCAACAACTATCTCATTTGCCTCATTGTGACTAGGCAAAAATAAATCAAAGGAGAAACTTTCACTAAAAAATTTGAAACACTACATGCCAGTTCCTTAATGTCAAGTGGCTCTCACGCGTAGGTGAGGCTTGGGGGTTTGATATACAAAACCCTACCCTTGCAGTAACCAATCCAAGAGGTTGATTTCGATTGACCCTTGATAGCAAAAATCACGTGTAACTACACATAGATAAGAAATAAAAAGTCACAAATGATTTCTTGAGCTATTATATCATAGTCCCTTATAATCGAAAACCAAAGTGTAGATCTTGGCTCCATCGATAACGGACACATGCATTAAAAAAGTGAGAATTATCAAAAGTTGATTCTGAAAAAAAAAAAGGTTAAGACACCAAGAATGTCGATGGATTCCATTGCTTGAAAATGGATTGATAGATTTAAGAAGATTGCTTGAAATTATACACAAACTACATATATGCTAGGCACATTGAAATAAGTTATGCCAAGTAAACTTAGCCAGGCATCTACATAAATGTATATAGTTATTTTTTGAGCTCATTATGAGAACGACACAAAGAAAACAGGTATATGAACTGTGTAGAGTGAGCCTTACCCCCAAAGCAATGCTTTAATAGAATAAAAAAGGACAAGAGGTGATAACGTAGGTTCTGAGAATACAAATGAATGTCGCCCAAAAGTTCCTGGAATTGTATGCCATCCTTGAGGGTACATTTGATGAGTAGAAGACGAACAACAAATGCAATAGAGAGCTAAAGACTTTTAATGTTAAGCTTAGTTATAAAAAGCTCGCCCGAGGCTAGCGCCTCCGCACAACTAGATGTAGAGAATGGCCTAGAGTGCCTTTGGTCTTGGCCTCAAAATCCCACTTAATGCACTGTAATGCAATGGGTTAGGCAGAATCAGAGTATAGAAAAGACAGACAGAATAGAAAAAGAGAAGAGAATGGCAAAAGGTAAGCTTGTATTATTATTTAAATCTGAGCAGTGTACTCAGCTGAACTCTTCGAGCGGTTCAGTGACTCCTTAGTGTACAAGTACACAACATCTAGAGAATACAAGCATGAATGAAATCATTCACCCCCCTCCCTTTTTATACATCATAGAATCTACTAAAAGGAGTAATTCCCCCTTTTACAAAATAGAGAAATATACCCTCCAGTTGGCATAACAACTTTCTGTTTCATAACTGAAAATATTCCTTTTGTATCTAGTAGCTGCTGACTCATTTCTTCCTTCTGCTATATGTAAAATGTAGGGCTGGTTTTGGGCTTTTATTGATACTTGGATCCATTACATTACCCGCCCCAAAGAGTGCCACCTTGTCATCAAGGTAAAAATAAGGAAAATGTAAGGAGATTCTCACCCAGTTGCCAGGTGGCATCAGATCTTGGTAAGCCACTCCATTGAATGAGGACTTCGGCATGAGAAAGATCATCATGACAGAAATTACGAATCCCCAGGACAGCCTCTGCTTCTGCCTCTAGCACAAGGGCAGATGTAATATGAGAAGGTAAGGATGTCGGAAGAAAAACAGAGCCATGGGCGCGCTTCAGCCGAGAGATGTGAAAGACAGGATGAATTTTGCTGTTTGGAGGTAACTCAAGACGATAAGCCACAACCCCAACACGAGCAAGGACTTCAAAAGGGCCAAAAAATCGATTTGCGAGCTTATCAAATGGTCGACGAGCTAAGGATTGCTGTCGATAGGGCTGTAATTTCAAGAACACCACATCACCAACTTGGAAAGAATCATCACGTCATTTGGAATCAGCTGAGAGTTTCATACGATGCTGGGATTTCAAAAAATGAAATTGCAAATCATCCAAGATTGCATCTCTTTCCCGGAGCAGCTGGTCTAGGGAATCACCTGGAGTGACATTATGCCCAACACGCATTAAGGATGGTGGCAGTCGCGCATACAGAGCTTGGAAAGGTGTCATTTTTATGGAGAGGTGGGTGGAGGTGTTGTAGCAGTATTCAGCCTAAGAAAGCCAACGAGACCACTGCTTAGGTAGGCCATTAATGAAACAGCGGAGATAGGATTCCAATGCATGGTTGACGATCTCTGATTGACCGTCGGTTTGCGGGTGATAAGCCGTACTGCGAAGCAAAGTGGTACCTTGGAGACGAAATAATTCTTGCCAAAATAAGCTCATAAACACCTTGTCTCTATCGGAGACAATGGACAAGGGAAACCCATGAAGTTTGACGATTTCGCGAACAAAGAGAGCAGCGACTGATTGTGCGGAATACGGATGTTTAAGCCCCCAAAAATGAGCATATTTAGACAAACGATCGACCACCACAAGTACTGTGTCAAATCCCCCGGATTTCGAAAGGGCCACCACAAAATCCATCGAAATTTCCTCCCAAACTTGAAGAGGTAAGGAAAGCGGCTGGAGCAGCCCAGCGGGTTGTTGATGCGAGAATTTTTGTTGTTGGCAAGTGGGGTAGTCACGCACATATTGGGCCACATGTTTCCTCATTCCTACCCAGAACCAGTGCTCAGCCAAGCATAGGTGCAACAAGTTTGTACCCGATGATGAGGCCAAATTGGGTTGTTTGCGGAACTAAGATTGGACCCTTCAAACAAATGAAAACTGAAAAAAGATATGATCAAACGATGTTGATCTTGGATAAAAACTCACTTGATTTCACTCACCAAGAAGCCCTTATCCCCACACTCTCAATTAAGGCTTCACTCACCTTAATCTTCATGGGATCTTTCTATAATCTTTCTTTGCATCACTCACAAAGACAAGAAGATAGAATAGGAAATGCTCTTGCACTTTCCCCTTGAAAGAAAAACTCCTTCTCTTGAAATCTAATTTCTTAGAAGCGTTTTTTTATTTCTGTTTTTGGTGCACACGTAATATCTATCCGCAAATTTGCTGTCAAAATCAAAGGGAAAACCGTGCACTCATTTGAAATTTAAGGGTAATTAGTTGGTTCAGAAGAAATCTACATGTTCATTAATAAATCAAAACAGCAACATTGTTAAAAACAGGAGCATTAACATTGGCATTCAATAATGTTAAGGTTCAGCAGGTGTTTACTGATTTTGTTAGATAATAATTAAGAAGCAGCCTATGTTTAGAGCAGCATAGGGGTTGACATAAATCAACCCATTTATGAGCATATTCAAAAGGGTACGACACCATATGTTAGTGCACATCATCGCAGCAATTTTGTTCAATATGCAAATGAGTAGATCGGTAGGTCAGCAGGGGTGTGGTCCAGCAGGTTCAGTAGCATTGAGTGTGCAGAAGCTGATTAGGACAGCTATCCAATACAACAGCAACGTAATTGCACAGGTGCAGCATGTGAAGTATTTTCAAAGCAAGCATATATGGGAAGCTTAGAATTGAGGACAATTCTTTTCTAAGAAGGGGAGTTTGCACCATGTTTGACATGGATATATATTCAAGATTATGTACTTGACAAGAATATCCAGAATAATAGCTTGTGCAAATAAGCAAATGACTTTTGTATGACTATTTAGCAAGTGCAAAATATAAACATCAATCCATGGTTCAATTCAAGAGCATGACTCCCATGGTTCAATTCAAGTGCATCATCACCTAGCCTATGAGGAAGAGGAGAATACAACTCAATCGCACAAAGAACATTACATTAACGCAGCAGCAGCAACTCAAAATCACGTTAAAACAGCAGCAGCCCAACATAGCGAATAGCCCACCTTGCACAACACGTGTAGCCTCCACCGGTGCACTAACGACTTGGCCAAGGGTAGAAACGACATCTTGGCACATGGACCAAGCCATCAAGGCCCAAGAACCATGTTTGTGGTGCACACAACCTGCTAGAACGAGTGCACAAGGTCCCCCTGTCAGCAAGTTAATACGGCAGCAGCTGTGCATGTCAATTCCTTCTGTTTTGGTCTTTTTTAAATGCCTCATGAGGGGCACGTGCCTATAGTCATTATGATAATTAAAATGGGTTATAAATAGATGACTTCTCATGTAAATAAACTCAGTTTGGGATTGACAATAAATCATGTAATAGTTTACATTTGTGAAATAATTTTCTGATTTTCTTGTTTTGCTTGTGTGTTTGTCTTCATTCTTAGGCCTTTCCAAGAAAGTGTAGAGCACTTTCTACGTATCTAGATTGTGGAATAACTAGGGTGACATCTCTTCAAGATTGAGTGGAACTCAAGAGAGGAGTGTGGAGTCATTTCAATTGGTGTAGTGAAACTAACCAAAGGGTGACAGTGGCTGTTTTAGAAACCAAGAATTGGTTTCTTGAGTGGTTTGTGGGGTGTCTTTTGTGAAGAAGGATCAATCACCCTCCTTGCAATTGAGAGGGTCAATTGTGTGCAAGATCGTGAGTCCGGAGGACCCTATCTTGGTGCAAATTGGTATCAGAGCCATAAGTCCTTGTGGGGTGAAGATTTCAATTGGTTTTGATAAGAAACAATAGCCAAAAGTCGCAAAAACGAAAGGGTACAGAATCTGTCCGAAACTGACAGAATTTGGGGTCGAAAACAAAAGCGTTTTGGAGATCGTAATGTTATCTTTTTAAAAAACTGTTTTTATAGGGTATTCCTTATTGAGTTAGGGAACTTTTGGTGTTGGAATTTTTGGAATTGGTTTTGTAATGAAGGAGATATACGTTTTTCTTTACAGCCTGCCCAAAAGTGACTGAATCTGGGTAGTTTGGTAAGTTTGCTTCGAAAACCTATCAAGATCCTTGTATTTTGCCCCCATCTTTCATCAAATTATCAATAAGTACCCCATAAACATTAGCACATATCATTTTTTCATCATTTCATCATTTTTGTAGCTTTCTTGAATGACCCATTGATTGCTTATTTTGCAAACGTACAGGAGGGTTGTTTTTCTTTGCCTTCTGTGTATTCTTCATTTCTCCTTCGTTTGAAGGGCTTTTTCATTGTTTCTTTTTTTCATTTTTCTTGTTTTTGAGTCTAGTTTTTCGTGGGTCATTTTGTTTAGACCTTGGATTTGTGGAAAAAAAGATATGCCTATTTGTTTGACCAAAGGTCACAGAACACAATCAGATTGCATGTTTGGAGCAATCTTTGAATTGTGATCAAACTAAGGCACGTTTTTGAGTGTTTTCAATTGGAGATGTTTGTAGACATATGGAACTCTATTGTCACCAAATTTCATCAATAATAAAGGTGGTTTGGTCGAGTTTACAATAGAAAACATTTCATACCGTTTTCTGAAATTGTTTTGTATAGTTTCTGTTTTCCTATTTTTGTGCACAAAATTTTCCCAAACTTCTGTGCTATTTCTTTTCCTTCTTTATCTTTGCTTATTGAGTCTTAGAAGATGAAATCATCGAAGGTAAACATGAACTTACATAAATCAATGGATAAACTAGAGTGTGCCCTTGAAAATTTTCAACTAGCATTATTGAATGCGGAGGAGCAAAGGCTTGAGAGGTTGAAATGGGATTGTGTACGACGTATGGATTGGGCTCAAAGGTGTCTTTGTCTTGAACAATTGGTGAGTGTTAGAAGTCAAAAGAAAAGCTTGGAAAGGAAGTTTGACCTTCATCAAGAAAAGTTGCGATATCAACAAAGATTGCAAGAGATACATGGGGATTCTAAATTGGTAATTGTTCATGAGCATAATCCTGATGTTAATCCGGTTAGGATTAGATTTGAGATCATTTCAAAGCATGTTGACTCACAAATTCAGAACACACCATTGGTTTCTTCTCATGATAATATTCAAGAATCAAATAATAAAGTAGTTGTTGATGAACCTTGTGGTGAGATTGTTAAAGATCTTGATGAAGTTATTGAGACATCTTGCGTGGAGATGGTTCATGATCTTAAAAAGGTTATGGAGACATCTTGTGATGAGCAGGTTGCTACTAGACAAGAGATACTACTTGTGGCCAATTTTCATGCAAGTTTTGAAGATGATTCACAAATAGAACCAACAAAGAAGCACGAGTTTGTGAAGATTGTTGATTTCATTGAGTATGTTCATGATAGTCGATTTGTTGAGTTTCACCCTACGAAAATTCGAGGTCGAATTTTTTCTAAGAAGGGGATAATGAAACAAGTTGAATGTAGTCTTGGTAATACAAGCAAGCTAATCTTCTTGGTAAGCTTGTTTAACATATGGGTATGGTTCATTATGCAAGTAAGGGCAAGAGCATTTATCCTTACATGTGTGATGATTATGAGGAACATGGTTTCTTATTTAATTCAAGATTTGCTAGTGGTTTCCTACTATTGTGTTGATTTGGGTAATGTCCAGTTTGTTTTTGGACTTGTTGGGTATGTTGGATTAAAGCAAGTATTGCGGGACAGAATCAAGAATTGAGGACAATTCTTTTCTGAGAAGGAGGAATTGAACCATGTATGGTTCAGGACTTGATTCAAGATCTTGTAAATCGTGAGAAAGGAAGAACAGTCAAAGGCTTTGGGAATAGCGTAACAGCTTCTGATCCAAAGACATGAAGACACAAAAATTGACGAGAATAATAATGTAATTGTATAGTCGTTTATTTTTGTATTTGAAAGTGTTAGGAGTTAGCTAGAAAGTAGTTAAGTCACATGCCTATTTGTGTTTTTAAAAGCCATGTGCTAGGCATGTGATCATCTTGTTTTGTGCCTATATATAGAGGCATCTACTCATTGTAATAGGAAGCTTTTGATGATTAATAAACAAATTCTTCTAAGAAATTAGAATTCAAGAGAGGGAGTTTCTCTTTCAAAGGGAAAGTGCAAGAGCATTTCCTATTCTATCTTCTTGTCTTTGTGAGTGAAACAAAGAAAGATTATAGCAAAATCCCATGAAGATTAAGGTGAGTGAAGCCTTAATTGAGAGTGTGGGGATAAGGGCTTCTTGGTGAGTGAAATCAAGTAAGTTTTTAATTTTAAAATCAACATTGTTTGGTCATATCTTTTTTTCAGTTTTCATTTGTTTGGAGGGTCCAATCTTAATTCCGTATACAACTCAAGTTTGGCCTTTTTTTCGGGTCCAACTTGGTGCAATAGGTAAGTCTGAAATTCACCGTTGTGACCCCCGATGGCAGAATCATGGTACTCATGAAGTAATTTGCGAACATATGGGGAACTATGAGGCAAGACAATGCGACCTTTGTAGAGGAGTTGGCCGTGAGAGAGGGCATAGCCATAAGGTACATTATCTCCAGAGTTACAACGAGATATAATGGAGGATAAAAAAGGATCAAGTTGTACCTCTTGTTGTAGAAGAGACCAATCTACTGTGAAAGTAGAGATGATGGAGGACAAAATAATTGTAGAGAAGCAGGGGTGACGGGAGAGTGCATCAGCAGCTTGGTTGGTTTTCCCCGGTCTAAATTTGATCTCAAAATCATAGCCCATTAATTTACTTATCCACCTTTGATATTCGGCGCCCACTTCATGTTGCTCGGTAATGAAACGGAGGCTTTGTTGGTCGGTCCAAATGATAAAATGACGACCTAGAAGTAGGGGTGTTCATAACCGGGTACCCGGCATTTCGGGTACCCGGAAACCCGGTTAGTCGGGTATCTATTTTAGCGGCCCGTGTCCCGGCTCAATTTATCCGGGTACCCGGATAAATCGGGTCGGGACATCGGGTACCTGGTTATTAATTATATTGGTGGCATTGTTTGGCATAATTTATGAGAAAATTAAGCTGAACTTTGGTATTGAATTTCATACTTAATAAATCCTACTTCTTAATTATGGGTGCCCATTTTCATGTACTGATATACACATAACAAACATTGCACTTGCAGCGTTGAATAGTATGAATACCGAAAACAAAATCAACATGAGGGATGTACTTTAGAGGCAATCAGAACATAAGTCCTACTTTTTAATTCAAACCATTACTCAAATACAAGTATTGATTCATATATAAGCTCTGGACTAGGAAGCTGTGTTTGGTCAAATACAAGTATCAATGTATCATGTTATTTCAGAGCTTGTATTTGAGCAAGAGAGTAGCTAATTAATACTTATATCATTTCATTTAAAAAAAAAATCAGAATTAAGTTCTTATTATGAAAAATTCATTTTATTTCAATAAATGAATAATTAATACTTCTATATCATTTTATCTATTCAAGGTAAATTAATAATTGAACTAAAAAAAATCCCTCTAACGGGTACCCGCTATAATTAAGTTTGCGGCCCATGACCCGACCCGGTTAAGGAGGCTCGGGTACCCGACCCAGAACTTATAACTTTTCTAAAAAAAATGAGCCGCCATTTAAGATGCGGGTCATTGGGTCGGCGGGTCGGGTTTTTTTTTAACAGGCCTACCTAGAAGGTAGTGACGCCACTTAAGAACTGACGATAGACATGAGTTCTTTTTCGTAGATCGACTTGGCTTGACCTCGAATACCCAAAGCTTTACTAAAGAATGCAATGGCGTGTGAGTTTTGAGAAAGAACTGCTCCAAGGCCTCGCCCCGAAACGTCGGCTTCAACTACGAAAGAAAGCTGGAAATTTGGAATACTAAGCACCGGGGCCTATGTCATGGTTGTTTTAAGGAGGTGAAAAGTTGTATTAGCCTCGTCATCCCATGAGAATGCATCGCGCTTCAATTGATTAGTAAGTGGAGTAGCAATGTGAGTGTAACCACGAATGAATTTCCGATAGTATCCAGTAAAGCCCAAAAAGCCTCTCAATTCTTTCACAAAGGAGGGAACTGGCCAAGCTATCATAGCATCAATTTTGGACGAATCAACCGCCACACAGGAAGCAGAGACTATGTGTTCCAAATATGCCACCGAGGTACGACCAAACTCACACTTTTTGTAATTCGCAAAGAGAGAATGAGCAGCAACTCCAGCACTGTGGCTACATGATGGATATGTTCCTCTAAAGAAGGACTGTAAACCAGAATATCATCAAAGAATACTAATACAAAACGCCTTAAGAATGGGCGAAACACATCATTCATAAGTGACTGGAAGGTGTTCGGGGCGTTCGTCAAACCGAAAGGCATGACGAGGAACTCATAGTGACCCTCGTGGGTACGAAAAGCGGTGTTGTGAACATCTTCCTGATGAACCCGAATTTGATGGTAACCCAAAGTGAGATCGAGTTTGGAGAAAAATTTGGCCCAATGTAATTCGTCCAGGAGGTCATCAATGATTGGGATAGGAAATTTATCGGGTACGGTCACTTTGTTGAGGGCACGATGGTCGACGCAAAAGCGCCATGAGCCGTCCTTTTTTTTTAACAAGGAGAACAAGGCTGGAAAATGCACTAGTAGAGGGCTGAATTATACCTGAGAGCAACATGTCACCCACCATTTTTTCAATCTCCTCCTTTTGAATTTGCGGGTAGCGATAAGGTCGGACACTCACGGGATTCGAACCCTCTTTGAGAATGATTTGATGCTCCCTGGGTTGAGACGGAGGCAACCCCTTAGGAGTCTCAAAAACTTGAGGAAATTTGTTCAAGACCTGCTGTATGGAAGAAGGAATGGCTTCACCCACATCGGAATTAACGGAATGATTCAGTTCAACTCTATTCAACTCAACCAACAGTCCGCCACCCTCCTTGCGAATGGTTTTCAAGATGGATTTTAACGACACCTTAGAACGTCCCAATGAAGGATCGCCCCGAAGAATGACCTTAGTGCCTTGCCATTGAAACTGCATGATTTGCAATTTCCAGTTAGTAGAGACAGTCCCAAGTTTTTCCAACCATTGGATACCCAATATGACATCCGATGTACCCAAGTCTAGAGGGAAAAAATCCTCTGTAATCTCCAATGCTCCTAAATTCAATACCACAGCCTTACATTCACCACAAGGATTCCAATGTTTTCACTTATGTTCTTTCTTAGTCTTGGATTCTCTTATGTTCTATTTCTTTATTTCTTGTCTTCTTGTAGGTTTACATTATTTCTATCTAGATTTCAAAGCAACTCACACCGAAAAGCTTTGAGGACCCTTAGAAGCATATGCCTTTTTGCTATATGATGACAACAAAACTAACTAGAATTCCATCATAGTTGAAGGGAATAAAAAACAATCTGAGCTCAACAATACCTTTGTAGCGCAATAAAGGAACCCTTTTCACATAAATTGGATATTGAAGAGGAGAGATTGAGTAATTCTAAAAGCTTATCATTAAGGCAGAGCCTTGAATGAGAAAGGGAATTTGGCTCTCTACTTTTTCAGACTTGACATTTTCGATCTCGTATTAAGGGTCCCCTTGAACTCCAACAGGCGGGATTCTAGTTCTGAAAAAAAGTTACTAGAGCTTGCAATTTCAAAAGGAATGGCTTCAAAAGTGTTTAGTAGTTACATCATATTGCAAAAGAAGCATCCCAATTCCCAAAGGCCAAAATAAACATTTACTAAAGCTACAATAAAATTCGAGAAGCTCAATCTTAGTGAGCCAAAAACGTTTTCACGTAACAATAAAGCTAGCCATAACAAGCTAAAAGCAATACAAGGCAATGAACCATGTATTTGTATCATTTAATGCAAATGTAAATGAAAAATAAAGCAATAGATAGAACACAGAACACAAATGACAAATGTTTAGACAAGCAAAGAGAGAGCTTACAGTAAAAACAAAATTGTATCCCATCTCAAGTACACTTCGCAAGAAATCGATCCTTCTCCACATCATTTTGAGGTAATCAGGTGTCATAAAGTATGCCTCTTTGGAAAAATCAGTGCCTTCAGTCAAAAGAGCATAGCAATGATGATGTAAACTTTGGCACCGTCTAAATGCTTTGTCATCCAATGCAACAATAACTAGATGGTTTAGAAGTCTTCGGGTGTGATGTCCAATCCTAAAGCTCTGAAGGAAGAGATCAATAATAGAATCCGGCATTGCCCATGCTTCATTCAAAGTTGTTATGATAACGGTTTTGTCCTTATTAGCAGCATTGTTCAAGACTCTTTCAAGTTTGTACTCTTCACTTCCCTATTGTTATCATAGAATATACAATTAGCTAATGAATCCGAATTGAACCTTATCAAAACATAATTTAGCAATTTGAAACATCACTTGGGCAAGCAGCAGCTCAGTATTATGCACACATCATAACTAAGTCCACTAAAACAGTAGAGGCATATGATGTTTACCTTCACCTAGAAGGTCAAGTTAGATTTCACACAATCATAATTAAAACACTTCAGTGACCTTGATTTGCGATGACAGGTAGACATCACACAAATCATAAACAACTGCTATAGAGGTTTATTTTTTTCACTTACATAATAAAACACCATATGATTAATACTCCTATATCGGAAATTTATCACTCACATAATGTAACATTGGCATGAAGAAAGAAAACATACGAAAATAAGTAAAATCATACTAAGCTATCATGAAACAAGAATTTGGAACATAAAATTGCGAAAACCCAATCCAACAGCCACAACAATAACTAATAAAATAGAACAAGATCCTGTATTCAGAATACAACATCAGCAAAAATGGATTACTACAATCAGACCAAACTGTAAATTTGAATATAAAGCACAATTCAAACATCTTCCGTGGAAAGAGCAGTTCTTCAACCAATAAAATGTGTCAAAAAAATGGAACAATTACAAGGTCTAAACTCTAGATACATTGCACACAATATCTTATAGCTCAAACAAATACCAATCAAATATCATTTAATCATTGAGGTAAGTCATTTATTCTCTAGAAACTTAATCTCGAATAAAGACTGATATTCTGAATTCACATTGCATGCAATCAACAAATCTAACCTAACTAAACACTCATTTTACAGAGATGTTGATGTTTCTGAAACACGTACCGATTCCACTTTAATTGGGAATATAAGAGAAACGACTTGAGTTTAGAGCATACAATAGATAAATGACAAGATACACAATTAAATCTTACTCGTTCAACTAACTTTTAATAGTCATCCAAACACCAAATAGATGACCTTTTTGTCTGTTGCTGCTCTACTGCAAAATCTCAGAGATGCAGTCATGGACCATTAACGTGGTGAATGTGGATGTTTTGTGTTTGTTGTAGTCGATATTTTGCACTATTTACTACAATTCTCTTTAAAAGTACATAAATAAATAAATAAATAAAAACTATGACATTAACATCACAGCACCACAGACTAATATGGAGTAAAAGATAATCAAACTTAAGGAAAGCATTCAATTTCTCTCAAATGCAGCATTAAAATCAAAGTTAAATGAATAATCACACACAAAATACATATAATCCAGAAATGAAAGGACTAAGGGCTCTCTAGGATGAACAAGATGAAAAACAATAGAAAAACAGAGCATACACCAAGGAATAATAAAAACAAAAGCAAGAACACAAAGATTAATAAGGTATCTTGGATTCCTCCCTATCTAACAAGATTGTATTTCATTAGTTAATCAACATTACATTAATGAAACAAACCTCACAAGCCTTGAGAACTGCCTCTCAAGCACATCTCACCTTTGATGGAGATCACACACACTCAATAATACAAAGCACTCTAAGTTTTCCAAAGCCCTTTTCCTTTGTATTAGCATCCACACATTATTTTCAATGTTGATTTACTCCCTTATATAGGCCTCCAAATCAGTGAATAAACCCTATTTTGGACGAATAGACAACTTGCCACCCAAGTATCGACCAAAACAGAAAATTCGTGTTTGGCCCTAAACATGGGTGCTCGGACGAGCATATATGTGCTCAAACAAGCACCATGCCTTTATCATTTACTAACTTCTTTTGTTGTAAGTTGCCTTGTTACCTCGTTCAAGGCATGAACCAAGGCTTTTATTGTGCACCTCTTTGCCTTGTTCAAGGCACTCTATGTGCACCTCCTTGATCGCCTCATGAAGTGATCCAAACTTTAAACCCTCATACTTCCTTGTTCACCCAACTTCATCTTCCAATTTTCAAGCCATAGATTGGGCTATGAGATGATCAAAATCATCTTCTAAGCTATGAAAATTGACACTCACTCTAACAATCTCCCCCTCATGTCCACCTCTCCCATCGTCATCAAATGTCACCTTCTTGGGTGACCCATAAACACTCTCATCAACCTTGTGGCAGCCTGGGCAACCACCACTAACTTGTAGCATGTACAAATTTCTTTCAAAACTTCCTTTCATGAGCCCCATTCTCCCTCTAATGACTTTCAAGGTCTCATTACTAGCCTTGAAAGAACACCCCTTAGCTTCCAATCTACTCCATGAGATGAGGTTCCTTTCAAATTAAGGAACATACTTCACCTCACTAAGTCTTCTCTTGATACCATCATGTGTCACCACAATAACCTCACCAATAGCTTCCACCTTCACTCTCTCATCATTTGGCAAAGTGACAGTCTCTATCACCCAAATCAAGCTTAGTAAATTTTTCCCTCTCACAACAAATGTGGAGTGAGTAATACTTCAAGCTCCTCAATAAAACATTAAAAGACCTCTCTGCTCGACTCAATGTCTTTCCTACCTTCCTTCAAGCTCCTCGTCCTCTTGAGATCTTCCTTCATCTCTTTGCATATCATTTCAATGTGTCCTTTCTTCTTACAATCGTAACACTCCTTGTTACTATAGGGTTACTATAGACATTCCGTCCTTTAGACTACCCTTCCTTGGTAACCCTTCACCTTAGAATCCTCACCAAACAAGCCTTCTCCACGATTCTTCTTCTCTTCCCCTCACGTCTTACCATGAACCTATCAATCTCTCTCAACGCCACAGATGCTTGATCAATAGACTCTCCGAGTGAATAATGTTTCAACTATATTTCTATAATTGTTAAGAAGAGATGCCAAAAGAAATAAAACTTGCTCTTCATCCAAAAATTTCTCATCTGCATTCAACCATTGGCACACAAGTTGGTTAATTCTGTTAATGTGATCTTGTATAGTTGTATTCTCCTCCTTCATGAGTTGATACAACTCCCACCTCAAGCAAATTTTTTTTTGTAAGACTTAAAAGCATACACCGCTTGAAGTTTCTCCAACAACACACCACACCCGTGTCTTTCATGGATAGTATTAGTGCTTACCGCCTTCTTCTTCCTGGATACCCACTTCTCAAACTCCAAAGATGAAGACTTTGTTTTCACTAAAGAATCATCAATACCTTGTTAAACCAACAACTCTTCAACAAAACTTTTCCATACCAAATCGTTCATCTTTTCATCATACAATGGAATATCAAACCTTGTTTGTTTCACCAAAATCCTTACTTTCACTCACCAAATACCCAAGAAACTAATCAAGCTCTAATACCAATTTGAAGACTCACTCCTTACTTGATAAAATTGGTTTATATTATTTTGTGTGTTGAAAGACAAAATGATTAAGTCTTTTGTTGTACTAATAATATTTGTGTTTGTAAGTATTAATGTTATTACTATCATACTGCTACTAAGCTTATAATTATATTTGAACTAACATTGTTTTATGTAGCATAGTAATCTAAGTTCACTTGATTGTATTGTTATTAAATCACGATTCTAATCTACGATTCTAAGATTTTACGATCCAAAAACAAGCGAGCGACGCAAATCGTAGGTAGAATCGTAAATTGGTAGAATTTTACGTTTCTAATTAGAATAAAATTTGTAGAGGTACAATCATAACACGATTCTACGATTTTACAATTTAACGATTCGATTCTACAAATTTATTCTTAATTTTTTAAAATTTTTCTTATGTAACATCTTTCGTTAATTTTCTTATCTTTAACGATCCATTATCATAATTTTTAAAAATAAATTTCTTCATTGGTTTGAAGATTTGAACTAATTATTAAATATTTCTCTATTTTAAAAAAGAAAAAAATGAAAATTTATTAATAAATTTAAACTTTTGAGATGAATAATATGACTAGATGGCAAATTCTTTTTTATTGTAGAATCTTACGACCCTACGATTCCATTCTACAGGTTTGAACAATTTTAAGTAGAATCCCGATTTTAACAATTTTTCTTGATTGGACTTGCTCTTAGATTACTCAAAGTAATCTACTATCTTACACGAGCTAGATTGATGAACATGATATAAGAAGATTCCCATATTTACTAGATGACTACATTGGTCAATTCGAGTAAGTTCTTTTATTATGGCATTACTTGGAGAATAAGAGATATAAAGTCACTTATTCAAATCGTGATCTTTTAATATGTGGCAAGGTCTTTTAAATTGATTTTATTCTAACATACTTGCCATATATAAAATATTATTGTAATGAAATCTTTTTCTAATCTTTTACATATATTATTCTAAGAGAAGATCATATTTTTAAGGAAAGTCTTTTATATTATCCTACCGCTATATTATGGATTATTCTAACCAAGTTTTCTAGGAAACTTTTCCTTGTGAAAAGATTTGTGCAACTTATTTCAAGGCTTCAACCGGTCCAGTTATGGCAAGAAGCCGCTGGGATTCTCACTTCACCAAGTATTTTTTTCGAAATTGAAGCTTGAAGATTGTACACCAATTCACAGCATTTGATATACTATGTTCTATCAAGCCTTCCAAAAAATCCTCATACAAATTACCCTTTGTGCTCACGTTCAAGAAGACTTTTCATCCTAGTGATTGTTTAGGTTGTCTTGTAATCTTTTTTAAGAGTAATTTTATTTTATAGTTGTATAACTCCCATCGGGAATATTTGTTTAAGTTATACACAAAATCTAGACCAAAACTATTATTAAATTTCTCACATGGAATATTTACGGGAACTAAGAAAAATTGAATTTTTTAGATAACAGATGTATTATTTTATTGAATAAGGAAAAGAGGAGACCAAAAACATTAAAAAAATACTAAGAAGTCGTTTGGTTGACGTAGGAATTAAATTCCTATGGGAAGTTGTAATTCATTGGAATTTACTTCCTTTGTCAATTTCCTAGGAATTACGTAATATTGTTTGTTTGACAATAGGTATTTTCATTTCATTGGAAGTAATTCATGGGAATTGTTAATGACCAAGGGGGGTATATGGTAATCTAATTCCTATGTCTCATAGGAATTAACTTCCCTTGGATTTTATAATTCCTAGGAATTTTAGATTTTTTGGCAACCAAACAAATTAGCATAATACTATTTCCTAGGAACTTCAAATTCCAAGGGTAATAGTGGGTAACCAAACAAGCCCTAAAAGAAAGTTACTGGAAAAATTTTCAAACCACAAACTAATAAAAAAATATGAGAAATTTCACGTGGTAACCCTAAGGTTTTGGGTAATCCACATGGTAACCAAAACTTTTACAAAATTCACGCGGTAACCCTGAGGTTTACCAAATTGTTCCACCGTGACCTTTTTGCATATAAAACGTTAACAAACGTTATTTTCAAAACTTAAAGATTATTGTACGCCTATTTATGAGACTCACCATTTTAAAAGCCATCAGTTTCAACCTTTTCCCCCAAATAAATAAATCCCAACTCTACCATCTTTGGATTTGGGAAAAAAATATATAATTTGGATGAAAGATGGTAGAGTTGGGGTTTATGTTTTGGGAAAAAAGGTTGAAACTGATGGCATTTGAAATGGTGAGTCACATAAATAGGCATACAACAGTCTTAAAGCTTCAAAATTACCGTTTGCTAACGTTTTTTTGTAAAAAGGTCACGGTGAAACAATTACGTAAACCTAAGGTTATCACGTGGATCTTTTATAAGGTTTGGTTACCACGTGGAAAACCCAAAACCTCAGGGTTACCACGTAGAATTTCCCAAAAAATATTTTCATAAAGTTAATGGGAAATATGTGGGGACCATAAGAAATATAAAAATGTTAAAATGAAGTTAATGGAAGATATTTGGAGACCATAAGCATTATTAAAATATTAAAATAAGGATAAACAAGGTTATTGTTGTCCAAAATTTGTAATACAAATAGAAAGATTCTTTATGGAAAAACAAATGAAACAAAATGGGAAATCCTTTATGGAACAGAGAGTATTATTTTCATCGTAAGAAAAGAGGAAGTTTGGAGAAAAGGAAATATTTTTAGTTCACTAGAAATTGAGTGTTTACTTTGGTACCATTGTGGCTACGGAGAGTTGTTACTTGTTAGAAGATAAGTGTGACTTTTTGTCTAACATTTGTAATCTAGAATTCTATGTAAAAGTGAATAAAGAGACTGTGCCCAAAGCCTAAGAGCAAAGGAATGCTCAAGGGTAGAGATTAAGTCCTATTAAAGGACTGAACTTTGTAATCATTGTGGCCTTTATTGTTTTCACTATCTTGCTTTTGTTACTGCTATAATTTTGTTTATCTATCAATCACAGTTGCACTTTTTTTCGCTTAAACTTCATTCTGCAATATAGTTCTGTATCAAAATTTTAAGGCCCTGACAACCTTGTCAAGACCCTAACTTATTATTCAAAGGAAAGTTTGTAATACTTAATTCAACCCCTCTTTCTAGAGTATTATTCATCTTAACCACAATATGTAAAAAGCTAACACAATTAAAATGAAAGGCTTAAGGGCTCTCTATAATAAAGAACAAAATGAAAAACAAAACGGAGCATACACTAAGAAATAACAAAAACAAGAGCGAGAACACAAAAAGATTAAGAAGGTATATTGGATACCTCCACCTCAAACAAGATTGTATTCATCAATTAATTAACATTACATCAATGAAACAAACTATCACAAGCCGTGAGAACAACCTCTCAAGCACAAAGATCTCACCTTCTACGGAGATCAAACACACTCACTAATACAAAGAATTTTAGGTTTTCCAAACCCTTTTTCCCTTGTATTAGCACCCACATATTATTTCCAATGCAAACTTTGTCCTTTATATAGGCTTACCGATTAATGGAATAAACCCTAAGACGAATTGACAACTTGCCCCCCCTAAGTATCGACAAAACAAAATAGTAGGGTTTGGCCCTTCACCAGGGTGCTCGAACAAGCACTATATGTACTCGAATGAGCACCATGCCTTCGGCATTTATTGACTTCTTCTGTTGACTGCCTCGTTCAAGGCACCTTCCAACCCATCCTTCTCTCATCCAAGGCACGAACCAAGGCTCTTGTTGTGCACCATCTTGCCTTGTTTAAGACACTGTCAATATGCCCCTCCTTTATCACCTTGATCCAAACCCCTCGTACTTCCTTGAACACCCAACTTCATCTTTCAATGTCCAAGCAATAGAATGGGCTATAAAATGATCAAAATCATCTCCTAAGCTAGGAGAACTACACTTGCTCTGACAACACAAAATCATTTAACTGTAGTATTTAGATCAAACAGCAATCTCATTCCACTAAAACATATCTCTAGCTCAATTTTCACTCAAATTCAAGTTTATTAACATTAAGCGGATACTTGAAATCAATCCTCCATTGCAGGTAAAAGATCACAATCTGCTAATTGATTTAAGTGCAATCAAATGTCACTAGTATATAATACGTGTTTAACATCACACATTAAACACGATTTCATATAATTCGAAAAAACATAAAAAAAATAAAAAATAAAAATAAAAATAAAAAACTTCAGCGTAAATAATCGTCAGCTAAAACCAGTCAGAAAAAACACGTATTACTGGCAGAAATACAAATAAATAGCATAAACATCATACATATGAAGGAAATCGAAAAAACATTGAAATCAAAAGATCACATTCAAATCGATCTCAGCGTAATGAACAAGCTACTGAAAAAACTATTACCTGAGAAGGAACATCGTCGAAAAAAGGAAAAAGACTGGCAGAGGAGAACGTAGCAGAAGGAGTGTCGGCAAGGAGATGAAAGGAGTGAGCGAAGTTATAAATGACAAAAACAACGGCAAAGAAAATGAAAGCGCCGAGAGATCGTCGGAGAAATACGATAGTTTCCGACGCCATTTTGTTGTCTTCGTTGTAAACGTTGGCGGAGAAATCGTAGATACAATTACCGCAGGAGGAAGGGAAGAGAGAACGAAGCATATCGCCGTAAGAGAAGAGAGAGAGTCGTCGGCAAAGGCGAAGAAAACTGAAAGGAAGGACGTTTGATTGTTATGGAGGAGAGAGAATGAAGGATATTAATGGCGGAAGAGAGAGAGTGATCAGTGACATTCATCGTTGGAAAATGGAGACGCAGGGAAAAGAAGAGTTAGGGGGAGTTACGGTTAATTAAGCAACTTTTTTTAATTTGACCACCAAAATTGCGTTTTTGTTTGGAGTAATTTGTTGGAATGTATTAATTAATGGCGGACGAGACCAGAGAGAGTGATGAGTGACTGTGACATTCATCGAGCTAAACCTCGTTACAAAGGAAGTATAAAGCTAAATCTAGGTTACATACAACTAACTTCATATTCATTGATGTTATTAGTATGGAATATATATGAAAAAATAATTCCAAACAATAACACTTATATATTATCGTTATTAAATGAGTCGAACACGTAACTTTTTTAAACCAAAAAGGAAAATTTCATGTGGTAACTTTATGGTTTTGGGTTTTTCACGTGGTAATTAAAACTTTTAAAAAATTCACACCGTAACCATGAGGTTTACTATATTATTACACCTTCACCTTTTTGCACATAAAACGTTGACAAACGTTAATTTCAAACTTTTAAGGCTGTTGTACGTCTATTTATGCGACTCACCATTTCAAATGTCATTAGTTTCAATCTTTGCCCCCAATATATATAATCTAACTCTATCATCTTTGGATTTGGGGAAATAAATATGATTAGATGAAAGATGGTAGAGTTGAGGTTTATGTTTCGAGGAATAAGGTTGAAACTGATGGCATTTGAAATAATGAGTCTCATAAATAGGTGTACAACAGCTTTGAAACTTCGAAATTAACGTTTGCTAACGTTTTTATGTGCAAAAAGGTCACGGTAGAACAATTACGTAAACCTCAAGGTCATCACGTAGATTTTTTAAAAATTTTGATTACCACGTGGAAAACCCAAAAATTCAGGGTTACCACGTAAAATTTCCCAAACAAAAATTAAATGCTGATTTTTTTAATTATTCATCGAATATATCACGTTTTCATGCAGTTAAATATATCAAATTCTAAACTAGGTATAGAACTGCCATAATAAACAATATAAATACTTGACCCAATTTAGTTCTAATTTAAAAAAATCACATTCTAAATTAGGCAAATATTGTCGTATAATCTACTATCATCCACTAATATAATTTCATTTGTCCAGGCTCTTTAGGGATGATATTTGTCATTTTCTAACATTTTTATTAATATGTATGATTTTTTATTGGACTCAAATTTTAATTCAGATATGAACACGAATCCATAAGGTTTAGAAATTTGGACTTAGATCTAAACTCTAATTTGGGATCCAAAACATTTTTTTCTTAAAAAACTTTAAAAATATATGTGGAGCAGAAGGTTAGAGATTCGACCCCTACTGAGCGTAAGTATCAGTTGGAGGGTTTCTTGACTGCGCGCATCTCTCTTAACTTCCTTCTTGGTGGAACGCGTATGATTTATCCGCATCTTTCAGAAAAAAAAAAACCCCCACCCGGACCCCGCCTTGTGCGAGATATTGGTAGTGACCTTTACCTTTTTTTCTAAACAATTTTCGTCCATTATAAAATTATTCAAACATTTTAACTGATAAGGATTTTTGTAAGACTTTATACTAATTGAACGACTAAATATATAAACTTTCCAATATTCAAGTTCTTAAAACGAATTATGTGTTAATTCTTTCGATTTTTAAAGTACATATATAACGACTACATTTCAAATCACATAAACCGACAAAGTTTCAAATCACATAAGGATCTAAAATATAATAAAGTTCCAAATCAAACAATTAAATACAACCTAATATCTTTTATATATATATATATATATATATATATATATATATATATGGACCATTTCAAATTAATGCTTAGAATTGGCATTTTAAGTATTGAAAATGTCATTTTTAAGTCTTAAAATAAAAAGGTTTGATTTAAGCCATATATTAGGTTTTTAAAAGAAAAAGAAGTGAATTGGGCCTGTTTTGATTGCATTGGAATAGCGTTCTCACAAGAGATTTCTGCTATTGTTGAAATGTGATTTGGTGCTTGTACGGGCTTCTTTGCATCCCCCCTTTCCTACCATTATTTTTTGGGCCTGGGCTTGATGTGTTACATCATTTTTAATCATGTTTGTGGCATGTATGTTTTTACACAAATTCTTATTTGAGACCGTTTACACAATAGACGTCTCAAGTTTTGACTTGACCTAATTTATAAATTTTAAAAAAAACTAATTGGTGGTTTTGTAAATTAAAAAGGAGATATGGGTTGGGATCTTGAGAAGCGTCTATACTATAGACGGTCTCTTAAGAATGGTCCTGTTTTATGATCCTAATTTACTAGGGCTTTTTATCTTAAAAAGTCGAACATAATTAGTTTTATTTGGTAAAAAATTCTAAAAATAAGCTTTGAAATTTTTTATTTCTACAAACATCTAGTTGTCTATAACTGAGATTTGGTGTTTGTTCGCAATTAATAACAATGAACAATAGTGTTGGTCAAAGAAAAAGTTAAAAAAAGTCTGCAAGTGTATATATTGTTAATAACAGCGAACAAAGAAACCCTGGTCAAATAAGGTCAAACCTCTGGTTGTTGTTACTAACAAAGAACAGAGGTTTGACCTGTTTAACTAGGATCCTTTGTTCGTTGTTAATTAATAATAGCGAATAAACTTTACGACTTTTTTTTTGACTTTTTTGTTATGTTTAAAATAGTCGTTATAACTTTTCAAATTAGTCGTTACTTTGTTCGTTGTTAGTAACAGCGAATAAGTATTTTATAAATACACACCAAATTAGCTTATTTCATTCCATCCAAATTCAACTAAAGAAGCAACAAGACTAGTTTGAAGTGAAGTTAAGGTATAATCCTATAAATTATATTGATTATTTAATGTACTTATGAAAGTAATATTACTTAGTTTACTTAATAAATTTAATTAATGTTAATATGTTATTATATTAGTATTTGTTGACTTTTTTTTATCATTTATATATGTTCGTAATTTTTAACAGAGAAAAAGGTGTCTAACTTTTCTTTGCCAAATTTTTGTTCGCTGTTATTTCAAACACCTTACCTTAGATTTGGAGTAGAAAACGCTTATTTTGAAAAATAAGTTTTCCTTAAGCTCAGTTTGGAAAAATTTTATCCAAAAAAGCTTATTTTGTTATCACTTTTTCTTAATTATGAGAAATATTTGAATTAGTCATTTTAGCTATAGGTGCTTTGTTAAGAAAATTTCTTGCAGATAATCTCTCCCTTCCTTTGAGTATATCACATTTAAAGTAAATTATGTGAATATTAGATTAAAAGTTTGAATATGAGGTCATGACTAAAATTAAAATGATTTAAAATCAAAGGAAATCTGATAAACTCGCGAGGTTGGAGAAAATTTTTAATCGAGTTGGAATTACTCTTAATTATTGAGAATTGAGTTAAAATATCACAAATTAAACTATCGAATTTGTTTTGAACACTCTACAACTAGATACTCTTTCAGCCCATTTGGTTAGTGCTACTAAATAGTGGTAATGGAAATATGTTAAAGTGTAAAATTTCAGCAAAAGTTTTGTACCATTCCCATGGTAATGAGACTTTGACCACAAAAAAATTTTTTATTTTTTTTGTGTGCAAATTTCCATTACCACGCCTAATACCACCCCTCCCAATGGTAATGCATTGGAATGAATTTTCTGAAGAAAATGAGATAACTGAAGTTGGACAAGCATGACCATCAAGGTAGCCAAGAGATTTTTCAACTGAAATTACACTAGTTTTTCATTCTCATTACCACCATTTATTACCACATACAAAACGGGCCGTCTAGGTATTAACGAACAACTACTCTCCTGAGAGATCGTCTTTCTGAGAGACGTCTCTCAGACCCAATCCATTAAAGCTTATTGCCTACATTTACTCTATATTTTCCTTAATGGGCCAACCCAATTAGAGAATGTCTTTCAAAGAGACCGTCTTTCACAAGAATTTGTGATTAACGAAAGGGACAAAGCAAACCGTCCCACCTACATAAATTCTGTTAGAAGTTTATTTTATGAGAATATTTTTGCTAGTTGATATGACCTTGATACAATTTATGAACGCCAAAACATTTTTACATAAGCTTCCAATTGAGAGAAGAAAACATAATGATGAAGAACTCATTTTATAAGTTCCAATTAAGACCTTTTGATTTCTGATAAACCCTCTTTTGATGATATGTAGCATATCATCTATGCTAAAGAATCTAATGGTTAAAAGTTGTACAATGAAGGACTACTTTTGAACTGATTAAAGCCTTGGAGGTTTATACATGTCACAAAACATAGGTCCCCATGTGAATACCATCACTTCATGAGTAGTACTCATGACTAGTCATGAAGACAGGAACACATGACTAGTCATTATAAAATTATTTGTTCATCTCATCTTTAGTCTTGTAAAACTTGATACATGAATTACATTGTCGGTTCACGACTGACAATTGATTATTGGTTAATTTAGTTGATTTGTTTGACTAATGGATTATAGAAATGTTTTTTTTGGTTGTTAGGTAATTGTTTAAGTTGACTTGCTGGTTTTGTATGTTGATACTTCGTTGTTAGATGTTTGATGTTTATTAGAGAAAATGTGAATAGTACCTTTTCAATTGGACTTAAAGGAAACTTAAAAATCATTTACCAAATTTGTTTTAGAATATTTGTCCAACAAAAAATCCAAAAGCCAAAGCCAACCAAAAAGTCATGTAGTGAACACACCATCATCATCTTCATCATCATACCCAATATCTCTCATATATAAAAGTTATGATCAAAGTCTGCTGAGGTGTAGAAAATGCTAAATCATATTCTTATCAATGAAGATCAAAAGATTGTGGTTAGTGAGACTTTTGGATCGGAAAAGACCTGCAATAGAAAACAAAAAACACAGAATCACCTAGGTAAGGCAAAATGCAAGACAAGACAAGAATAAAGACTAATAACAAAACCAAAAATATTAATAACACTCATTAAATCATAAACAATATTCATGAAAAAAAACAGCGACATGAATATGGCATCTCAAACTAATGTTATATACTTAATCAAGTTCTCAGAGAGGAACCACTCATTTATGATTATCCCTTGCTCCTCCTATATTTTCTTAGGCCTACTACGGTTTCTCTTTCCATCAACCTCGAAGTTTTCCACCTTTCTTACAGCTTCGTCCATGGTCTTTCTTTGCAGATTCACAAATCATCTCAATCATCTTTCACGAGAAGTGCATTGCCAGATGATTAAATTGCATATCTTCAAGAACATGAATGTTCTACCTCTTCAGAGTGGATAGATGTCGAAAAACAAGTTTAAACACATGGTACTAGAAGATGACCCAGTCGCCTTTCATCAAGCTATGAAAAGTGTAAATTCTCAGCATTACGCAATTCATGAAGGACAATGACGTTTGGGATCTCATCCCATTGCTAGAAGGTATAAAACTTATTGGTAATAAATGGATATTTAAAACCAAAAAATGATTCAAATTTCAATGTAGAGAAATTTAAAGCTCGTCTAGTAGTGCAAGATTTTACATAAAAGGAAGGGATTGATTACAAAAAGACTTTCTCTCCGATTCCTTCGAAAGATTCTTTTAGGATTATGATGGTATTGGTATCTCATTTTGATCTTGAGTTAGATCAGATGGATGTAAAGATAGCATTTCTCAATGGTAATATTGATAGGACAGTTTATTTGAAACAACATGAAAACATTACAGCGGGTGACCCAAAAGAAGATAGTTTGTAAACTCAACAAATCCATGTATGGACTCAATCAGGCGTCTCGTCAATGGTATTTGAAAATTCATAAAGTGATTCTCTCATTTAGTTTTGAA